>CM019741.1:4206968-4806968 GCA_009761775.1 Ficus carica | reverse complement strand
TATATTCAGAAACAATGAAGAAATAAGCATTAATTGGGTGAAAACTAGTGGAGAAGTAGGATAATAAACACCAGACAATAAAACAGTAGCATACATAAAAAGTTTCTAAAAAATAAATCATTTTTTCAGCAATAAACCAATCAACATCAGATAATAAAATCATATTATGCTTTGTATTATAAAACATAGAAATAAACATTCTTATATTCTAATTACATTTTTTCAACATTAAATAAGTTGAGTTTCCACCTTATCCGGCATATCAGTTCCCAAATTTTTCGAGGTTTTAACCTTCTCTGCTTTGAATACCTCTTAAATTCAGCAATGCGAGGATTTGAATTATGTATCCAAATGAGAGCATTATAATATTTTCTATGTTACTACTTACCAACTTCATACCTGATTTTTACAATGAGGTTGATGATATGACATGCACAACGTTGATGTAATAAAATTTCACCTAATATATTCTGACAAGTTTTTCTCAAGAAAACTGAATTGCAGCGGTATTTGCCGAAGCATTATCTAGGGTGATTGAAATAATGCAATTGCTAATGCCAAATTCATTTAAAACACTCATAATATTATCAGTAATATTTAAAGCATTGTGAGAATGATCAATAAGTCTAAAGCCAATAATTACTTTTTTGTATTGCCACTTGGGATCTAAATAATGTGAAACTACACTAATATAATCTTGGTTTGACCTAGCAGCCCAAATATCAGATAATGCAATACAAAATGTGTTTGTATTCATATAAGATATTAATGTAGTGCGTTTTTTTACTATAATAAGATATAATATCACTCATAATAGTTTTTTTAGTAACGGCTATTAAATTGTGGACAAAAAGATCTTTGAATATGCTCTTCATAAAAAGTATTTTCACCAAAACTAATAGGTAAATCTGTAGAGGCAATTAAACGAGCTAGAGATTCTCTAGCTACCATGGGATCATAAGAAAAAGTACCTACTGAGCCATCGGAGTTGAATTTAGAGTGCTTTGTGTCGGCTCCCTTCCTTGTATGTTTCTCAGCAACATTTTTTACCATGGGCTAATAAGTGCGGTCCCACTTGAGCTGTTAGCAGTCAATTTTTTTGACAATATGTTGTTTGTATTTTTTGCCAGTCTTGTTTGTATTTTTTTTGCCGTCGGGGCCGAAGTCCTCTTTCTGCACACATCGAAGAATTGCCAAGCACGTGAAGTGATTCTAGTAGCAGTACCTTTTGGCTTTTTTGGTGGACAACTGGTGCTTCCTAACTACTTCTTAATGGTGCCAACATTGGACTTGGTGGTATTGGAGTATTGAAACTCCCTACGTCTGATCTTAGGGAACATTGTCGCCAGCCTCCATACGAGAAATCTTCACTTCTTCGATGTCGCGGTCATCCATCCCGTAGTAATCATCATCAAGATCACAATTGGTTGTTGAACATTTGGATTTGGATCCATTTTGATTTTTTTTTTTGTAGGAAAGTAAGTATTAGAAATTTAAAATTTAGAAATAATGAGTATGGAATATGAGTTATTAAAAAGTAGAGAAATAACAAGAATGAGATTATAAAAAGAGAAATATGAGTTATTGTAAATTTAGGAGATTAGACAAAAAAAATTATAGAATATTAATTATTGAATAATGAGAATTGAGAAATTGGAAATAAGAGAATATAGAGAGAAATTAGAGAATCAGATATTGACGGCGACGTGCAGACGCTGTTGCCATGACCACGGGCCGGGTAGTTTCTAGCCTGGGCGCCTGACATTTTCCACCTAACATCCCCGTTATTCCGTTTTTTCCTCCCCCCACTTCTTTCTTTCTGCACCCCCCCCCCGTTCACGCTCTTCCTTACGCGCAGTTGGGCCCCCCGGCTGTCTCGCCGTTCTCCAACCGGTGGGAACCAACGGCTGTCGGTTGGCCAACCGGCTATTACAGCCGTTGGTCCCAACTGTTGTTTTATATATATATATATATATATACTAATATATAATATTAATATTTAATATATATAATTTTTTTAATCCCATTTTAAATATTACTTTAATACCTATATCTAATTTTAATACGGGCGGGCTGGGCCGGCCCATCGGGCTTCTATCGGACCGGCCGGTCTGGCCCGCCGGGCCTAAAAAGAGAGCCCAACCCGCCTCTTACTATAGGCCGGGTTTTATCGGCCCATAGAATGCGGGTTGGGCCGGGCCAACGACCGGGTCTAAATTACAGGCCGCGGGCCGGCCCATTCAGGCCCGGCCCAAATTGCCCAGCTCTAGCCCAAAAGCGAGCCGGTGATAGAATGAGCCCAATGGATTCAGTATCACAAGGATATTGCCTTCTGATTTAGCCAAAAATATTTATGATTCCTTTATTCTTTGTATTGGTGGGTTTCAGAGGGTTTGCCTTGTGTAAAGTTTGCCACTAGAAAACCTAATATTTTGTATGTAGACTACTAGGTACAGACAAAATGAAGTGAGAAAAATCAGAATCAAATTCTCATTCCCAAATCATCATCTTCTTCCTCTCTGCCTCTTCTTCAAAACCCAAAAACCATTATCTCCTTTTCAGAAGAATTTGCCAAAATGACCTAACAACAAAGTTATATTAGGGAAATGACTTTCCCTTTTCTTTTTTATTTTTTTTATTCCAAAAATTGTTGATTGTGTAAATAAAATTTTTTAATTATTAAAATTAATTAAAATCAAAGAATAAAAGAAGAAATCTGGGAATTGGGCATCGAACTTCACTTCTGGAACTTCAACTTCAACGGAGTCTCCTTTCTTTCCTTCCTGCGCTTCTTCTTCTTCCTCCTCGTTCCCTTCTCTTCCCTCCCCCAAAAGAGTCTCCCCAAATCCGCCGCCTCCACCTCCGCCGCCTCCGCCACCCTAAACGACGCCGTCGAAGATCTGGAGACCGCGCCACAAGCTCTCTGACCATGCCTTTTTCTTCCTCTTCTTCCCCTCCGACCAGCAGAAGCTCCACCGCCACCTCCACCACGCCTCTCTTCTTCTTCCTCTCTTCACCAATCTGGTTTTATAATGCTACCTTCCACAGAGGGCTTTACTAGTCAAAGTAATAATGGAATGTTTGATTGGAATTAAACTTTATTAATTTTCTGCTAATAATTTTGTTTGCTTTCTCTAATTTATTGTGTGTTTTGCTAGTCCAGTATAATATGTTCGTAATTGCTGCTCTGCTTTTCTTGAACTGAAGTGAGACTCTTACACCAATTTCTCATCTTTTATACGTCGTTCGTCGTAAACATTGATGTTAAATTTTTTTTCCCTTAAAGGATAAATGCAAATTTCCATATGAAAGTCTTTGTCCATGCATGATATGTGTGGAAAACATTGGATCGACAAAAAAAAAAAAAAAAAGGAACGACCGCTAAAATTTCAGAACGACCATACGGTCGTTCCTTCCAAAGCGTGAGTTTTTGTAATTTTTTTCCCTTAAGCGAAGAGCAAAATAACCGTACCGTTACCTTATGTCATGTATTATTTACCTCAAAACACTTGGAACGACCATAAAAGTTAAGGAGTGACCACTAAAATTTCTGGAACGACCATACGGTCGTTCCATCCAAAGCGTGACTTTTTTTTTTAATTTTTTTCCCTTAAGTGAAAAGCAAAAATAACCGTACCATCATCTATGTCATGTATTATTTGCCTCAAAAAACTTGGAACGACCACAAAAGTTAAGGAGCGACCACTAAAAATTTCCGGAACGACCATACGGTTGTTCCTTCCAAAGCGTGACTTGTTTTTATAATTTTTTTCCCTTAAGCGAAAAGCAAAAATAACCGTACCATCATCTTATGTCATGTATTATTTGCCTCAAAACACTTGGAACGACCACTAAAGTTAAGGAGCGACCACTAAAATTTCTGAACGACCATACGGTCGTTCCTTCCAAAGCGTGACTTTTTTAATTTTTTTTCCCTTAGCGAAAAGCAAAAATAACCATACCATCATCTTATGTCATGTATTATTTGCCTCAAAACACTTGGAACGACCACAAAAGTTAAGGAGCGACCACTAAAATTTCCGGAACGACCATACGGTCGTTCCTTCCAAAGCGTGACTTTTTTTAATTTTTTTCCCTTAAGCGAAAAGCAAAAATAACCGTACCATCATCTTATGTCATGTATTATTTGCCTCAAAACACTTGGAATGACCACAAAAGTTAAGGAGCGACCACTAAAATTTCTGGAAAGACCATACGGTCGTTCATTCCAAAGCGTGACTTTTTTTAATTTTTTTCCCTTAAGCGAAAAGCAAAAATAACCGTACCATCACCCTATGTCATGTATTATTTGCCTCAAAACACTTGGAACGATCACAAAAGTTAAGGAGCGACCACTAAAATTTCCGGAATGAACAGACGGTCGTTCTTCCAAACCGTGACTTTTTTTAATTTTTTTCCTTAAGCGAAAAGCAAAAATAACCGTATGGTCGTTCCAGAAAATTTAGTGGTTGTTCCTTAACTTTTGTGGTTGTTCCATGGGTTTTGAGGCCAAATAATACATGAAGTAAGGTGATGGTATGGTTATTTTTACTTTTCGTTTAAGGAGAAAAAAAAAAAAAGTCAATGTTTGGAAGGTCGTTCCGGAAAATTTAGTGGTCGTTCCTAAACTTTTGTGGTCGTTTTATGGGTTTTGAGGCCAATAATACATGAAATAAGGGGATGGTATGGTTATTTTGCTTTTCGAAAAAAAAAAAAGTCAATGTTTGGAAGGAACGACCATACGGTCGTTCCGGAAAATTTAGTGGTCGTTCCTAAACTTTTGTGGTCGTTCCGTGGGTTTTGAGGCCAATAATACATGACATAAGGTGATGGTATGATTATTTTTGCTTTTCGGAAAAAGAAAAATAGTCAATGTTTGGAAGGAACGACCGTGGTCGTTCCAGAAAATTTAGTGGTCGTTCCTAAACTTTTGTGGTCGTTAAATGGGTTTTGAGGCCAATAATACATAAAGTAAGTTAACGTATGGTTAATTTTCCTTTCGTTTAAGGGGGAAAAAAAAAAAAGGTCACTCACTGACCTTGGACATGTTGTTTTATGAATGAAATTCATTAAGTGTGTGTGAGAGAGTCATTAATTTGGTTTTTGGGCTTTTTTTGTTTTTTGTTTTAGGCAAATCATACATGACATAAGGTGCTAATTTGGTTAATTTTGCTTTTCATTTAAGGGGGAAAAAAGTCAATGTTTTGAAGGAACGACCGTATGGTCGTTCTGGAAAATTTAGTGGTCGTTCCATGGGTTTTGAGGCCAATAATACATGAAGTAAGGGGATAGTATGGTTATTTTTGCTTTTCGTTAAAAAAAAGAAAAAGAAAAAAGTCAATTTTTGGAAGGAACGACCATACGGTCGTTCCGGAAAATTTAGTGGTCGTTCCTAACTTTTTCGTAACGACCGTTTCCAAACATTTACTTTTTTTTTTTCTCCAAAAAGCAAAAATAACCATACCATCCCCTTACTTCATGTATTGTTGGCCTCAAAACCCATGGAACGACCACTGAATTTTCCGGAACGACCGTATATTCGTTCGTTCCTTCCAAACATTGACTTTTTTTTTTTTTTTTGAAAAGCAAAATAACCATACCATCCCCTTACTTCATGTATTATTGGCCTCAAACCCATGAAACGACCACAAAAGTTTAGGAACGACCATTATATTTTCCGGAATGACCATACGGTCGTTCCTTCCAAACATTGACTTTTTTTTTTTCCTCCTTAAACGAAAAGCAAAAATAACCATACCATCACCTTACTTCATGTATTATTGGCCTCAAAACCCATGAAACGACCACAAAAGTAAGGAACGACCACTCAATTTTTCCGGAACGACCACTCGGTTATTTTTGCTTTTCGCTTAAGGGAAAAAATTAAAAAAAAAGTTACGGTTTGGAAGGAACGACTGTATGTTCGTTCCGGAAATTTTAGTGGTCGCTCCTTAACTTTTGTGGTCGTTCCAAGTGTTTTGAGGCAAATATACATGACATAAAGTGATGGTACAGTTATTTTTGCTTTTCGCTTAAGGGAAAAAAAATTAAAAAAAGTCACGCTTTGGAAGGAACGACCGTATGGTCGTTCCGGAAATTTTAGTGGTCGCTCCTTGACTTTTGTGGTTGTTCCAAGTGTTTTGAGGCAAATAATACATGACATAAGATGATGGTACGGTTATTTTTGCTTTTCGCTTAAGGGAAAAAATTAAAAAAAAGTTACGGTTTGGAAGGAACGACCGTATGTTCGTTCCAGAAATTTTAGTGGTCGCCTCCTTAACTTTTGTGGTCGTTCCAAGTGTTTTGAGGCAAATAATACATGACATAAAGTGATGGTACAGTTATTTTTGCTTTTCGCTTAAGGGAAAAAAAATTAAAAAAAGTCACGCTTTGAAGGAACGACCGTATGGTCGTTCCGGAAATTTTAGTGGTCGCTCCTTGACTTTTGTGGTTTGTTCTAAGTGTTTTGAGGCAAATAATACATGACATAAGATGATGGTACGGTTATTTTTGCTTTTCGCTTAAGGGAAAAAAAAAATAAAAAAAGTTATGCTTTGAAAGGAACAACCGTATGATCGTTCCAGGAAATTTTAGTGGTCGCTCCTTGACTTTTGTGGTCGTTCCAAGTGTTTTGAGGCAAATAATACATGAAATAAGATGGTGATACGGTTATTTTTGCTTTTCGCTTAAGGGAAAAAAAGTAAAAAAAGTCACGCTTTGGAAAAAATGACCGTATGGTCATTCCGGAAATTTTAGTGGTCGCTCCTTAACTTTTGTAGTCGTTCCAAGTGTTTTGAGGCAAATAATACATGACATAAGGTAACGGTATGGTTATTTTGCTTTTCGCTTAAGGGAAAAAAATTAAAAAACTCACGCTTTGGAAGGAACGACTGTATGGTCGTTCATGAAATTTTAGCGGTCGTTCCTTTTCTTTTTTTTTTTTTTTTGTCGTTCCAATGTTTTCCACACAAATCATGCATGGACAAAGACTTCTCATATGGAAATTTGCATTTATCCTTTAGGGAAAAAAAAATTAACGTCAATGTTTACGACGAATGACATATAAAAGATGATAAATTGGTGTAAAGGTCTTACTTCAATTCAAGAAAAGCAGAGCAGCAATTACGAACATATTTTACTGGACTAGCAAAAACACACAATAAATTAGAGAAAGCAAACAAAATTATTAGCAGAAAATTAATCAAGTTTAATTCCAATTAAACATTCCATTATTACTTTGACTAGTAAAGCCCTCTGTGGAAAGTAGCATTGTAAAACCAGATTGGTGAAGAGAGGAATAAGAAGAGAGGCGTGGTGGAGGTGGCGGCGGAGCTTCTCTGGTCAGAGGGGAAGAAGAGGAAGAAGAAGGCGTGGTCAGAGAGCTGTGGCGCGGTCTCTGGATCTTCGACGGCGTCGTTTAGGGTGGTAGCGGCGCCGGAGGTGGAGGCGGTGGGATTTGGGGAGACTCTTTTGGGGGGAAGGAACGACGAAGAAGAAGAAGGACCAAGCGTGAAGAACGTGCAAAAAAGAGAAGAGGAGCTGCTGAAGAATGCATGCAGCAATTTTTCTTTTTTGTTTTTTAGTTTTTTTTAACCTTATATTAATATCTTTTCTTTTTATATTATTTTTTTTTAAAGAAAGTCATTTTGCTAATTAAAATTTTTTAAAGGTTATTTTGTAAAATAAACAAATTGAAAAGGTTATTTTACTAAAGGACTCATTTTGATTTTATTTTATATTGTTGTAATCATTTATTTTTAATTAATAATTTTTAATAATTAAGTTTTATTTTATTTTTATTTTTTTGAAGAATTTTCATCTCAAACTTTTTTACCAAACACTCAACTCAAGTTAAACTTTTTATCTCAAACTTTTTTATATCCAAACACTCAATTCAAGTTAAACTTTTCAACTCAAACTTTTTACCAAACACTCATCTTTAACTCTCAACTTAACAATGTAAGAACCCGAAATTTCAATAAACTTATGATTTCCTTAGAAATAAGAAAAATCTAAGTCTGAACCATATATGTCGATATAAAACTCATGATCTGAGTTAAATATCAGAATTTGTTTGAGTTCTCGTTTAATTAGCTACGAGACTCAATAATAAGAGTTGTACTTACCATAATAGGTTGCTTTATCAAGCACGAGGCCTTAAGATGACATCACCTCACTTTAAGTTTATGACATCATTCCTTGATTAAAGAAATTGGAAAGTATTTGATGGCTCTAGAACCTCCCAATGGCCGGCCCACTTGGAGGGTAAAAATGCAAAGATTTTGTCTTTAGGGGCAAA
This sequence comes from Ficus carica, assembly GCA_009761775.1. NCBI lineage: Eukaryota > Viridiplantae > Streptophyta > Magnoliopsida > Rosales > Moraceae > Ficus > Ficus carica. Next base: position 4,798,669 of record CM019741.1, on the reverse strand, counting down.
AATGTAATTTTTGAAAATATGATGATGTAAGCATGATGTAAGCACATGATGTCATCAAGATGATGTCATCATGATGAGGTAAGCAAAACTTGGGCTCCAAGGCAGCCAATGACCGGCCAACACCTAGAGGGGTCAAAGTGCAAATATTTTTGCTTCAAGGACCAAAGTGTAATTTTGGAAAAGTAATTAAATCCAAATTCAAGGACTTTTTAGCAATTTTGAAAAGTTCAAAATCCCTATAAATCGCAGCAAGGGGGGGGGGGGGGGGGCGGATTTTGAAGGAAAAAAAATAGAGAAATCTAGCCAAACTCTTGCAAAATTTTCTCTCACCACTCTCCCTCACAAAACCGAACACTAGGGAGGAAAAAAAATGGGTGGCCGGACTTGGTCTTGAGTGGCCGGACTTGGTGGCTCAAGCTTGAGGTATGGCCAAAAAATTTGGAACCCGTTTGGAGGGGAGAGGCCGGCTGTGATGGCAGCCAAAGGGAGTAAGGAAAAGTTCGGGATCCAAGCTTGAGAACCAACTTTCAAACCCTAGAGGTAAATCTCTTAACCCTAAGCTCTTCAATTTAAATTTCAATTGAGAAATTTAAATGTATTTCAAGTGGGATTGTATGAGCATAAGCTCAATTTCAATTATTGCCCTAGATTAGAAATTTTAGGGTATGTGTTTGATTTAATTAGGGTTTTGGTTTGGTGGTTTCAAATTGCATGCTAGGTGTTTGTTTAAATGGCTAGGGTTTATGCTTGATGTATGATGATAATTTTGATTTGCATGGATGTATGTTTTACGTTAGAAAGCGCTGCATGACTGATATTAAGCTCCCGCTGCTAGCGGTTGAGGTAGTGTGCGCGTAAGAGGACGTAAAACGAACTTAAAACCGAAAACTGCCAGTTCGGGTACAAACTGGCCAGTTTCGGGAAAATTAAAATTTGAGGTCTTTAGAGGTCGAATTAGAGAAAACTTAAAACATGAAAGTTGTTCAGAAGGGTTGTTTCTAGGGGGATACGTGGACAGTTTTACAAAATAAGGCTCCAAAGGCCTTCATTTTTACAAAAACCGAGACTAAGAATTCCTGGGCGAGTCAGATTTGTGCTCTCGGTCTGGGGACTTCAACAAGGAAAATGATTAAGTTAAGGACAGAACTGGGTTTTCAGTAAAGAACAAAAGTTGTAGTTTTTTTCGAGATCTACAACTTTCATGAAGAAAGTTTTCTCAGATTCCAAACAGAATTTAAGATAATATTTATCATAAAAACAGTGCAGGAAACAAGAAAATTCCTACACAAGATTTTCAGAAAAATAGTGCAAAGCAAGAAACTCCTGCATGTGTACTAATAACTGAGATTAATAAACTGTTTTCAAAGCTTATTTCAAAGATTGACAGTTTTCAACTGTTTTGCTCAAAAGCAATAGTTTTATGAATTATACAGTTTTAAAAGCAATGTATAGTTTTACATACGCTTTTCAAAGAAAACTTGACAAAGAATTGTCAAGAAAAGAGATAAGAAATACTTAGGTTAAAAAGTATTTCCAAGACATAGTAACTAAAAGATAACCGTTAGTAACCGGTTAGGATACCCAAGCTATTGGGTTGGGCCTTAGTAACCTAATACTATTGGGCTTAGTACCCAAGGTTACTTGAGGTAACCGATCAAGTTATTGTTTAAGTAAGTTGGGCCTTGAGCCCTAGAGTTACCTATAGTAATCAAATGAGTTATCATTAGTAGTTGTAAAGGGGACATATAACTAAGGCTATTCATAAATGTTGGTTAGGATACCAACATTTAAATAATTATGATTTATAGTAAGATAGAACATGACTGATCTTATCTTACACTCTGTTAGGAAAACAAGAGTGTGGCTATGATGGGGGCATAACCAAAGCGTAGGACGGCAGGGTAAGTACAACTCCGCCTACAACATGAACAAAAACGTTTTTGTTGCATGGCATGTTTTCAAGAAATCATGTATTGATACATATGCTATGATAAGCTTATGTTACGAAGTTTATGTTATGATAAGCTTATGTTATGTTATGAAGTTTATGCTATGAAGTTTATGTTATGATAAGCTTATGTTATGAAGTTATGCTATGAAGTTTATGTTATGATAAGCTTATGCTATGAAGTTATGCCATGATGTTATGTCATGATGTTATGTTAATAGTAAGATATGTTATGATAAGTATGTTATGTTACAAGGTGTTATGTTATGATGTATAATTATAAGTTGTATCATGTTATGATATATTATGCTAGAAGGCTTTAAGTCATGATTGAGATTAATTTATGATGTATGTTTTGATACGTGACATTATAAGCATGTTCACGAATATTAAATGATATGGTAAGAATAAGTTCTTAAGTCACGAGATAAATAAGACAAGTTAATGTATTGTGTTGTACCGACTTGCCACGAGGGCAGGTTTAAATGGTTTTAGTCTATGGTTTGAATTGGATTGGACTGGCTGCCCCAATCACTCCTATGTAAATGATTAGTTTCATGGTTTGATTTGGTTTGGACTGGCCGCCTCCAACCACTCCATGGCTATGTACCACGGTACGTGCACATATGATATGACATGTTAAGGAATAGAACTAAGTTTATGAAAGCATAATTGATTTATAAGAAAAACATAATCAGTTCACGCATTCTTGCATGTAAAATGTTTGCGGATTGAATGTTGTACTTACTGGGCATTAGCTCATTACTTACGTTCATGCTGTAGGTAAGCGACCTACCGGCAATACTTGATGCAATACTGTGGAGAGTTTGTGCTGCGGACTGTGAAATGTGGAATGGACACCGCCACGGGTTTTGGAAAATAGTTTTTTGTAAAATACGTTTTGTAAAATGTGTTTTGTTATGTTTATAAGGAAGTATTAGTATGTTTTAAGAAAAGTTTCAGTAGGTATGGCAAGCAAGTTGCCTCGTGTTGTACCGATCCGCGCTAGGTCGGGTCTGGTCCACGATCTTGGTACTCAGGTGAGTACATATGAATATGTATGAAGATAAGTTAGTTTTATGTATGAGAAGAAGTATGAGAATAAGTCAAGTTTAAGTTTGAGAGTAAAGAGTTTTACAATCACGTTTAAAGAAAAAAAAATTTTACTCTGAAATTTTCAGTAAGCTTAAGTATTTAAGCCTCGAGATTTAAATTAAGTACGCATGGTCACAGCCCTACGTAGGTCGGGGCGTTCTTTTTGCTAAGATTAAGTTATGTAAGTAAGGTGACGACCCGGCGTGGGAGGTCGGGGCGTTACATTAACTTATTTCAATTCAACTTAAAATCTTAACTCAAAACTCATTCACCAACGGACTTTAGTCTTTTTAACTCCATTTTGTTTATATATATATATATATATATATATATAAACTATATGACTGCATTTAACTTATTTTTTTTCCTGTCAGTTTAAAATCAAAATTCTTTAAAGTTCATAGAATAAAATGATAGTTTAATGTTTTAAACAAAGTTAAAATGACCTAAAAATTTATGGAGTATAGATGAGAATAACGTTATCTATAAACTAAACGAGGACAATGCGCTTTTCACATGCGGTTTATATATACATGTATAAATTCAATGTAATGATTAATGATATATTATTTCTAGATGGACTATAAAACAGTTTTTTCAATGTAAGAAGAAAAAAAAGTTGAATATATTAGATGATGAAATTAACGAACATCATTTTTAGTTTCATTAATACTTAATCTTTTAGGTTTTTGAAAAATTACATAATAAAATAGGTGAGAAAACTATTTCATTAAGATGATTAGTAAAATGTATTTGTAATTTTTTTTAATGAAGATGTATTTATAATGATCAGTTTGATAAAAATATTAAATTGAAGTATTGTAATTAAAACATCTAGATATGAAAATTTTGAAAATAAGTTCAAAACAAAAAAGGAACATTTTAAAAATTATTTTTTATTAGGACAAATTAGAAATTAAAAAAGTTCAAGAAATTAGAACAAAAAAAGCATTTCAATTACATATTTGAATATGTATAATTTTCGAGAAAAATTTAAAAAGTAAGAAAATAAAAAGAAGCAAAAAATAAGATGTGAAAAAGAGTAAAACAAAATACGGGAAAAGAATTAAAAATAAGATTTACTACTACTACTATTATTATATTATTATTATTATTATTATTGAACTTATAGGATTTGTATTTTAGAGATATGAAAAAATATTAATAGAAAAGTTAGAAAATGGGGGATAATAGGAGCTAGAAACAAGAAAAAAAAAGTAATAATAATAATAATAATAATATAAAAAAGAACTAAACAAGAATTAAAACAAGAATTATCATATTAGTGTTACATTAGCTTAAAAAAATAATTAAACCAAAGAAAATAAGAATAGCAATTTAAGCTGATAGAGGTGAATTTGACGTGAATTTTTATTCCACTCTTCTACGTACAATTAGCTAGTGCATTTGGCCGCAAACAAATTGGGGAATTAATGAAGATTTGACGTTGGGAGTAATGTTTTTATATTTTCGGGTCTAATATTGAATATTTCAAATTTAATAAAATGTTACAGAGTGCCTCCAAATTGTGAACTTGTTTAAAGGAATAGACTGAAATTTCGGAAGACAATTGTAATTTTATAACATAACATGCCATGTGTATATGGTCGTTTCTTTCTAAAAAGTTTAGAAAGCAACTTGCTTATTCAGTCAAAGTACCGATGATAAAAACACCAAACCCTACGTTAGATTAGCGGTTCTCTCAAGAACTCAAAGAGTCCTTATAAGATAAAAATCTGTTTTTAACATTCTACAAAATGCATGCAATCAAATCATGAAAAAAATCTAGCTTAGAAGAAATGATCATGTGTAGATTGAAGCATCTAAAGTGATGCCTTCTCTTTTCTCTTCAAGAAATCGGAATACCAATGGGCAGAGAGCTTAGGTTGTCTCTTCAAATTGGATCGTCCAAATCTACATAGTACAAGCCGTAGCCGGATTCATAGCCGTCCAACATCTCGAAATAATCCAACAAAGACCATGTGAAATACCCTTTCACGTTCGACCCATTCCTTCCCAATTTTTAAGAATGGGAACCCAAACACAAGGAAAAAATAAATGTCAGCTTAACTCATATAACTAAAGAAATGAAAAATGTTAGGAATACCAACTTTAATTTCAATTTTTTGAGTATCAACTTATATAACATATGTGTTGTCATTATTTTATTAATAGATATATAAAAGATTGTAATATAAATTGACTGTACCTACCAATAAGAAAATGACAACTTATATACTTATAAGGGAATTTCTACAGTAAGACCTCATTTTGTACTACCGACAGAAACTGTTGTTTTAATCATTGAATTAAATTGTTAATATTTTAAACTATAATTAAAGCGGTTTTACATCACTAATATATTTAAAGTGGGCATTTATAGACCATACCGTTAAAGCTCTCAAAACTTACATAATCATTTAGAAACTTTAGTCTCTTTTCCTTGACAATTATAAGGGTTTAGTGGAGTATGGACACTGCAATTATTAAATGTATAAATCTATGCAATTAGTAATTTTCATGCTTAGTAAATAAGATGCAGTTCAAACACTAAGCAAGACAACAAATGTTAATTTTATTGTGGACGGTTCTAGTTTCCACTTGTGAATTTTCTGTTATAAGATATTTTACCTTTTTCTGACATTTTGATTCCTAAGTACAAAGCTGATAATCAATTTTTTAAAATATAACTCATCGCATGAGTTGAGATTTAATAGAACCAATAAAATTAGGTGTAACTTGTGGTCTTATATATAGTCTTGTTATGATAGTGCAGAGCCAAATATACACCTTTTAGTATTTATCAAAAGGGCTTCTAATCTCTAGAAGACATATACCTTATAGTATCAAGTAGAGTCCCAACATGTGCCTGCAAGTATTCCACCCTCGACCGGTCTTCCAAAGTTGAATTTCGCCGAGTTCTCTGACCTGTTGGACAAATTGCCTTGGCCACCAGTTAATTGGAGAGACAATTTCATAAAATTGTGAAAAGATTACCGAGCTTCTCGTTTCTATTGTCTAACGAGATATTAACAAATATCTCTTGTGTTTTATCGAAATGTTACATTATTTCACTTCATATTCTCTAGATTTTTAGTATTATTCATTTCATTACAGCCATCTTTTTTTTTTTTTTTTTTTAAATCGTCACTGATATGTTACGCAACACCGTCTGATTAACATAAACCTGCACAATTTGGACATCAATTTCCAAATAGTTGAAAAATCAATAGCGATATTCACTAACTCATCATCTCTGACGTTTGAGTTGGTATTTTTTTCCCCCTACTTTTCTTGGTCTGTTTAAACCAAAGAATTTTCCCAAAAAAAAAAAAAAAAAAAAAAAAAAAAAAAAAAGATAATGTAATGAGGAGAGAGAAAAAAAAGTGAGATTATACTATTACCATTTTCGTGGATATAAATAAGAGGATTGTTATAATGCTGCTTTATATACTCCAGAACTCCTGCCAGACCCCAAGGTGTGATTGGATACTGCATCAAACTTGAGAATGAATGACAAACTAAAAGAATTCTCATAAATTAACCAACAAAATAAGTGAATTAGAGCATTTTATCGTTGAGTTTCGCTACTGATAGTGATAATACATGTTTCTGAACATAAGATTTGGTCAAAATCACATTAAAATAAATAAAAATTTAACAAGAACCTTATAAACATCTATCGGTTCAAAAAAACTAAAATTACATAGAAACAAAAAAACATTCGACTTTTTTACCTCAAATATTGAAGGGTCATTTTGCAAAGCTGTCAAAAAAAAAAAAAAAAAAAAAAAAAAAAAAACTTCAGTGAGTAATTTGCCAATTTAATTGAAAACCTGTTGCAACAAGTTTAATGTTAGATGTAATACAATAGCCCTGCGAGTGCATAATAACATCTTTGACACTTTTTTTTTTTTTTTTTTTTTTGGTTCTTTAATTTATTTTTTTCGGGGTGGGGGGATGGAAACTTGAAAAGTAAAGATGCTAATATGTTCGAAAGAATTTTTCGATCAAGTTTGTTTGTTTAATTTTCTACAGTAATTTCATATCATTCAAGTTACAAATCTTAAAAATGTAAAGCTTTTTACATGCGAAAAATGCTTACAGTGTAGTTTTATTGCAATGTCTGCAACAACATCCCTGTTTTCTGACTGAAGGGTGCTAGATTTGTCCTCGACGTACATTACATTGTAATAATTCAGTCCTAAAAAGTCGAAGGAACCCCTAATGCTGTCGGATTCTTCGACGGTGAAGGCTGGAATCCTTGAGCCTGCATTCTTCTTCATTATGTCGGGGTAATCTCCGAATATCAAGGGATTCCAAAACCTATTACACAAAGTGGAGTCAACAAGAACTCAAAGGCAACACAAAGTGGCAATCTCTATTTCCCGCCAAAAAAAAAAAAAAAAGCGTAATTTGTGACATACCAACCGATATAGAAGTCATTTGCTCTTTGAGTAGCAATTTCATCTTCAATGCTGTCTGTTAGAGGGACAAAATAATAAGAAAATATATTGATTCCTATAAGTCCATGCTGCTTGTCCTGCTTTAGCCAAAATATTTCTCGCAATCAGATCAAACATCCTACTCAAACAAAAGTCGAGCAAGTAAATCTAAGCATGAAGTTGTCTTTGCACTCGTGTCATGGACACGACGATTCAGGATTTGTGGATCAAACTGAGCACTTGACATGAAACAACTTCGAAACAACTTAAAACGTTACCTTGTAGTTTTTCTCATACAATCTAGCAGCCGATGCGTGTGCCAACAACATATGATGACCTGCGATGTACGGCTCTGTTGAGGAGTTGCCTGTGGAGCACTCGGTTAGTCCAAATGGACGCGAACATCGTGCAGGTGGTTGAAACCCCAAATCATAACCCCCCAATGTAAACACATTTGCCTCATTGATAGTAGTCCAGTGTTTAACTCTATCACCAAACTCGCTAAAGCACACATCTGCATATTCAACGAAGTCTTTCCTACAATGATAAACGTTATTCAATAAGTCAATCTCCTCGTTTTGTTTTGTTAATTTACCAATTCTCCAAAAAACTCAAACTTTTAGAAGGCGAACCAACATTATTTTTTTTATTCTAATACTACTCCTCAACATGTGGGCTAGATAATGGAAACTTGTACGGGAAAAATATAAATTGGACAGCCGCCAATATGTGAATAGTAAGTCCAAAGCATATTAAAGGCGTAACATGTGATGGCAATTTTAGAGAATATGTGCACATAAGTTTGAGCTCAAAACCACTTGTTATACTATGTTAATTCACCAATTCTCATGAAAGCTTTAGCTATCAGGAGGTAAACTACTATTAGTTTCGTGTTCCAACTTTTGCCGGCACGAGCTAAGGAAACATACACAATCTTTCGACTAATCCATCCTCCATACTCATCTTCAAGCACCTGAGGGAGATCAACATGGTGTAATGTGACATGTGGTTGGATTCCTGTTTAATGAGAAACAAAGAAGTCTTTAGTTTTATGTTTTTCCTAATCCTAAGGGGAAAAAATTAAGAAATAAATTCATGTATCATCTATTGGTAGTGACCATGGCTGACTAATTCATCGATAAAGTTGTTGTAAAACCGTAACCCCATAGGATTTACCGGTCCTCTTCCATCTGGAAAAAAGAGAATGATCAAAGTGTTAGAAGATGAAGCTGAAATCAGCTCAGTTTTTTGCTTTCTTAAAGCACAAGTAATCAGTTTGGGATGGTCATACTTGGGATAAGTCTTGACCATGAAATGGAGAATCTAAATGCATCCAAGCCTGTCTCCACCATCAGTTGGACATCTTCCTGCAAGAGTTTTTATGAACTTTAATTTAGGTGGTGTTTAGTTTGATCGAAATAAAATAAATAAATAAGAACAAGAATAAATTCTTGGGTGGAAACGTTAACTAATACTATGGTAACTATTAGACTCACACTCTGATGTTTGCTTACTGGTTGGAATGAAATGGAACGAAAGTACGGTTAAAGTTATCTGGGAAACATTTAGGATGTAAACATTTGAATGAAAACATTTTGGATGAAAGTATTTAGCGCCATAGAAAACATTCAAATGGTCAAAATGATTATGCCCTTAACATTTAGAATTTGCCTGAAAATTGTAAATGACAAGATTTTGCTACATTTCGTATCATTTCAAATGTTGCTTCCCAAACACTCTTTTGAAATGTTGGGAAATGACGGAAACAAACGGAGGGTAAAACATTTGAAGGGGTAAAGAATACAAATCCAAGCATTCTGGTATATCAACCTCCTTGGAATGGCATTTCTAGTTCTTTTTGCTCCACAAAATAATAGAATGATTGGATTTAGGAATTGTCATTTAATCAAACCAAACGTGCCCTTAATAATGCATCGACCAGTATTCCAACTACAAACATGAAATTTATTTCGAAACAAATTAGCAACTAGGGGTAACACAAGAAGTTAAATATCTTCTTTATAGTAATAAAAAGGATTAATTAATTAACCCGAATACGGAACAAGGAAACGAAAAGGATAATGACGATAATAATAATGATTAAACAAAGAGTCAAGCATTGTGAAGAGGTTGTTATAAACCTTGTATTTGTGATAAACATCACATGCTATGTCTCCCGTGGCTCCATTCATGTACCCTGCAGATGCAAGTTCAAGTGTCAACAAGGTATATATACCAAAATCCCCGTGGGGGCGAGCATATAGCGGTGGGAGAGGGGAGGTTTGGGTAGAAACTCTAAGTTAGAAATCCGGGAGGGTTTCCATTTATCTTTACTAAGTGAGAGTGATGAACCAAATTTGACGAAAAAAGTATATATCATACAAGCAACCATCAACATTGTTTAATTTTCTTAAAAAAAAAAATTTAGTTTTTCTTAGCAAATTATTATTATTATTATTATTATTTGTTTGCCTCCCCTAAAGTTTTCTAATTGCAATATTTCTATAAAAAATTAGGTTAGGTGGCCTTTTTTAGTCACTTAATCTAATAGATAACCTAACTTTTTTTTATTTAGAAAAATGATCGTTTGTCATTTTTCAGATTTGGTCAACCAGTGATTGACTATGAAATTTAGTGATTTACGTAATGGTTAATTAGTGATTGACTGTCAATCACTGATTGACTATCATGCGGTCGATCACTGATTGACTATTTAAGACAATTGATTAATATTTTTTTAAAAAAAATGACATTTTAACTAATTTTTAAAAACTTTGGCTATTTATTAAAAAAACTTATTAGAAAAAGGCTATTTAGCTATAAATTCCTATTTCTATAATATCTATATAAAAAAAAATTATATTGAAAATTTGACTTTAAATATACTCACATTGAAATTTAAAATGCTAAATAAACCAAATATCAACCAAGATATATATATTAATTCATGATTTTGTTGAGTGTAAATTGTAAAAGTAAATTGAAACTCAATTACATGTGCTTGTTCACTTGAAATAAGAAACACAAAGGCAGAAATAGATGAAAGAAAAGGGTAAAACAAGACAATATACAACATACACATTAATGAATTATTAATATAATAGACAGACGACAAATCCTACATATAAATAACTTAACTAATATCCCTTTTTCAAAAAATAAAATTAAAAATAAAAAATAAAAAAAAACGAAATCTAGTAAGATGAACCAAATTACCAGAATGGGCAAAAGTGTCCCATATGCTTGGAGTTCTTCCATCTTTATCTACAGCTCCCTCCATCTGCTCAAAACCAAACCAAACAAAACGAAAAAATTACCAAAAACCCACATTCTCAAAAACCCACCAAAACTCACTGAAAACTACTAGGTTATTATCATTATTAATCAGTTAAAAGATGATGATATTGCAGTTTGATTGATCAAATTAACGGACCTGATAAGCCGAGGAAGCAGCGCCAAAGACAAACCCAGATGGGAAATCATATCCGCTCACATTTCCATTAATATTCTCTCCACAAACAAGCAAAATTCTTAGTCCCAAGCTCATCGTCATTATGAGAACAAATACTGAGAAATTAGACATATTCTTGATCATTTTTATCCACAACAGAACAGTGTTAAGAACTTGTTTAGAAACTGATCAACAAATGACTTTGTCTTTAGATAGTATGAATTTATGTGGTACATGCTTTGCCTACCACATATATTTCTATTTCTTTGTTAGTTTTTTTTTTCCTAAAGAATTTCTTTTTTAGCTTTGTGGTGTCGCAAAATCCTAACAAAGCAATTGTACGGTCAAAATAAAGTGGGCATGCAAGGGCACTAAAGGCAGCGTGAAAAAAAAAAAAAAAAAAATTGTTGTTGTCACCTGATAATGATATTATAACTTTTAATTTTAAACGTTATATTATTCCGAACTTTTTTATTATTACACAAATAGACCTATTTCAGTATTCCGGTATTCCGTTAAAATTAACATAATTAACTATATCCAGATTGCATGAGCTTTATTTAAGGTTAAATTCGTAATTAAACATTTTTTTAAAGGGAAATTGTACCTCAATATATCTTTAATGATGTTATATACCTTTGATTAAAATATAATTTACTTCCAAAATATTTCTAGAGGTACAGCTGTTCTCTGAAAAAATGTTTAATTATAATTCTACCTGTAAATAAAAATAACCAAAAGTAAACCCACGTGAAGTGCAAACAGCATAATATTTTTTTAATGAAATTTATAATAGGTTTTTTAACACATGGGCCCTGAACTTATCATATAACCATAATTTACGCTTTAAACTTTTGATTTTGATAATTTGTAATATAAACTTATAGATTTATAACAATCTACACCCCATTGATAAAAATATTAATTTTTTGAAGGAAGTTAACACGTGACTTGTGCATGAGTTGTCAATTAATAGCATAAATTATCTTTTTTTTTAATAAAAAAAACTATTTTAATCCAAATTTATTTAGATTGAGATATTTAATTTTCATCAATATACCAAAATGTAAATTAACTTTGTTTTAACTATAAGTTTGGGTTAAAATTGATTATACAATATCTTTAATACTCTTAATTAATGATCCTATATGCAAGTCACGTGTTATATTATGAAAAGAAAAATTATTCTAATTATAAAATGGGGTGTCGATCGTTACATGTTTGTAAGTTTAGAATGCAAATTGTCAAAATAAAAATTAATGATACAAATTATAACTGTATGATAAGTTCAGGGATACCATTATAATTTAGCTTCTACAATAAGTAATTCTTGAGTTTAACGAAGTAGAATGGCCCAAGTAATGCCACAAAATCATGCCTTAGATTGATTTTTGCTGGAAAAAAAAAAAAACTTTTGCAAAAAAATATCATAAGATGACACCACATAATACTGATTAATTAATTAATAGAATATGAATTTTACTCTTAAATTACCAACTAGTACAAGTTAGTATCCATGTTGACACCATCCAGTTATATTCGACAGCAAACTACAGCCTTCGCCGGATTTTTCAGGTTTTGTCACCGGAGTATTAAAGCAAACACCGGATTTCAACAACAAAGTCAACTACTAATCACCAAAAATCCACACAAATCATGAAAAATTTCAGAATTTACCTATCACAATATTTTTTCCAACCAAAGTACATCACAATACTTAAAAAATAAAAAATAAAAAATAAAAAAAATGACAAGAAATTGCGATTGGCGGAATGGCGAGGGGGCGGTGACAGGCAGAGACTGCGACTGTGAGTCTGAGGTAGAGATATGGAACTATGAGGCGACTGTGATCCGAGCTGACCTCCGCGCGTAGGGAGAGCAACCCAGTCGAAAAAAGTACATTAAACTTATAAATTGCTAGACCATTAATTAGGCATGTTACAACTATAATACTAGATTGACTCTAGTTTTTGTTTTTGTTTTTCTTTCCTGTGAACAGGATTTTGTACACACCTCAACACTTTTTTTAATAATATATATATATATATATATATATAAACGATAAAGTCAAAAGACTTATATGAAATGGATTTAACAGATCGTATTTATTAAAATTATTAAGGTAAGGGGTATAAAAGTACCTTTTTATAATAACCTCTATCCTTAAATAATGTAATTTTATTCAATGATAATCTGACAATATTGATAACAAAAAAAAATGTGAGAAAAGTAGACAATGAGATGGTAATAGACCTCTTCGTTTTTAGTTGTGACAAAAATCAATCCACATACCATTTTTGTAGCGTCTAGTCTAATTATCCCTTTTTGTTTCCTTTGAAGGGTATGATGGCCTAGGCTTTAGCTAGTTAGAAAAGGACCCAGTGAGATTATTAAAAAGAAAAAACAAAACAAAAAATACATCATATGGCATGTTTTTGACACCTGAATTTAGCAAATCTTTAGTTATTTATTGGAGGAAGGAAATTTTTGGAATTCTCTTTTTGCCCCCAGCCTGGTTATCTTTTTGAACAATGGCATTTAAAGTGATGCCTTTTCTTTTCTCTTTGAGAAATTGGAATACCAATGAGCAGAGAGCTTTGGTTGTCTTTTCAAATCTGGATCGTCCAAATCTACATAATACAAGCCATAGCCAGATCTATAGCCGTCCAACAGCTCCAAGAAATCCATGAAAGACCATGTGAAATACCCTTTCACGTTTGAACCATTCCTTCCCAAATTTAATTAATAGGAACCCAAACACACCAATGAAAAATATGTCAACTCAACTCATATATATAAAAAAATAAAATCCAAGTGGTAAATCATAAAATAACAAAGGAAAACATTTTTTTTTTAATGCCCTTATCAGAAGCTTTGATTTTTTTCCTTTTTCTTTTTATTACCAACAATTTTATTTGGAATTGTGCCAAGTTACCAATTGTACATAGGGGTGGAACAATAAATATATTTCTATGTGGGTGTACATCAAAATACTTTTCAAGATAAAATAAATTTTAGTGAGGGCTATGTTAGAAATTCTAATTTTAGCTGGTTTATGTAAAATTTTCAATTTTAATAGGGGCAAAACAGTAAAAGTATAAACTTTTTTTTTTTGTAGAATTAATTTTAGTGAGGATTATGTGAGAATATTTTTATTTCCAATGGGGCAAAGTAGGGACCACATGAGAAATTTTTTTATTTTTAGTAGGGCAAATTATCAAAATTATATAATTTTTGAGGTAAAATTAAAAAAAAAAAAACAAAAACAAAAAATTCTAGTGCTCCTTTTCGCATTGTTCTAAATTTGCCACTGATTGTACATCATGTGGAAAAATTGTATAAGTCTTAAACTCATGTTATATATGGTGTCTCTAATTTAGGTTAGTTAGTTATAGTAGGACTGCAACTTATTATAACTGAATATACTTAAGTTAGTTTGCCAGATGTCATCACCTCATTGGTTCCTAATGTAATATATATATATATATATATATATATTGATGTTATTAGCTTAAAGGTGTGTGAGTCATTCGGTACGAGAGTAGCAAGACTGAGAGAAGAATTTCTCATTCTTCTTGGAGAAATTCTAGGAATTGTATTTGGGTTCTTTGGGAAAAGATTGAGAGCTGGTTGATTCTCTTTGTAAGAATCCTGTAGATCTTAACTGTGATCTATAATCATCTCATATAGTGGATTGGACTAGGGAAGAACTCCCTGCCTTGGAGTAGGATCGATTTGATCCGAACCAAGTAATTTTCTCTGTTCTTCATTTTGATTTACATTCTGAAATTTGTTCTTTTGTTTGTTCAGTTCTCTGGTTGGTTTTTTGGTGTAATCTATTTTGCAGATTGTTGGTAATTTCTTCACAAACTGGTATTAGAGACAGGTTCTACCAAATCACAGAGAATGACGAACTTCTTGGATCTCTTCGGACGCTCAAACGAAAGGGGTTCAGATCGAACACTGCCGACATTCAAAATTGATATCGAGAAGTTCGATGGCAAGAATGATTTCAATCTATGGAGGGAGAATATGATGGCTCACCTAGGAAATTTGGGCTGGACGAGGCCCTAAGAGGAGAATCAAAGATGTCTGGCAGTCTCAATGAGAAAGATAAGGCATAAATCTTGAAGAATGCTCGAAACGCAATTATCCTGAGTCTCAGCGATCAAATTCTCAGGAAGGTGATTAAACAAAAATCTACTGCAGAGATGTGGATGAAATTGGAGCAACTGTACATGACAAAGGCTCTTCCAAACTGAATCTACCTAAAGCAAAGATTCTATGGGTTCAAGATGGACGAGACAAAGACTATTGATGAGAACAATGATGAATTCACCAAATTGGTCGCTGATCTTGAGAATCTTGAAATCGAAGTAGATGAGGAGGATCATGCAATCTTCTTTCTAAATTTTCTTTCTAAGCAGTATGATCAGTTGCAAGATACTCTCAAGTATGGTAAAGAGTCTCCGTCTTTTGATGAAGTTATGAGTGCTACTTATTCTAAGGAACTGGTTCTCAAGGCAAATGGAAAGCAATTCAAGCCAAATGGTGAAGGATTGAACGTTCGAGGAAGACCGGGAAAGAGGGATTTCAATAATAACAAAGACAGGCATAAATATAGGTCTAAATCTAGAACCAAGAAGACCTATTGGACCTGTCATAAAGAAGGTCATATTGAAAAATATTGCTTTCAGAGGAAGAAATGGAATGGAAGTCTAAAGACCCTGATCAAGGAGATGCAGCATCTGTTTCTGATGGATATGACAGTGTTGAAGTCCTGGCGGTAACTTGTGATGATCCAAAGGACGAGTGGATCTTGGGTTCTGGCTGTACTTTCCACATGACACCAAGAAGAGATTGGTTTGTGGAGTATAAAGAAATCAATGGTGGAAAAGTCCTAATGGGAAACAATGTCGCCTGCAACATTGTTGGAATTGGTTCTGTAAGAATAAAGACATGGGACGGCTCAATCAAGACTCTGAAAGAAGTTCGACATATCCCTGATCTGAAAAGAAATTTAATTTCTTTGGGAATGTTGGATTTGAATGGTTGTACCTATAAGTCTCAAGGTGGAGTTCTGAAAGTTCTACAAGGGATTATGGTGGTTATGAAAGGCATGCTTCATCAAGACCTTTATGTGCTCCAAGGCATCACTGTGAGTGGTAAAACTGCTGTTTCAACTAACAAGAAGGATCAGACAGAGTTGTGGCATAAACGGCTAGGACACATGAGTTTGAAGGGTTTGCTGGAATTGGGCAAGCAGGGTTTGGTGGATCCCAACAAGATTAGTGAGTTGGATTTCTGTGAAATTTGCATACTTGGAAAGTCACATAGACTCAATTTTGGGAAAGTCATTCACAGGACAAAAGGTACTCTTGACTACATACACTCTGATTTATGGGGATCACCACTGGTACCACTATCTCTTTCCAAAAGTCAGTACTTTATTTCTTTCATTGATGATTTCTCTAGGAAAGTTTGGATTTATTTTCTGAAAACTAAAGATGAAGCTTTTAATAAGTTTCTTGATTGGAAATCTTTAGTTGAGAATCAGACAGGGAAGAAAATTAAGAGACTTAGGACTGATAATGGTCTTGAGTTCTGTCATAGAGAGTTTAATGATTATTGTGCTAAGAATGGGATAGCCAGGCAACATACTTGTACGAGTACACCTCAGCAAAATGGTCTAGCTAAACGTATGAATAGGACTACCATGAATAAAGTTAGGTGCATGTTGACTGAGTCTGGTTTGTTCAAAGTTTTTTGGGCAGAAGCTGCTGTTACTACCTGTTACCTAATTAATAGGTCTCCTTCCTTTGCTATTGAGTGTAAACTTCCTGAACAGGTTTCGTCTGGCACCAAACCAGGGTATTACCATCTTAGGCCGTTTGGGTGTATTGCTTATGTCCATGTGAGTCAAGGGAAACCTAACCCTAGAGCTAAGAAATGAGTGTTCTTAGGATATCCTCATGGGGTAAAGGGTTATAGAATTTGGCTCATTGAGGAGAAGAAATGTGTGATTAGTCGTGATGTGGTTTTTAATGAAATGGTGTTCTATAAGACTAACTTGCAGGACAATATTTCTGAATCTGAGCAAACACAAGGAAAAGAAAGAAACTCTCATCTGGAATTTGAAACTGAAGTCCTAAATCCAGAACAAGTGACTAATACAATTTAAGACCTAGACAATACTAATGGTTTTGATCAAGGTGGAGGCTCTTAGTTACAAAGAACCTTGAGTGACCTGTCAAACCAAACTGATGCAGATGTGAGTGAAGTAGATGTTTTACCAGCATCAGATCAGAATTTGGACAACTATGTTTTGACCCGGGATAGAGTCAGAAGGCAAATTAAACCTTCTACTCGGTTTGCTCAGGCTGACTTGATTGCTTTTGCTTTAAATGCTGCTGATACTCTAGATAATAAACCAGCCACCTATAAAGAAGCTAAAGGCAGCAAGGACTTGATCAAACGGAAAAGTGCAATGGAAGAGGAAATATAATCTCTCTACAAAAATCAGACTTGGGAATTAATTGATAGACCAACAGGACAGAGAGTCATTGGCTGCAAATGAGAAACCTGGGATTCCTGGTGTTGAGAAGCCTAGGTTTAAGGCTAGATTGGTTGCAAAAGGATATTCTCAAGTTGAAGGGATGGATTATCATGAGGTGTTCTCTCCTGTTGTCAAGCACACTTCTATTAGGATTGTTCTTGCTAATACAACGATTCAGGATTTGGAGCTGGAACAACTGGATGTAAAAACTGCTTTCTTACATGGCAGTTTGGAAGAGAAGATTTTGATGCTTCAACCAGAGGGGTTTCAAGACCGTGACAGTTCTAAGGTTTGCCTGTAAAAAAGATCTTGTATGGCTTGAAACAATCTCCTAGACAATGGTATAGGAGAT
This sequence comes from Ficus carica, assembly GCA_009761775.1. Classification (NCBI taxonomy): domain Eukaryota; kingdom Viridiplantae; phylum Streptophyta; class Magnoliopsida; order Rosales; family Moraceae; genus Ficus; species Ficus carica. The sequence continues at coordinate 4,780,822 of CM019741.1, read as the reverse complement.
TTGATGAGTTTATGATCAAGCATGGGTTTTCTAGAAGCAAGCATGATAGTTGTGTCTATTTTGCAAGGTTACTGGATAATTCTTTTATATATCTTTTGATATATGTGGATGATATGTTAATAGCTTCCAAGAATATGAGTGAAATTCAAAAGCTAAAGGAGCAGCTAAATTCTGAATTTGACAGGAAGGATCTCGGTTCAGCTAGAAAGATTCTTGGTATGGACATTCATCGTGACAGAGGGAAAAGGCTTCTTACTATCTCCCAAAGCAGTTATCTGGATAAAGTTATATAAATTTTTGGTATGAAAGATGCTAAGCAAACTAGTACGCCAAATGTGGCTCATTTTAAACTTACTGCTGTCAAAGATCAAGATGTTGTGGTAGAGGGAAAGCTGATGAAGGGTGTTCCATACTCCAATGTCGTGGGAAGTATGATGTATGCAATGGTAAGTACGAGACTAGATATAGCTTATGGAGTTGGTTTAATTAGCAGGTTTATGAGCAGACTTGGAAGGATTCATTGGCAGACAGTAAAATGGCTTATTCGTTACCTAAAGGGAACAACTAATCTAAGATTGTTGTTGGAAAATGTGAAAAAGCTGATTGCAAGATAGAAGGATACTGTGACTCAGATTTTACAGGAGATCTTGATAAGAGAAGATCGCTCTCTGGTTATGTCTTTACAATAGGTGGAAATACTGTGAGTTGGAAATCTAGTCTACAGCATGTGGTTTCTCTATCTTCAACTGAAGCAGAATATATTGCTTAACTGAGGCAGTTAAAGAAGCAATATGGTTAAAGGGGTTTGTAAGGGAGCTTGGAATTGCTCAAAGTTCTGTGGCGATACACTGTGACTCTCAAAGTGCCATTCACTTGACTAAGAATAGTGTATTCCATGAGAGAACTAAACATATTGACGTGAGGCTACATTTTGTTAGAGATATCATTGAGAGAAAACTTGTGGAGATCATGAAGATTTCAACTGAAGTGAATCCAGCTGATATGCTCACCAAAGTTATTCCCGTTAGCAAGTTCAAGACTGCATTGAGCTTGCTAAGGCTTCGCATGATGTAGTTTATTGGTGTGTAGGGAGTTTCTTTTCGTGTTCAATACCACAAATTAGAGCCAATGTGGAGATTTGTTATATATGGTGTCTCTAATTTAGGTTAGTTAGTTATAGTAGGACTGCAGCTTATTGTAACTGAATATATGTAATACCTAGTTTTTCGATCGTTATGATTTCTTGTATAAAAATTCAACTGTACCTTGAGGATATTTATGAAAGAGCCCGGTTAAGGGTTTTTATGATATTTTGTGAGTTATTATGGTTTTATAAGACTCGAAAATGATTGCTTAGCCAAGCATAAGACCTTTTAAGTAAAAAGGAGCAAAAACTACCAAAATTGTATGTTGATCAAAGTTTGACAAAAAACGTCGACGGTTGACCAAAAAGTCAACTGTTGACCACGGGAGTCAAATCTTGGCAAGGAAGTCAACGGTTGACAAGAAAGTCAATGGTAGTCGAAAAAGCCGAAGATTGACCCTAAAAGTCAAAGAAAAGGCTATACGATAAAATAATTCGCAGCATAGAATTGTACTGCATAGAGCCATTTTTATGAATAAAATGATATGTTTAGGATTCAATACCACCATAGAAAATCAAGCACATTAATTAAGATATCTTGGGCCAAGTGGTTTCAAGTTATGAGAAAATTTTTATACAGTTCGTTTTTTTCACAGATGAATTTTGGACTGCAGTTCAATATACCAATACTGTGTATAAGTGAATCCAGTATTGGAAATACCTGTGTTAATTCAGGAATGGACTGTACAATAAGAAAAGAGCCAAACACACCTAAAGAAAGCTTGCATCATCCTACTTTAACTTAATGACATCATTAAGTTAATTAAGAAAAAAAAAGTTGGAAAGTAATGGGTGGTCCTAGCCATGAATGGCCGGCCACATACCCCCCCCCCCCCCCAATGTGTGATTCATTGCTTTTTCAAGGGTCAAATTGCAATTTACAAGAGTTGATTTTCACCTATAAATAGGTGACTCCAAAATTCAAAATAATTAGAAAAACCCAAGTTAGATTATGCCAAAATTTCCACTCACCCAAAACCGGATTTGAGGAAGAAGGAAAGGAAGAAATCTTAGCCAAAATCGAGAGCAAAGTTAGAGTGTAGGGGTCGGTTTTGTATTGGAGAGCAAGCAAAAAGTTTGAAAAAAATTTGGATACCCATTTCTAGGCCTAGGGCCGGTTGTGGGGAGCAAGAGAAAAGCAAGAGAAAAAAATTGAACCCAAGGGGGATTTAGGGTTTTGAGTGTTGAATTTCCACCTAGAACATCACCCAAGAGTTCAAGAAATTTTGGTGCTCAATTTGGCCAAAAAGGCCGGTTATAGGGAGGATGGAAAAAGGGAGAACCAAGCCAAGTGTGGCCGGATTTTTAGGAGCTTGCGTGGCCGGATTTTTGAGCAATTTGGTGATCGGACTTCAAGGCAAGGGAGGCTAAAAATTTTGGACCCTATTAGCCAAGGAAGGCCGGCTATTGGTGAAGGAAAAAGAGGAAGCAAAGAGCCAAGCCAAATCTTGGATCTAAGTAAGGTATAATCCCTTGAACCTCTAAGTTTTTCATTTAAATTTCAATTGGGAAATTTAAATGTATTTCAAGCAAAGTTTGTATGAGCATAAGCTCACTTTCAATTCTGCCCTAGGTTAAAATTTTAGGGTATGTGCTTGATTAATTAGGTTTTTGGTTTGGTGGTTTCAAATATGCATGCTAGGTGTTTGTTTGTATGACTAGGGTTTATATGCTTGATCTATGATGCTAATTTTGATTTACATGGTGAAAATTGGATGTTATAAACGTGTTGCATGACTGCTCTAGGCTCCCGATGCGGTCGGTTGAGGTAGGGTGTACGTAATAGGACGTAAAACGAATTTAAAACCGAAAACTGCCATTTCGGGTAGAAATTGGCCAGTTTCGGGAAAAGCAGATTTTGAGGCCTTTAGAGGCCGAATTTGGAAAAACTCAAAACATGAAAGTTGTAGATTAGGGTTTTTCCTAAGGAGCTATGTGAGAAGATTTGCAAAATGAGGCTCCAATGGCCTCGGTTTTTACTGAAACCCGAGCCTGACCGTGCCCAGGACCTATGCACGGCCAGGATTGATTCAACAAGGGATTTGAACGTGTTAAAGGCCGAACTGGGTTTTACCCAAACACAAAAGTTGTAGGATTTTTCGATAGCTAAAACTTTTGTGAAGAAAACTTTTTCAAAATCGGCTTTGATTTTTAAATGGAATTGGATTTCAAAAACTATACAGGAAATAGGAAAATTCTGTACAGAATTTCTGGAAACAATACAGAAAAACGTAATTTTTCACATGCACTGATAAATTGACAATGTGAAGCTGTTCCAAAGGCAGTTTCCAATAGTCAATAATTTTTACCAATCTTATTTTATGATTTCCAGTTTTTTAAAGTTAAACAAAAGATTTAACAAAGAATTTTACATAAGGTTTTACAAGAAAATAGGATTTTGAAACCTAAAGTTAAAAATAATCCGATTAGAGTAGATTTAAACCCTAGGGTTATTCAATGTAACCAATTAGGACAACGTAAAATTAAGTAAGGGGTATATAACTAAAGTTATATAAGAGTGTTGGTTATACTACCAACATTTCTAACCCTTACTTTTATTTGATAACAGAGTATAGCACGCAGCAGTGTCCTGGCAGAATCAAGCTAGACATTGGACACCGTGAACATAAACAAGGTAAGTACAACTCCGCCTACAACATAGGCTTTGTTGTGTATACTTGCCTAAGTATGATGAAAATGTTATGTGACGTAAATATTACATGCTAAGTGATAGAAAATGCTATGCTCTATATGTTAAGTGCTATAATAGGTTAGGAAATGTCATGAAAGATGCTATGAATTATGAAATGCTATGTTATATGTTATGTTATGCCATGTGCTATAAAAGGGTTGAATGCTATGATATGTTATAAAGTATGCTATGTTATGTGTTATAATATGCTAGGCTATGTAGTATGTTATGTCATGTGCTATGATATATGTTATGAAAAATGTTAGATTGTTTTATGATAAAATAAGATCATGATTTTAATTATGTACAACATCACGAAACATGTTCATCAATTAATAAGAATAAGATCAAGTATGAGACCATGTAAGTTATGATGGCAAGTGAGCTTGCCCGTGTCGTACCGACCCGTGCTAAGTCGGGTTGGACTATGGTTTGAGTTGGAAATGGACTGGCCGCCCCAACCACTCCATAGTTGCGCGCCCGGTACGGACACTTATGTTATGGGACCCATAAGTAAAGATAAGTTAAGAAAGAATGTTATGAAGAAATAAGAAAGCATAATGAAGCATAAATGGTTCATGCATATGCTATGATAAGTGATAACATGCTATGATAAGTTAGGATATGCTATGATAAGTTATAATATGCTATGAAATGTTATGTTACAATATGTTATGATATGTTAGGATATGTTTTGTTTGTGATGTCGCGGTAATTAGTAGTTGTACTTGCTGAGCGAAAGCTCACTGTCTTATGTCTATGCTGTAGGTAAACAACCTGCTAGCAACTGATGATGCAAGATGGAAGGGCGAGGCCTGGCGGACTGTGAAATGTGGGGATCAAGCCGCTACGCGTTTTGAATTCTTATGTAATTATATTATGAGTTTTATTTTACGCTCGAACAACTTTATTTAATATTCGTTATGTTTACGTACGTATCTGTATGTGTAAATTACGTCGTAAAAAAAAAATTTCCGATGTTTTCGTTAAGTATGAAAGTATGAAAATATGCATGTATATATGGTAACGGCCTGTGCTTGGCGGGTCGTTACAATATACTTAAGTTAGTTTGCCAGGTGTCATCACCTCATTGGTTCCTAATGTAATATATATATTGATGTTATTAGTTTAGAGGTGTGCGAGTCATTCTGTACGAGAGTAGCAAGATTTGAGAGAAGAATTTCTTAGAGAAATTCTAGGGATTGTATTTGGGTTCTTTAGGAAGAGATTGAGAGCTGGTTGATTCTCTTTGTAAGAATCCTGTAGATCTTGGCTGTGATCTTTAATCATCTCATATAGTGGATTGGACTAGGGAAGAACTCCCTGCCTTGGAGTAGGATCGATTTGATCCAAACCAAGTAATTTTCTCTGTTCTTCATTTTGATTTACATTGTGAAATTTGTTCTTTTGTTTGTTCGGTTCTCTGGTTGGTTTTTTGGTGTAATCTATTTTGCAGATTGTTGGTGATTTCTTCACAAACTCAATTATTAGGGTATTTGGTCCGTCAATCCCTAAAATATTAGATGAGCAATTTTTTTTTAATATTGTTTTAGTCCCTAAAATTATAAGGAAAATTTAAATTAATTATACCAGAGGTAATCTCATGCATTGAATGATAATTGAAGTTTTATAAAAACAATAACTTAGGGTGCCAAAAAAAAAAAAAAAAAAAAAAAAACACGTCTTTATTGCACTTGAAACCTTTAAAATTTTGATTATTTTTCACCCCTATATAATTATTTACATAAAATCTCAAGTTATTATATATAATAGGTACGCCACTATTCTCCATTAGTATTTGGAAGCCCATTTTAATTTTAATTTAGGGACCAAAATTGCGAAGAAAAAAAAAAAAACTTACAGGATTAATCAGCTAAAAAAATTAAGAACCAAACCATACAATAACTTCCTGAAAAGTTCACAAGACGTTAATTAGTTAGTTAGCAGTCGTGTTGTGTTGGTGTAGGGCTAAAAAAAAAAAAAAAAAAAAAAAAAAAAAAAAAAAAAAAAACCTTTTTTTCTTTTTTTGTGTTTTAATGTAAATGAAGGGGAGATAAAAAGTCTCCACTGCTGAACCTGCCTGTCTCCACTCTCTAATGGCCAAATATAGAATGCATTAAGAGATATATTATAGTAACAAAATACAGAATATATGTCTCATTTCTCAGTTAAAGGACAAGTTTGAAGTCCATCAGACCTTATTCTCCGTATGACATCGTCTGCATTAACCCGTCCTAGAAGCTCTCTGTGCTCCTCATTTGATAATCTCAACTCTTTCTTAAGTTCTGTTATTAAACTTTCCTTTCCTGAAGAAAATACATTTCATATAGTAGTCATTTAAACCTGATAAGCCCGCCAAAAAATAATGCATACCTTATAGTATCAAGTAGAGTCCCAATATGTGCTTGCAAGTAATAAACCCTTGGCCAGTCTTCCAATGTTGAATTACGCCTCATTTTCTGACCTGTTCAACAAATTGCAATGACTACCAATTGTATGGGTTGGACAATTTCATCAAATAGTGAAAATATTAGCAAACTTCTGGTTTCTGTTTTCTACAAGGATAATAACAGAAGCATCTTATGTGTTGTATCGAAATGTTGCACTTCCGTTTATATTTTTACCAAAAAAATGCACATGTTCTTTAAGCTTAATTTTGTTATTACGCCTTTCGTTATCAATTATTTTCGTTCTGCAATCACTCCATTATTATGCACTACTGTATGATTTTCATATCTATCGAGAATCTACTATAAGAATCTGCAAGATTTTAATATCTATCGAGAAATTAGTAGTAGTAACAAAAAATCACCATCTGTGAAGTTTGAGGGGTTTTTTTTTTTTTTTTTTTTTTTTTTTTTTTTTTTTTTTGGGTCTTACATTCAATCAATGAATTTACCAATAAATAGTTATAAATTAGTGTGATGAGAAGAAAAAAAGAGTGAGACTACTCTACCATTATCCGGATGATTGTTATAATGTTGCTTTATATACTCCAGAACTCCTGCCAAGCCCCATGGTGTGAGTGGATACTGCATCAAACTAGATAACCATTGACATGCTAAAAGGATTCCTTTTCAAAAACCAACAAAAGTTGATAGGGCATTCTATGGTAGAGTATCACCATTCGTAGTACGTGTTTATCAGTTCATGAATATCATCAAAATAAATAAAACTGCAAAATTAACAGAACCTTTTAAACATCCGTCAGTTAAAATAATATCCTAACGAGAGGTTAATAACTTCACACCATAACAAAAATAAATATTAGAAAAAACTACACTTTTTTCGTACCTCAAATATTGATGGGTCATTTGCACAGCTGCCACAAAAATAGAAAAGGAGCTCCAATACGAGTCAGTTTAATTGAAAAACTTAAGAAGTGACAACCTAAAAGAACATTACATTGACACTTCTTAATGTTATTCTAGTCATAATTTTGAGGTGAGTGGATTAAAACTCAGAAAGAAAATTACTAAACGCGTTCGAAAGATTTTTTGCAGTAAAGTTATAATGTAAAGTAGTCACGTGCAAAAAATGCATACGGTATAGTTTTATTGCCATGTCTGCATTAGCATCCCTGTATTGCGATCGAAGGATGCTAGATTTGTCCTTTGACGTACATTACATATAAAATGTCGAAGGAACCCCGAATGCTATCGGACTCTTGGACGGTGAAGGCCGGAATTCTTGAGCCTGCATTCTTCTTCATTACATCGGGGTAATCTCCGAATATCAAGGGATTCCAAAACCTATTACACAAAACGGAGTCAATAAGTACTCAAAGGCAACACAAAGTGGCAATCTCTACTCCCCCCACCAAAAAAAAAAAGAGAGGAGTAATTTGTAACATACCAACCGATATAAAGTCATTTGCTCTTTGAGTGGCAATTTCATCTTCAATGCTGTCTGTTAAGAGGAACACGATAAAAAGAAAATATATTGATTCCTATATATCCATGCTGCTTGTCCTGTATTAACGAAATATTCACAATCATATCAAACATCATAAACGAAAATCAAGCAAGTAAATCGGATAACCTTTTAAAGCTAAAGAGGATCAAGCATGAAGTTGTCTTTGCACTCGTGTCATGGGACACGACGATTAATCAGGATTTTATTGATCAAACTATTTCCATGTTCCAAGCACTTGACAGGATTTTTCTCCTACAATCTAGCAGCTGATGCGTGTGCCAACAACATATATGATGAGTTACAATGTATGGCTCGGTTGAGGAGTTGCCTACGGGGCATTCAGTATCGCCAAATGGGCGCGAACATCGTGCAGGTGGTAGAAATCCCGTGTCATAACCCCCCAATGAAAGCACACATCTGCATATCCGATGAAGTCTTTCCTGCATCCATAAACGTTTTCCGATAATATCAATCTGCCGGTTCTGTACCGTAAGCATGAAATTTACAGAGGTGGACCAATATTAGTTTTATATTCTGATACTACCGCTCAATAATACATGAAGATTTTGTCCAAAGCACATTAAATGCTCAATATGGTGATGAGATGATGATTTTAGAGAGTGCTATCACACGAGTTTTGATCTTAAAATCTCTTGTTATTCTATGTTAATTCACCAATACTCTGGAAAGCTTAAGCTATCTTGAGGTGAGCTCCTGATATAATTCCGCCATTTACTAGTGAGAGGTAAAGAAACATAGACGATCTTTCGACTGATCCATCCTTCATACTCATCTTCAAGTACCTGAGGGAGATCAACATGGTGTAATGTTACATGCGGTTCGATTCCTGGCTGATGAGAAACAAGTAATTCTTAGTACTATATTTTCCTTATCATAAGGGGAAAAAATAAGAAATAAATTCATGTATTGTCCACTGGTAGTGACCGTGGCTGACTAATTCATTGATAAAGTTGTTGTAATATTGTAACCCCTTGGGATTTACAGGTCCTCTTCCATCTGGAAATCGGAGAATGATCAAAGTGTTAGAGGACGAAGCAGAATTCAACTCGGTTTTTTGATTTCTTAAAGCACAAGTAATCAGTTTGGCTGATCATATTTGGGATAAGTCTTGACATGAAATGGAGAATCTAAATGCATCTAAACCTGTCTCCACCATGAGTTTGACATCTTCCTGCAAGAGTTTCTGCGAACCTTTAGGTCATGTTTGGTTTTTTTCATGGAATGAGAAAAGAACGTTTAACAAGAATAAGAACGGAACATATTGAATATATATACACGCGCGCATATATATATATATATATATTTTGCAAATGATTGAGTGATATCTTTTCCAGAGGTAAGACTGTAGTAGAGACTCTTAAAGAGTTATTATCGGTCATTATCATAAAACTACTTTTTAGACCGTTAAGATTTTATCTGATGACATAAAAATTATGGTGTATATGAGTTATTGTATGTACTACCACATAGTATTATAGAGTAAGTGAAAAAAAAAAAAAGATAAAAGAAGAAAAAAACTGGAGAAGGCAAGAAAACTCCACCCCTGCCGACCTCCCACAGTTGTTCCCACGCCCCCACCTCCGGTGACCTCCTGGCACCCACCGGTCCTGGACCTGCGACCTCTACCCGCCGAAAACTCCCAAGCAAAATCCACCCCCCCCCCCCCCCCCGGGCCATTTCGATCTAGGTTTGCCCCCACCGATCACCCATTCGCGATCTGGGTTCACCCTCCCATTATCACCCATTCACGAATCGCCCCCACTGACGAAATCACCCATCGCGCGACCTCTGGGCCCCCATCAGCGCCCCCTCCCCAACGGCCCTCTTTCAATTAAATTTTTTTTTTCAATTCTTAATTTTTAATTAAAAAATATTTATAAAAGAAGGAATTTAACTTTTTATTCTTTTTCTATGATCCAATAGATGAGTGTTTCTTTTAGTTATTGTACACCCTCAATATCTTGTCCATTAGATTAAATTTCAATGTCTTTAAATAGAGTTCTATCGATAGGGTATATAAAAAGAATTTTATTACGGATACTCCCTTTTCTAATTCCATAACTTTTGGCTCACTTTCATTTTGTTCCCTGAACTTTAAAAATTCTCATTTTGTCCCTAAAACTTTGAATTCAACCCCGCTTTACCTCTTGTATCATAAATTCAATTAAAAACAGACATAATAATAGGGAGAATTTGTCTTACTAAACCTATCTTGTTAGGATTTATTCTAAAAATAAACGGAAAAAACCACATGATCACATCACTTTAGTTCATGGGATAAAGCGGGAGCTTTTTAAATTTAAAGGATAAAGAGAAAGTGACTTTAAAGTTCAGGTTCATAGACAAGAATAATTCTAATGACAAGATTTTACGAAATGTCATTACGTAAATAAATTAAAAAAAAAAAAAGGTACCCCTTAACAATGCACCAACCACAGTACCTTGTACACGTGACATGAAAAACATTTTGAAACAAATCAGCCAAGATTTTGGTTAGCTTTCAGATTCTGATTACATAGGGAGAACACATGATGCTAAATGTCGTTTTTAGAGGACTAATTAAAAAAGATTAATTAATTAATCCGAATACGTAATTAGGAAACAAAATGGATAATGACGATAATAATAATAAACTAAAGAGTAAGTATTCTGCAGAAATTATTATAAACCTTGTCCGTGTGATACACATCACATGCTATGTCTCCCGTGCTCCATTCATGTACCCTGTAAATGTAATTTCAAGTATCAACTTACTGTTTATACCAGAATTCATTCAGATGCACTTAATTTCATGATTTTGTGGTTTATATTTTCAAAAGTATTTAAAATAAAAAAGGACACAAATATAAATTTAAAAAAAAAAAAACAAAATACAAAATACAAAAAAACATAAACATAAAGAAAAAAATGTAAAATGAGACAAATATTTACTTAAAAAAAAAATAGGTTGAGTAACCTTTTTTAATCACTTAATCTGATAGATGACCCAACTTTTTTTTATTTATGAAAATGACCGTTTTGTCAGCTTTAGATTTAGTCAATCAGTGATTAACTAATGGTTAATCATAGATTGACTATGAAAAATGGTGATTAACTAATGATCAATCGATAATTGACTATGAAATTTTGTGATTTATGTTACAGCTAATTAGTGATTGACCATAAGTCAATCATTAATTGATTATTATATGGTCAATCACTAATTGACCATTTAAGAAAATTGATTAACTATTTTTAAAAAATGAACTTTTAACTAATTTTTAAAAACTTCAACCATTTATAAAAAACTTATTAAAAAAGCTATTTAGCTATAAATCTTAAAAAAAAAAAAAAAAAAAAAAAAAAGAAGAAAGGGATATGTGGTCTATGACTCTAATAAGAGAAACAAAGACATTCTCAAGTATTACTTTTTTATCTCTGCCGAGCTAGTTTTAGGGGGGTTAAAAAAAAAAAGTTCTGCACTTGTTTTGTTAAAAATTTTGGTTTAATTTATGTCTCTGCAAAAAATATATATATATATATATATGTATATAATGAATAAAAGAAAGAAAGTCTAGTTCCACCTTCATAATTAAGTAATTAATGTACATTAAAAGCCGTAGAACATATCGTTAATAGAATAGTCAGATGACAAATCCTGGATATAATAAATTAGATACATAAAACAAAAGAATAAGCATGTGTTTGGTGCTAAGATTTTAATTGTAAAATTTGAGTTTAATAGATTATACATTTATCGAGATGTTTGAATTGCTGAAGTTAAAAAGTGTAAAAACTTAAAATGTATTCGGGAAAAAATATATCAATATCAAGCTTGTTTCATTTATCTCGAAATTCTATGCTATTTTAAAAAAAAATCATCTCATTTGGACTTGTCTATGCAAAGTTATGGACATTTAAAGTTTGAGTTATAAAACTATGTGAATAGTGAAGTCGAAGGAAAAAAAAAACAAAAATTAGATTTTAATTTTAAGGTTTGAACCATAGTACCAAACACATAATAAGAAAGGAGAAACAAAGAATAAGAAAGGAGAATTCTAATTAGGGTAAATTCCTCGTTTAGTCCTTAAATTTTTAAGTTTGCATAATTTCGATCCCTGTTTTTTTTTTTCGTAGCTTGAATGTCTTAAATTATTTACAATATTACTACAATAGCCATTTCCGTTAATTTTTTGGACAAAATCCGTCAATAATTTGATCAAAAAATTATGCTAACTAATGAATTCCATTCAAAATTAATATAAAAGATTACTGTAACAATATTTTTTCTAAAATCTGGGATCACTCTAGTTACAAAAAAAGAACAATGAACAGAAATTACGAAGACTTAAAAATTGAAGAATCACCCTAGTAATTTACCCTTCTAGTTAATGAGCCAAACCAGCATGGGCAAAAGTGTCCCATATGCTTCGAGTTCTTTCATCTTCTACAGCGCCCTCCATCCGCTCAACATCCAACAAAACACAAAAATCACCATAAAAGCCTTAAAAATCCAAAAACTCACTTAAAAAATACTAGGATAGAGTTATTTACGACCCGTTTGAGTTGACATCTAAAGATAGTACTTTAGAGATTGAGTTGGAAATATATATTTGGGGGAAAACTTTTAAAAAAGTTCTATGATAAAGAAAATAGTGTAAAATTTTAAAATGTGTTTAGAAAAAAATATGCAAAACAGATTTTGTCTTGTTCGTTTAGTCGCTATGAGCATTTTAACATAAAAATCATCTCATTTCGATTTGAAATGAGAAAATTATGAACTTTTAAAGTTTGAGTTTTTAAAAAATAGAAAAAAGAGAGTGTTTGATGTAGAATTAGATATTTGAAATCTAGACGGTAAAATGTCATCTGGAGATGGTGCCCCAAACATGTCCTTAGTGACCGTTTGTATCACTATCTTGGAAATTGATTTTTGATGCCATTTAAAAAATTTTCTACAGTATTTTCTCTATTTTAAACCTATAATTCAAACAAACCATTGGTTAAAGTGACGGAATTAACCTGATAAGTGGAGGAAGAAGCGCTAAAGACAAACCCAGATGGGAAATCATCTCTGCTGACATTAAGGGGGTGTTTGGTGAATGAGTTTGAGTTGAAATTTATAAGTTTAAATAGTGATTTTGATTGACTTTTTCAGAAAGGACAAAAAAAATTTGGGGAAAAAGATAAAAATTGAGTTGATGGTGATAAGTTTAAACTCATCACCCAAACACCCCCTAAGATTTCCATTATTCCCTCCAGAAACAACCATGATTCCTAGTCCCAAGCTCATCATCATCACAAGAACAAATACTGAGAAATTAGACATACTCTTCACTTTTACCTCAACAAACATTTACACAATAATTTATATATATAATTGACCCAAATAATCCCTGAACTCTTTAAAATATGACAGTTTGATCCCTGTTTTATTTATTTTAGCCGAGAAGACCATGAATTCTTAAAATGTTGGCTATGATTGTCCTTTCCGTCCAAATCTATTAAGTTTCTAAAGGAATGAGTTATATGCAATGCATATGATCAAATTTGATAGGGTATTTTAGTAATTTAATAATAATTAGTTTAACAAAAATAAAAAAGTCATGTTCATCTCTCTCCGGGTGTGTGTGTGTGGGGGGGGGGGGGGGGGGGGGGGGGGGCTAGAGGGAGGGAAGGAGAGAGAGAGAGAGAGAGAGACGGGGAGAGAGGGAGGGTAATTTAGTTTTTTTACTACAAAACTGATCATTTCAAAAAGATTCCGTTAAAAATTTAACGGATTTTGACGGAAAGGACTGTAATGGCCAAAAAAATTGGAGTTTAGGGTTATCTAGGCCAACAAAAAAAATAAAACAAAGATCAAACCATCACCTTTAAAAGAGTTCAAGGACTATATAGGCCAATTACTCCTTTATATATGTAGAGAGAGAGAGAGAGAGAGAGATTGGAGTTCTATAGCACATGCCCGCCAGAGATTTCTCTCCATCTTTCTTTTTCTTTTTTCTTTTTTCTTTTTTGGTACAACATGATGACAAAGCATCCGTGTAGTGTAGTTACAACAGGAAACAAGTTGACAAGGTCGACATTTCGACTTTTGAAAGGTTGTAAGTTCATGTAAAATCTTTCTTTTTCTTTTTTCTTTTTTTGGTACAACATGATGACAAAGCATCCGTGTAGTGTAGTTACAACAAAAAACAAGTTGACAAGGTCGATATTTCGACTTTTGAAAGGTTGAAAGTTCATGTAAAGGAAGCGGGGGTGAGATCAACACAAAGATGATAAAAACATGAAATAAGATGAATAGTTCGAAGGTCATTTATAAAAATAACTCGGTATCACATTTTTGTAACAGTTAAAACTCGTCCACGAAATGCTTAAATCGAACCGCATTAATCGTGCTGTACCAGTATCTGATAGCAACGATACTGTTTAAAAATGGTACATATGTTTTTCATATTTTACAACAGAACAAAGTCCAACCAAACAGCCTCACGATCTAAACTCTGAACACTAATATGCACTCGCCTTGTGAGGCTTTAAGCTGCAATCCAAAGTAAAATAATTCTAATAAAATTGTACAAAGTAAATTTACACCAAGCTAATTCCCTTTTCGTGGAGTATTCGATCAATATTGATGACATGGGGCAACAAAACAGCCAATTCCGCAGCGACAAGGGTTGTGTGTAACTTTTCTTCTATGGTTTCTGTTTTCGCACTCAAGCCGAAGAGGACATTTTGGACAAAAGGAAAACAAAACCTAGTATACCTGGTATGCATTTGAGTTTATTGTCTTGTGAGTGTAATTGGAATGTTTGATCCCATGATGCTCCAGCCTAGAAACTTTGGCACCCGAAACGTCTCTTGATGTATGGAGCTCTTCCAGTTTCGCTAGGATCTCAACCATGAGCGGTCTATTCTTTGGATCCGTGTGCAGGCACTGCACGGCAAGTGCAGCTGCCGCTTGAGCTTCTTTTTGGAGTACTGACCCCCCAACCTGGTGTCCATGATCCTTAATACTCGCCTAGGATCAGTCAAGAAGGGCTTCGCCCATTCAACCAGTGTTTCATCGGTGCCGCCAGCTTTCTCATCATCCGTTACCCGTCTTCCACACAGCAATTCTAACAAGACTACGCCGAAGCTGTATACATCGCTCTTTAGAGTCAAGTGACCTGCACATTCAAAACCAGATTTCATCAGAAAAACGAAACATGCATCGTGCTCGTATGCTTTCCAAACTTTTAGAACGGAATTTTTAGTGGCTTGGTTCTTCCTGTCTTGGTGAATTCTTAAAATACAACCCAGAAATTTCTTCTTTTTGTACTCTTTTGGGGCTAACTCACTTTGTAGTCAGAATTAATCGGCAAATACTATATTTGGTGCCAAAATTAGCATCGACATTGGTGTTTGCATTGGAGATAGTCTAAGTATGGTCGGGTTAGTTCAGGCCTTAAAAATCCTAGGAAGCATCACAATGGACGTAACTACTTCTATTTGAAGTGTAGAGCAGCTTCTTTCGAGAATTACCATGGTGGAATGAGCAGGATCTGAATCTTTTTTGAGAGAGAGCCAAACAAATACGAAGAACTGTTGCACCATGTTAACTATAGTATTCAATTGAAACATCCCGCAGATTTTAGCTCGGTAAGGAAGTCCCATAACTTTGGCAGATCCCACTGGACGTGACTAATGTTTTTATAATTGCAAAGTCGGTTCTCTTTCGTAGGGTGTTTCTATTTCTTGGTTTCTTATGTACTTCTTTCTCTGTTCTGTGCTTTATCTAGGAAAACAAAAGTCAAAGATTTGAAAGATGACACTTACCAGTAGCTATATATTCTGGGGCAGCATATCCTCGAGTTCCCACAACTCTGGTTGAAACATGAGTATTATCACCTGTGGGACCATCCCTTGCTAAGCCGAAATCCGAAAGTTTAGCACTGAAATCCTACACAAGTCATTCGCAACTCCATCAGCTTTATGAATTTCGTATACAGTTGCTGCGACTAAATAACAGAACTTATCAATGTTCCAGTACGTACCGAATCAAGTAGAATGTTCGAAGCTTTTAAATCACGATAGATGACATTAGGATCTAAACTATGCAAAAACGACAATCCCCTCGCAACATCAATTGCAATGTTCATACGCATGGTCCAAGAAATAGGTTGAACACCTTCTGCACAAAAAGCAAAGTTATGCTCAGATAATGCCAAACTTATTGAAGTAGTATTAAACTTCAGTGCTGCTTTATTCTTTCCCTTTCTTTTAGGTTTAAAAAAAAAAAAACTATTATTCCTCATTTAGAGATAATACAGATAGGAAGCCATTTGATATGGCTCAGGTGGCAAACCCGGCAGAAATCTCATCCCAGTTACATGTCTCAGATAGCAAACCGGCAGAAATCTCATCCCAGTTACATGTCTCAGATACAATAATCAAGTTTATGATATTAATTAGATTTACTATTTGGTCTTCATTTAATTAGGGATATCTTGTTCTTCCTTTTCTATGTAGATTCTATCTCTTCTCGCTTCATCCTACATCAACCCTACGTATAGATTGTAAACATAACCAGCCTTGATAATTTCATCCCTGATACCAATCATCGGTTTAGACAATGGAAGTGAGTGTAGCAATGCTTGCTTTTCAAGATATTTCAGTGAAGTAGAAATGTTTGACCAAAATTTGGCAACTTTCTCAGAGAGGACGTTTGTTGACCAAAAAGACGACAATTTTTAGTCTACTATTTACTTTAACCCACGGATAGCAATTCATTTTTCCAGCAGGAAGGAAAAAAAAAAAAAGAAAAGGTGTCAAATGTTAAGCTAGTAATTGGGAGATAAAGAATACTTAAGAAGATTAATTACTAATAAAACATCTTTGCTCGGAACCCGAATGAAAATAGAGAACCTTTTCTGAGCCCTTTGAATGCAAACGAGTTGACGGGAGAAGGGTAGGACAAAAAGAGGGGGTGGGATAGGCTGTACCTTTCTAAAGGTGACCAGAAAATAACAAGTGCTGAAAGGAGAAGTCGAAGAAGAAAGAAGTAAACTGGCTTAGAGCCTCTCTTTTTTGTAGCAATATTTGTTTCCTAATAGCGTTTTATGAACGGAATTGCTATCCAAACTGTTACTTCTCTATATCTGCCATTGATGTGAAAAAAATGTAGAAGTACAGCAATTCAACTAATCAAAAAGATATTAGAAGAAAATGAAAAAGGAAATTTACTTCTACTTACTTCTAAACAAATGATTTTCCAAACTTCCCTTAGGCATGTACTCATAAACAAGAAGTCGATTATCAGACTCCGAGCAGTAGCCAATGAGTTTCACAAGATTTTTGTGTCGAAGCTGACCTAAATAATTCACTTCTGCCTGCAAGATGAAGACACATTCAAGTTCATACATAAAAGCAGAGGAAAAACAGAAGAAGAAAAGTTCAAATCAAGAGTACACATACAAGCCATTCCTTGTGACCTTGAAAGCTTTCTCGTTTGAGCCTCTTGACAGCCACCACTGTCCCGGTTCCTGGTTTAGCAGGAGCTAGTGTGTTCTCGTCGATCCACCCTTTGAAGACCCAACCAAACCCTCCCTCCCCAAGTAAGCTATCTAACCGGAAGTTCCTCGTGGCATTCCTAACATCAATGAACGTAAAGGACTTGATGGTGTTTGTGCTGGAAACAGATGAATCAACTTTTGTTGATTGAAGTCCTCGAGGTGATTTCTCCTCACTCAGCGGTTTCGAGTCCAACTTAACATTGCTACTAGTCTTTGTACTTTCTGCAAGAAAACAATCACTAATAAGAAGTAAGAATGAAAATGATTTTACATGCTATAAAAAGATGAGTTTCAGAACATTTCAAACTCTTCAATTAATTTTGTATGATCGCCTTAATTTAAGAAGTCTCCAACAGTTATCTAAATTGCACTCAACTAGGAATTCTGGCAAAGATGAGATTCCTTTTTATTTAATAACAATATTTCTACAAGGGTATAATTCCAACTAAATAACAAAGCCAATTGGTTCAACTTCAACCCCTCTACTGGCACTGCAATTGGGACGGAAGTGCAACGCAGACCCTAATACATAGCACTTGACAACCTAAGCATGTTGAAACATTGAACATTTCAACTTTGCATAGTTTTCAAGGTTCTCTTACAAAATACGAATCCATCAAACAAAGGATAGAAAAATAAAGGCTTAAAAAACTTAATCGGTGTTGAACCTAGTATTTCGGGATGATTTTGAGTCGAAAATTCTCAAAGTAGACAATTGCAACAGCCCTTGAATGACTCTCTTTTAGTGAAAGAGTTTAGACAAAGGAAGACTCTGAGAGACTCCAAATCCTTCAAAACATTCCTAAACTTGAGAGATTATTGGAACGCACCCTTAGAGTCCAATTCATCACCAATCAATAACATATTAACCATAACAAAATCAAGATAAAATTAGTAAATCCCAAAAGTTGATCACAGAGAAATAATAATCAAAACAAATACACACACATATATATGCGCATATTTCCAAAAAAAAGGAATTTTGATACCAGAAAAGTTGACGGAAGAAGCATGGGCACACTTGGCAGGTGGTCGAAAGCAATTTCCCATGTTGGAGAAGAAAGCAAAGAAGAATTTTCTGAGAAACTAAAAACCCAAAAAGATCAAGTTGGTGGAAAGCAATTTAAGGAGAAAGAGGAAATGTTCAACCAAGAAAAATGGGTCGTCGTGATGGGCCATTGTTGATACGACTCTTCTCTCTGCTTCGCAGCTTTTAGTCAATGGAAGAATTCAGCCGTTTGAACGAGTTTTATTAAGAATTTCTCCTTCAGATAACCATAAATACACTTTATAATTCAGCTAAATGGAATTAATGTCATACTATATATATATATATATATTTATATGGTTTTTTTTTTTTTTTTGTGAATAAAAGATCTGGAGTGAGACTATCATTTTTAAGTTTTTAACCCCACAGGCAAAAATCCATTTTCTTAGGATAGGGAGACATATTCTTTATACTAGTTTATCTCAGTCAGTCATACAAGCTCTATCATAACATCACCAAACCAATGCATCAACAATCAAAGTTTGAGCGAAGTCTAAGGAGAGACAACGTAAGTCGAACCCAGGTGAACAAGGGGAGAAGCTAGCAAATGCACACGACCTTATTAACTCATCCACCTCCTGTGAGTCTATTTATATGTTGAGTTTGGCCTTTCCTTTCTCACCCCATCCTTCACACAATTATAATTTAAGTCATTAATTTTGATTTTGGTCATTTACACTCCGAGTTGTAAATGATGGTAAATTATAAATATGTATGTTAAATTACGCTGATGTCTCTTAAGTTATTATAGAGTTGTAATTTACACTAAAATTTAAATTTTGACACATACATAAGTCGTGAATTAATAATATGAATTGTAAGTTTTGTCTATTATAACATAAATTTATTGATATTAAGTTTTTTAATTAAGTTTTATCAAAATAGAAAACTTTAAATTAGTTATTTATAATTGATTAAAAAAACCTTTAAGCTTTTACATAACAATGTATATGTAAATCATGTGTCAATTGTTAAAAATAAAATAAAAAATAACACAATTATCAGTGGAGAGTAAATTGTTATAGATTTATAAGTTTAAGTTGTAAATTGTTAAGATTCAAAATTTAAGATGTAAATTACAATTTAAAAGGCACCATGTTAATTTGATCTTATTTAGAATAAATTTCACACCCCTTCCAAATTTTAAGTTTTGTCACAAAATATCACCTGAATTTTAATATGTAATATTTTTTCCCCGAACTTTGAAACATTTACAGATTTCCTCCCTCAGTTAATTTTTTTTTTTTAAATGACATAACATTCATTGGCAGCACACGTGGTACTCACTATTCTTATTTAATTTGAAATTATAAAGTTAAACATAAGAGAGTAATATGGGGGAAAAAAATAATTCTCAAATATTTATTCTTTGACCTAATTATTAGGGTTGTTTTGTAATTTCATACTTAATACCCCCAACTCATACTATTAACAAGTGTCACGTGTATTTTCTGTCAAAAATTCAACTGATAGGGGAAATCTGTAAATGTTAAAAAGTTTAAGGAAAAGAATGTTACAAATTAAAGTTTATGAGGCATTTTGTTACGAGACCTAAAGTTTGGGAGGAAAAAATGAATTTTATCCCCTTATTTATTCAAATTCATATAGAAGTATGTATGCTATTTAGTGCAAGGGTTGGAATTGAATTGAATTAAATATATATTTGATAAGGTGTTTGAATTATTGGAGCTAAAAAATGTAAAAAATTTGAAATGTGTTTAGAAACAAATATGACTATAGAGTTTGTTCATTCACTTCGAAATTTTATAAATTAAAAAAAATTATCACATTTAGATTTGTATATATAAAGTTATGAATAATTAAAATTTGAATTATAAAAATTACAAATAGTAAAATTTTTGACTATTCAGAAAAAAAAAAATTTTTTGAGTTTAGTTTGAAACCAGTATTTATTGAGTTTTTCTCTTACCTTATTATCAAGATTACGATTTTGCAATGACTTTCTTTTATTTATTTATTTATTGTTGGGCCGGAGCTTTTACTGGATTTTCCGCAAGCTGACCAGTTTTTCTTTCAATCATCATCATCATCGTCTGTTTGTTTTTAATTACTTCCCTCCGGTCGCTTTCCCTACAAAGTGACAAAACCTTAGCAAGGCTTACCTCTCTTTTGGGTCATCATTCATCGTTTATTACTACGGTGGGATTATAACTGTCATCTCACGACCACTTCTTGTATTGTTATTGGCAATTCTACGGTAATGGAAATCATTAAATTTGCGTTTGGTTCATTAATTAGAGATAAAATTTTATATTAGAATTTAATTTTTATTAACTTTTTAAAAAGATAAAAATTAAGATGAAAAAATACAATTTGATTGAAATTAAACTTAAACATCCGACAAATCTAATTTTCTTTTCAATGATTAGACTTATAATTTTGAGTAATTTTTTGTCATGTGTAGTAAATTTGTATATAAACACAAATTAAACTGTTAAAAAAAACTCCTACTATTAAAACATATCGTTTTTACCAATGATGAAAATGTATATTCACCACTATAACATTTCCCTTGTTCCTTTTTTTTTTTTTTTTTTTTTTGTCCCCCTAATTTCATTAAGGGTCATCCCACTTATATGGTATTATCAATAATATGTTTCAAAAATAATTTTGATAATAGCATATCTTTAAAAGAGTGGTTTGATTGACAAATCTCTCTTGACGTGTCACCCCCCTCTAAACACACCCCCCTTTGAAATTTAAAATGATTGAATTTGCTTAATGCACACCCTTTTCATTTTCAAAATTACCCTTAATTACTATAAAATAAAAGTACTCTACCACTTCAAATTTCTTTTTACACCCACTTTTCTTTTTGTTTATTTTAATGTTCTATTGTAGATTAAATTGAGAATTTTTACAAGAGAAAAAGTTTAAAAAAAGACCAAAAAAAAAAAACATAACATATTTACATATATATAGATTAAAATAACAATTTTACATGAAAAAAATTATTAAAAAAACGTATAATATATTCTTATATCTATATATATATATATACACACATACTTAATGAGAGAACAACAACATATAAAAATAAAAAAATTAAAGAAAAAGCCGACGAACAACGATATAGAACCAAATAAAAAAAGAAGGAAAAAAAAGCCAACAAATAATACATTAAAAAAATACATATTCAAAGAAAATAAAAATCAACCGCAACATTAAAGTATACAATGAAAAAAAAAAAAAAAAACTGCAACATTTAGCATACCTAAAAATTCTTTAGACTACTCATTGATAATAAAAATTAGGGTTTTTGTTATTTGTTTTGAAGTAGTAATATTTATAAGTTATTTATTTAAGAATTTGATGCATAGGTGTGTGTGAAAAAAACAAAGAATATAATTGAGTTTGCTTTTTTATGATAGAATTTTATTTATGCAATTAAGTGTTTTATTGTTGTACTTTTATGTCATTTTTTTATGTTTTTTTTTTATTATTAAAGAACTTAATTAATAGGAGGTGTGGAGTGTCAAAATAAGTGTACCAACAGAACAACTTTTTTTTTTTTTTTAGTTATATCGATGCAAAATCATTTTGAGGAACTTTTTAATATAATTTTGACACCAAAAATGATTTTCTAAACGAAAATTCTCTCTTTGTTTCCCTTTCTTCAGTCACTAGGGTTTGCGCTGTTCATATTTTTCCGCCAAGATCGAAATCCGGCACCACCTTTTGGTAGGCCATTGGACTCCCGACCCTTTAAAAGACGCCTTTGGACTCCATAATGATGAATTTGGTGACGAGATGGCTTAATGGTCAGGGAGATGTTTTGAATCAAATTGTTTGGTTTGTCACCGGATGTATTATTCGTGTAGTTGGAGCTTTTACTCCTATTTGTGATAGTTATTTGTTTGAAATAAATGTGATAATATTTCTGCTATGAAGGTATTGCGTTCTTCACTATATTTTTATTACATTTTTAATTACGGTGGTAGTCTCCCCACGCTATTGTATTGGATATATGTCCAATCTGCTAAAGTTATTTATATGTGGTGTTGGTGGTGATATTTTTGCTATAGGTTTTTTTTATATCAATTTATTAGAGTTTTTCATCGATTGTAGTGGTGTTGTTGAAAGAGTTATCCATGTGCTCGATAATTGGTATACCTTTTTGATTTTCTGTTATTGGAATCCGATGCTCGTCTTAACCCCTAATGCACTTTAATAGAATTTACTAGTAGAATCGATCTATAATTGGGGTTTAGTTTTATTGTATTATTGGGGTTTAGTTATTTTTCTTTTACTAAAATGCCCATTAATCAAAGGCATGTGCAGTTCATGTGTGATAAAATCGTCTTTTTTTTTTTAATTATTTTAACAGCCATTAAGGTTTAACCCTTTTTTGCCCTTTTTTTTTTTAAAGTTTGGGGACTTTTCAATCAAAAGAAAAAAGTTTAGGGATCAAATGACACCTTGCTTAAAAGTTCAAGGATCATGATAGCAATTAACCCTTGAGAAAATCCTAGTGCTTTTTTTTTCTTTTTCTTTTTCTTTTTCCTAGGTTGTCATATATGCTTATTTTTCTTTTCTTTTCGTTTAGTTTTCCTATTTGTTAGGATAAATTTCATTTTTTCCCCGAACTTTAGGTCTTATCACAAAATGCGTATTAAACTTCAATTTGTAACATTCTTTCCTTTCGAATTTTAAAATATTTACAGATTTTCTCCCTCATTTGAATTTTTGACCGTGACACTTGTTGGCAACATAAGTTGGGAGTGTCAAGTATGAAATTACAATGTTACCATCATAATTAGGTCAAATGAGTAAATATTAGGACTGATTGTCATTGTTTTTACAAACTGCTCTCTTGTGTTTAACTTTGTAATTTCATATTTAATAAGAGTAGTAAGTGTCATGTGTTGAGATTTGAGATTGTCAAATATTTATTGAAATTATCTTGATGATTATTTCCAATTTTTAGATTGATTGATTGTAATGTAGGAGATTTAAATATATTTATATTAATTATCATATTTGGAAACAAGAAATTTCTTAGTTATAAAAGATTTGATATCTTCGGATTACTTATCCGTTTTTTGTACTTGTAAACTTGTATTTATATGAGTGTCCATTCATAGTACTTTTTACTAGTAATTCTTCTTTATATTCCTAGTCCGTGGATGAAACCACGTTAATTTATTGTCTCCTTCTTATATAGTTTATTTTCTTATTTATTTTTTATTTTTAAGACTAGGTGCTGTCAATGAGTGTCATTTCGTAATTTTATATTTAATATTGTTATCAAGTGCATTTTTCTGTGAAAAATTACTTGAGGAGGGAAATCTGTAAACGTTTCAAAATATGCGCGGAGGGGGGGGGGGGGGATTGTTACAAATTAAGTTCGGGAGACGTTTTGTGACAAGACCATGCATTCGAGGAAAAAAGTAAAATTTGTTCTAATCATTTTCCATGTTTTTCTAGTTTTGGGAGAAATTTTCCTATCTTTTTAATAAAATTTTTGCTTATATAAAACGAAACTTCCACTGGTCAATGGAAGCTACATTAATTTTAGAGACTTTTTCTCCTCTTCTCTTTTGGTTTTTATAGTTCTACCTTTCTAGTTTTAAATTATAAAGCATATTTTAGGTTTTAAATCGGTCTTACATTCCCCCCTAAAGAGGGAAAAAAAAAAAATCTGTCTTCCATTTTAATCTTATTAATTGAAGTAGAAAATGCTTTTGACCAATAATTGATGAGAGAGAAATATCTAATGTCTGAATAGTATACAACAATCTCTATTGACCATTTTGTGTCCGGCATCGCCAGGAGGGCTTCCAAGAGCTTGTTTTCGTTTTTAGACTGGGAATGATTCTTCTTGTTTTTCCATCTATCTTCTATGATTAACTGTATCTGAAAATATTATCTTCATAATTATCCCTTCAATTATATAACAAAATTTACATATCAGATTGGTAGTTTAATCCTCAGAGAGAAATTAATAAGTAAAAACTAATGGATTAAAATCAATATGTATTTCTTTAGCCAAAATAAAAAATAAATAAATAAAAATAAAAACAGAAGGAACCAATATGTATTTTGACATTCTTCTCTCTCACCACCGTTATTATCCTCATTCTTCTTCTTCCGCCCATGTGACCTAGGCAGGAGCAGAACCAGAAATATACTCTAATGGGAATGTGCATCAAAACTTTTTGTTTTTCAAATAAAATGAATTTTAGTGGAGATTATATGAAATTTTTTAATTTTAATAGGTTTATGTGAGAATTTTTAATTTTAGTGGGACAAAGTAGTAAAATTGTAAACATAGAATAATCTTAATATGATTATGTAAGAATTTTTTATTTTTAGTGGTGGGCAAAAAATGGATTGTATGAGAATTTTTATTTTTAATTAGGTAAATTGTAAAAACTGTAAAATTTTTGGAGTAATTTGAAACAACAAAAAATTTGAGTGGGGGCTACCACCCAGCTTCGCCACACCTAGGGCCTGTTTTGGGGACCTCTCCAAATTTCAATTTTTTGTCTTTTTCTTCAACTCAATATTTTTTTTAATGTATTTTTCTTCAACTTAAAACTGCTTTTTACTATTCACACTAAATGATAAACTTAAACTTAGGTCCATAACTTTTTTTTTTATTTCAAGTCCAAATGTGATGATTTTTTTAGTTTGCATAGAATTTTGAAAGTAACGAAACAAGATCCAAATTAATATTTTTCTGAATATATTTTTAGATTTTATACTTTTTTACTCCATACAGTTTTTTTCTCCAAACAAACATTTTAAAACTACATCTTGTTTTCAATCCAAACCTTCCCAAACAGGCCTGAGAAAAGCTTATATGTTTTGTAATTTTTTAATCTCTGTTTTACAAATTGCATTGTAGAGGCAAAGGCAATATTCTGACGAAATCATATAGATTGAAGGAGAATTGATCTCTGTTTTATTATTATTATTATTATTATTATTATTATTTTGAGCCGAACACATTAGTTTTTACTTATTAATTTTTCTTTCAATATTTAACTAACAATTTGATGTGTAAATTTTTGCTGATGTGTCATTATTTAATCGAAGGAAATATATGGAGACAACATATGCGAACTCTTGTCAATTCTTTTATTATTGTTATTAACGGAAATTTGGAAAGGACAAATTCAAACCAATATTAACTTTAAATTACAGAAAAACTACACAAGTTGTTGGTCATACCTTGATTGAGGTTCTGTATTCGTCAAAGTTGCAAACCTTTGATTAATACAAGTCAATGAAATAAAAATCAACTTAGACTATTCCTCAAAATAAAAAAATAAAAAAAACGAACAAATTAGACTAATCTAGTGACAAATAGTAATCAGTTCACATTCCAAAAGGTTTAGATGTTTGAATAATTATTATAGTAAGCCCTGCCATCCGGCTTGAGGTAGTGCTGCAAATCACCCCTGGCTTTTTGGCTATGCTCGGAATCAGAAAGATTATTTACATCTCTTATCTATATTCAAAAGAACCAATAATGTTTTTGGTCATGTCTTCCTTAAATGTCACACAACAGTCATATATCGTCATTTAGTAACCATATCATCACCACGTCTTTTTTATTTATTTATTTACTTTAAATGTCTATTTCGCACACGCAAAACGTGTCATACAATTAGCATATATATCCCAATAATAATCAAACAATGAATCAAATTAAGTATAGGAGTAGTGCTTTTTTTTTTTTTTTTTTTTTTAAACTTCATTGTGGGGAGATTTGAATCTACCCATTTGATGAATTCAATTATTAAATTATTGTTATTTTACATTTGTAATCACATAAGTGTTTAATAAGGATAAGTTAAACTTCATGGGATAAAATAAAAGTTTTAAAGTTTAGTGGACAGAAGTAATCTTAAAATTTAAAATAAAAATAATCTTTTTATAAATTATTATATCTCTATTCATTTTCTCTCACCTCACAGTCTCTCTCTACTTTAGCAACATTGCAAGTACAAAAAGACTAAGGGGTGTTTGGTGTTTGAGTTTGAGTTAATATTTTTAAGTTTCAATAGTAATTTTTGTTGACTTTTTCAGAAAAGATAAAAAAAAATTTCAAAAAAAGACAAAAATTAAATTGAAAAATTTGAGTTCAAATGGGTGAACCAAACACCCCCTAAGTACAACTCTTATCGCAATTAATTATTTAGAGAATCAACATGCAGGCATAGAAATAAGAATTGATCGGTTGAAACTTCAAAAGGAAATACAGAAAAGGACAAACTAAGGTGGAAATTGTTCTTCCAAATATTCACAATTCTTTATACAAGACAGACGAGATAGAATAGATAAAGACAGATGCAAATTCACATTAGCCTTTTCGAAAAATATTGGACGTATTTTATTTATTATTAAGGTACAAAAAGTGTTTGGCCACCCAACTTTAGCCGTCATGTTATAGAGCACTAGCTCTGCGCTTGTGAAATCATATAAAGAATATAAGAACTTAAATATATTTATACACACACATAAGAACAAAAAAAAAACCACTAGTAAAAAAATAAAAATAAAAATAAAAATAAAAATAAAAATCACCAAACGAGAAAATAAGGAATATAAATGAAAAAAGAAATGGCTGAAACTCACTTACGCAAATATTCTCACGAAACTTATTCTCTCTTTTATTATTTGAAAAAGATTTAAAAATTAAAAATATTGTAATATCTATATATCTCAATTATTATAGGTAATCAAATTGTAATACGTAGAAATAAAAGGTTAATATTTAAAATAATCAAAACGTCGGAGGATATGTTTGTAATTGTTGGTTTCCAAAACGATGGCATCGGAAAATATGGGGTAAGAGATTGGACGATCGAATTGTGTACATGCAGCTACCATTCTTCAAATAGGCCAAGAAGTGGGTTGGTTTTGGAATATTAAAATTGGGGTGAAATTAATCAAAGTTCAAGTATATGGGACCTGCAAATTTTTAACCTTTTTCTTATAATTATTCTAATCTCTCCTTTCTATCTAACATTCATTGAAACCTTTTCCTAGCTACCTTTGTTTGCTTCCTAATTAGCAACGTAAAAAAGTATATTGTCCCACTATGTGAAAAGTCTATAAAGGAATCAAATTGAAGATCGAATACGCAAACAAACATAAACCTATTTACGTCAGCAACATAAGAGGTTCATGAATGGCGAGAATCAAAAGGTAAACACTCTCCACATTCGCAATGCTGACTTTTAGAGACACACTAGTTAGAAGTACGTCGTTGTTAAATATTTTTACATACGGGCCCGGAGATATCCAAAATTTTCCTAGACATCTACCCCGTTTGGGGTGTATATTTAAGTTTGAGTTCTGGAGATATTTTTATTAGAGCTTTGTTGAGTTTTGAAAATGTGCGTTTGGTTGAAAATGAACTATTTGAAGTTAAAAGTTTGAAAACTAGAAATGTGTTCGAAATAAAAGCATATTGATCTTGTTTTGTTCATTTCATCATTTTATACAATTTAAATAATATATATCTTTTTTCGACTTAAAAGAAGAAAATTATGGACTTTTAAAATTTGAGTATCTACGAGAGTTTTTTTTTTTTTTCTGTAAGGGGTTTTAAGAAAGATTTAAAAATGTGAATACTGAAATTGGTTTACTTTTGGAGAGAAAGACAAATAAAAAAATAAAAATGGTTGGAGTTGACCAAGCAACATAGGTTTTTTTTAAAAGATAATTTTTTACTTTCTTAAAGTGCATATGAAAAAAAAAATTATAGGTAGTCATACAATAACTTATCGGAGTGCATATGAGAAAATATTATATCTAAGAGAATTGTAAGTGTTGATAGGCCTTCTCCTAAGATTCAACCCACCCAAATACTTGTATCTCGTGATGTGAATAGGCTCGTTTTGTGATCTCAAGTCATGCTTGGAGACTTGTATAGCCTATGGTTTGGTGTGACATGAGTAATCAAATGGGTCCATTTGTTTTTAGTCAAAGTTGGTTTCTGATCCCACTTTAGGAGTTTCAAATTGGCTTACTAAGTTAAAATAGGTGACGAAGAAATAATCAAGAAAATCCAGCATCTTACCTTAGCTAGACCAAAGTGTACCCACCGTGAATAGCCCAAAAACCCATCTTTTCTCCATATAGTTTACCAAAAGGCCCAAAATAATTGGTTATATAAGCTTCCCACAGCTTATTGGCCCCTCTAGTGGTCATGACATTTTTGTATGTTTCTTTCATTAGTCCCACTCCAGAGATGGAAGGACAAGTAACCCTTTTTTTTTTTTTTTTTTTTTTTTTTTTTTTTTGAGGAGATCTCTAAAAGCTTCTTAGTTTGTATTTGGTTCGCTGATTAAACATAAAATTTTTAAGTTAGAGTTGGTTGATTTTTTAAAAACTAGTTATAATATTATTGACTTTTTAGAAAAAAGACAAAAACTAAACAAAATTTTAAATGAGATGAGATACTTGGAAATGAGATGAAGTGCTTCAGAAACTATCCAGAGCCCAAGAGCATGTCTTCCCCAAGCTACCTCCAAAATGGTTTTGGAATTTCCCTATAAATAGCCTTTTTTCTCCTAAGCAAATGAGAACAACAACAACACGACAAGAACTCAGCAACACTGTCCAATCCAACTCATTCACGAGCATTCTCTCTTTCCATCAGAAAATCACCTAAAAACTATTTTCTTAGTGTTAAAAGCCTAGAAGCTCTATCATATTCATCAAGTTCTTTATTTTTGAGAGACTTCCATAAATCACAAAAGCTCGTCTCTGGAGGTAACCCGTGTTCCTTTCTAGAACAACATTGATCCACCATCAAGAACACTCAAGAGACAAAACCTATCTCTAGCTCACCTTATCAAGTCTCCATCAACTATTTGATTATTCTTTCCACCATTCTTAGATCTCCACGGTTTTTTTTAGTTGATTTTCTTGTGTTTGAAGATTCTCTCTGTGATTTGACAATAGAGGACATCACGGGAACCATCCTTCTTTAATTTTCTTCGAGTCTAATGGGACTCAATTCATGAGGGAGGTCCTACCCTTGTACTTGCACTAGCTCTCTAATATCTTTGGCCACATCTGAATTATTATCAACTAGTCGGAGATCACCACATTGACACCCTTGACATGGCACCTACCAGATCTAGCAAGCTCGATCAACAATAAGAAAACGATGTTTAATTAGAGACATGTTTGAGAGAGAGGGAAAAAAAAACTTTAATAGGGCAAATAGGGAAATTTTTGATACCAATATCTTTCTAAAGGATTATTAGGAAAGAAATATTTAAGTAGTTGCACATTTGATAGACGTCGAAAAATTAGAAAAACAAATTAATTGGGAGACACTATGAGATATTAGTAGTTAAGATGGCCAAGATAGGGTTACATTTGAGAAATTTTGTTATTAGATAGAAAACTAATTGATAAGTACTATGAATTAAGAGAGCTCTAGGTAAAAAATTAGTAACAGGTTAGTTAATATAGAAGTGATGCACGTGCTTACATACCAAAAAAAAAGAGAGAGAGGGAGAGAGCTCTAGGCAAAAAACATCAGTACGGATAATTTTGAGATAAACTATTTCGATAGGGGCAAAAAAAAAAAAAAAAAAAAAAGGTAATACGTGGAGGATGGGAAGGGGTACGAAAGTGTCAGAGGCACTTTAATGTATGTATGGATGGATATGGATTTCTGTGTGTATGGAAAAAATTTTAGTTTCTTTTCTTCATTTATTACTTTCTTAAAGTTAGATTTAGATTTTAAAAAATAGTAATATATCTGAGTTGAGCATCTTTAAAAAAAAAAAAAAAAATTTCGTAGGTCATATTGGACAGTAAATTATTTAAAGGGTGCATATGAGAAATTAAAATTTGACAAGGTTGCAAGAAAAAGTTGTTAGATAGAAACTTAATTATGAGGTACATTGAAAAACGAATAGTTGAGAGACGCATGGAAGTAAAAATATTTTATGTGGTAGTGACACGTGAAGGAAGGGGAGCGGATGCTCAATAAGAACAGTGGGGGTATGTGTTGCTGCTGAGAAAAAAGTGGATAGCAGTCTTCGTAAAATGATTGAAATAAATAATAGATTTTTTAAAATATTTTAAACAAATAACTATAAATAATAAATTTATCAGAAAAATGATTTATTTACGTCTTATAAATATGTGATTTATCTAATATATTTTTTACATATCTAATAAACTTGTTATTTATCATAAATATGCACATGTCCATCCGAGAAATGATTTATTTATGTCTTGTAAATAGATGACCAATGGTTGGTTATTAGTCGGTAATAAGTCGGTATCCACCGTGATATTGACTAGCAACTACCGTGATGCCGTTGATAACCGTCAAAATCACTGGTATTCTTTGGTTTTCATTGGAATACTAGAAGATCATAAAAAATTCACCATACCACAGAAAAAACACAAAAAAACCAAAAAAAAATATTACTCACAAGAATACAACTTAGACAATCAGCATGGAAAAAACTTAAGCGTTGCGAATTTAATCCTCACCATGACAACAAAGTGGATCTAGTTCTCTCGATGGAGCTAGGCAGCTATGGGGTGATATATGAGATCAATCAATAATTAGTCACAAGATCAATCACTAATTCTCTGGTAAATCAGTGATTGACATTGATAAATAGATGATTGACCATAAAAAAATTCAAAATAAAAACCTAGTCTAGGGTTATTTCTCATCTTCTTCACAAAACACTTTATCTCCTTCTCTAATCACAACACTCCTTCGTAGATGTGGCTCGACTCATGGCAAATCTCCTTCGCTTAGGTATCTCTGGTGCGGTGGTGATGGCAACATCCTCTTCGAACTCTAGATGCTGGCACATCAAAAGCTCCAATGATCGAAACTAATTGACCAGAAAAAAGTGGTTTCGACCATTTTTCTAGGGAAAAAAAAGTTCCGGCCATTTATTTTTACCATCCACTCTAATTTTCCCTTTTTTTTTTTATTTTTTTTATTTTATGGTATAAAGTTTGTTCGCATGCAAATACTCATTCTCTATTTTTAGCTTGCTCCTTTTTTACTTTTAACTAATTTTTTGAGATCCAATTCATGTGTCTCCTTATT
Source organism: Ficus carica (assembly GCA_009761775.1). Lineage (NCBI taxonomy): Eukaryota > Viridiplantae > Streptophyta > Magnoliopsida > Rosales > Moraceae > Ficus > Ficus carica. The sequence continues at coordinate 4,749,391 of CM019741.1, read as the reverse complement.
TCTGTTTCCTTCATATCCCTCCAATAATATCATGATATATCAATAAATGATGTATATTTAATTACAATATCTTATCAAATCAATAAAAAGATTATGCTAGTTACACACATGTCATATTATTATTAGTGCAATATGAATGATGACACAAATAAAGGAACATATGAACTGAATCCATTTTTTTGCTATTGTGGTATGTAAATTTGTGTTTATTGGTGAAATATATTAATTATTTTGATTGTTTTTATATTTTAAAAGAATAATATAATGTTTCTATTTATATTTATATTAGTATTTGTATTCAAAATTTGTGATGTTGTTTTGAAATAACTATAATACTAAATGATATATTATTACTAAAAAATGTTAAAACTTTTATACGATATTATAATAATTTTATCTTTATTTGTGTTCATATTGAATTAAGATCTTGGATTCGTCACTTATCAAAAAGAAAGGAGATGAGAAACAAAAGTGCTTCTGACACTTTTATATATATATACAGATGTATAGTTATAAATTTTAGACTTCACGAAGAAATACTTAAATAGTGGCAGGTTTGCGAGAATTTGACAAAGTAGATTTATAATTAAGAGGTATCATGAAAGAAATTATTAAAAAAAAAAAAGTTGAGAACGCGATCGGGAAAAAAGAAGTTTGAGCAACTATTTACAAATCATCATTGTAATCAGTGTTATGAATAATATGTCATGACATATATGTGTTTTTATTTTTTTTTAATAAAAAATTTACTGATTGTTTGCTGCATTCCAATATGGCTAGCTAGTAGTAATATATATATATATATATATATATATATCGTCTCATTAACCCAAAAGCTTTGTGTATCTAGTCCCAAAAGATGCTTTATGATCTATGAAAAGACAAAACTTGGTGCAAATAATGATTGTGTATTCTTTCCATAAATGGTATTTTTGTGCATTTTCACAGAAAGTTGTGATTATTGATGATAATTTTGTAGATATTCATGGAAGTAGTAAGATCTGCCTTTAATGTCGTATACTTGGATATCTTATGTTAGAAAAAAGCTAGTGGAGTTAAAAGTAGGTTGTTGAGGAACTTTTGAGATCAGGTGGAAAAGTAACCTTTAATCATTATACCTACTTTTTTATTAATCTGGTTTATTTATATTTTCATTGAATCAGTTAGCTTGTTATAAATCGTAATATGTCAGTCTATTTAATAATCATGAGAAGTTTATTCAAAAAAATAAAAAAAATAAAAAATAATCGTGAGAAGTTGTATATACAGTATTTGTTTAATGAAATGAATAGAAAAATTAGGAAATAAATTATGCTTAGCTTCCTTATTCAATTTTGTACGCAATTCAATTAGAATTTGTGCCCCTCCCTTTTAACTTGATTTTAAAGGGGACAAGGACATGAATCTAATGGCATTAAGGAGGGGCTTAAATCTTTATACCTACATTTGAGCATCATTCTAGATGCCCTTCAATGATTTATGCATCACGACCCACCCACCACTCATGTATATTTATGTCATGTCCTTGTCAGTAATTTGAAGACAAAGAAGAACAATAAGTATTGATACAACAAATACATTAATTATTTATAAAAATAAAGCATTTTATGTTATTAAGAAAAGACTTACCACAACATTAACGGCCCACTTGTTTCATATTCGTTCAATGATATTTTTGAAGAAGTTTGAATTGTAAAAAAAAAAAAAAAAAGGTTTGAATTATGTTTAAACGTATAAAGCAAAAGGCCTGCTAAATGTTTACTAGTGGGGATAGAATCTTGGTAAAGGAAAAACAGTAAATTGATAGAAGGGCAACGGTTGTCGTGTTGCTTATCGTTCATGTGTTGCTTGTCGTGTTGCGTATTGATTTCTTTTTTTTTTTTTTTTTTTTTTTCTTTTTTATACTTAAAAATTACAGCAAAAAAATAAAAGTGCTAATGACATCAGCAATGATGTAAAAAATTAAATCAAATCGACCAAAATACCCTCATCTGATTGCATTCTCTCTCTTTCTCCTTCCCTTGTTCCACGGTGGAGAGGTGGCAGTGGCGTGGATGATCTCTCTTCTTCGCGGATGCGTTTGCTCCGTACGCTCTGCTCTTTGTTTGGAGTCGTGGTGGGGCAAGGATCTCTGGCGGTCGGTTGAGATCTCCTCTAGCCATGGCCACACGGAGGCAGAGAGATCTCTCGCCGCCAATCAAAAGTGTAGGGAGATTAGACGGGTTTTTTTTTTTTCCTTATTTTGTGGATTTATTGTGATTTTTATGGATAATGTTATGCTCTCCCAGACAACTTGATGCACATCTCCATTCAACTCCTTGAGCGAAATGCAGCAAAAAAGAAGGAAAATCCATGGGCTCCACCTCATACGAACCACGAGATCACCCCAAGGATGCCTTCGGCATCGGACCAATCATAGAATCATGCTTTATTAGTAGAATGCTTTAGCTGTCTGCTTTCATGTTAGACAGTTAGGGTAGGAGACAAGCAATCAATAATTCTTAAAACTAGCATTTTCAAGACCAAAAAGTTAGGTGTAGAAGAGGGGAAAGCTCTTTGTTTACTAGTTAGCTTGAAGCCAAGTACTCTTGAATTATAAAAATCCTTAATTAAAATAGAATATAACTCGACACCTTTTCAGATTTTGAGAAGAGTTGTATTTTGGAGAGCAAAACACGATGAAAGCTGTAAATTGTGTTTTTTTTTTTTTTTGGGGGTGGGGGGGCAAGGGCGGTGATATTGTCTTTTGTTGGCCTCTATGGTAGAATCAGTCAGGGGGCTTGAGAGACAGTGGTTTACACCGTGGCGGATGTTAGTTGTTCGAGTCTGCTTATCTTCAACTTGTGAACTTAGCTGAATAAAATTTGAAAAATCTAACGGATTTAGCGGCTACCGATTGGTAACCACTTGGTAGCCAGTATCCTAATGAAAGTGGTGGTTACCAACTGGCATCCTACTGTTAGAGGTGGTTACCAATCAGTGACTAACCAGTATCCAGCCGGCGGTGGTTGTTACCAATTGGTATCAGAGTGGATACCAGATGATAAACAACTTGTAACCATTTGTTAGCCATTATCAACGTGGGTACCAACCGATATCATGATTACAACTAGTATCTTAAGGCCGTAAAATTAGTATTTAAAAATAAATAAATAAATATTACGTGATGATATGTTTTTCTTTTTTTTTTTAATTGCAAAATCAATCCAAGGAATGAATCTGCCGCATTTCTTTGACGATCCCAAAATAAGCACCCAGACCACCAGCCTAGTGAATTTAGTAAACATGCCGGGCAAAGCCCTTTTAGTAATGTTGAACTGTGTCGTGCACACTATTTAAAAGGGTATTTGGTTGGTTCACTTGAATTGGAGAATTGAAGTTATTTTTATTGAAATTGAGTTGAGTGTTAAACTTGTACCTTTGGTTAATGGGAGTAAAAAAAAAAAAAAAAAGTAAAATTTCAACTACGTTAAAAGAAATCAATATAGATCATATTTTATCCGTTTCGAAATTCTATGCAAGTTAAAAAAAAATCCTCTCATATGGACTTGGAATAACAAAGTTAAATTTTAATTAATTGTTTGTTAAAAAAATGGTGCGCAGAGAGTAAACTGGGAGTAGCAATCCCCTTTCAATGTCAGTGTTGCTTCAAACAATATTCCTCATGCCATGATTTGCTGATGATGTTGAGCTTCAATCTCTTACACAACAAACTCAATGTTGTTGAAGGATTTAGATGAACCGATGGATCTTGAGGGAGGTCGATGGTGTAAAGCGAGGGGTTGGTGCTTCGCAAGATCGAGTCGATTCGTCATCCATGGTAGCTTGTGTAGAGAAGCCATAAAAATATATATATTTGAAGAATTTGTTCTTATACATTTGTTTGATTATTTCTTTAAATTAAAGAACAAAATCTAATTATTGAATTAAGTTTAGGTTCAAGTTTAAGTTATAATTGAATTAAATTTAAGTTTTTAAATAAATTTGTATTGAAATTAAGCAAAAACAATCACCAATACTTTTTGATGTGCAAGTCAAGTATTACGTCTTCTCCCATTTTTTTTACACTCAAAACACGTATATCTCCATTTTGTAGAGGAGGAAATATCATTTCAACTTAATAAGGTCATAACTCTTTTTCATTCTAAACTATAACAATCGTATTTGTCAAAGAAAAGATACTCTCTCTCTGCTAGAATTTGTTTTTTTACTTTTCTTCCACTTTGTGATTTTATTTTAAATCTCATTTTACAGCTTTGTTAAGTTTTGTCCAGTCAAATTTAAGGGTAACATGTACTTTATCACACATGCAGTAAAATTCTCAAATAAATTGTACCAAGTGATAAAAACTTATAACCACCTTTGAAAATGGTCTCCCTTATAACAAATTCGAATATATATACATCGTATGTGGAAACTAAAGATGTCAAAATGGATCAGGATTAGTGGGTCTAACAACACTAAGCAGGTTTTTTTTTTTCATGAAAAAGTAAACTTAGTTTAACTATTTATAACTTCAACTCTAATTTAAAATCTCAAACTTTAAAAGTTTATGGGCTGTTTGGTGAGTCAGTTTGGACTCAATTTTTTGAATTCAAACTGAACTCAAACCGTTTGGCACAAAAGTTCAGTCCCAACCCATAGTTGGACCGTTGCATAGTAAACCAAACTTGGTTTATTGTGCGCCCAACCCTCCCTCTTGTGTTGTAACAGTCCATCGCTAATAGCAACTCCGGTGTTGTTGCAGGCGAGTAGATCGCGAACTTTGACACGACAAAATCGTGAAGGAAAAAATCGTGAACCAACCTAGGCTCTCCATCCTCATTGTCGTCATCACCGTAGGACCGGCCTCCAAATTCGTCCTCCACCATTGTTGTCGATGGAACACTAGCAGCTCTCCACCATTGTCATCGATGGTACACCGGGATACTGCCGTTGATTTAGCTACATCTAGAGAAATCATCATCGTTGGTGCCCGTGCTCATCGTCTTCTTAGGCGATGGCCTCCTTTTCGGTGGGTTTGGATAGATTTCCGCCCTAGATCTCACCAGATTCGCCACACCTACGCTGCTGCTGTAGACCTCCACAGCCTTCGCAACATCCACTAGCGAGGTTGGAAGCTGATCAGCATGGCGAGATCCGCCATTGCTATGTCCACCGGCAGGCATCCTTGGTATGCGAGAGATACAGAGGGAGAGAAATAAGAGAGAGAGAGAGAGAGAGAGTATTGTGGACTGTAGAGAGAGAAACTAGAACAAAATAAGAAAGGGTAAAATTGAAAATAGCTATTTTATTTTAATGAGAAAACTTAAAATATACTATAATTTATCAAGTTTTAAAAAACCTACTATATGTTTCCTTGGTATGTATACAATATGTTACATATTATAATTTCCCTATTATTTATGAGACAAATTTCATTTTTTCCTTCTGATATGTGGGACAGATATCAACGAAATTCATGGTATAAATCCACTTGAAATCAAGCTCAGTTTTATCTATTTAAACCAGATTATGATTGTAATTATGATGTTTTTTTTGTATTAGCATTTTTAGTTAGCAACTATGTACTTTTGTTGTTGTATTTTATGGATATGTAATAAATATACTAAGGGAGTTTGGTATATAAGTTTGAGTTAAGATTTATAAGTTTAAATAATAAATTTTGTTGACTTTTCAGAAAAAGACAAAAAGATTTTTGGGAAAAAGACAAAAACTTTGAGGAAAAAGACAAAAAAAAAGTTTGAACCAAACTTATGGCCAAACATGTTTTGATTAATGTTTTTGTGTGAATGTTTTTTTTTTTTCGATTATTTTAATTTTTTTCATTTTTCCATTCACAACCTACAATAGAATGTTCGCTTTGAGTTAAACTTTATAAATAAAATTTTTTACGTCCAAACAGGACCCTAACTCAAGTTAAACTTTTCAACTCAAATTTTTTTACCAAATACTCAACTCAAGTTAAACTTTTATCTCAAACTTTTTTACATCTAAACACTCAACTCAAGTTAAACTTTTAACTCAAAATTTTTACCAAACACTCAACTCAAACTCTCAACTTAACTTATCTTCAACTCAACTTAAAATTTACAACTCAAACCGTTTCACCAAACGAACCCTTAGCCTTTATTTGATAAAACAGTTTGAACTCAAATTTTTTAGTTCAAACTCAACTAAACTTATTTGATTTCCAAGTTTGGTTCAACTTTCATTTGGACCGTTACACAATAAACCAAACTTAGGGTCCGTTTGGTACACAATTTCAGTTTGAGTTGAGTTGAGATTTTTAAGTTTGAATAGTAATTTTTATTGACTTTTTCAGAAAAGATAAAAAACTTTTTCAAAAAAGATAAAAAATATGATAAAAAAAGTACAATTTAGTTTAAAATAAGTGTAAATACCAAACACCCCCTTTGTTTACTGTGCGGCCAACCCAAGGCAAACTGTCCTTGGTTTCCCTGTTGCCCATCTGCTGTTCATCCACCGCCCGACTTCTCCCTCCCTCCTCGCCCATCGCCGCGCCTTCCCTCACCCTCCTCAGGGCCTCGCCGAGATTGCGACACCCGAAGACGAACGGAGCTCAGAAATCGCGCAAGCTCCGGCGTCCTCGGCGAGCTTGGCTTGGTCGACAGCGGTGACCTCGAGAATGGCGCCGCCGCGCAGCATTTAGGCCATTCCGACCTTGATCGAGAATGGGTTCTTCTTGGTGTCTATTACGGCGCTGCTCCTTCGAGAAAACCGGCTTTCAAGGACCGTTCGGCTCCGATTGGAAGCAAACGGGACGAGAAATTTGAAGCAGGACTGAAGCTCTCGGGTGACGAGAGGGTTGATCGAGGAGGAGCGACGGTTGGGGCCGAGCAGAGAGAGCAAGTCGGAAGGGGTGGCCTTGGGGGTTGTTTCCGGCGGGGGTGGGGAGGAGAGAGAGAAAGTGGCTTGAGAGAGAGTGGTGAGTAGGAGTAGGCGGCGGAGAGAGAAAGCGAGAGGAGGACGAGGAAGAACCGCGGGGTTGAGATCGAAACCGCGGCGTTGTTGGAGACAGAGCAGGTCAGAAACGGGCTTCCCCGGACGAGGAAGAACCGGAGATTGGAAGAGGGAATGTCGAGACTGACACTGAGATCATTGAACGAAGAAATAACGTGGCTTTTCTGCGAAGCTCGGGAGGTTTCTCCAGGAGCGGAGATGGTGAGATCGGCGTTGAAAATCTGGTAGAGGAAAGCGGAGTTGGAGAAGCGAGATGGGTAGCAGAGGGAGAGAGAGGAGGACGAGGATTTGACGAGGTAAGGGTGGAGGTACTCGGGCTGGTCACCATTTTTGAGGACAAAGTTTTGGAAGAAGGAGTTTGTCGGAAGTGGGTTCGACAGGAGGTTGGGGGAGAAGAAGGCTGATGGGTCAGGGAGAACCGTTGATTGGGCTCTGGGGAAGAGATATGGAGCGTTGGATGGCTTTTGGATCGGCTCTGTCGGCGGCGGTAGTCGTGGTGGTGACATGTTGTCATTTTTGGGAGAAGATGGTGGTGATGGCGAGGATTGGGGTTGGGAAATGGTGGGTCCATAAGTAGGCCTGCGAGGTTTTTTGAAGATCTTGGTCACCAACGTTTTCACCCGTCTTCTAAGCTTCTTCAACATTATTAAATTAATAAATCCCCACTAAAGGACAATTATTGATGTCTTTTTTTTATTTTTTTATTTTTTATTTTTTTTTATTTTGAGCCAATGGATGAAATGGTCGTAGGTATCTAACGAGAAGGAAATCAAGGGAGTTTTGGCGTTTTGGAATTGCCAAAATTGACCAAAAATTCACGTTTGTTTAAGAATGGGATAGGAATGGGATGACAATTGGCTTGGAGGTCTTGTGAGTTTAAGGATATGAAAATGGTGGGGGTTGGATTTGAAGGAAAGTTGGAGTCTATTCTTTGGGAAATGAAAAGGGTCCGGCAAGGTATCCATGCCCACTTTTTTAAACAACTTTTTTTTTTTTTTTTTTAATTTTGTTTTTTCCCACGTTTTTTTTTTCTTTCTCCCACGTCTATAAACTTCTCAAAGCCAATCTTTTCCCCCTTTTTTTTTTTTTTTTGGCTGAACTTTTCCCCTTTGCTTTGGGCTTTATTACTTCTTTCTTCCATGTGATGACGATGGTCCATCTTAGCCATAGATGCTAACATAAGTACAAGTAACCCCTTTTTTCCTAAAAATAATCTTGTGAAAAATGTGAAAACCTCCTAATTGTATAAATGTATCATCTATTTACCACCCATCTCGTGTATTATAAATATGGCGTGAGGAAGTAAAAAGAGATTTTTAAAATAATAATAGTAATAATAATTATTATTATTATTATTGTTGTTATTATTATTATTATTATTTTCTTAGAACAATAATTGAGAGAAGAAATAGAAATTGTAGAATCCACTTTTTATAATAGACTTTTATATATATATATATATATAATTATACTAATATCATAGACTTAAGTGCCCTAAGTTTTGCCTGCTTTGCCATAAAAAAAAAAAAAAGGGATAAACTTTAATTAATAACGACTGAACTACAAAAATTTTGTCTTGTCACTTTTATCTTTTATGAACCTCTTATGATGGGTGTTCTTGGCAATAATCTTCATAGGATCAAAGGTTCATAAGATATAGATTACAAAAAAAAAAAAACAAAACAAAACAAAACAAAACAAAACAAAAAAAAAAATCATAATATATAGATATTATATATTTAGGATGATATTTCGGACCATCACCTTTAAAACGAACAATGAAAACTTCAGATTTTTCTAATTGTCTAATGACATCTCAACCGTCTAAATACATCTAAAGATACGACAATAAAAAAAGCATCTTGGGAGAGTTACTTGCATAAAAAAACAAAAAAAAACAAAAAACAAAAAACAAAAAAAAAAAAAACATTAACACTATTTTATTTATATTATGTAAGAGTTGGATACGGTTTATATGAAAACTTTTCAATATGATTTTGTGATTTGGCACGACACTTAAGGCCTGAATGCCTCAAACATATAAGGAAAGTAGAAGTATTACAAACGAAAATCTAAATGAATCATGGGGTTGATTGCAGTAGTTATGATCAAAGGGACAATCCCTTCAGATATAGAAAGTTTTAAGAGAACGATCATGAGGACCCTATAATTTACAAAATAATAATAATAATACTAATAATAAAAATAAATAACTTACTATTTGAGACAAAGAACTATCCATATTGTCATATATTTGTTGTCATGAAATAGTTTAGCCTGCCTGCTTCCCGATTATTAATCCCAAGCAAATGGACAATGACTACCAAATCAATTACGAGCAACCACATTTATGGAGGTACCATGGATACTGTGGAGACGACCAGATTTGGTGGATAACTTCTACAAAGAGACAAAATTGAGCTCTCAAGGTTAACGACTAAGTTTCAGATAATTTTCTCAAATACACAACAGTCTACCAGTTAATAACATCTTCCAATCACATCAATCTTTCGTTATACTAAGAGATTCAGTGGTTGTTATGTTAGAAAAGATGCGTTATAATATGTTAATTTTACATTTAAACGCAACATCATGTGATCGGGGCTTTTGATTTCTAATTTCTACAACTGTAGATTACTTCAACATTCCTTATAAAATTTTACCTTTCATGATCCAATGTGAGTGTCAACGGTTGTCTTACAATCTTGTTGAGGGAAGGAAAAAAAAAAAAAAAAAGATACGATAATCATAATTGAAATACCGTAAGATTACGGAATCCTTTCACGGGAGTACAAAAAAAAGGGGGGGGGGGGGGGGGGGGATTCATTTTTACAAATGGCCTCTAAATTATACACCTAGTCTCAAGTTGTTTCCTAATGATTTTACTACCTCAAAGTTTTCTACTATAACAAAAACGGCCCATGTATCGGTATACCGTTAAAAATTCAAAGAAAGTTAAACACGTTCACTAGTTCAGTCACTTAAGTTTTAACTAAAGTTAAAATCGTAGTTAAATAGTCTTAGAAGGGAAAGTTCATCCAAAATAGCTCTATGACATATTATACATCTTTGATTAAAATAAAGTTTGTGTTTTACATCTTTGATTAAAATGCATTTTTCTTTAAAAAAAATATGTGATTGAGATATAATTTCCTTCCAAAAAAATATTTAAGTATGACTTTATATATGAATAAAGCTCATATGATCAAAAAGTATTCAATTTTTGTCCTTTTTAAAATTTTTTTTTCAAGAATATGGATAGAGAGACCGTTATTGTAACAATAGAAAAGTTTAAAGGAATGTAATGTGTAAAATTAAAAATCAGAAATCAATATAAAACATTATGTATGTATATTCAGATGTCATTATATGTCATTACCTATCGAATGAATTCAACTCCAAATTGGTTAAAAGAAATTATAAAATATGTGATAATTACTTTCACGTCCCTTAATTACCATCATAATTCTAAGAATAACATTGTTTCAGTTTAACTTACCCACTGTGACCGGTTTCTACGTCATTTTTTTAATTAAAAAAAAAAAAGAAAAAAAAATATTCTTGATGATCTTGACAAATAAGATCAAGTTGACTTTCCTGGGGCATTAAAAACATGTATCAAATATGTGTACTCTTGAAGGACTTTTAGAGTAGTCCTATTTATATATATCATTCTTTTCGGTTTGCATAACTACAAATTATTCCAAGAATCTACCAAAAAAAAAAACAAAAAACAAAAAACAAAACAAAACAAAACAAAAAAAAAAAACAAAATTATATCAAGAATTATGCACAAAAAATGACAAAATATCTTAAAGCATCAAGGGAATTGCATGTAAAAATAGCAAAATCTTCTTGATTCAAGTCATAACCTATATGAGATTCCAAAGTTATAAAAATAAAGATCATTCTTTTTTTTTTTTTAAGAAAAAAAACATTATGGCTGAAATTTAAGAAAAAATAAAAAGGCAATAAAATGTTCTGTTTAGGCATTATTGGCCAAGAGAAATGGTGATATGTCATCTTTTGCTTTAGATAAGTACATGTCACTCTCCAACATGGGAGATGTTTGTCGTTGAAAAATGGCATTGTCATTTCATCACGGGTTAAAGCAATTTAGAACCGCTGAAAACAAGTTTTTTGGTCACCTTTTCTCTTCGGACCAACCATTTGGAAACATGACTGACTAGTTTTTTTTTTTTTTTTGGTATTTTTTTTTTGGGATGAATTAATTGTTTTAAAATTTTATTACTTGTGTCAACATACTTCTCGATTCTTAGAACAGAGCAATAACCCTGAAATTTTGTCCAAAAAATAGCATGCTTTAAAGTGCAAGGCTGTTTGGAATAGTGCCCTAAGAATATGCTATAATAAATGTATTTATGACGTTTTTATTAAAATAAAATATTATTAATTCTATGCGTTACTGTTATCCTCTTTATTTTCATATGGTTGGTTGTATATACGTGAAACATGCAAACTAAAGCACTGTGGCTATTGGTTTCTAAATCTTGAATTGTGCATATATGGTTCATATACGTAAAGATACAATTAAAAGATAATAATCTAATTTTGTAGTCTGTAATCTATGAAAGAAAGATGAACACTTTATTCTTGATAAGATTGTAATGGGTTTCGACTTCTAATTGGCAAGATGACTTGTCTTGGCCATCAGAGCAAAACCCCAAGTTAGAAACATTGATACATGTCAAGTGGTGAACATATATTTAAGATAATTACTAGATAAAAACAAGGTGACTTCAGTAATATATTTATCTAAACGCATCTTAATTTTTAGGAATAAGTCAATTTAATAGTTTTCGATGGTTATACGAGTATCCAAAGCACAAACGAGATGGATGTTTGTTGTCCCAACCATTGTTATTTGTCTCGATTCTAATAAGAAAAATGAATTATTTATAACAAAGTTTTCATGTCATTGATTTCTAGGAGTTGTGCCTCTTCCTCTATGCTTCCTATTGGTACTATCTAATTAACTAAATTAGGCTAATTAAGATGTTGATTATTGATAATTGTGTATTTGCTATAATAAATAGATCAAAATTACATATTGCTATGTTCATATATTATTTTATTTTTTTTGAAAAATTGGTATATTAATTATTATGTTCTATAATATTCAAATATTCAATATTTATTTGAAATTATACTTTACAATTTTATATTAATAATAATTATTTTAGATTTATAGTGATCGTAAAGGGCTAAAAGTAAAGAGTTAATAACTAAGATTTAAGATTCCATTAGTTTACTAAATTCTTATGGGTGGACAATTTAAATCATGCGAGCCCGCTTAGTTTAGAGGTTCATAGTGAAGTCTTGAACCTTCACACTAGTCGCTTGTTGATTACCTATAAATATCACATATCGTATACAAAAGGCTATTTGGAGCTTTCGTAATACTAAATATAATCAACTATTCGACTTTAAGCTTTTAATGGACTAGCACCAAAGTTAATAATTAAATAGATATATTATTTGGATTTAATTTATCTATCCTTATTGTAACTCCAGCTAGCTCATAAATTCTAAAGAAATGAATTACGTATAGTTTATGCATGTCCGGTACAACAAACGTAGCATAAAAATCCCAAGAAGGGACTAGGTGTCTTATTAGGCCCTTCAGGATTGCGGGCGCATAGTGCTTGTATTTTTCAAGAAGTTATACTTGGTTTTTAAAACATAAATATGAATCAAATAATTACTATGAAAATAATAATTATTAATTCATGTTTGAGCGAAGTTTCAAGTGAGATTGGGTTTTCAGGATCAAGATTGGGTTTTGAGATGTGGTACCAGGACCAAGGTAGGGTTTAGGATTTAGTGCTTGGGCCGGGGTCAAGTTCCATGATTGGGGTCGTGTCATAATTCAGATCGGGATCGAGGTGGGGAGGGTTCGAGTTCTGGGGTCGAGTCGAGTAAGACTTCAAAACCGATGTTAGATAAGGTTTTCGGAACTTGGGTGGTGGTTGGGATCTAGGATGAGTTTGAGGTCAAAGTCCGGATCTAGGATCAGGGTTGAGTGAGGATCCGAGTTGGTGATTCGTTTCAATACTAGTTATGGGTTCCGAGATTGGGGTTGGGTTGGGTTTTGGGATCAAGGTCGGGTTTGGTGCCATGTTTCAAGATCTGGTTAGGTTTCAAGGTCGATGTAGGGTTTTGAGATTAAAAAAGGTATAAGGTTTCGACCATGAACCCCGACCCTAATCCCTGATCCCTAAACCCGATCTTGGCCCTAATTCCAAATCGCTACCCTTACTTGAACAGTGAGACCAAAGTTGAACAAGCTTGTGTATAAAAAAGTTTAAAAAGATAAATAATATATACCTTTTGATTAAGGGTATTTTGATCATTTGAGGTCAAAATTTTAGTATTGACCGAGAAAATATATGCATTTATGCAATAGATATAGTTTTGTAATTTTAAAAATATGAAATTTCAAAATACAAGATATATATTTCAAATAAAACAAAAATGCAAAGTATGTTTTCTAAATAAAAATGAGATACATGATTATAACCTTTTGTTTAAAAATGAGACTCAGAGTAGAAATTGAAAAAGATTAAAACAAGAATATTATTATTTTTTTGATAAGTATCAAAGGCTCTAATGATAGTCTCCTCATCGCCTCATTTCAGTCCCACAGACGGGATTCACTTTTCTGAAAATAATAAAGAAGAAATATGCCTATAACTCAGTTTCTTACAGTCGTCAACTCGAGTCCTACTCAAAACATTACCAATCTAATACATCTACAATCAAAACTGAAGCGAGAGTCTTATAAAAATTTCATAAGAATCAAACCTAAATGAATAAAAGAAAAAACTAAAAAAATCGTCACCCTCCTTTACCACCATCGTATCCACCCTTATGATGTAACAAGAATATTATTATTAATATTAGATCACATATTTACAAGTGAGCTCCATGAGATCTGTCCGTTTCAGACATGTGATGGCTAGTGTCTATGATCTCTCCACCCTTTTACCCTTTTTTTCTGTCTAATGTTCTGCAGACCCCGCGCCCAAAGCCTACTTTAACTTTTCCTCTTTCCTAAATCGTACACAAAGTTAAACCGCTTGTACACCCAACAAAACGACAACAATAAAAAAGTGACACTTTTTTCTTTCCTTAATTTTTTTTATAATTTTCCTCGAACTCATCAACACATAATAATAATTTTTTATTCAATTTACAGCGTGTAGTCCAAATGCAAAAAGTTGGTGGGAAGAAGATTATTATCACTGTCATTATATTATAATATAAGCAGAATAAATTAGAATATTCGGTGCAAAATTGAAAATGGAAACCGGCTTCTTTTATATAGTTCAGGTCTTGTTACAGTCAATCAAAAGACGAAAGTCTCTCTGAAATCAACAAAAATTATCATAAAAAAAAAAAAAAAAACGCAGTAATTTTTCTTGCTTCTCTGTCCTTTCAGAAACTCAAGAGCCAACCAGAATCGAAACAACAACACAATCAAAGTGTGTGTGTGTGTGTGTGTGTTTTTTTTTTTTTTTTTGAAATATTATGAGTACCCAGTTGGCAGAGTTTTCTTCTTATCTAATTTCTTTTCAAGTTTATCCTTAAGCTGTTCTTCTGTTCCCACTTTTTTCCAAATTTAATATTATTTTCTTTGCTTAATTATTGTGCTACGCTTTGTTTATTTATGGTTTAATATGCATATAATATAAATATATATATATGGCGCGGTTGCCAAATACGTATTTGACTGTCTGTTGAACACTGTCTTTTTTAATTTTTGGATCTTCTCGAACTTGGATTTGTCTGAAAATGGAGGCTGATTGCTTTTCTCTTGTTCTGGAGTTTTGGGTGCTCTGATTTTCACTATTTCCCATCTGGGTTTTTTCTCAACTTTGGTTTTTTGGTCACTGCAAGTGGTGATTCCAAAGACCCAGGTTGGGAAATGTTTTTTTTCCTTCAATTTTTCTTTCAATTTTGTACTGAAATTTCGTTTTATGTAGTTGTTTAAATATGCATGTAGCTAAATTGGAGTTGAAATCTTGTCATTGATTTATTAATTTGGGAAAAGGAAAGTGTTCATATTGTTGATTAAAATGAATCACGTGGTATTTATAAAATAGTGCATGGTAGGATCCACTTGACTTGATCTCTGCAACCTTTGATCATTATATATAGAGCTTCAATATATATATGTCTGTGTATTGAATGAGCTAATACCCACTAGCTAGTTTTTTGGTCATAACATAAACAGTACTTTTCTAAATCTAATGTCCTTTCGTTTTTGTTCTTTTTTGCTTGGCATTCAAAAATGGCGGTTTCATGACTTGTTGGCTTTGATGATGTCTGATTCAGGTCAAAAAAGCTGGCGGAATTGCAATTTTCGGAAGCAGCATCGAGCAGCGGGGTGCCGAGGATGAATCAGCCGAAAATCAAGAGAAGAGTGGGGAAGTATGAGGTTGGGAGGACAATTGGCGAGGGAACATTTGCAAAAGTGAAGTTTGCGAGGAATTCGGAGACCGGAGAGCCTGTGGCTCTTAAGATTCTTGACAAGGAGAAAGTTCTCAAGCACAAAATGGCCGAACAGGTCGGTTTTAGCCTAACTTTGTTTGTCATTGGAAAAAATCCTAGTTTGTTTGATCCAACTGTAGTGTAGCTATTTATTCGTTGTTTTTGTTCTCCAAGTGTTTTCGGTAAGTTTATGTTCCTAACATATTTTCTCAGATCAGGAGAGAAGTAGCAACAATGAAGTTGATAAAGCATCCGAATGTCGTTCGGTTGTACGAGGTACTTACCCGATAGGGGAATAGAATGAATGGCTGATTTCCAATTCGTGCTGAGTTCTTTAAATAGTTTCTCTCTTTGTAGGTGATGGGTAGCAAGACTAAGATTTTTATAGTTTTGGAGTTTGTTACCGGAGGAGAGCTCTTTGATAAAATTGTGAGTAGTAACGTGTCTGTAATCCTATTCTCGGCAAGTAATTTTCGCGGTTCAAGACCGCCTTAATTTGAAAAAACCTCGTATTTTGTTTGTGACTGGTTTACCCCTCCCAGATTTGAGCTATGCTGATGTACTTTGTATAGAAAGTGTGCATCTTTCTTCTCATAAAAGTATTATGGTTTTTAAGGTGAACCATGGACGGATGAGAGAGGACGAAGCGCGAAGATATTTCCAACAGCTTATCAATGCAGTTGATTATTGTCATAGCAGAGGTGTCTACCACAGAGACCTGAAGGTACTAATCTGTTAGCACATGATGATCACAAGCCACAAGTAACAGCACAAGAAAATGAAAATTCATGGATTCGTTTTTTTTTTTCTTTTTTTCTTTTGCAGCCGGAAAATCTGTTGTTGGATGCTTATGGAAATCTTAAAGTTTCGGATTTCGGTTTAAGCGCACTGTCTCAACAAGTCAGGGTAGGATTTATACTTATCTCGTCTGAACCTTATGTTTCTTTCTCTGTGCATTTTCAATCTTTTTTTCAAGAATATTGATATGTTTTCGTATTGATCTGTATGTTTAAAAGAAGTTTATTTAGAACTTCTAGCTGGTGAACAAAGAAAAGATACAACCATCCGAAATTTTCATCCAATGCTTACTAAATTTCCTTTTTAACCTTTCCAAACTTCTCTCTCTCCATATATGTGTGTGTATATATATGTGTGTGTGTACGATTCTTGTACTGAAAGTTTATGTTGACAGGATGATGGCCTTCTTCACACTACTTGTGGAACTCCAAATTATGTTGCTCCGGAGGTGTGGACCTTACCATGATTTTTTTTTTTTTGGTTGCTAATAGAAATATCTTTTTTTTTTTTAACACTTTTGGTGCATAGTCATGTGACGATATCTATCATGGTTTGTAGGTTCTAAATGATAGAGGCTATGACGGTGCAACGGCAGACTTGTGGTCATGTGGAGTGATACTGTTTGTATTACTTGCAGGTTACTTGCCTTTTGATGACTCTAATCTTATGAACCTGTATAAAAAAGTGAGCATTTTACTAATTCTACGGTGCAGCATCCTTAATTCTTCATCTTCAGTTGTTACATTCTGTTTCTTTACACGCAGATCTCAGCTGCCGAATTTACTTGTCCCCCTTGGCTGTCTTTTAGTGCCATGAAATTGATAGCTAAAATCTTGGATCCCAACCCTATGACCGTAAGTAACTCACTTCTACTGTTTAGTCTATTGTTTTTATTCGTACGGAGAAATCTGGATATTGAGAATTGAAATGTATTGGACTTTTGAACCAGTTTCCGCTGATTTCCTGCAAGAACCCTGCCTTCCCCTGCTCTTCTTACTAACCAAGCTTTGCTCCTAGAGCGGCTTTTGAGAATTGTAACTCTCAGAATGGATTTATCATCTAGATTCACATTACTGTTGTCTAACGAGTGTCTTGTATTCGTTATTTGTTTGAGGCAGCGTATCACCATACCCGAAATTCTAGAAGATGAATGGTTTAAAAAGGGCTACAAGCCTCCAGTGTTTGATGAGAAAGAAGATACAAATTTGGATGACGTAGAAGCCGTTTTTAAGGATTCAGAAGTATGTATCGAAGATGAATTTTGCTTTTGATATATATCCCTTTTCCGAGCAACTTCAAACCTGCTGTCTTTTGTTGTCATGAAGAGTCCTCTCATGCTTTGTTGGTCTTATAACAGGAGCACCATGTGACGGAGAAGAAGGAAGAACAACCAGCAGCTATGAATGCCTTCGATTTAATCTCGATGTCCAAAGGGCTTAACCTTGGCAACTTGTTTGATGCTGAACAGGTTTGCAAACCGGAAACTTTTCAACCTGGCATTGGTTTATTTGAGAAATACCGTCTTTGCATTGATATTCAGCTTGGGTCTTTTCGGGATTATTTGGGGTGAAAAGAGTTATTAATTTTCGCGATATTGCATATCCATGCAAGTGTTATTCAGATCTCAAAATCATGCTGTTTACTGCAGGGTTTCAAGAGGGAAACAAGGTTCACGTCCAAATGCCCTGCGAATGAAATAATTCACAAGATCGAAGAAGCTGCAAAGCCTCTCGGTTTCGACGTGCACAAGAAAAATTACAAGGTAACATATTAAATGTCACCTTCAAAAAGCTTTCGAAAATCGCCGGAAACTAACTGATTCTCATTGCCTTCCGCAGTTGAGGCTCGAAAACATGAAAGCCGGAAGAAAGGGAAACCTTAATGTTGCGACAGAGGTACCTACCAATGTCTCACTCATAGACAAACTTTAGTATCTTCTGCAACTGTTTCTTGAGTTTTTGTTTTATTTTATTTTATTTTTTATATTTTCGTGGTTAGATATTCCAAGTTGCACCTTCACTTCATATGGTTCAAGTGAGAAAAGCTAAAGGAGACACATTGGAATTCCATAAGGTAATTCTTCTGCTATGTTATTTTCCTTCCTCTTTTTTTTTTCCTCCCATTTATTTTCCCTTGTATGTCTAGTGAAACATAAAATATTGAGAAATTTTATTTAATCCCAAATATATATATATATATATATATAACTGCAGTTCTATAAAAACCTGTCAACCTGCCTGGAAGATGTTGTCTGGAAAACTGAGGAAGACATGCAAGAAGAAAACAAGTAAAAACTAGTGTCCTTTCTGAAGTGTGATTAGCAATCTTTTTTTTTTTTTTTTTTTGGTTCCTTGGGTTCCAAGCTACCTGAAACTGTTTCTCCCATTGTTCTATATGTTCATTCCTTTTTCTTTTTCCTTTTCTCTCTCTTTTTTTTTTTTTTCTTCCTTCTTTTGGGGTTAGAGAAATGGACTAAAATTTAATGTTTTTCCATGTTATTAGTATTGGAAAACATGCTTATCATGCCACACCCAAATAGAATGTGCAATTAGAACCTGTGTTCATCTTTCAATTATCGGTCACTCGTGTATTAATGAGGAAAGGAGAATTTTCGATCGGGTATTCAAATTACCCGACGTGGTTATGTTTTTAATCGTTCGCTTTGTACTGAATTCTGTCAATTTTTATATTTTAATTGTGGTTTTAACTAGATTTAACCTTCAACAGAAACTTATGTCATATCTCCTATAACTACTACCTCTACAAAGCATTAAATTATGTCAATTTCTTCCTTATAATGCGATTTTAACTAACAGATTTGATTTGCTCTCCTATGGCAACTATCTCTGAAATGGCCTATCTTATCACCATCCATGCAACATACATACATACATAAATAAATATATATATTATTTATCTTTACAGAAATATATATCTATATATATATAATATATATATATATATATGTAAGATTTTTCTACTGTTTTTATGATATGAGTTTCTCATAAGAAACATATGTTATGTATTGTGAACTTGAAAGATAATAATACAATAATGTTGCTTATGGATTAACATGTAAAACAGATGTTTTAAATTTATCAGGTGCAATTATATTTTTCTTTTAGTACTACTACATTTATTCATTGAATATCACGTTGCAGTATTTCCTATCATTATAAGGACCGTTGAATATATAGGATTATAGAAAAGTCCTGTGTATGAAAGAAAAGTAATTACCATTTTTACGTAAATAATAAGGTTTTAAAAATATTTTAAATAAATAATGATTATTTATTTAAATATGTTAAAATCTTGTTATTTATTTTATTTGATTTTGTTAAAAAATATTGTTTACTATAATTTCTGTATATATGTACATATATTATCTTTTTTTTTTTTTTTATGGATCATATATTATCATTTTAACTTTTAAGTGATCTTTATTATGAGACAATTTAAGTAATATTATTATACCAAAATTGAAGTACTATTTGACGTGAAATTAGAGATCTATCCATTTTTTGTTTAAACATCCAGCTAGAAATTTTCTTTTTAAACTCTATGTTTTATTATGAAATAAAATATAAAATTATCATTATATTATATCACACGGACGTATCTTGTCCCGTAAAAAATTATGTTGCAGATTGTAACTTGAATATGTCAACTGATAAACAAGGGAGATATTATTATTCTTTTGTAATGAAAATGACGCGCAAGCATAAGCGGTTGCGTGAAACGACCTAGCATTAAATCAGTCAAAAAATTGAATATTTGTCGTTTTTAAATGTTTTTTTTTTCTTTTTATTTGAATCATTGTCAGTCGTCGGATCTATCTATCAAAGACTTTTGTTCTGATTAGGCTTACACACGTGATTCTCGTTTCACTCTTTCTAAAATAAAATGAAATAAAAATAATAGCCGTTGTAGCAAAAATATATTTATTTATTTATATATGTATATTGACAAAACTGTTTTAAACCAATAAATTTATATTAAATTATGTTAATCTTAAGATCTTTGATTTTTTTTTTTTTTTTTTTTTTTGCTCCAATTGACATGAAATTTGTACATACATGTCTTTGTTGAAATATATAATCTGTTTCTATTTTTATTTCTTTAAATTTGAAAAAAAAAATATACACCTACTTAAATAAATAAAAGACTGACAGGATACCGCTGTTGATTATTGATTAAGCATCTTTATCACAAAATGTTTAAAAAAAAAAAAGAAAAATAAATGTGGATGGTTGAAGGGCTATTTTTGGTGAGGAAGGGATTAGAGGCCTTTTTTTTTTCTCTTTTATTATTTTTATTTTTTATTTATTTTTTAAGGAAGACTTGAAGAATTGATGTATGTAAAATTGGTGTCCATTCTTCACTAATGTGATAACGTGATGGTCTAGAAACTTCTGTTTTCAATCTACCCAGGCTTATCCCACGTGGGGCCACGTCATAATCAAATTTGTCAAAGCAACTTTTTTTTTTTTTTTCCCATTAATGTCCTATGACTAATACAACTGTGTTAACATGATGCATGCATATTTATCAAAATATATAAATAAATAAATAAAAACATGATGCAGGCATATTATGTAGGCCACCTTTTTTGCTGAATTAATAATAGGCCACATTATTTTCAGCAAAAAAATAGGCCACGTTATTCCTGCAAGAAATTAGTGTATTTAACACTATTGCCCTTTAAGTTTGTTATCTTTTATATATATATATATATATATATATATAATTTACCTCTTTATTTCTAATTTTGGTAATTTTTCTATTGAATTTGTTAAATTATTGAAATGTATTCGATGTGCTTAATTTTTTTATTGAATTAGTCACGAAAATCCCGTGTATGCCTCATAAGAATTACGGAGACGAAAAACTCCATTTTTGAAAAAAATTGTCAAATATTATACAAATCTTAATGCAAATTTCCTAATTTCAAATGTTAATTAAAACAAAATTAACTAAATCATATACATTGCAATAATTTAGAAAGTTCATGGAGAGTAAATTATCAAAATGACAAGTTGAAAAATAAATTATCAAACGGTGATAAGTTTGAAGGGTATCAATACTAAATATCAAAAACTAAATACCTCAAGAAAATGCATATCATTTAACTAACCTGTCAATATTAATATACATACGTGTATACAATTTTAAGAAAGGTCTTTTATTCGGGTGTTTGAATTTGTTGTCTATTTTTTTTTTTTAAAATATATATCTCAATGACTATTTCTCAATATTGTTTTGATGATTTATTTATTTATTTTTGAATATTTTTAATATTTAGAACTTTAACGTGGTTAAATACTAATTTTAGATAATATATCATAGCATTATTGAGAGATAAATGATGGGAAATTCGAGTAAGTAAATCTTGACTCCTTATGTAGGAGGTGTGGAACGCTAAAATTGGGTTTAGACTTTTATAGTATTTGATTGCGAATCTATTTAAGTAATATATATATATATATATATATATATATATAGAGTTTGTTGAAGAAGGGTGGGAGAGTAAAGATGTCAACAGTCAACTCAATATTAAAATTTTTACAAAGAAAAAGTCAAATCAATTTTAAAATGGTGGTTGGTTGGGTGGAAATTGTTATTATGTTCATTAGAATGACTAGAACATGTTTTAAAAGAATAATTTAAATAATATAAAAATGTACAGTTGGCATTGTACCAATATAACCTATGGCTGTGTTTCTTAAGAGAAATGAAGATGAAGAATGACTAGAGAGTTGGAGAGGTGATGCGAATTAGAGAAATGGGGAGTATTATGAAATATGAAGAGAATTAGAGAAATGGGGAGTATTATGAAATATCTAAAAGAATGTATGATAATTATTTATCTAATTATTATATTATCATTTTACAAGAATTTATTAATATTTTTTTTTTTTTTGTTGATAAAATAGTCTTTTCAAACTCAAATACGAAGGAGAGCTTCTGTGCCCCGAGGGAGACTATCTCTCTCCGCCTCCAAACAGTAAACTATACATTTCTTTTCACTTTTCTCCCTCACCCCACTCCATCCTTCAATCTCTCACTCCAATCAAACATATGATTTTTTTTTTTTAAATGACTAGATGTATCACAAAGAACAATATATCCTATGATCATGATGTGCTACTACTCCCTAAACACGTTTTTTTAATGACTATCTAAATGTTCTTATCTTATATTGACCAGATAAATTTTATATACTGTTAAGGCTCTTTGGTCAATTACTTCATAAACATTTTAAGAATATTAACATTGTAGGTATGAAAATGATCCGCGTTTTAATTAGTTAATTAATAGATAATAATGATCATCTAAATACATTAACGGTATGATTACCAATTATTAGTGCCTAAAATGATTTCTCAAGAAAAAGGACCATGAGCAAATAGAGAGAGAGAGAGAGAAAGAAATAAACA
Source organism: Ficus carica (assembly GCA_009761775.1). NCBI lineage: Eukaryota > Viridiplantae > Streptophyta > Magnoliopsida > Rosales > Moraceae > Ficus > Ficus carica. Next base: position 4,726,658 of record CM019741.1, on the reverse strand, counting down.
AAAGTTGTTCCATTCACATCAATAATTCGTCAACAAAGCTGGTGCTTTTCTTTTGTCTAACCTCTCTTGGCTTTTCACTGCAACAAAACCTCTCAAAGCATGACCACTTTCTTCATTGATTGATGTCCTTAAATTTATCATATTTTGATAATTTATTTCTCAAATTTTTTATTTTGATAATTTGGCTTCTAAATTTGTTAAATTGTTCCACTATACCTTAGACGGCTTAATAGGAAAAATAATTTGGTCCAACTGATCAATAACAAGTCATACAATATCGTCAAAATTCAACCAATTTAAATACCTCAACCAATAGAATGTATTATAAGTATAGCCCAAATCTTGCAAAACTTCTGAAAGCAATTACACAATAACAAAAATGGTTATATACTCGTGCTGGTAACATGTTATAAAACAATAGGAAAAACTAATATATAGCAATATAAAGTAAAAAGAATAAGAGGGAAAACACAAGGGAAAAATGAGAGGGAAAAAAAAGGGAAATAATTTTCTATTCTTTTTTCACAAGTAAGAGGTGAAAAATGTAAGTTTATACCACTAGAGGTAAGATGACAAGACATGAATTATTACATAGTTGATACTCACGACTAAGAGGGGAACTATGGAAAGATTTATGCACAATTTTAAGAGGAGAATTATTGGGAGATTATGAGGTCTAAATTTGATGTTATAATAAAGACCATGTATGTAGGTTATGAAATAACTAGTGGTGTCATCCACAAATAGTTGTTTTACAGCACTTCTTCTTTTCCTTTTTTTTTTTTTTTTTCCCTTTTTTCTTTGGACTAATTTTAAAAATAATCCCTAAATTATGTCCCTTAAATAAGTTTGCCCTCCGAATTTTAAAATGTATCATCTAGTACACCGAACTTGTTAGTCCCTATAAATGCGGGCTAGATTAGATATAATGCCAGCTCATAGACACAATAACAAACGGGCTATTTGATTCAATAATATTTCCAGCTCTATGTCTTTTAACTTATTTTGTTGTTTTCTGCTTCATTTCTTGTTATAAAATAATGATGTTGGAGTACTCAATCATCATCATCAGAAACAACAAAATTGTCTTATCAATAAGGTTATTTTTTAAACAGTTAGATATTAGTAAATTTTGTCAAATTTATATTTTTTTTCATTTCAACCATATTTTTGTCAGATGTAGCATTTAGATTCATGTACTGGCAGTAAAATATACCGTCATAGTAAAGATATCTTATAACAGACAGCTCCAAAAAGACACGCAAAAAAAAAATCTCATTTTTATAGGAGCTTTGTACAAGACATCTCTAATTCTTAAGATACAATTTTATCTGGTTAAATTTTCACCAAAATCAAATCAAAATAGAAATATATACATACATATCTATATATATATATATATATAGAATTGACACGCCAATACAAAATAAACTATTTAAAGCTTTAGAATTCTAATTTCTAATGATCGTTATTATAAATTATTCTAACATTTTTTTTTAAATGTTGTGCTATCCGTGGCACTCAGCTTGATTCTGAAGGGTACTCTAAAATAAACTAAAAATTCAACCTCGTGAAAAATATGACGAATTTACATGTAGACAATTACCTTTTACCTACTAAAGATAACTTTCACGTCTTAAATGAACTACTCCAAAAGTAAGTTCGTTGACTAAAAATGTGATTTCATATAAGATTTTACTTTTTTAATTTCTAGTAATGCTACGCACAACCAACTTTTCATCTAATTTACAGTAATTCTTTCATATAGTACATAAATTCTCACAAGACGTTATAATATAATTAGATTAAAAAAAGTTACCATAGAATGTTTCAGTTTTAGCAGCAAAAAGGGTTGGGCAAGATGATCTTGTTGAATAGGTTTACACTGTTTTGAACTTGATAGATGTACTTATATACATTAGTTGACAAGCACGCAGAATAGACAAGTAAAGCAAGCAGAGAAATAAAATTGTTATGTGACAATTGATGACCTGTCACGTGGCGTATGATGTGGCTGTTAAATGGCAATTAAAGCAGTGAGATTAAAACGTCACTATTGAAGAGCTATTCACTCTTTTAAAGATAAGTAATAGATTTATCTATGTATATATATATTTTTTAAATGAAGAGAGAGAACTAAAGTATCAGGAATCACAAGCATATCCCAATTAGGTTCACCCACTAAAAAACCCCACCCATACCCATATGGGGGAGGCATTGGAAACAAAGTTTTGAAGATACTTAGACTGAAGTTGAGATGAGTTTTGGAAATGTGTGTTAGGTTAAAAGAAAAAAAAAACTATTTGGAATGAAAATGTGTAAAAATTTAAAATGTGTCTTAAAAAAAATATATATTACTTTGGATTTTGTCTTATTTATCTCAAAATTTTATGTAATTTAAAGTGAAAATCATCTTATTTAGATTTAAAATAAAAAGTTATAAACTTTTAAAGTTTGAATTTATTTTAGATATTTAGTGACATGAATGGTGAAAAATAATTTTGAATTAAAGAAAAAGATTTAAAAAAAATAAAGAAAGAAAAGAAAACATGGTTTTCGAAACCTCCCCTAAATGTAAGCTCTCAACCCAATTTTAGTAATAATCACAAAGAAGAGAAAAATACAAAAATAATATAAAAAAAAAATTCCCAAAAAGAAAGCACTGTGGAAAAAAAAAAAAAAAAAAAAAAAAAAACCATCCCAATGAGCCAAGACAAACAGTAATTGACATGATTTTGAGCGGATCTAATGTTTGGAAATGTAAACTACTGCCGGATTTAAAAAAAAAAACAAAAAAACAAAAACAAAAACATATAAATGATGTGAAGTATGTGGACCTTATTGTTACATGATCCCCATAGTAGAGTTGGATATCTCCAATCAATTTATGCAATGCAAACGACTTCTAAGAAAACAACCCTTTTCTTTTTTTTTTTTTCTTTTTTTTTCTTTTTGGTGAATGAAAACAACCCTTTTCAATACACACAAAAAAAGAATAACATCTTAATTATCAATGGATCTTTCTCTCTCTTTCCAAATTTTGACAAGCAATTTATATGTATATATATTCTTCAAAAGGAAATGAGATGTTGTCAAAGTCATTACATGCTAACAGTGTAACATAAAAAATGGCTAAGCAACAAATTTCATTAAAGCAAAATGCCCAGCATCACTCTTTTAAGATAACAGTGTCAAGTAGTTTAACAAAATAAATACAATTGAGCACAAAGAGTCGAAAATTCAGCCATCAATCACACCCGTCAATTTGATCGTAACTCTGGATTTCGAACACTTATCAGAAGTGAAGACTTGAAAAAACATGAAATCCAAGGATTACAAATGGCTCTTGTGGGTTTTGATTCATTGAAAAAAAGAAGCCATAAGCATCACCTGTATGAAAACGCACTAATACTAAAATCCAGACCTATGCCCTTCGAGGAACTAACAAAAATGACACCTTTGTGCTTCGAAGAGCTAAACAAATATTCGACTAATTGAAGCCAATGACCATGCTGCTCTTTTCTCCACATTGTGTTTGTGTTTGTGTTTGTGTTCCAGGACGCTCAACTTTCGAGCAGTCTATACACTGTAATTTCTTGCTGCTTGAAATACCGACGATCTTCTTCATCCACCAGAACCAGATTAAGAAAGTACTTAACGCTAAACTTGTTGTTGATATTGCGGTATGTCGGTGTAAGTTCATAAGGACTGAGGAATAGTCTAACAGGAATTGATTCTCCTGCATGAGAAAAAAAGTGGTGGTAACAATTAGATAATTTTCCTCAGTCTGGATTTGACCATCATGCATAGACGCATAGGAGCACCATGTAATGGTGGGAAAACCCGTTGCTTGTGGTTCGAGTAAGATCACGAAGGTGATGTGCAAGTTCGTGGTGCTGGCTACTCTATGGTCATTTGGATGGAAAGGAATAAAAGATACTAGTTCTGGAACGAGAGTTTTTAGAAGATAAAACAAGATGCTAGTTTTCTTTTGAAAGAGTCAGATATCTAGCAAAGCGTCACACGACTTCCCACCATCATGTCAAGTTTTTTTGTTTTTCTCCTCAACTATCATGTTATGTTGCAAGACTGATTCGAATAACCTAGTTATTTTAAGTTTTACTAGCATTTTCTATACTTTCAATTAGAGCTTCTTGTCCTCAAAGTGCTACTTCCGTTCTAACTTTTCCTTCTTTAGTAAAATTTCGTTTCTTATTCTTAGAAGTAATAAAATAAAAAGGGCCAAAATTAAACTAAGTAGCATCCTAGGTACGAATCCACAAAAATGGAATCGGCAATGTCCCAACTGGGATCTTTTCCCACCAAATACACTATAGACAGAAACATGGAAGCCCAATAAATCAAGAACCAAAAATATAAAGCTAAAGCTAGCATCATTTAGACAATGATCAGATATTCAGTGATAAGAAAATGGTTAAATCATATCAAGGAAAGTCATTGCTAGCCTACCGGTAATTCCATACCTGACTCCACCATATGGTTAAGAGTTCGAATCACCCCATCCCCATGTTGAACATATCATGTCAAGGAAAGATAAAAAGTGGAAAGCTAGTATGAAATGGATTTAACGACTTCTAGAAAATCGTCCCAGATGTGTTGGATTATTTAAACACCAAACGAATATACATAGCATCACGTGGTATGTTAAAGGAAGTGAACGGAATATAAAACTCCGTACCTCGCACAGGAGTACCATCCATCAGCTCAAATTTTGCCAGAGTCTCTGTTTCAACATAAGTATTAGGACCTGATCCAGTTGACTCTCGTCGCCTGATCTCAAGCTCCATATTTTTCATCTTGATTCTCACAAGAAGAAAATATATCTTGCCAAGTATGACATCTTTCAGATGATACCTATTTAATAGAAAATTTAAAGACATAAGAATCCTCAAGAACCATAGAATTAAATAAACATGATGAATATATTCATACTTGCTTTTGTTGTACTCAAACTCGATATGTAGGCAATCCTCGATTCCAACTTCCATCTGCAAGAAGTATCAATTCAGCATACAGGCAAAAGTAAACGAAAAAAATAAACAATGGAACAATTTTTTTTAAAAAGTGTCATAATTTAACTCTAGACACGTGATCCTACTAAAGTTAACCTTGAACTGTCAATTATATGAAGGAAATTTAACAAAATAAATTATAACCGATAATAGGAGTTTAGGACAGGTACCTTAATGCTGTTATTGACTGATGGAAGTGGAGTGTAGTTTCGAACCTGACGACAAATATAGAAGTCAAATTGAAAACCGAAAGGTGCTCTAAAATGCCCTAAAGTGACTCATTCAAAAGTACTTTGCCAGATTAAATAAGATTGGGCATTTTTACATGAATAGAAATGGAAAGGTTTCGAATTACATTGCATTTGTCTTCATAGCAAGACAAAGTTAGGGCCGTATTGGAATCTTACACACGCAGGTAAACTAGTTAGATGGTAAAAATTTTCATTCTCTCGAAGTTCAATGTCCTACCTTTCTTTTTGCATGTTATACAGTGAGTAGTCCAATTCAATAAAACTAGTGGTACTTGTCACCTTCAGAATACTAAATCCCTTGACATTAGTTTGGACTCCGAACTTTGGAATGTGGGTGGTACAATATCTAGACCTCCAGAATATATCGACTAAGAGAGCAGGTAAATGGGTGAAATCATGAGTTCAAGACGCAACCTACTCTCGATATGTCTTTTTCTATTTGGGTACATCCATTTTTTTCATTGCTTTCGTCAAAGACAACGTCTACATGGCCAGAGAGTCGCTACATGGTAAAAATAAAGTCCTATGCCTAAATGTGCATGGGAACTTCTGTGCAAGAACTCAAATGTTAGTTCTGGAGCTAGCAGAAACTTTCATTGACCATATATGACAGACATGGTAACATACTTCAGTAATAGCTTAATACAATAAAATACAAAATTTGCCCTCTGGTTCATAATAACACACATATAACTTCAAAAAAATATAAGGAAAAAAAAGGATTACCACAAAATCCTGGCACTCCACAATGTTGCTGACATAATTTCGACTAATAGTCACTTTCAATATGTACCTGCAAGTTTTCCAGAAGTGCTACGAGTTAAGAACTTTGTTTTCCAACTATCTCTAATGGGGAGACATTTGGTTCCAATTTTCTCTACAAATAAAGTATTCTGGATCCCAATGGGTTTCGAGAAATGCCCAAAAAAAGGGGCCAAAACTGGATGCAATTAAGAAATAGCAACCTATAATAATCAACCCCCTAACAAAATGGCTCTGAGGCTGGAAAAGTTTTAAAGTCTTTTCCCCAAGGCCAGTATTCTACGGAAAGTAAAGACAGTAGAGTGCAAGAAATCGGGCTAACTGGTGTCACCGTCACATCACCACACCAGGCAAGGAAAATTCTGTATTGCTTGCACAATTTTAATGAAATGAACAAGATTTTAAATTCTTGAGGCGCTGAAACAGCAGTCAGGTGTATACCTAAGCCTAACATTGACTCCATTGTATGACTCATGTGGCATTTCAACAGTTGAGAACTCAAAGGGATATTTTTTCTTTTCATACAATTCACCAGGAACATCAAGCTCACGCACTGCAGAGAACAAAATTGGAATTAGAGCTTGTATGGGAGAAAATTAGAGATGAATTATCACATTAAGAAATAAAATTTTTCAGACATGTCATGTCCTTTTTGTTTCTTTTTAAGGAATTTCAGACATGCTATGTCAACGAAGAAGGAAACTAATAAAAATTTGGAAAAATTGCTCGTTTAATCCCTAAACTATACAGTTTGTGCAACTTTGGTCCCTTTTTTTCTTCCTTTTTCTTTTTTTTTTTTGGCAGCTTGAATGGCCCTAAAATATTTAAAAACGTTGCTATACTAGTCCTTTCTATTTATTTTTGGATGGAATCCATTAGTTTAAGGTCACTCCAGCTATGAGAAAAAGACCAAAGGACTAAAGTTGCACAAACTTAAAAGTTTAGAGATCAACTTAGCAATTTACCCAAAAAATATAAATTACGGGCTGTTGAAAGACATAATTAAACTGCATAAAGACTCATGAGTCACAACATACTAATTAATCAATATGAACAGAAAATAAATAAACCAAGCATTAGCAAACGTACCTAGAGATGTGAAATCGTAAAAATTGCCTCTGTCAAAATACAATTCTGAAAAGGGAGCAAAAAAGTAAAGTTAAGATATAAATGTTAAACGTACCATTTAACAGAAGAGACAACCAAAAAATATATATATATTTTATGATACAAAACATAACTTTATAAAAGCACACCTATTTGACCTAGGAGCTCAATTTTAACACCATTATGTTCAAGATTCTTCCCTGGTATTGGTTCTATATTAACCTGAACATAGCAATAGCAGAAATAAGTCCGATAGCTGCAACTCAAAAAATTAGCCAATCCAGTTTTGGATATGCATTCATCAGATTTAAACAGCACAATCATCAATATTGGCACAAAATATACCTCCCCAACAATGTTTTCTTGACTTTGGAAAAGGGGAACCATGACTGTTTGACCATTTTCCTTCTTCAACGGAACCTACAAAAACAAATGGATATTTAGAAAATTGCAAGATTCATGTAAAATGCTTTGAGAAAAACTTGACAGGAGCATTTAGCATGTCTATCTTATTTATTTATTTATTTATTTTTCTATTTTTGTAAAATAAATCCGTAAACGCATGGAAGGAATAACACAAGAGCTGCACTTTCACAGAACTGGAAAGTAGAAACTTTAAAACCTAACATCCCATTACTTTTCCACTTCTTCAGTTGGCTAATTTAAGGTCCTCAGATTTCTAGATAGCTATTCACAAATCAAATAATTGGATTTTCTATCCCATACATACAGAGTTTCAGGTGATGTTCGTACACTGACTGAAAAGCAACATTCCTCAGTCATCCTAGTAAGAATATCACTAACCATTCCCAGTAGAAGTGTAGTAATGCTAATGATGCACTTAAGATGCTGTTTAATATATTGGAAGATTATTGCACAATCACAAAAAACATAAGGAACTGGAGCATGTATGTCCGTCAGTAGCATACCTGCTTGCGACTTCTTCCATCAGCAAATGTTACTGAGATATTACATGGCTGCTTAAACACTCCAGTAAGGAAATTCTGAATCACAGCGATTGAGCAAACCTTATCACTAGAAGCCAAAATTATGTCCACCAAAGATGTATAACATATAATGACAAAGGTGTCTTATTTTTTGCCGGAAGACAAAGGTGTCTTCTTAAGTAAAATAAGTGCTGAAGAAAAAAGTACCATGATGTGATAATTAGATTTTGCATTCGAACTTTGTCATGCGTAAGGAACCTGGAAACAGAAGGAAAGTGTAGCAGTCGTTATTCATTTCAACATGAAATACAATTTCAAAACCAAAAACAAACAACTAAAGCCCAACAAAGCATTCGCGTCTGGAAAAATCCTTGACAACAAACGTTATTAGACTGCTCAACATAAAGTACTCGCTAAGCCATGGTTCTATTAGACCTTGAAAACTGGCTTGTAAGGAGAGGGGACCCAACGGCTAATTATCTTACAAATGACCTTTAGCCCTTATTCGATGCAAAAGTATGGGCCCTTATGTCATACCAAAGCACCTTAATCTAGCCTGTAATGTGATCACTTCGACTTGAACCCGCAAAGTGTTGGGCTTTGACACAATTGTGATGAACCCATTAGGGAGAGAACTCACCCTTGAAAACCAATTTGCAAGGGGAAGGCACTCAAGGGCTTATAAAATCCACTAATTATCTTATAATTATTCCTTGTGGGACTTTTGTATGTCCGACAAGATGTAGTGATAAGCATATAGGTATGGGGTAGTAACTTATCATTTATATATTCCATATATATATATATATATATATGCATACACGTGTATTAAAAAGAAAAAATAAGGTCTGCAATGGAAACAGAGTACAATCAGCAGTGCAGCCAATGTGACAATAATGTAGTATTCCAAAGAAAGAACGGCAGTTTGCTGTATCAAGGATATCACTACACTGATGAATTTTTGGGCTATTCATGTGTTGGTGGTCCTGGGATTTGGCAGGTTCTCTATGTTTTAGGTGAAGCTTGAAAAAAGCTCAACTAAGGCAGAAAACTAAATAAAATACATGGCACAATCCACACACACTATAAAATGAGAGGCTACTACCCAAAAAACCGTCCAAGCGAAGTGAAATGACAAGTCTAACCCTTTCTTTCTCACTTGGGTAGCAATGGAAATCTTTGGAATTATTTCATTTTTGCCATATCAAATTTCTGATGTTATATTTTAGTTGGATGAAGATCTAACCGTTGCATTGAATTACATTTATGAACCTATGAACACCAAAAGCCAGCTAACTAGTAATCAAGTAGAATTCTTTGCAAAGAATAATCGTAGCGTTATAATAACGACATTCAACGAAGAGACATTGTCAAATGAATATTCTCCTTCTAATTCCATAATATGAACCTTAGAAACAAAAAACAAAGGGGAATAGAGAGAGAGATAGAGACAACAGATTTTTTTTCTTTTTTTGGCCTCCAAAAAAATGGTAGGATATCCAGGCAGGTCGTAAATGATTTAAATAGATCACATACTTACAAAAACTATGTTTTATGGGATTTTCCTACTAAAGCCCACATTAATAGGGACTAGAGAGGGAAAACTTTTGGAGTTGGGCACTACTAAATTGACAAATTATCTTGTAAAAAATGCGTTTTTCGCTCTTTTGCTCCCCGAACTTCGACCAAATTAGCAAGTCGCTCCCGATTTTAATAAGTTAATCTTAAATTTAATAAACATTGCAGAGTGATCCCAAATTGACGAATAACGTTAAATTCGACATAAAGTGACATGACATTATTAATATTAAAAAACACCCGACCAAAAAAATACAAAATTCAAACATACAATTAAAAATAAAAAAATAAAAAAAAAACCCTCCCCTTGTTGATCATCTTCCTCCATAAAACTGAAATTTGAATCTGTAGTAATCTAGAGAGTCATGGATTTCTAAAAAGAATGTCATATACCCAAACAAACCCCCCCCCCCCCCCCCCCCCCCCCTCTCTTTTTTTTTATTTTTTTCTTTTCCAATTTTCAATTAGCCATTAATGAGCTGACTGGTATTAAATCAATGAAAGACCAAACTCTTGGCCCAAATTCTACATTAGCGTAATAAATGTTATAACTCACCAGTACCACACAACACCAACGTGAACAAAACCATTAATTAAGAATGCAATTACAACCTCAATTTCCTCGAATTTTCCTTGTTGCGAAACAAAACTGAAGACTAAACTACTAAATTACTAAATTACTCTTGAGTTTCGTTCAAAAGTACCTGAAGAAATCCTGAAACGGAAGGAACTGGATCAGAGCTAGGGCTTTGTTGGTTATGGAGATTCTGAAATACGGTGAAGCGGAAGAAGAAGATGAGAACACAGAAAAAGAAAAAAAAAATGTTTATTCGTATAATAAAAATCATATAAAAAAAACGTCAACTAACAGTCAAGAAGTTAAAAAAATAAAAATAAAATAAAATAAAAAACCGTCAACTAACAGTCAAGAAGACAGCTCTGGTTTTGTTGGATGAATTCCTTTTCGTATCGGTGAGGTTTCCTCTTATGCATACAGTTGCTGGTGAACATGGAAGGACTAAATTTACAAATAGCCCCTAAAGAAGTTAAAATTTTTATTTTATTCTTTGCAAAAATTAAAATTTTAAATGAGACCCTCTCTTTTTACCCTATCAATGGGATTGACTTTTGGATGGTTGAGATTTAACGGATCCACCGGACATTTCAAAGGAGCATTACACCTGATTACAACTTCAAAAAATGTTCCTAATTTTAATAATTTACAAACTATTTCCTAAAAAATAAAAATAAAAAACAAAATTATTTTCCGGCGATCCCACCACCAACCATCGAGACGGGTTCATAATCGGAGGGTGGGCGACGGCCGGTGACGGAGAAATGGGCCACAGGCGGCGACAGAGAGATAGGCAACGAACCACGACGAAGATCTCCGAGCTCTCGGCCGACAATGGCGGGGCTGTGGAAGCCGACGACGGAGAAGCGTCAGACCCATTCGAAGTGGTCCGACCCACCACCAATCGCCGGCGATGCTCGCCCTCACAGTCCGACGCTAGCAAGCCGTCGAGCCCCCTCCGCCGCAAGCAGTCAATCAGCCATTGCCACCAGAGCTCCCACAGCCATCCGACCTCAGATCCGGACTCACTAGCTTTCTTCCTCGTCTCCGATCAGTCGCGCCGTCGACAGATCTGCCGGATCGTGCCCCTCCGCCGCAAGTCGCCGAGCGCCCTCTGCCGCTAGCCGTCGAGACCCGATCTGCAAGCCAGCGGAGCCGCTTGCTGTCAAGGCCCCCCTCCTCCTCCCCTGTCCCCGTCGACTCTCCTGCTCCCCCCCCAACCCCCCCGTCCGTTCAAAGACAATAAAATCTGGGTTTTTCTTTTTGTTTTTTTTTGCTATTTTGTTGGTAATTAAAGACATAATCAGATGCAATAGGATGCACAAGAAACATATCCGTTGAAATGAGCTCTACTGTTAAAAAAATTTTACCTCATGAATAGGGTAAAATAAAAGATCTCATCGTAGAAAAGCCCAAAATTTTATTTTTTTAATAACCCCTTTATTAAAATCTATGACTTTTAGTCACTGCTTGCGAAGCTCTAACACATTTGACGACCCGTGACCCACCTTCGGCTCATTAAAATATAATATAAGATAGTTAGTTGTTTTGTTCATTTTTACAAATAAGTTCATTATTAGACAAATTTCAAAAGTAGATCTCCAATTTGACTATATATGTAAATTACTTGATATTTTAATTATAAAAAGTTCACCACACGTTTGTTTTTATAGGTTTGAATAAAAAAAAATTAATTGCGTTATAAAACAAAAAAAGAAAGGAAAAAAAAAAAAAACTTGGTGTAAGTAACAAAAATTATGTGAGAAAAAAGTCGGTCATGGCTCAATAAGTATAATGTCTTCCCAAGAAAAAAATTCAATCTTGTTTAGCAGTGAGCCAAAAGTTGATTGAACAAAAATACCATGGTACAAATTTGTAATTTACAGAAGATATGAGCCCTGTAAAGTAATTGTGGAAGTACTTGGAAAACTAGACCCCCACAAAGATATTCTCTCCCTTCTTCTTCATTATCATTACCTTTTAGACTTGGATTTGAATATGTTCTCTTTGTAGTATTTGAGTTCCATAATGCTTTCTCTGATATCATCCATGGCTCTGTGTTTACCTTCTTTAACCGGCGCTTTCTTCTGATCTGCGTAAGTTGCGAAATATACGCGATTAACTAACTATTTCCTCAAAAGAAGATAGGGAAATCACATTATCAAAATCATCAAATTCCCGGTTATTCAAGTTTATCTGTAAGGAGGAAAAAGAAAGTACTTGCAAAGAGAGAAGAAAAAATATCGTATCGGAGTCGGGGTAATGACTTGTATGCAAAATTCATGTATTTAGGAAAATTTAGAAATATCTTGTATGACGATTTCCTTTATATTTCGAAGCATACTTGACGCGATCTACACTTGTTCTGCTTCTAGTCAACATAATTCTACTTCTTTAGTTACTTGTGGCGATTTTGAATTTAGTTACATGACTATTGGCTTTGTAGCAAAAACCAGTTCAAATTTAGAAAGCATTTCAAGTGCCAGAAGAAAGCTAATCTTGTCATAATTTCGTATCATTTTATAAGATGGTGCCTCTTATAAGGAATTTGAAAAGGGGGCTTCCATAATTTACGTAGCGGTTTAAGACGTTACCTCTCGGATACCAGCGAATGCAGAGAGCTTTCACACTGCTGACATCAACTACTACATGGGAGAAAAGACTAGCCAAATCTGGCATGTATTTCTGCAAGGAAAGATATGGTTAGGAAATGCCTCTAAACTGTTTAAAATCAAACACGAAACGTGAAAATGAGTAGGCAAAGACAGTTTGCTCATGTCTCCTTTTAGAAAACATGTTAATGACATACACTACAACGTACGACATAAGTTGCATAGTTAAGCCTCAAGAAACTCACGAGAAAGTTGACATAATTGCCATGAGATATGATTTATTTACATATTTTCAATATAATATTGTATATAGCCACACTTGAAAACCATATATGGACAATGACCATTAACTACGAATCACATTCAACAAACAGAACCAAAATGTAGGCTGTATTTAGATTAAAGTGGATGGCAACATAAGCATAGGAGATGCTACAAAGAGCATGGATATTAGCTGTACGAGTACTTGTAGTAGTAGGAGCGTCGACAAGAGTTTAGGACAACATTATTCACAGCAAAAAAATATTTATATATTTCATGACTAGATCACCTAATAATTATTTAAAGTTACTTGCGGGAAGAAACACTCGCATTACCTTTAGAAAAATGAAATCCACATAAACTGAATTTCCCGCTAAAAGAGGTGTGTATGTGCCGACATTCTTTTTAACAAACTCGATAACCTGCAGAACTTAAGAATATGAACCCTCACTACCCAAGTGTTGAAAGGATAGAAAATACAACAATATTATTGTTATTCAAAATTGCATTCTGAAGAAAATATATGACCTCTAGTATGAAATATCTATCCTTGGACTGCCTATAGAAGTCAGAATTTATGGAAAATGAAATATGATTATTTAGAACGTGATTTCATGGGTAAATAAGTGAACGAGCACGATTTCAATTAGGTTCAAAGGAATATCAATTTATCTTAAATTTCTAAGGGGGGGGAAAAATCCTTCACCAGCAGTCATAAAATTAACTTGCAATAGAATGAATTATGTCTCATTTAGCTAATCTAATTAGTCTGTTTCATCAATAACTTACTACACAATTCCAAGTTTTTTTTTTTTTTTTCAGATCAAACTCAAACTGTCTCTATTTCCGAGTCTTCTGAAGTGGAAATGGGCAATAAAGGTTGTCAAGACAACTGGTCGAAGCGTCAAACTTTGACACATATACTAGGAAACTGAACAATATCAAGTGACATACAAATGAAAAAAATTCGTACAAGTTGTAAAATTCTAACAAACCTCCTTTTCTGCTTCTCTTTCACTAATTGTACTGTGGAGCACTTTTTTGGTCAAACCTGTATTCATTAAAATCAATTAGAAACCATATCAAGGCGTGCAATGCAATCTTACTAAACGCATGGCTATATGCTTATGATTAATAGATATATATAGAAAATACATTTAATTTATATGGTAACTGAGTGTCGACCCACAGTTGATATCAGCCGCTTACCACTAGCTGCGTGATGACTTTGACACCATTCTCCCATCTTATCTAAACATTCCTTACTTTGGTGGATGACCAAGTCAGGACCCTAAAGACGAAAATCATCCTGAATCATTAAAAAAAAAATATAGTGTGTGTGTGTGTGTGTATGCGCGCGCGCGCGCGCGTACATATATATAGAAGAAAGAGAAATATTATCCTGAATAGAAAAGTGAAGAAAGAGAGAGAGAAAAAAAAAAAAAAAAAAAGGCATTTATCAGCTGTTACAACTTTCTTCTGTATACTTCCTCAAGCAAGTTCAAGAGCTTGAAGGGAAAAAAAAACAAATGACATTCTTCTGCTTCTTTTTTGTTTGAAAATGCAGTAATTTTCCGAACTCGCTTAGCATGCTCTAGTCTAAAAATTAGAGCCCCAGAAAAAAGCTATAAATCTTTAAAGCATGAAACCATGGACATTCACCAAGTAGGTGGCTTTGAGCGTGAATCCATGACAATGTGGGAGCAAACGAAAAACATTGGCCAATAAACGGACCGCCCAGGCTTGTTCTTCCCGTTTTTCTATTAAATACTTCTCTTTATTATTGCTGAATAATTGTAAAACCAAGGCTACCAAACTCTAATTTAAGTGACTAAATCAAGTTGTGGTTGTCGATGGACTGCGTTAAGTGTTGGAATTATGGGATTTCCTTGTTCCACCGATTGTAGAATCGTACGAATCTTATTATATTAATGTTCTAAAACCTAATTCTGAACAATAGAAGTAGAAGCTTGATTCGTATGTAAATCAGGTGATTCAGCTTCATTGTGGTGTGTGTACTGTTAAACATTTGGAATGTTGCTACTCTAAGAAGATTGCGACAACTTGTAAGTCAAATCCAAAATGAGAAAAATAAATAAAGTACAAAACGAAGTACGGATAAATAATATATCTTAAACAAAAAAACACAACAAGCACACCATAACACATCCAAAAGCAATATTAAAGAAACAAAAATAAAATAATGATAAAAGCTTAGATTCTCATTTCTTGTTGCAGTACCAAAACGGGAAAATACCTCCACGGATTTGGTCAAATTTCCGTCAGTAATTATACAGGCAATTTCCAATATTCTATCCACTTCAACATCTAAACCTGCACATACGCAGAAGTAAAGGGTAATAAGGATTATATTTATGGGTAATAAATTTCACGTCAACGCACAAAGACCCCACTAACAACTGAAAAACTAAGTAGTATTCTAAACAGAAACTTAAAAACACTTCACTAAACCTTTTATTTAGACTCACACAAATGAACTTGAAAATGCATAATAGTTTACAATTAAAGCATAATTGTTTCTATTACCAGGGGTTAGTTATAAATTATAAAGTTTCTTCATGACCTTATGAAAATCGATAAGTTAAAACTAGCACCCATCAAAGGCATCTTGCTTTAAACAAAGCTAAAAAGAAGTTAAAGTCAGCAGTAGAAATCTTATACGATGAAGCAATAGGGAAGAAAATGCAGAAATTATGATAGAAAAAGTGGCTGATTTCCAGAAATTGCAGGACTAAAATGAGAAAGGTATGTCTTAGAAAGTCCAAAGACATTTTATAGCACATCCAAACATTTTAAATGTTATGCCACTAATTTTGAAATTGAGTTTACAGTGTCGTTAATGAGTTGATTAGAACTTTTCGTACTCTATGTGGGTGGGTGATACAAAACCTGCTCAAGTTATCCAGGGAAGGAAAAATTCAACGTAAATTGGCTAAAATTGAGTTTTTCATCGCCATTTTCAGAATTATAAATGTTCAGGTACCTTCATAACTATAAATGTCAGTGGCACTTTCATATTTTTCCAGATTCTGGAGCATTTGGTTTTGGATAGGGTCTTAAGAAGTTAGGAGTATGTCCATCTTAGTCAATTTGGATATGATTACATATTAGAAACTCCTTTCCAGATAGTACTTTTATCTCGTTATTTCTTAAGAATTTACCCTTCTACATGATCAAGTCTTTTCAAGCAAGAATTAAAGAACCTTTACTAATTCAGAGAACTGTCTTCCTTTGGATGATTAGATTCCATTCAATTATCGAGGATGGACTTGTAGAAGACTTTGGAGATAGGTAATGAGCAATCTTTTGTCATGATCCAAAAACTATCTTACCAGTCATCTCTAAGTCAATCCACACAAGAGGCAACTTGTACTCCGCTGGAGGCGTGTCTAGATTCTGTTTATTGTTCTTAGGTTTTTCTACCATGACCGTGCTCTTAGCTTCCTTATCTCTTACGCCTGCATCAAGAAATCTGTAATAATTAGTAAGACCACTTTTTACCAGTCCAACTCGTCCTTGAAACAAAATAAAAAGCAAACACAGTTATTCAAATCAACTCGTAGTGCTCTACATCTAATCACTCAATATTGGGCTCGGTAAACAAGTACGGGAAGCACTACTCGGCATAAACTAAATCGTGAGCGACATCCTTAAAGATACAAACTGGCTACAAGAACAGCATAGCTTCTGTTTAACAGACTAAACATAAAAACTTAGTAAACCTTTAACATAAAACTCATTCTACAACTCCTCTTCCCAATTAAATTATACTTTTCCGAGTCTATGTTATAAAGATCAAGTTGCCTCCTACTAAAGGGAAAAATATAACTTCCACATTTCCTGAGAACCCGTATGGTCTTTCTTCTTCATCAACTGCCTAAAACAGCAGAAAAAGGTGGTGACAAAGTAGGGAGAAAAGATAACTCTGAGCTTGACAAGATAAGGGAAAGGAAAATTTGCAACCATCAACTTATTTCCAAGGCTATATTTTACGGGAAAGAGTAAAAATAAGGCTGTATTTCACTAAGAGGAAAAGAAAATAGGAAGGAAAGAAAGTGTAGAGCCAAGGTGAGTAAAATAGAGGAGAAGGGGAGGACCTTTCTCCTATTGTGTTTGGGATGGATTCTTTGAAGGATTTTAAATCCCTCCTGCAATCATTTCCGCCTCGTTTCTATACTGCCAAACAACTATTAATCCTCTCACCTCCATCCCTCCTTCCTCTAATGTAGTTTGGTTCGAAATCCCTCCAATAAACTCTCCCATTTAGGAGAGATCAAAACTCCTCTAATTTTTTCCTTCCTCTTTTGTCTCTTATTGAACAACCATCAAAGTCAAAATCTTTCCACTAATCCCTCTATCCCTCTCCTTCCTTCTACTTTTCTCCCCTACCAAACACACTCTAAGAATAAATAGAGAGAGGTCATATCTCCAATAGTAAAAATATAAATATAAAAAAAATAAAGCACAAATATCATTTACTATAATAGAATATCATATCATATGGACGGTTTAAAATCCCTCTCTCAATCCATTTCCTCCAAATATCTTAAAAATGAATCCACTAATCCTTCCAACCCCATCCTCCTGCCACTTTTTTCCCACCTACCAAACAAGGCTTAAGACAATAAACAAAAGGGTTTTTCTTTTACTCAAGAAACAAACAAAACGAATTAAAAAGAAATAGATTAGAATCAAATTGGCTCAAAACCCATTTGCCAAAAACAAAGTACACAACTAAAAACGCCATTAAAACACAAAATTTCAACACCAACCGGAGAAAACTAAATATCCTGAAAATTTCAAGGTAAACCCAGAAAAATAAAATAAAATAACAAACCAGAATTGGCAGAAGCGCAGTCTTTGGAGTTGGAAGACGACGCCGTTCGCGCTTGACCGTCGTCTTCAGCGTCCAGCGCTAGCACAGAGAACGCATTCGCGAGTCGATCCATTTTCTTTTCTTTCTTTCCTCTTTTTTTTTTATTTTTTTTATTTTTTTTTTAGTGCTTCGAAGAGAGAAAAGTGTCCAGGTGATAGAGTCAAGGCACAAAGAGACTTCTGTAGAGGTGATTTTTTTTTTTTTTTTTTTAATTTTTATCGTCTGCTTGTTCCTCTTGCGTTTTGGCTGGTCATTTTCTTTCTCGTGGGAAAAAGCAAAGACAAGGGAGAGGTTTCTAACGAGAGAGACTCGATTGAATGACTTGAGCAGACAAAAGGACTTGACTTAGAGTTCGTTTGGCATTCGGATTGAGTCTGAGATGAGCTGAAATTTTTAAGTTAAAATTGATTATTTTTTTAAAAATTAATTATAATTTTTATTGATTTTTTTAGAAAAATATAAAAAATCAACCGTAAAGTACAGTTGAATAAACTCAACTGTATCATCAAACGTAAGCTGAAAATTATTCCGCCCAAGTACAAGTTTGCACAAATTTTGACATAATCTTTTATTTTTAGGTTATTTTTTTAGGAAAGGTTGTGATAAAACACTTTTTATATACTCTATTAATAAAATTCCTTTTAAGACCGTTCAAATTTAATTAAAAAGACAAAAAATTAAGAGTGCATAACAACTAAAATAAACATTGAAACATAGGATTGCAATAAAAAATTAAAAATTAAAGTCTTCTTCTTCATCCGTTGAGGAAGGTTGGCCGGTGAAGGTCGTCGGAGGGGGCCTGGGGCGATTTCAACGTCATCATGGGTGGGGGTGAGGCTCGGAAAGGAGCTTTGATCGGCGTTGGGGGTGGGGGGATGATTTAGATTCGGGCCTCAATGGACCGCCTGAGGGAAGGGGGGCTTCGACGGGTGTAGGGGAACTGGGCTTCGACCGACCGGGGGGGAAGGGCTTCGACGGGCTTAGGGGGTGGGGGGTGACGGTTTTAGATCTGTGCTTTGACGGGCTGGGGTGGGGGGGTTGAGGGAGCGATTCGTCTTCGACGGCTATGCGGCGGGGGGAGGGGTTGGTTTCGCCACCGAACAGTAGAGATTCACTGGCATGAGGGCGATTTCTGAGGTAGGGGCCGCTGGTTGTCGCTGGGGGTGATTTCCGGTTGAAGGGTTGGGATTTTTTTTTTTCTCTCTCTCTCTTTGAATTTTTTTAATTTTTTATATTATAATTCTATGAACTAAGGTGCATGGTAAGTATCATGCATAGATAACATCTTAACTGTTGAAATTATAACAAACGATGTATAAAAGAGCTTTACCGATAGAATATACAAAAAGAGTTCTACCACAGCTTTTCCTTATTTTTATAAGAAAAGACTACGGTAAAGCCCTTTTTTATATAGTCTATTGGTATAGCTCATATTTAAATCATTAAGATATAATCAAACAGCTGAGTTGTTATTTGTGTATAATAATTATAATGCACATTATCTCATACTTGTATAGACTAAAAAATTAAAAAATAATATTAAAAAAATTACCAAAAAAAAAAAAAACTAACCTAGTTTATAGGTTAACAATGTCGGGCGAGGGGGGGGGGCTCGTCGTTGGTTTATGGGCGGGCAGCCGCTAGGGGGGCGGCGCAGATCTATGGGGGGCCGAGCCAAATCGGAAACTTGTGGAGGAGGTGATACGATCCATGCCAACAACGTAACAAAACCCGATACCAAAACTGAAAACAACAACCCAAGATTTTTTAAGTTTGATGGAAACCGCGACCCGTTGCTTAGCAAAGCAATAACCTTGGTATGGTGAAGATGCCACAAATGGTTATTGAAAATCCGTTTGATAAGTCAATTTGAACACTACAAGGAATTCTTGATAAGTTCGAATAAGTTTCTTCAAGAACTCAAGAAGAATAACTCACAATATGAATAATCATCAAAAAACTACTCCCATTATCTGAAAATCAACTTTATATAGCCGAAATTCAATTTGTAAAATTCTTAATCTACCCCTAAAGATAAACTCGCCTAAAAACCTAGGAAAGAATCAAATTTATCTAAACAAAGATACCTAAATTCAAATTTTCAACTAAAATTTAAAACTAAAATAAGATCACAAAGAAATCAAATCTTGATCATATCTTCTAAACTTCTTGAATCTTGTTTTGAATCTTGAACTTTTTGAAACTTAAAAACATAATATTGATTTGATTCTTTGTTGGAAAACAAGCATCCATATAAGCCTTGGCTCTCTTCCGGATCAACTTTGATGAGTAAAATCAGTCTTTGTTCACCATCAGTAGTGAACACACTCTCTTCTTGTTGTAGAACTCTCCGGATTAAGTCATTCAGCTCTTCGTTGAATCTTTTAGCTCGAGCCCTCGTCGCCGAACCAACTGGAACTTGAATTTGTTCGTGAGCATTCCTTGCAGCCTTGATATCCTCATCAGGAGGGGGAACCAGATCTAAAACTCGGAGGGGGAGGGGCAAACCAAGTCGGAAAACTCGTGGAGGGGGGGACCAGATCGGAAACTCTATGGAGGGGCAACCAGATCCGAAAACTCATGGGGCAAGGCCGGGAGGGGGGACGAACCAGGTTGGAAATTCGAGAGAGGTAAGCTAGGTCGGAAATTCAGGGGGGTTGAGGGGCATATATGTAACGACCCCTCACGGACCGTTACAGTTGACTTCTTATTTAATCATTCATCTCTTATAAAATTGCGGAAAAGATTAAGCTTGAAATAAAAATCTTTATATAACAGAAAACTTTACTTAGATAATTTTAGAAAACTCTAGAAATTTTTTTTTTTTTGAAACTATATTGAAATAAACTTCATAATTAATATATATATATATATATATATATTTTAAAAACTGAATTCATGAAATAAAATTTAAGTCCATATGAGACCTTCAATCAAATAATAATAAATTAAAATCTCAAAACTTCATTTGAAATTATAAATGTCCATCTCAAGATCGTTCCTCCCGTTTTCCTATCATATATCGTCCCGCTATCCGCTCCAAGCTCCTCCAACACTACATCTTACCCTTTCCTTTATCTGCAACATGAATTAACTTATATAAGCAAGGGCTTAGTAAGACACTTAAATCTCACAAATGTAAATAAACATTTTTCTTTTATCATCATAAATATAAACATCATTTAAAAACTTTTTACTTTTAAAACCGTCATATATTGGGCCCGGCGTTGTACCATCATAGCGCGCTAGTCACGGAAGGGTTGGGGTAGCAAATCCCAAACCAACGGTGACAAAAGTCCGCTCACCGGACAACATCATCATCAAGGGTGTACAACGCCATTTTAAAACATAAAAATACATATACAGACCATATATATACTTTTCATCAAAACATCATCATAGGAGAAGTATTATTTAAGAACATCATAACATCATCATCAACATCAAAATATATACTTCTCAAATCTTTAATTCATGTTGCAGGTGAGAGTGTACTTACATAAATGCCTCACTTAACCTTTTTGAATTTTCCGATGGTGACGCGCGATTGAGGTCTCGAGTGCTCGTCTTTAGAACCGTTCATGCCATAAATAATAAATATAATAAAATCAACAAAAGCTCAAAATAATTCATCAAACACATCCATCAGATCATAGCAGCACCTACAAGGCCTATTTCATCATTTAATTACATCAAAACACAAAAATTGAACAATTTCATGAAATTTCAATTTTTGTTAGAATCTGCCAGTCAGACCTTTGTCCCTTCAAAAACTCATAAAAATTCATACAGAGCTCCAAATGATCTGAAAATAATTTTAAATGAAAGTAGACATCTAGATCTTTCTGATGGTACCTAATTTGAAACAAATGAAGACCGTTTGGACCCTCAAAAATAGTTTTGAAATTGATTTCTAAACTTTTTCTGAAGCTGGCAGCCGGACCTTTACCGGTTTGAAAAATCACAAAAATTTACAGATATCTCCAAATGATATAAAACTGATTCCAAATGAAAATAGACATCTATAGTTTTCTAACAATATCAAATTTGTTAAAAACGGAAAGCGTTTGCATTCCCATAAACAGTTTTGAAATCTGATTATTAAAATTTTACCGAACTTGGCAGTCCGACCTCTGCCTATTTGAAAAATCATAAAAATTCACCAATAACTCCAAAAGATATGAAACTGATTTCAAATGAAAATAGACATCTAGGGCTTTCCAAAAATATCAAATTTATTAAAAATGGAGTCCATTTGCACCCTTAAAAACCGTTTGGAATTCTTACCTTAGAATCTGGAAATTCCAGTAGCAATGTCAAATCCGAAAATAAATAGAAATATATATATATAAATTATCATCACAATATTTATATAATTCATACACACACGAAAACAGCCCTAAGACATATTTCTAACATATGAAATTATCCAATCCCCATACCAAAATAAATAATAAAGTCATCATCATCAAACAATATGATACATACCTTGAAATCCTTTGATTTTCGGCTTGGAAGAATTTGGAGGTTTGGCGGATTCCCTTTTTTTTTTTTTTTTTTCTTTTCTTGTGTGTGTGAAAGAGGGGCAGAGAGAGCAGACAAAGAGAATGAGAAAGAAGGAAAATGGAGGCAAGGGAAATGAGAGAGAGAGAGAGCATGTAAAAAGAGAAATTTTGAAAATTATAAAAGCAATTTATGAGTAATTTAATCCCAAATAAATTTTGGAATTAATTGAGGTTGAATTCTTTGGTTTAATTGTCTCTTAATTGCTGTGGAATGGCTGTCATTAGGGTGTGAAAACGTGTGGGAGGAAAAGGAAACAACTAGGTTCACCTCTAGAATTTTCGCACTTACAATCACACATGGTAAACTGGTTGGTGACTAGCAGGTATCCGGATAGTAAACTGGTTATAACTTCTTACTCCAATATCGGATTTGCACAAATGAGTAGGCGTTGGAAAGCTTATGAAAAGCTCTATAAGTTTATTTAAATTACAATATAATTTTCGACATTCAAAGATTCATAATTGAGTTGGAAATTAACATCATATAAAACATGCCTTTTTCGGATAACATACTTTCCCTTCTTTTCTTTTTTTTCTTTTTTTTAAACATTAACATCATCACAAATACTACATATCATATATATATATATATAAACCATCACACAAAATTATCAAGTCATCATAAAAAAAATTCATCAATTTGGCATGAACTTGTTCTAGCACATCGAGTCCTCGTCGCGTCACCTGTGAAAAATAACTCAACATAACATTAGAATGAAGAAATTGTTATCTCATCACATATCTATGTTAATTCTAATGTTAATTCTCTAACGTTATAATTAAGTAGCATTTGTGGCGTTACAATCCCTCTTACCTTATAAAAGTTTCGTCCTCGAAACTTCCGGATAATTCGTTCTCATAACGTCTTCTCGCTCTCATGTAGCTTCCTCCATCTTGTGATTACGCCAAAGAACTTTCACTAAGGGGATCTCTTTGTTTCTCAAGGTCTTCGTCTTTCGATCAAGAATTTCAACTGGTTTCTCTTCGTAACTCATATCCTCTTGAATCTGAATCGATTGCGGTTGGATGACGTGAGATGGATCTGGTACATACTTCTTCAACATCGAGACATGAAATACATTGTGAATGGATGTCATCTCCTGCGGTAAATCTAACTTGTAAGCCACATTGCCGATACGCTCAATCACCATATATGGTCCCACATACCTGGGACTAAGCTTGCCTTTCTTCCCAAATCGCATCTTCATCGGGGCGACCTTGATAAACACCAAGTCACCAACCTCAAACTCTAAAGGCCTTCGACGCACATCTGCATAGCTTTTCTGCCTACTTTGAGCTGTGGCAATCCGCTGCTGAATCACCTTCAATGCTTCGGTCGTCTTATTGAAGAAGTCAGTTTTCTCCTTAAGTTCCGACTCTGCTAGCTTCTTCTCCCCCGCCTCATGCCAATAAATTGGGGACCTACAACGTCTTCCGTAAAGTGCCTCATAGGGAGCCATCCCAATCGTCGCTTGATAACTATTGTTATAAGCGAACTCAGCCAACGGTAAAAACTTATACCAACTCCCTTTGAAGTCCAAGACACAAGCTCGAAGCATATCCTCAAGTGTTTGATTAGTCCTCTCCGTCTGACCGTCTGTTTGCGGATGAAAAGCTGTGCTAAATTTTAACTTCGTACCCATAGCCGCTTGAACGCTCTTCCAGAAATGAGAGGTGAACCTACTATCTCGATCCGAAATAATAGATCTGGGAACACCATGAAGCCTCACGACCTCCTTCACATATAATTCTGCCAACTGTTCCATCGAGAACGTCAATCGTATAGGAAGAAAATGTGCTGACTTGGTCAATCTGTCAATGACCACCCATATAGCATCATATCCATTCGTAGTCCTTGGCAATCCAGTAATAAAGTCCATCGCAATGTCTTCCCATTTCCATTCCGGTATCTGAATTGACTGGAGCACCCCTTCTGGCCTTTGGTGCTCAGCTTTAACTTGTTGGCACGTCAAACAATGCTTCACATAGTGTGCTACATCCTTCTTCATTCCGAACCACCAGAAACTATTCTTAAGATCCATGTACATTTTGGTTGCACCAGGATGAAGCGTATACGGGGTATTGTGCGCCTCTTCAAGAATCTTTTTCCTCAACTCCTCGTCTTTAGGAACACATAACCGTTCCTTAAGCTTCAGCACTCCATCATCAGACACACTAAATCATTCACATTTCCCTTCGAGCATTTCCTTTTTAATTCTCACAAGGCTTGGATCAAGGTCTTGTTTGCTCCGAATGTCATCTAAAATAGTTGGAGACAAGGTCATTGCAGAAAGTTGTCCAACTATTAATTCCAACCCAAAATCAAAAATCTCATTTTGAAGGGGCTTGGACATCTCATTCAAGGACATTAACGTGGCAGGGGTCTTCCGACTCAACGCATCAGCTACCTTATTTGCCTTCCCCGGGTGGTATAGGATTTCACAGTCGTAATCCTTTACTAGCTCAAGCCACCTCCTTTGCCTCATATTCAAATCTTTCTGCGTGAAGAAGTACTTCAAACTTTGGTGATCGGTGAATATTTGGCATCGGACTCCGTACAAATAATGCCTCCATATTTTCAATGCAAAAACAACGGCAGCCAACTCTAGGTCATGGGTGGGATAGTTCTTCTCATAGTCCTTCAATTGCCTTGAAGTATAGGCAATTACCTTCTCATTCTGCATCAAGACTGCACCAAGTCCCATTCTAGAGGCATCACTGTAAATTACGAACCCTTCATCCCCATCCGGAATCGTCAAGATTGGAGCACTCGTGAGTCGTCTCTTCAGCTCTTGGAAGCTCTTTTCGCAGTCCTCTGTCCATTCGAACTTCTTTCCTTTTCGAGTAAGTGTCGTAAGCGGCATAGCAAGTTTTGAGAAATTAGCTACAAATTTCCTGTAATATCCTGCTAAACCAAGGAAACTTCTGATCTCACTTGCGTTGGTTAGTCTCTTCCAATTACTAACAGCCTCAACCTTCGCGGAATCCACCATTACGCCATCTTTAGAAATCACATGACCAAGGAATGCCACACGATCCAACCAAAACTCGCACTTAGAGAATTTGGCATACAACTGGTGTTGTTTCAATGTCTGCAAAACTGTCCTTATATGCTTCTCATGTTGGTCTCGAGTCTTTGAATAAATGAGAATGTCATCGATAAAGACTATCACAAACTTATCCAGAAACTCCTTAAACACTCTATTCATCAGGTCCATGAAAGCAGCAGGGGCATTGGTCAACCCAAATGGCATGACCACAAACTCATAATGGCCGTATCGAGTTCTGAAGGCTGACTTGGGGACATCTCCTTCCTTGATCTTCAGTTGGTGGTATCCGGATCGTAGATCAATCTTCGAAAACACAGTCGCACCTTGTAGTTGGTCGAACAAATCATCAATTCTTGGCAGTGGGTACTTGTTCCTTATGGTCACCTTGTTTAGCTCTCTATAGTCGATGCAGAGTCTCATTGTCCCATCCTTCTTCTTCACAAATAAAACTGGAGCTCCCCATGGTGAATGACTAGGGCGAATAAAACCCTTGTTCAACAGCTCTTGAAGTTGCTCATGCAATTCCTTCAATTCAGCAGGTGCCATACGATAAGGTGCCTTAGAGATTGGCCCAGTGCCCGGTGCTAACTCAATCTCGAACTCGATTTCTCTATCTGGCGGCAAACCTGGCAAGTCCTCTGGAAACACATCACAAAATTTTGGTACAACAGGTACATCTTCAAGCTTCAATTTATCTTCTTTCTTCTTATCTACGATACTGGCTAAGAAACCGTTACAGCCATTGGCTAGCATTTTTCGAGCCTTCATTGCTGATAGGAACAACTTCGCCTTCTTCTTCGCATCACCAATGAATTCAAACCGATCATCTCCTTCGGGATCAAACACGACCTTACGTCTTCGGCATTCAATAGACGCGTTATACTTTCCCAAGAAATCCATACCTAAAATTAGGTCATAATCAAACATCTCGAGCACTATCAGATTACTGTAGAGCTCTCTATCAACAATTCTCATTGGCACTGCTCGTAGCCAATGAGTAGACATCATCACTTTCCCAGAGGGTAGTGTCGTAGTGAATCCCTGATTCAAGATATCCTGATCTATACCTAGCCTTTTAGCAAAAGTAGAAGACACAAAGGAGTGTGAGGCTCCTGTGTCGAAAAGAACATTAGCATACTGATTATTGACAAGTATCTGACCTGTGACAACAGTAGATGTCTCAACAGCTGCTTCTGTCACTGATAGATTTCCTTGATGAAAGTTATTAAACTCGTCATAGTGTTCCCTAGTCACAGACATGTTGAAATACTGCTCGTTAAATTTCTGGATAAAAGTCTTCTCATGTCATTTGACTTATATCCCTGCTCAACTTTATTCCTTCCCACCAGATTCTAACATCATCCATTAAACAGTATGAAGCACACTTCACTTTCTCATTCTCAGTTAAACCTATTAAATTAAGGACTAACTTGATCGACTTCAATCATCCTTGAGCTACCAAAGGCTCAGTTGAACCATTGAATTCCTTAGGCTTCATCCTCTTAAATCGCAGATATAGGGGCTCATGATTTGTAGCTGTTTGAACTCTTCTATCTTACGTTGGTTGTGCAGCCGGTGGATTAATGGGGACTTCCACTCTGTTGGCATTAGCTTGCAAATTGTTAATGAGGGCCTGTTGTTCCTAAACTTGCCTCTGAAGTTGAACCATCATTTCTACTCAATTAGGCTCTGCCATCGCTTCGTTTTCAACTTGTCCACGACCCCTTTGTTGGTCTTGACGTAACTGCGCCATAACTTCTGTCAAGTTAGGTTCCACAGCAACTTCATCTTCGGCTTGCACTTGACCATTACCACGTCCTCAAATTGCACGTCCTCGTCCGCGTACTATCTTATCTTAGTCGTCAGTTAGTAGCGAAATTGTCAATGAAAGACCTTTTTTTTTTTTTTTTTTGATATCGAGTCAGGATTCAAACTTTCCATAAATAGAACATCACCTCACAACTCTTAAATTTCTATTTAAGGAAATTAATTGATTACTTACTCGAAGAAGTTTGAAGTGGATACGAGGCGATGCATGATAGGAAATAGGAAACTGCTCTGATACCATATCTGTAACGACCCCTCACGGACCGTTACAGTTGACTTCTTATTTAATCATTCATCTCTTATAAAATTGCGGAAAGATTAAGCTTGAAATAAAAATCTTTATATAACAGAAAACTTTACTTAGATAATTTTAGAAAACTCTAGAAATTTTTTTTTTTTTGAAACTATATTGAAATAAACTTCATAATTAATATATATATATATATTTTAAAACTGAATTCATGAAATAAAATTTAAGTCCATATGAGACCTTCAATCAAATAATAATAAATTAAAATCTCAAAACTTCATTTGAAATTATAAATGTCCATCTCAAGATCGTTCCTCCCGTTTTCCTATCATATATCGTCCCGCTATCCGCTCCAAGCTCCTCCAACACTACATCTTACCCTTTCCTTTATCTGCAACATGAATTAACTTATATAAGCAAGGGCTTAGTAAGACACTTAAATCTCACAAATGTAAATAAACATTTTTCTTTTATCATCATAAATATAAACATCATTTAAAAACTTTTTACTTTTAAAACCGTCATATATTGGGCCCGGCGTTGTACCATCATAGCGCGCTAGTCACGGAAGGGTTGGGGTAGCAAATCCCAAACCAACGGTGACAAAAGTCCGCTCACCGGACAACATCATCATCAAGGGTGTACAACGCCATTTTAAAACATAAAAATACATATACATACCATATATATACTTTTCATCAAAACATCATCATAGGAGAAGTATTATTTAAGAACATCATAACATCATCATCAACATCAAAATATATACTTCTCAAATCTTTAATTCATGTTGCAGGTGAGAGTGTACTTACATAAACGCCTCACTTAACCTTTTTGAATTTTCCGATGGTGACGCGCGATTGAGGTCTCGAGTGCTCGTCTTTAGAACCGTTCATGCCATAAATAATAAATATAATAAAATCAACAAAAGCTCAAAATAATTCATCAAACACATCCATCAGATCATAGCAGCACCTACAAGGCCTATTTCATCATTTAATTACATCAAAACACAAAAATTGAACAATTTCATGAAATTTCAATTTTTGTTAGAATCTGCCAGTCAGACCTTTGTCCCTTCAAAAACTCATAAAAATTCATACAGAGCTCCAAATGATCTGAAAATAATTTTAAATGAAAGTAGACATCTAGATCTTTCTGATGGTACCTAATTTGAAACAAATGAAGACCGTTTGGACCCTCAAAAATAGTTTTGAAATTGATTTCTAAACTTTTTCTGAAGCTGGCAGCCGGACCTTTACCGGTTTGAAAAATCACAAAAATTTATAGATATCTCCAAATGATATAAAACTGATTCCAAATGAAAATAGACATCTATAGTTTTCTAACAATATCAAATTTGTTAAAAACGGAAAGCGTTTGCATTCCCATAAACAGTTTTGAAATCTGATTATTAAAATTTTACCGAACTTGGCAGTCCGACCTCTGCCTATTTGAAAAATCATAAAAATTCACCAATAACTCCAAAAGATATGAAACTGATTTCAAATGAAAATAGACATCTAGGGCTTTCCAAAAATATCAAATTTATTAAAAATGGAGTCCATTTGCACCCTTAAAAACCGTTTGGAATTCTTACCTTAGAATCTGGAAATTCCAGTAGCAATGTCAAATCCGAAAATAAATAGAAATATATATATATAAATTATCATCGCAATATTTATATAATTCATACACACACGAAAACAGCCCTAAGACATATTTCTAACATATGAAATTATTCAATCCCCATACCAAAATAAATAATAAAGTCATCATCATCAAACAATATGATACATACCTTGAAATCCTTTGATTTTCGGCTTGGAAGAATTTGGAGGTTTGGCGGATTCCCTTTTTTTTTTTTTTTTTCTTTTCTTGTGTGTGTGAGAGAGGGGCAGAGAGAGCAGACAAAGAGAATGAGAAAGAAGGAAAATGGAGGCAAGGGAAATGAGAGAGAGAGAGAGCATGTAAAAAGAGAAATTTTGAAAATTATAAAAGCAATTTATGAGTAATTTAATCCCAAATAAATTTTGGAATTAATTGAGGTTGAATTCTTTGGTTTAATTGTCTCTTAATTGCTGTGGAATGGCTGTCATTAGGGTGTGAAAACGTGTGGGAGGAAAAGGAAACAACTAGGTTCACCTCTAGAATTTTCGCACTTACAATCACACATGGTAAACTGGTTGGTGACTAGCAGGTATCCGGATAGTAAACTGGTCATAACTTCTTACTCCAATATCGGATTTGCACAAATGAGTAGGCGTTGGAAAGCTTATGAAAAGCTCTATAAGTTTATTTAAATTACAATATAATTTTCGACATTCAAAGATTCATAATTGAGTTGGAAATTAACATCATATAAAACATGCCTTTTTCGGATAACATACTTTCCCTTCTTTTCTTTTTTTTCTTTTTTTTTAAACATTAACATCATCACAAATACTACATACCATATATATATATATATAAACCATCACACAAAATTATCAAGTCATCATAAAAAAAATTCATCAATTTGGCATGAACTTGTTCTAGCACATCGAGTCCTCGTCGCGTCACCTGTGAAAAATAACTCAACATAACATTAGAATGAAGAAATTGTTATCTCATCACATATCTATGTTAATTCTAATGTTAATTCTCTAACGTTATAGTTAAGTAGCATTTGTGGCGTTACAATATATCTGGTTGAGGGAGGTGGTTCCATCGCTGGAGTTAGAGGGAGGAGTGGGCTTGTCGCTGGCATCAGGGAGGGCGAGGCCTCTTCGTCGATGTTAGGGTGGCCCCACCTACCACCGTTGGTCTTTTTAATATTCATTTTTTAATTATTTTTTTAATTTAATAGTTTATACTAATATGAGGTAAGGTACACTATACTTATTATACACAAGCAGCATCTCAGTCATTTGATTACATCTTAACGGTTTAAAAATGAGCTTTACTGATAAGGTATATAAATGAGACTCTACCACAGACTTTCCTGTTTTATAAGGAAAATTGTAGCTTGTAGCATATTTTATAACTTCTGAAGTTTATAACAAATTTTTTAAAATATGATAAATTGTAATATATAATTTTTTTTTTTTGGTTAAATCTTTGGATTTTCTAGTATTCTCTAATAAATCCTTAGATTTTTTTAATAAATAACATATTTACGATTAATTTTTAATAATAAATTTTTACGTATATTTTTCAGGTTAGAAAGAAATGAGGAAGGAAGAGGGATCCTTTTGTTATTACATGGTCATTAATCTAATAATATTATTTATTATTATGTTTAAAATTTATGTTATAATTTACTATTACTCTTTTTAAAAAATGTTATTTGGCTTTTTATCCCTTTTTATAGATGATAAATGACTACCAAACTTTTAATTTTACATATTATAATTCCTAAAAATTCTATGTTGTTAATTAAAATAAATTTATAAAAATTAAACATGTTCTGATCGCATGAATTTTTTTTAGATAAACATAATTAAATATTTTTTGGAGGGAATTTATAATAAATTGTATTTTCATAAAAGATATGGTATCATTATAAATATTATGGAGGTAAAATTTTCCTTCTAATATATTTAATTAATATTTTGGCCATACTTAATGCTCACGTAATCTGAACGGTTCGATTTCCATTGATTTTTTATGGAATTACCACCATAATAATCATAATATAATTCTAACAGTATGTTTGCTGGCAGGGAGAAATTAAAGGAATGAGAGAGGTGGAAGGAGATTTGCATTCTATCAATTGCATCATTACATCATCTTATTGGAGTTTAAACGACCATTTTACCCAAAAAAAAAAAGAATTACTAACAAATTTAATAAATGTACAATATAATAATTACCCAAATATTTATCATTTATCAATTCGACTTTCTCCCCTTTGTCAACAATATGAATGATTCTTATAATACTCACTATCTTTCAAATTCCTCATCCATTCAACTCTCCTTATCATTTCCCCTCTTCATCTGTCTTGTTAACCAAAATCTAACTTGTGGGCACTTTTTTCTTTCTTTCTTTTCTTGAAAAACAAAAGGGTTACAATTTCAAAGATGAGGTGTATCCTTACGTGATATATGGACATATCCCGATCACCTAAGAAAATGATTTTATCAAGGAGAACAATAAATTTTACCGCCTCACCTAAATTCCTTAGTAATTTTGAAACGTGCGAGTTTGTTATTATTAAAGTGCTTTTCATGGTACTGCTTAGAGTTATATTATTGATCTTATGGATTTGCGTCAAACTTGGATTCCCCTCATTGGTGATAGCAAGAGATTTTATCATATGTTTTGTACAAGTTTATTGTCAGGTTAAGTGTACACAACTATGTAAGTTTAAGTAGGGTTAACTTGAGATTTTATAGGTCCGTTTGGTAAAGCTATTTGAATAAAAATATTTGAACATAAACATTTTGAATTGACATTTGAAATGGTATTTGGATGTTCGTAATCTTCAAAGAAACTTTTGATTAAATCATTTGAATATTTGTTTGGATAGATAATAAAACAGTTCTTACAAATTCTGTAAAATCTCAATATTTGGACAGAAACATTTGAATTGACAAATTTTGGTAAGGTACATGGATGATTTTTTGTTCATCTTTTTGTGCTGAATACATAGAGAAAAGAATTGCCTCGATCAGATTTGAAGCAAAAAAAATTATGACATTTTAAAACATTAATAAACGAGAGAATTATTTATTCTACAATAGCACCATCTAGATGATCCACTCAAATTGTGGATGCCAAACACCATTTCAAATAGTTCATTCAAATGGAATGTCTTAAATTGAGATGAATGGTTCTACCAAACACCGGGGTTCGAGTCATATACCATCTATTACATATGTTTTATAACACATGGTTTTCTTACTGTGTTTTAGCTCATATGGTTCTTTTAATGCATGTTAAAGACATCAACAAATTTCACGTTTGTCTCTCGAACTTTGGAATTTGTCACAAAATGCCCATTAATTTGTAATATTTGTTCTCTTGAACTTTAAAATATCTCAAAATTTTCCCTTTGTTGGTTTAGTTAACGAAAATTGAGGATGAATCTCATGTTTGCCCCATGAATTTTGGCCTTTGTCACAAAATGTTATTCATATTTTGAATTAGTAACAAATTTTTACATTCTAGTAGTTTTGTTAACGGAATTGCCACTTGTCAACAAAGGTCAAAATTTAAAAGTAATTTTGTACAAGCACACATTGAATTTATAAAATTTATCTTGCAAAATGAAAAAATGACCCTCTAAATAAAAAAAATAAAAACTTATTCAATCTTAGAAAGGGAAAAAAAAGACGCATTTAAACCCATCTCCCCATTCAACGGAATCCCACCTCCGACAATGACAGCATCCCCTACCCTTAGCCCAAGCTCACCATCACGTCCTCCTCCACCCTGTCTTAGATCCACATCTTAATCCCCACATCCTAGCTTGTCGTTGTGCCCTCTCCCCTGCTCCAGATCAACATCACCAACTCCAACCCCTAGCTCGTCATCGCCCCCCCACTCCTCCAACTCCTTGCTCACGACACCATCTCTTCTCCCTTCCCCTTCCCATACACGACACTATCTCTTTTTCCCTCCCATACCTCGCTCATCCCCTAAAAAAACTCACCCACCCTCATTGTCGCGAGAGAAAGATAGTGCACATTTTTTCCAAAAAAAAAAAAAAAAAATACTAACAGAGGGACTGTTGATATAACAATAGAAAAATTTAGGGGAGTGTGATGCATAAAATCAAAAGTTATGGGCCAATATAGGATAAGATGTATAAATTAGGGGTTTATGAAAATAATCTTATTATATATTGTCAATTTTTCGGTCATAAAAAAATACCAAAATGTAACAGATGAGACAATAAATCAATCTCCCATATATCTCTTTCTCCATCGCATTCGTCCAAGGTTACATGATTTGTTTTGGGTGAGCCTAAGGTTTCAAATAGAGACCAATTATGTCTAAGTTTAGGGCAAATAAACATTTCTTTATCAAGTTAAATATAAACAAATGTATGACAGTAACAAGTTTAGAGGATGCGATATTCAATCTTATGGCTTATAATTTTTTTTTTTCAATCTTATGAATTTGTTTTCTCCCATTCTTATTTTCTCTCTCTTTTGCTTTTCCTTTTCCTCATGTTTTCTTTGCTTCTTACTATTATAGGCTTAAAGGCATTTTTCCTTCCTTGAAACAATATCCTAATAGTTTGTACAAGTAAGGTTATCGACAACATATACCTAAGGTGTTTGGTGTGTAAGTTTGAGTTAAGATTTTTAAGTTTAGTTTGAGTTAAATTAAATTTAGTTTAAAAGGTGAGTGTTTGGTAAAAAGTTTGAGATAAAAAGTTTAGTTTGAGTTGATTGTTTGGTAAAAAACTTTGAGTTAAAAAGTTTAAAAAAAACAAGGACCCTGTTTGGATGTTTAAATATTGAGTTAATCAATTTTTTTGCCTTTTGTGTTTGGTAACTTATCTTAACTTCAACTAAATGGAATTTTTTCACCTCAACTTCTGTCTTTTTTCAAAAAATCAACAAAATTTATTAATTTTATTGAAGAAAAATTATAATCAAACTACTCAGAACTTAAATTTTTCATTTATCCTCAATTTAACATTCTATTATAGGTTCTATTAACGCAAAATATCACGATTAACAATTTTAATCTATAGTGCCATAGATGTATGGTTTTTTATTTTTCCTAAATTCTCAATATTCCCTATGTTGCAGGTCGAGGCCAGCCATTGACGCCGGCGGCCGGCATCGTCACTTTGGTTTTTTTGTTAAAAAATTTTTCGGCTGCGAATCCGGTTGTTCGTTGCCTTCTACTCCAAATTTTTTTTTTTCTTAAATGTTCATATTCCCAAAGAGAAACCAAAACCGAAGGCAAGATGAAAACCAAAATCCGAGAGAGGAGAGGAGAAGTTAAAATCGTGTGTGCTGGGGAGGGTTCATCAACTAGAGAGAGAGGAAAAAATTGTAACTCACAAATGGGGTTGGTAGCCGATTGTTCAAGGTGGAAGGGACGAGAAGGTGCAGCGTAACTGGGTTCTTGGGGGGCACCGTCGATGGGCTCACCGGACGGGGTGTTGGCCGGCGGTTCGAGAAAACGCGTCGTCGATGGGTGGGGGCCGACTTATTCACCGGATGGGCTGAGTAAAGAAATGGGGAGAGAGGAAGGATTTAGAGAGAGAGAGTTAGAGAGAAAGCGTGAAAGGTGGTCAAATTTTAGAAGGGAAAGGGAAGGAGAAACAGAGGAAGGCCCGGGCTTCAGTTCAGTGCCGTGCCTCGCCACAGTCAAGAGCATTTGTTCTCTGCCGAGCGTTGCGAACGAGGGGAGGGAATCAAGCCATGTGAGTGTCTGAACGCCAATAGTGAACCAAGCTCAGGTCACTATATAACGTTCCAATCCATGGTTCAAATTAAACTGTAGCTCCAAACCTCTTAAGTTCAGTTTGAACTACTGGGCATGAGTCTGAACTCATGTCCCAAACGACGTCCTAATTGTGAAAATAAATAATTATCAGTGAAAATTTAAAATCACATTATTTTTGTCAAATCATTCTTTTTTGGTTTTAGTTTGATTGCCGCCGACAAATCTTCTTCAAATACAAAACTTGTTTTGGGATTCGAACAAGATTTGTCAGACAAAATCATCTTTTTAAAAAAAAAAAAAAAACTTAGAATGTAAGATTCGTACTCTTCAGTATACGTGGAGTTAAATATGAAATTATCGTAATATTTCGCATACAATCACTTTTTATGTCATTTTTTATGACGATGGTTTACTTTTTTTTTTTAAAATGTAAAATCATCCTTTAAAAAAAAAAACTTAGAATGTGGGATTTGAACTCTTCACCTTAGGTGGAGTTAAATGTGAAATTACCGTAAGATTTTGCATGTAATAACTTTTTATGTCCTTTTTAATAGTGATGGTTAACTTTTTTTTTTTTAACCTAAAATTACATTTTTTAAGGGTGGAATTGAACGATTGGAAAAATATTTGGACTTGGATGTGGATTCAAGGAGTCAATTAGTATTTAGTAAAATGACTTAAACCATCTTTCATCAAAAAAATTTATTTGTAAAATGACTTCGAAACAATAAAAAACAACCAATCTTTTAGTTTATTGTTTCAATGTTACAAAAGAAGAAGGTTATTTTACTAATTTCATTCTTTAAGGTTTGTCATTTTGACAAATTTCTTTTTGCTCTCTTTCTTTTTCCTTCTTTTTTTTAACATATGGGAAAACAAAAATAATTTCTATATGTTTGGATGACATATCCAATTATGAAATTGAAAAATTTTTATAAAAAATATTTGTCTCAACTTTTCCTATCATTCTCTCATTTTAAAATTTACTTTGAGTACTCTTTTGGAAAAGAAAAATAATCTTTTTAAAATTTTCTCACAATTTACAATTTTCAACACAATTTTTTCTCATTCAACAATTTTTTATTTTCAAAAAATAAAAAATTTTCACGCATTCAATCACTATTTTATTCTCAAAAGAAAAAAATTTATCGTTTAAAACAAGAAAATTTTCATTTACAATAGAATAAAAAAAATTTCACTAAAAAAACAAATTAAAAGCAAAATAAAAAAAGGATATAGAGGGTTCGAAATTGGAACGAAAAATAGAATAAACACAAGCCATCGACCCATAAATCTCCGTCTTCCTCTGTTTTGATTTTTATTATCCTCAAATCAAACACATTTTTCACATACACAAAACACACAGCCGAGCCGGTTTTTCTTGTTTGTTCGAATCGAAAAAAAAAAAAAACACGAAACCAATTTCTTCTTTCTAGGGTTTCAACTGGAGCTTCCATGGCGGAGGTCATGAACATGCCCGTCGACTCCCTCGAACGCCGCCGCGACCGCAAGGAGAAATCCTCCGACGATCCCCCACACTCCTCCTCCCCCCCGCCCCCTCCTCCCCCGGCGTCCGCTGCGGCGGCTCCTCCCTCGAGGAGGCGCGACCGTGACGAACGAGACCGGAGAGACGACCGGGACGCCGACCGCCCTCCGAGCCGCCGCGGCGGCGGAGGAGGAGATTATCACGATCGTGTCAATCGGTCCCCGCCGCCGCCGCCTCTCCGGGAGAGGGACAGGGATAGGGACAGGGAGAGGGATTATAAGCGAAGGAGTAGCCTCAGCCCGCCCCCGCCGCAGCCGTATCGGGACCGCAGGCACTCGCCTCCCCGCCGCTCCCCGCCCCCGCCGTATAAGCGCTCGAGGAGGGACGATGGAGGGTACGATGGGAGGAGAGGGAGTCCTAGAGGTGGTTTCGGACCCGGCGATAGAAGGTGAGGGGATTCTTCGTTCTTGTCTTCAATTTTGGGGTCAGTTTGAGAAATTGAATTGAAATGTTATGAAATAGGACCTGAAATTGAACTTTGATTTTTGATTACAATGGAATTTAGGAAATTAGGACTTTGGTTTGGTTCTTGGATTTAGGGTTATTTCCATTGTGGAGAGAAGCAAATGCTTGAAAGTATCAGTTCTTGAACGGTGTGAAGTGTTATTCTATGGTATTTGCATTTTGAACGTATTTCACCGTAAATGGAACCTCGAATTGTTAGATTGCGAATTGTCCCACATCGCTGAGTTACTCGGCTGTTCTGATGTTTGTACATGGATTCGGCACCCTCTCCCATTGAGCTAGCTTTTGGGATCAGTTCTACCCGAGCCTGTTAAACACCAACATCCTTGAACCAATAACAGAAAAGGGATTGCAGTGTCTCTCTCTATATATGTGTTATTCTTGCTTAAAAGCATCTTTCTTGAACAAGCATTTTGTGCTTTCTTTGTCTGCTTGTTTTTATGAATTGTTCATTGGATAATTCTTAGTGTCTAGCAATGGCATAGATTTGTTGTTGGTGTTTTTGGTCCACATTTTTGTTTAGTTTTTTGGCTGCATGATCATTGCTGTGAAATTTTTATGGAAACAGATTTGGATATGATTATGGTGGTGGATACGACCGTGAGATGGGTGGCCGGCCTGGGTATGACGATAGACCTCATGGTCGATATGTTGGACGTTCTTCTGGTGCCTATGGCCCTCCAGGTAAATGTAGAACTATTTCAAATGAGCAAATTCTGATTATAATTTGCCCACATCATGCTTTCTCAAGCAAACCCCCACCCCCATCCCCACCCCCACCCCCTTCCCTTTGTCTTTTCCCTTTCTTTTTGAACATCCCTTGAGGAACATATATTCATCAAATGTGACATGTTCTGGACAAAGCATGAATCCTTACGCTGTGATTGAGCCTTTTAATTAGTAGCAAAGAATGATTTTGCAATATATGAGGGCGAAAAGGGAAAAAAATAATAAGAAGAAATTGAATGATTTCATGCTTTGTATGGCTGGAAAAAGTTTTCCTATATTTTGTGTTTTGTTAAGTCATTGTTTTGCCTATAAATTTCTGACTCTGTTTTTAAAAAGCTGCATACGTTGGTATTTTGGCCAAAACGTACAATATATGGCACATCTTTTGCCATGCTATTGTATGTGCTGGATAGAAAGGTAGAATATTTGAACAAGTGCTCTTAAACAGTTGCGTGGCTCACCTATGGCTACCATATCCTTTTAGCTGTTAACTACTACTTGGCTTCCCTAGCATATCTGTCAAACTCGAAGATTCTAGTAGGATGCTATTGCTTGGCTTCCCTAGCATATCTGCCAAACTCAAGGATTCTAGCAAAATGCTACTTAGACCATATTGACTTTCTAACAGCTTAATAAGAAGATGATACAGATATTGCTCATTTTCATGATAGTGCTGATTTTACTGAATATGGTCTATAATAATAGGCATATTTCTTTTGGCCATGGTGTTTTAATTACTACAGTTAATAGGAGGAACGGGGCTCCCTCACCCATTAAGATTCTGAAGATTTTTGTATAGCGATTGTTTTGTATATAAAAGTAGCTCTTATCCACTTGTGAAAGTTTTCGTTGTTGTTGTTGTTGTTGTTTTGTTTTGTTTTTTTGTTTTTTTTTTTCCCTTCCTTCTTCTTCTTCTTCTCTCTCTCTCTGTTCATGCATATAGATATAATTTCGTTTATTGCTCCTGTTGTTTTTGCTTGAGTTTTCTCTTTTTTAAAAGTAACTATACACAACCTACTGTTTCATTCATATTGTTTGGTTCCTTGAATTGAATACGTCATCTGTATGGAAATGGTTTCCTATTCGCCCTTTGTTAAAGTTTTAGTAACCAATTTTAATTTATTTTATTTTTAAAAACTGAGATGAGATATCCTTAAATTTAAAAGAAAGAAAGCTCTGAGACCGAAAAAAAAGTGCAATCTTTATCTCAACAAGATCAGAGGAATGTCTTTTAACTCCCTCAAAAGCAAAAATGATGTAAGAAGTCTATAAAGTAAAGCCAAATCCTAGGCAAAGACCAAATTTATGGCCGATAAAGGCGAAATCACTGACGACCCATCTTCTTCCAAAAAGTATCTAATACAGATGTGATTGCTAGCTTATAAAGCTACTCCAAACTGCACTTAACTTGCATAACAAAAACGACATGAAATATAACATGAAGAAATAACAAAAGGAATGCCCACATCACAACTTCCTGCATCAAAAAATCCAGGATGAGTTTTGGTATACTTTGTGTATGATCATTGCAGAAGTTCAGTATGCAAAATATGTACACTCATCATTCATTGGCATTTGTTAGTCCTTGTACTATATTTATGTATCCAGGACTTACTCCTTCACCCTCTTTATGTATTGAGTGACTTTATTATTTCATTCTATATCCTTCTCTGGAGTAAGCTTTGTTCCTCATGCAGAATGGGATTCAGGCCGTGCTTTTGGCGATTCTTCTGGTGCGGGAACTGGTCAAAGGTTAGCACTATATTGTTTGTTGATAATAGTTTTTACTTTTCAAAATACTTATTACAAGGAAAGATATAAGTGGTCTCTTGGGACTATGTACATTTTACCTGGCAATGTTACGACTGACAAACAAGTATTTTCAGGGAAGGTTTAATGTCATACAAGCAATTCATTCAGGAGCTTGAGGATGATATTCTCCCAGCTGAAGCTGAGCGGAGGTATGGTTATGAATTGTTTTAAATTTCATGCATGAACAGAATTTGAGTTTTGTACTTGGACAAAATTAACCTAAGCCCTTATTTATTTATTTTTTCTGGGTGGTTATACAGATACCAAGAATACAAGTCTGAGTATATTTCAACTCAGAAGCGCACTTATTTTAATGTGCATAAAGATGAGGAATGGTAACTCCCGCCTTTCATTTCGTTCTTCCCTTTTCCTGTTCACTTGTGTTATATAACTGAAATTTGAACATGTTGTAGGTTGAAAGACAAATACCATCCAACAAATTTACTTGCCGTGATAGAAAGGTATGTCTACGTACATGGCATGAAAAAGTATATATGAGTTATACTGAATGATTTTATCGAGCTTCACTCCTTTGATTTCCTTGAGTGTTCTTTGCTTTCTGATTGCTGTCATATTCATCTGTGGTGCTTAGCTATTCTTGTGGGAATTTATATGCAGGAGGAATGAACTTGCCCGAAAGGTTGCAAAGGATTTCCTGCTTGATCTGCAAAGTGGAACGCTGGACTTGTAAGAACGATTGTTTGTTCCATACATATTTGCTTGTTTGTATTCGCTGTAGCTTTGCTATTTTTGTTGTTCATGATCAAACTTTCATATTTTTGACAGAGGCCCAGGTTTCACTGCCGTATCTTCAAATAAACCGGAACAGACTGGTGATCCTACTTCTGAAGAAGAAGTTGATGCTGGGGGAAAAAGACGAAGGCGTGGTCGGACCCCAAGTAAAGAAGGTGATCTTTCTGCCGCTCCTAAGGCTCACCCAGTCAGTTCTGAGCCCAGACGAATACAACTTGACATTGAGCAGGCGCAGTCTCTTGTCCGCAAATTGGATTCGGAAAAAGGAATTGAGGAAAATATTCTTGGTGGATCCGATAATGACAAGAGTAGGGAGAAATCACATGCTGGCTCCAGTGGTCCGGTTATTATTATTCGGGGCTTGACCTCTGTCAAGGGCCTGGAGGGCATTGAGTTGTTAGACACGCTTATAACTTATCTTTGGCGCATTCATGGATTAGATTATTATGGAATGGTTGAAACCAGTGAACCTAAGGGTCTCCGGCATGTGAGAGCAGAAGGAAAGAGCACCGATATGATTGGTACTGGAGTTGAGTGGGAAAAGAAACTTGACTCACGTTGGCAAGAGAGGTTGCTGAGTCAAGATCCCTTGGAAATAATGACTGCTAAGGAGAAGATAGATACTGCTGCTGTTGAAGCTTTAGATCCCTATGTTCGAAAAATCAGAGATGAAAAGTATGGGTGGAAGTATGGTTGTGGAGCCAAGGGCTGCACTAAACTATTTCATGCTGCGGAGTTTGTTCACAAGCATCTCAAACTGAAACACCCAGAACTTGTGATGGATCTAACTGTGAAAGTACGGGAAGAGTTGTATTTCCAGAATTACATGAAGTAAGTTGGATTTTTGGTAGTAGGTGCTTTCTTTTTTGCCTTTTCCTCTTTTATGTTCTTCCCCCTTTCAGATGAAAAATTCTTGGTGCATCTTTCACAGCGATGCAGATGCGCCTGGTGGAACTCCTGTTATGCAGCAAACTGGACAGGTATGATTTGCAAAATTAAGAGGTAGTATCATTGATTTGCCTGTGATGGTCTGCACTATCAGAAGTAGAAATGAAAGATGATAGGCTAGAAGGATAGAAATTTCTGGAAGGAGAGCGTCCGTATAATTTAATTTTGATATTTTCTTTTTGCTACAAGGGAACTTTTTGCACAAATTGAGAAACCCTAAAACGACCAGGGAGGAGTTTCAGGGCTATCAAAAAAAAAAAAAAAAAAAAAGAATGTACTGCACTTTATTTTGTGTTGGAGGTCCAGTTAAGGAAATGATATATTTTTATTGCAGAATATCTCCATAGTTGATGCTAATTAAGTATAAGTTCATACATATGGGGAATAGGAACTTGTTGTCTATGAAAGATCTTTTTAACTTGTGAGTTGTGGGGGTAATGGAAAAATTGAATCGTCCGATTAGTACAGATTCTTTTAGATGCATGAACAATATTGACAGATATTGGTGTAGTTTCATTTTTCTTTTTCCCATTACATAAGTTGTATCAGTTATAACTTGAACTTGTTCTTATTTTTTTTTCTTTCATTTATTTGTTATATAGCATAAAATTACATCCTAACTAAACTAAAAAAGAAAAAAAAAGAAAAAGAAAAAAAAAAATGATGAAGTGCTGAATTCTCCAAAAAGAGAGAAAAAACAGTAAACTGTCGGGATTCCGACAAAAGAAGAAAAAGAAACAAGGAAAAAAAAAAACAAAAAAAAAAAGAAGAGAGGTTGTAGTTGATCGACTTGTGAGCAACTAAAAGGGAAAAATGGTTTTTGAACTCCTGCTTTTGGTTGAGCATTTCCATTAGTATGTTTATCCATTTCTGGAAGAAATAAGTATGATAGGTTACAGAGGATGCAATAACAAGTTTAGGAGAATCTTTCAGAACAAGTACCAAGATGAGCTTTCTGGTTGAAAAACGGTTAAGGTTGATGGATGGTTTTGGGTATTTGAATTTTGTAATTGGGATCTTCTGTTGTTTTAAAGGAAAGTTTATATTAATGATGGTAACACAAGAAAACTACCTTGGGGGCTCCAATTGTCTGTGTAATGGTAAACGGTAACCTTGGATTTGGAATGTTTATCAGCACTTTCTTTGAGGATTTGAATTGGGTCATGAAAGTGGTTCGGAGTTCAGGAATAAGTGGTCAAGAAGGTGGGAACTAGTTCGTTATGGATGGTGGGAAGGGTATATAAGAAAATATATAATACCTCCTAATATGTTACCATGAATTTTTTTTTTTTTTTTCAGTTTTTAAATGATGAATTAATGTTGTTTTTTTGTTTCCGGTCTCCCATCTCTTCGTGAATGTGATGTATCTCTGTTTGCTATTTCGATGAAACCTAATCATTCTATGTATTTTTGTTTTTTGTTTGGTCTTTAGAGGGACAGGCTGCCAAGACGTAGGTTGGGTGTGGATATTAGATTGAAGGATGAACGTGGGAATCGCAGAGAACGTGATAATCGACCCAATGGAGGCGAAAGATTTGATAGATCTGAAAACCCAAGTGAATTTCAGTCCAACAACGATGGTCCCGACGGAGGAAATCTTGATGAGTCTATGTATGATAGTTTTGGAGGGCAAGGATTACGTGTTGCTCCTCCCTTCCCCTCGGACATTCCAACACCACCGGTATTGATGCCTGTTCCAGGTGCTGGGTATGTCTCGTGTTTTTGTTTCTTTTCTCCTTGTTTCAATCTATAAATTAGTTTGCTATTTTTCTTGAGAGCTTGTTCTATGTTGTTGTCATTGCAGTCCATTAGGGCCTTTTGTCCCAGCACCGCCTGAGGTTGCAATGAGAATGTTGCGGGAGCAGGGTGGTCCTCCTCCTTTTGAGGGTGGTGGCAGAAACGGACGGCCTGGGCCCCAGATTGGTGGTCCAGCTCCAATTCTTGCTTTGAATCCAGCTTTGCGGCAGGATCCTAGACGCATAAGAAGGTAAAATCGGATTAGATTTATTCAAATAAAGCTAAATATATTCAAATTGTCACAAGTGATGATAAACATGCCAATGGGAATGGGTGGTGTCTTTGCTGATTCAATCACGGCGGTTTCTATTTTTTTATTTTCGTATGCGTGACCATTCTTGTAATGTTATTTTTAACTTTGATGCCTAATTTTCCTTTACTTTTATCATCTTCTTTACCTTGCAACTCCTAAGAAAATGAATACTCTTGAACCCGAACCACTGATGTGTGTTTGATTTACGCAGCTATCAAGACCTAGATGCACCGGAGGATGAAGTTACCGTGATCGACTACAGGAGCTTGTAGATATTGTTTTCTT
Organism: Ficus carica; assembly: GCA_009761775.1. NCBI lineage: Eukaryota > Viridiplantae > Streptophyta > Magnoliopsida > Rosales > Moraceae > Ficus > Ficus carica. The sequence continues at coordinate 4,682,961 of CM019741.1, read as the reverse complement.
TTGCCAGGATGCTCAGAGGCTTAAACGATGTTGGGGAGACAACAACAAACTTTATGCTCCAAAGATTTGTGTGAAATTAGCATTTGCTAATTAAACCCGCCGTGATATCGGTACTTGCTTATAAAAAAAAAAAAACAAAAAAAAAAAAAAGAAAAAAAAGGAAGAAAAAAAAAAAATTCTTGATTGTAATTTTAAAGACTTTTGTTGAATCTACCTTAGACTTAGTCCATTACTTGTTGAGTTAGGGTTGCACCATTTTCTATGTGCATCTAATTACTGTTATGAAATGAGGTGATTGGAAAAATTAACTTGTTTAAATAATTTTTTTAACCATCTAATTGCAACTCTGGTGGTTCCTTGAAAAACGACCTTATTGCCTGCCCCCACTGACTTGTTATCTTATAATATTTGAGGCGCTAACGAAACTATTTTTAGTGAAATTTAACCGTCTTAATTCCAAGGCAATTGCGCCAAAAAATGGTACGAAAAGATTTTCATTCCACTGCAGTAATAAACTCTTTGGAAGAGAAATTCTTGTACTCTTGAGACTCTGCCTGTGTCTGTCTTGCTAATTGCGAGTTGCAAGGTCCTTTGTTTGGTAAGTTTTGCTAATGTAGGGTACATTTTCTTTTCCTACTGATGGAGTATATGACATACTCTTGGAAAATCAATGGTCTAGAGATGGTATTTGAGACGGAAATTAAAAAGAAAAAAAAGGACTGATTTTACATCGATCAAATATCATATCAATATAAAAAATTGTATCTCGCAAGTTAAAAGATCTTATCAGTTTATTAAATTATCCATAGTGATGAATCAATTATTATAAATTAGAAGACAACTTAGAATTCAAGACCAAACCGTTCCTTTTTCAGTGATTGTAATTTATAGGCATGATTTAGTGATAATTTCTTACATGACTTGCTATAACCATGGGAGGATGGATTTGTAAAATTAAAGTTTATCTTTGTCATTAAAAAAAAAAAAAAAAACTCATATTTTGATGAATTAAAGACGTTATCTTCATAGTTATCTTTTAGGCTACAGTCCAATGTTATAGAGTAAATACAACCTTAAAATTGAGATTCAATAATAAAATTTGGACCGTTCAATATTAACGAGACAAACTCTTTCATGAAGTTGCATAAACCTAAATGAAATGAAACCAAACTGAAGGATAAAAATAAAAATAAAATTTAAATTTAAATTAAGAAAATAAAATTAAACGGTGGAAGTATTGTATTCCAAAGAAAAATTCGTAAGAATAATCAGATAAATTGTATATCATTATCCAAGCCTTAATTTATTAGTTTACGTATACTATAATATATCGTATTATATTAAAATAAAAATAAGAAAAATTAGGTTGAGTGATCTTTTTTAGTCATTTAATCTAATAGATGACCCAACTTTTTTTTACGTTATGGTCAATCAGTAATTGACAGTATACTGAATGACCAAATTAACTATATTATGTGGTCAATCATTCCATTTAAGAAAATTGATTGATCATTTTGAAAAAAAAAATGATAATTTAACTAATTTTTAAAAATTTTGGCTATTTGTTTAAAATTAAAAAAGGACTATTTAGTTATAAATCCCTAAAAATAGAAGTTTTATTATTAGTTTTTTAATACTAGAACTTCCCCTTTTGTTTGCTACTTAAGGCCGAAAATTATTTCAATTTCTGCAACATATGCGTCTCTTTTTTTTTTTTTTTTTTTTTTTGGGTGTATTAGAAAGAGCTTATATTTTCACTTAATGTATTTAATCAATTTTCCTATTTTCTTACTCTTGATCAGTTCTCAAACCACTCCTCTCACTATTACTTCTCTAGCATTTCTAATTTTTCTTTGCAATTTCTCCAAAACATTATCTGCTCATCAAGTTTTTATTGACTTGTACGAGCCGATAATTACTCTTTACGATATTGAATTATGTTTCTATTGATTAAAAATTAGTGTCATTTTATAACTTTCAAAAATTTTCTTTTTATAATTACTCCTCTATTCATATTATATTCATATTCAAATAGAAAAGATATCAAAACTGTTCACTAATCCACGAAAAAAAATATTCCGAAGATCGAGCCAAAACAAAATATTTTTTCTTGGTAGGTGTGATCCATTCGACATAGATCCAATTAGTCCAGGCAAAATAATTAAGGTAAATTACTTATTTAGTCCATAAACTTTTAATATTGTGCAACTTTAGTCCGTGAATTTTTTTATAACTGAAATACCCTTAAACGACTAAAATGTTGCTACAATAGTTCTTTCCATTAATTTTTGAACGAAAATTGTTAGTAATTTGGTCAAAAAGTGACACTAACTTCTTATTTCGTCAAAAAATTAACGAAAAAGACTACTGCAACAACGTTTTTAATATTTTATGATCATTCCAATTACGAAAGGGAATGTCTCTAAACTATTAAATGTTGCTATAATAGTCATTTTTGTTAATTTTTAAACTGAATCTGTTAGTAATTTGGTCAAAAAGTAATGTTAACTAACAGATTCCGTCTAAAAATTAACATAAAAGACTATCTTAGTAACATTTTATACATTCAGGGGCATTCTAACTACAAAAAAAAGTTTATGGACCAAAGTTGCATAAAGTTAAAAGTTCATGGATCAAATTAAGAATTTACCCAAATAATTATAACCATATAATTAGTGAATTTCTTTTAATCCATTGCCAATCTTTACTAGTTTGGCAATTTTAAAAGATCATTCTCACTTGTGTTCTTTAAATTAGGAAAATTAGGTTGGGTGACTTTTTTTTTAATCATCTAATCTAATGAACAGCTCAACTTTTATTATTTAGGAAAATGATCGTTTGTCATTTTTCAGATTTGATCAATTAATGATTGACTAATGGTCAAGCAGTGATTGACAATGAAAATTAGTGATTGACTAATGGTCAATCAATAATTGACTATGAAATTTAGTGATTTACATTATGGTTATCAGTAATTGTTCGTAAGAAAATTTATGTGTTCAATAATTTAGTGATTTACATTATGGTTAACTATTATGTGTTCAATAATTAATTAACCATTTAAGAAAATTGATTAACAATTTAAAAACAAAAAAAATATTTTAACTAAATTTTAAAAACTTCAATTATTTATTAAAAAACTTCTTAAAAAAAAAAAAGACTATTTAACTATAAATTCCCTTTAATTATAGGATTATTTTCACTTTATTCATCGAATTTTAAAAACACCAACTTTATTCATTGAACTTTGAATTAGTCTCACTAATCCTCATTCTGACGATTTATGTTAGAAAAATCGTCAGAAGCAAATGAAGAAAAAATTAGAATTAGTGCGAGCTAGTGATCTTTTTATTAGAATTTATGTTAAAAACTAATAGAATGAGACCATATGATCACATTTAATTCTTTTTTTTTTTTTCTTTCTTTTTTTTTTTTTTTTTTAAAATAAAACAAAAGTGGTTAAGTGGGACAAATGCAAAATTTAAAAGATAAAATTAGAGTTTTAAAAGTTAAATAACAAAGTGAAAATAATCCTATAATTCGAGGAATATAGACGAGATTGATCCAAGATTAAAAGACAATATCAAAATTGCTTAAAAGCCTTGAAATTACTTTTGGCAATTTAGAAGTTCAAAAGTTTGTAGTTATTGGATCTTAAAAACGTACTAAAGAAGTAAAAATCTTTAAAGTTGTAGATGCAAAAGCAAAATATACAAATTGCGATTCCTGTTATTATCCTATCCCAACCCTTTTCCTCTTCATCTCCATATACAAAATGAAGCTCTCAATTACATAAATAATCAGTTTTCTAACTTATTCTTGAGAAAACAACTCTTCTATAAACAACTCAGCTTCTGGTGGTTGTCAGCTTGAATTGATTTGTAAGAAGCTTGGTCAGGGCGTTGGTCGGTCGGTTGGTCGGGGCATCAGCAACAAGAGCTAGCAACTCACTGTATTTCACTTTCTGTTTATTGAAAAACCTCTAGGAAGAAAATTAAACGCATAAAATGAAGACATGAGATCGATATCTGAGAGCGCAACTAACAATACGTTAAGTATGCATGCTACATCGAAAAGGCCAAAATAAAACGAACTTGCGTGTTTTCTGACCCATTCAGATAGCTTCAGCCACAAGAGCAGGCTTCTCTGCTGCTGCCAGTAGCTGATTTGTAACTGCGTTCCCACTCATCGCGAGGAGCTGCTTCTGCATGAGGAACGTGGCGGGGATGCTTCTCCCTTTTGTCCCCCTTTATCTGCTTTAATGCGTGCTTGAGAGCCGGTAACAAAGCCTCCATGCACTCACCAACAGCATTCGGATTCCCGGGCATGTTGATGATCTGAAAGTAACGAAGAAAGATAGAAAACAGAACAACAGATAAGAGCCATGATTTGGACGTATTATTTATAATGCAACCTTGGACTATTGCAGATGTGAAACAAGCTAATGGGAAATGAAACCATCATATTGGGATTGGAAAAAAAAAAAAAAAAAAAAAAAATCTCATTATGATAAATTTGGAATGCAATATTTATCTTTAATTAACAGTGCATAGGATTTTACTAGTGTTTAGCTTTTCTAAGCATTAAAAAAAAAAAAAAACTCGGAGATAGTTCGAGTTACAGTATAGGTCAATCGATATGGGACAGCAAACAACTCCTGCGTAAAGTAGTTGAGAGGTTTCCATATCATTTGATTCCCGAGAATTCCAAATTCGTGAAAAGTAAAAGATGAAAAACAAAAATAAAAGAATTCGCTAATGGTTTATTACAGAATCCGAAGATGCAGTTCAGTCACTCTGCCAGTTAAAACATTTCCTGTTATCCAGGGACAACAATTATAATTAGGAAATTGCAAACATGTTTTTCCCACATTTTAACTAAACTACTACCTAGTTGAGAAGTTTCAAATAATATGTATATATATATATATATATATTTTGAAAGAATAATTTGTGTTTTTGTTTTTTGTTTTTTTTGTTTTTTTTGTTTCCCCCGAGGAAGAGAGTGGCTCTTACCAATGTCGATCCTCTTATTCCGGCTGCAGAGCGTGAGAGCATGGCAAATGGTGTCACCTGTTTCAAAGACGAGGGACAAATTTTTAACGAAATGAATGGTGTCACCTTTTTTTTTTTTTGGTGCCAAATATAGCATTGGCATCTGCATAAAAGGTGGACTTTTGCAAGTAAGGTTCCAAATGAATAGGACAAAATCTAATGTCAGTAACAAGTTAGATACTGGCTTTATGGTTCTCTCTATCATCACCAATGCTCTTGAACTACCGCTCCTCCTTCCCCTCTTCCTCACACTCCCTCTGTCTCGCTTTCATTCCCACTCCTATCCTCTCACTCTAACCTTTTCCTCCCCATCCCTTCCTTCGGTGTCTAATCGGCATTGCAAGGAACGAATCCAGTTCAATGCAATTTGAGTAACAACATATTACACGAAAAATAATCCAACACCACCAAAGCCCCTAAATCATACCATCCAATTTGATCTCATTTATACTTATTGATGTTATTACATTTCGCCCTCTAACTTGTCATCTTTGTTAATGCTTCATAGAATACAAAGAGCCTTCCCCCCCCCCCCCCCCCCCCCTCCTAAATACGTTGCAAAGTGAAACCTTACCTTCAGACTCTCTTGCATCATGACATAAAGGAGTCCTGGTGTTTCTTTCTCGATCACCTCTTTGGTTGCTTCAGGGGTAACATCCCGTGGGGAGAAGCCAGTACCACCTTGATCAGGACAAAAAAATACCAAATTTAATAAACTCGAGGACTTCAAAACGATCAAATAAGAAAATATTCGAAGTTCACTAAATAAAACAGATTTCTAATAAATGATGAATTTACCAAGGGTAAGGATGAGATCAACTTTGTCGATATCGCACCATTTCAGCAGAACATCTTTGATCTTGCTCACTTCATCAGGTACTGCACCAGTTAAAACCACTCTAGCCCCTCCTAATCTTCCTGCTGAGGAATTTACAACAGAGACTGCCCTAGGACCACTGTAAATTTAAAAATCTACTCGTAAGACATACACAAATGTGATGCTTGGATGCACCAAAAGATTCAAACCATTTTATAAAAGTCTTGACTAAATTCTAAAAAAGAAAATCAACTAAACTTCAGGATGCTCCCGCCAAAATGGAAGACGAAGACGAACTTGTTAAATTGCTTCCTCATTAAGCAAGGAACGGCTCCAAAACGCTGGACATCCACTTCGAATTTTCTCATTTGGGCGGTTACCCCTAGTCAATGGTCCGCAAAATTTTGCAATTTGCAAAAACCCAAACCGGCTAAATCAAAGGTGCTGGGAAAAGAAATGTTGGTATTCAAAATATTGCAAGTGTTTTTACTCCCATACTCTACTTTGAGAAGGGGCTTTTTTCACTTTGCTATCTTTGGCATCAAAAAGTGACCTTTTTGAAACAAACATTCAAAAAGGAGTATCCAGATGCAATCGAGTTTAGATACCAACAGTAACACAATCAGACGAGAGTTCCAACCCATTTAACGTCAATGACAGTGTAAATATTAACAACTCTTCTTTTAATTTTTCTTTTCCTTTGGCTTTGGCTAGGAGCAGCAGGACTTAGTGAAATTCAAAATATAACAAAGCATTTAGTACTTCCAATGCTTGACTTCGACAAGGAGCAATATCAACTTTGCTCTATTTCTTTGGCATCAATAAGCGTCCTTTTTGAAAAATCTATTCAAAAAGGAGTATCCAGATGCAATCAAGTTTTGACGCCGACCTTCCCGGTCCCCGACTGTGGAACGATAGACAGTCACTTGATTAAGGATACCTTTAGCCACTAGCGGGTCATTAGGTGGCCAATAATTTTATTGTAGAGCATTCACCTTTCCCATCTCAAACTTTGACAAGGAGGAACATCAACTCTACTATCAATTTAGCATTTAGAAAAACGGCCCATTGAAAATGAAATTCAAAGAGGTGTACCTAGATGCATATAGTCTAAACAAATATGATATCAAAGATTATATGAGAGACTCAACTTGAAATTGCATAAAAATTATGTGATATTGTAGTTTGGAAGAATAAAATTTGTATTCTTCTTCTTTGATATCAGAAAAATTACGTCAATAAATAGGGACTTGACTCCCTTGATATCCTAACTAACTTAAGAGAGAAAAAATAGGAATAAAAACAACCTAACCATTTCAAGATATCCCTCGGAATATTATTGAACAGAAAATGACAAAACTACCCTAGATACTTTTGACACTCCCCCTCAAGTTGGAGCATAGATATCTATCATGCCTAACTTGCTTACAAGAAGATCAAAATTAGGTTTAAACAATCCTTTAGTTAGGATAACCACTGTTTGCTGTGTGGTAGGGACAAATGGCATGCAAATAACTCCTGCCTCCAATTTCTCCTTAATGAAGTGCTTGTCAATCTCGACGTGTTTGGTTCGGTCATGTTGCACGAGGTTGTGTGCAATGCTTATCGCCGCTTTATTGTCGCAATACAGCTTCATTGGAGCCTCTACTGATTTTCTTCAAGTCCTCCAATATTCATTGTATCCATAGGATCTCACAAACTCCATTCGCCATCGCTCGATACTCGGCTTCTGCACTGCTCCGGGCCACCACGTTTTGTTTCTTGCTCCTCCATGCAACAAGGTTTCTCCATACATACGTGCAATAACCTGTGGTAGATTTTCTATATGTCACAGAACCTGCCCAATCCGCATCTATGTAGGCTTCAATTGCCTTCTGTCCACCCTTCTTGAATAGCAACCCTCTTCCTGGAGAACTCTTCAAGTATCTCAATATTCTGTACGTGGCATCGAGATGCTCCTTGTATGGGGCGTGCATCAAGTGACTCACCAAACTAACTACAAAGCCGATGTCGGGTCTTGTATGTGACAAGTAAATCAATTTGCCTACCAGCCTTTGGTATTGGCATACATCAACCAGGCCATCCTGCTTGCTATTCCCAAGTTTTTTGTTAGGGTCGATCGGCGTTTCAACTGGCTTGCAACCACTCATCCCTGTCTCCTTGAGAAGGTCTAGGATGTATTTTCGCTGCGAGACCATAATACCTTCCTTGGACCGAGCAACTTCCATTCCAAAAAAGTATTTGAGAGATCCTAAATCCTTAATTTCGAATTCTGACGCGAGACTAGCCTTCAACCGGTTCATTTCCTTTAAATCATCTCCGGTCAGTATGATATCGTCCATATAGACAATCAAAACTATCACTCTCCCATCTCCTGAATGCTTGATGAACATGGTGTGATCAGTTTGAGCCTAATTGTAACCCTGTTTCTTCACTGACTGGGTGAACTTCTCGAACCAAGCTCTCGGTGACTGCTTAAGACCGTAAAGAGATTTCTTCAGCTTGCACACCCTTGATCCGAATCTTTGTTCAAAACCTGGAGGGGGATCCATGTAGGTCTCCGTTCAAGGTCACCATCTCCTTGTAATAGACAATAACCTCCCAATCGCCTTGCTTGGATTGCCAAAGTTTTGACTTCAGTTTGAATATCTAAGAAGAATTCTCCAAGTCGGAATAAGTCTCTTGAACCGAATCCCATACATCTTTGGCCGTCGGAAGGAACAAATTAGGCTTCGCCATCGCCTACTCCATGGAATTGAGGAGCCATGCTGTCACCAGGGAGTTCTCGGAACGCCAAAGTTTGAAACTTGGATTGGTCGCTGCTGGTTTCTTGACTTCACCAGTTAGATATCCCAGTTTACCACGGCCATCAATGGCTAGTTTGACCAATTGGGTCCATTCCATATGATTTTTTCCATTCAATTTATGAATGGTGATTTGAAGGGAAGAGCCTAAGGACGCATGATCAACACTGCCACCGCCAATTGCTGCAGACGAATTGCTAGTCTCCCTAGAATGTCTAGAGACAACTTCAGAGAAAGAAGGATTACTACCAATGCCAGTCATCGCCGTCTTTGGTCTAGTCGTTTTTGCCATTAGGGTTAAAAATGCCCTGCTGGCTCTGATACCATGTAGTTTGGAAGAATAAAATTCGTATTCTTCTAATTTGATATCAGAAAAATTACATCAATAAATAGGGACTTGACTTCCTTGCTATCCTAACTTAAGAGAGAAAAAAAATAGGAAAAAAACAACCTAACCATTCCAAGATATCACTCGGAATATTGTTGAACAGAAAATGACAAAACTACCCTAGATACTTCTGACAGATATATCTCAATAAAGAGCAAAATGATGTGTCATACCTTCTATCGGGTCCAGCCCCCAATGCCACGGTATCACTCACAGTAAGAATAGCTAATTTGAATTCAGAATCCCGAGAATCACTTGCACTTATTTCTTTTTTTGCATTTGCTGGCAAGGGAGAAGTTGGATCGAATGTTAAGGTATTCTTGGTAGTAGCAGTGGCACTCAAATCGGAAATTATGATGGCCGACACAGAAGAACCAGCCGGCATCAGACTCCCTGTTGTCGGCAACTCCAATAAAGCATTAGCAGACTTCATACTTAAAAGGCGGCTACTCATCTGATGACCAGTACTCTCGGCAACAAAACTGAATCCAAAAATGAGAAGAACTATAATTCAAATACGGCAGATGCAAAACCTAAAAATTTGGATCGGAGAAATAACAGTGGAAGTTAAGAAACAATGAGGATCAAATCGATCCAAACCCTGAATATTCAAGATTTAACAAGAAGACAAGATGCAGTTTCCGTGAACAACTTACCCAGGCTTGCCTGATCCGTCATCGGTCTGCCACCTAACTATAGCACGATGGAATTCTGGACGGAATGGGTCTGTCTTTATAGGCTCACGAATACGAGCCTGCACTCTGTACATAGAAAATAATTGGAAAAAGGATGCCAGAAAGTAAGTTGCTACTTTATCTAGAGAGTTTCTGCGGTAGCAATTGGATAGAGAAATAGACCGTAGAGCAACCTCAAAAGATGAGGGTTTGCCCAGCCAGCGAGATGACGGATGGTGGGTACTACAAAGAGATTGAAACAGACTAAACAACTAACTGGATTTCCAGGCAGCCCAAATGCAAGAATCTTTTTTCTTGGGACATCTTCCATTGGTTTTGCAATGATCTCCGCAAATGTTAGAGGTTTTCCCGGTTTCATGCAAACCTGAAGAGCCGCAATTAAATTAAAAAGAGTATGTTGACAAGTCTTGGTTTCTCTTAGGGGCTACAAATCTTTTTTGTTGTCAGGGCTTCACTTCTGTTACTTTTCTATCAGTGAACTTTTGCATTTTATTTATTCACTGAAAATAAAAATGGATTGCTTTTTGTTAAAGTGGCTGTTTCTAATCAAATAAATACGTAGAAGTTTGATACATTGTCAAACTTGTCTACTGGTTCAAAATATCAACCTTAGGGGAAGAATAAAATACATCAAATGAATATTGGTCAACCTTACTGAAATGCACCGTTCCTCTCTTTTTGAGTAGTGGCTTGACAAAATCTCTATCTCCCATGGAAACACCACCAGAAGTTATAAGGATATCAATCCCCGCAGAAACTGCAGTATTCATGACTCTTTCAAGTTCTTCTTCGTCGTCTCTTACGATACCAAGGTCAAGTACCTTGCAATGCTGCTGCATAGCAGCTGCCAGTATCATGGCACGATTTGAATCTCTAATCTGCACAAGAATCAAATTAACTTTAAGATAAACTTTTTCCAGATCACATAGGAAAAAGCAACCTTTATGACAATCCTACGCATCAAAATAAATGTTTTAGCAAATGTCAAAAAAATATCATAAGAAATTAATGCTAGGAAATATGTTTCCTTTAAATGATAAAACAATGTTCTTGCCTAGTTATTTGTCCAAAGTAAATATGCAAGAAAATAGGGTAACTGAACAGCAGGAAATAGGTAGAAGAGCGGAAAAAGACAGAAAAACATAAAAATAAAAAAATAAAAAAAAGCAAGAAAATAAGAGAACAAAACTATCCTTGGATTTTGAAAAGGGTAAATCACACCAACGCACCCTGAAATTATTGTTATTTGCAAGTTAGACCCTAAATTCGACGGTTCTTCGCCATGCAGTCCAATCAATAATGAACAACAATTTATGGATGGAATTAGCATCCCAAATGCCAAAATAAAAAAAGTTCAAGGTACAACTTGCCAACCAACGAAAAATCTCAGGTGCATTTGTCCTTAATTGGTGCCCATTAGCTACTGGACCAATTGCAAAGAGTTTTCGAGTTTAGAGTCCGATTTTCCAAAATTGAGTTCAGGGGTGCCAAATTGTCAAATACCAAAAGTTTGTGGTAAACTGTGCAAAACCCTTTTAAAAATTTCAAACTTCCATGCCTCAATGTGAAACTGCATCTTCAAAACATTGCCACCAACTCCCATGCACCGTTGGTAACCCTCCCTCAAGGTCAAGAATAAAGACTTAAAGATGGCAATCCGGACTTAGATTTTCAGTTTATCCAATAAAGATATGGTCAAGGTACCTGGCCACGGTTTAAAATCTTTGTTGTTGGTTCCACAAGTTCGTCTCCAGTAGAAAGAATAGCGACAGTTGGGGGATGGTAGACCTGTTATGACAACATTAGCCACAGGAAATTCACAACTTTGTAAAGCAGAAATTATATTACTAAAATACCTTCACCATAGTTACTCCCACGGTAGCAAGCAGGCCAATTTCTGAAGCGCCAACTGTTTCTCCAGACCTTAATACTACAGCATCTTTCTCAATGTCACATCCCTGAAAGATGCTCACGTCAACTATTTGATTGAAAGAAATCAAAACAAGTATTTAAAAATACGGGGTACATTAAAAATCAACTACGCCAAATGATTTTAATAGTTAAGTCAACTCAATTTGAAGGAAGCAGCCATTACGCACCACTGGACGGATATCTGTTCCCTTGCTTGTCTTTACCAGTACTCTTACTCGCTTTGATTCAAGAGAAGACTCTTCAACTGGTTCGGTGTCCTCAACTTGAACAACTGCATCGGCACCATCAGGTATAGGTCCTAAAGTAAAGCCGCACCAAAAATGGGAGCAATGCACAGAAGTCAAAAGTCATTACAAGAAATGGAAACCCATTGGGAACGAAGCTTCAAAAGACTTCACACGGCTCCACCTTTCTCCCAAAAGTGAAAATAACAACTATAGTATCAAACCCCCCTACAGCCTCACGCCTCCTCATTCGGGTTTTGCTAGGAAGTTGACTACAGAATCCCATGATATTACTTAGGCCCCGTCAAGTTCTTTTTGGCCTAGATTGCAATTAAAATCAAAATTGGGGCAAATTAAACTCCATTATAAGATGCCTGAAAAATTACTCTACATTTTAAAACAATGACAGACCAGCAATCCCTTTGAAAATTTGACACCGGCATTAAGTTTAAACCAAAGGTTAATAATAATAAGGGGGGAAAAAATAAAAGAAGAAAGCCAAGTCACCTCCAGTAGTGACATATGCAACAGTTCCACGACTGAGAGTCACTCCAAGTCCATCATTTCCAGCTCTTGCTTCAGCAACCACAGGATACTCACCTGGCCCATCTGATACCACCACAGCATATCCATCCTAACTCAAAAATTGAAAAAGCAAAATTTGGGGGGAAAAAAAAATCATATCAATAAATCCATATATATATATATATATATATATTCTCTTATCCGGTAGTTGGACTCGCCTTTTTTTTTTTTTTTTGTTCTGTGTTAGTGTAACAATCAATTGATTCCACTGTCACATTTTTCAGTGGTATTTGAATTTTGTTTCAACGATTGCTAAACAGTATTATGTTACATGTAACAAAATATAACGGTTGCTAAACAATATTATGTTACGCGTAGTTTTGCTTAAAATTATAAGTAAGTCGACTAATTGTTACAAATTGTTTGTTTATTAGAATGTTATAAATGCCGGGCAAGAGAGCAATCATATGTGCATATATGCATTTTTCGGAACTAAACCATAAGCATCATATTCCAAACACACAAAGTGACTACAAGAAACAACAATCAAGTTCAAAAAAATCCAATAAGAACCCAAAACCCACAACCAAAAAAAAAAAAAATCCAAAGTCGGATAATTTTTTAGCTTAGAAAGAAAACTATGCAAGACCCAGTTCAAAATCAATCCTAAAAAGTCCAAAATTCCAAAAAAAAAAAAAAAAAAAAAAAAAAAAGGGAAAGAAAGAAAGTAGTGAATTACAAAGAGATTTGGGTTTTGGAATAAGACCTTGATGGAGGCAGGATAAGGAGGCAGAGGGTCAGGAGCGCGAACATCCTCAGCCAAGACCTTGCCGAGCGCCTCGTGGAGAGGCACGCTGACAGGTGTCAGTCCCTGGGCGACTGCCAGCACCGTCCGGAGAGCCTCGTCAACCGACACCATAGAGGGGTTGGTGCTACCCACGGTGACTCCGGAAACTCCCCCAGTCACCTCCATGATTATATATATATATATATGTATTTATATTTGGGGCTAACAAGAATGAGAGAGAGGAGAGAGGAGAAGATGGGGAGAGAAAGGGTGATAGGAAGAGGGGTGTTTGGGTTTCGCAGCTCTTAAGGGGGTTTGTAAACTCAGTCAGTAATGCCCGTACGTGGTTTTTGTCCTCTACTGTCTGTCTTAGGTGGCTAGCTTACTTGGCTAAGGTGGGAGTGGAACCCATTGTACAACGAAGTATTTGGACCGTTCGGATCGTATATTCATTTTCATAGTGAATATAAAAAAAAATCAAAAATCAAAAAATTATTTTATTTTAAAAATAAGATGATGTTTGGATGTGTAAAAAAAATTTTATTTTTGAAAATTAAAAGAGTTTTGAAAGTTATATAAAATGAGAAGAAATGATGTTGAAAATAATGAATTTTGACAAAAATTAAAAAGATTCCTAAAAAATTTTAAAACAGTTCCAAAAGGTACGTACAAAATATGTTTGAAAATGAAAAGTCCACCCTTTTGTAAAATGAGAAGAATGATAAGAAAAAGATGAGAAAAAACTCTTGTTATTTTTCCGCATATATTAAAAATTAACATACAAAAAAAAAAATCGGGGAAAAAATTCGAAGCTAGAGCTGTAAATGTGAATCAAATTGGACTGGTTGATCTGGGAGCCTACCTGGCCCGATCCGATCCGGAAGTTACAAGAATTGGTCTCGTACCTGGCTCGAGCCTAGGATCGGATTGGGATTGAAAGACAAAGTCCTAATAGTAAGGTTGATTTTTCTTTTTCATATCTTACAGGTAGAAATTATGGAGAGAAAGATAGTAATGAGAATGACATTTTGTAGTTATTTTGTTTTCAAACTCTTGGTAGCTTGTCAAGTTCGTAAACGACGTGGCTTTTGTTGGAGGGTCGTGCTCATGATCGAAAATACACCTACGTTGGGGCAAGGTTAGTGGATAAAAATAAGGTTTTAGATTCTTATTGCATGACATAATATAATGAGAAAGAAATAAATAACAGTTTTCATAAAATCATTAAAGTAAATATTAGGTGTTTAAAATATTTGGAGTAAACAACATATTTACCAAGTGAATGATTTATTTAAATATTTTAAATAATACCTTATTATTTACTTCAAATATTTTTCATAAAAATGTCGTCTACTACTGTTTTCCATTGTGGGATATGCTTGTAGACTCATGTTACAATTTATTTGTGATTTAGATTTCTGGTGCATTTATCAAATTTAATTTTGTTACAGAAATTTTAAGTTTCAAACCTCTTATCAAATCTACTGTGGTCTTTTTGTGACATATCTGAGAATATATCATAAATGGATTTGTTCTTAGAAGGAAGAAGTAAATAACCTAAATTAGCAAAATGAACAAAAAAGACAAGTTCTCCTCTTACGGTTTTAGATATTTTTCAAAATAACAACAATAATCAACTCACTTCTATCGTATATATAAAAGTAGTAAAGAGACAAATTTATTTGCCATTACGTTTTTCCTGTGATTTCTCTGAATAATGAAAAGTTAGAAAATTAAAGTTAATATCGTAGTCTAATTAAATGGATCCGTTTTAATTCCCTCTGCTAATCCTTCCAATCTACAAGACAAGTACTCAGAAATCTTTTCACTAATTTATTATCTTTCCACTAATTTTGTCATCCCAATCCGTCTTTTTCACTTTTCCCTCCAATCAAACAAGCTATGCAAAGTAGCTGGGACGGCGGTTTTGTTTCATCTGTTGGGTGAAAGTTTAATCCAAATAAGAAAAAACCTAGAAATCACATTGTTATTGAAGCCATTAGCGGTATACGCGGAATTATTAATTCATAAACATGAGCCAATAAGAAGGTACAAGTTGGACAGGGTGTTAGCTAGATTGGATGGCACTAAAATCATTGTTAAACATACTGCCTAATCCGAATCATGCCTTAAACCCTATACTTATCGAGCATTAGAGTAAATCAAATACGGAACGGATTTTAATCACAATCACTCAAGCAACCATCATCTTTTAACTCGGTTATCAAAACACGACATTTTTTTAAACTTAATGTTGGACAAAATTCTCCTAGTTTTGGTCCATGTCTAAAAAAATGACAATTTGGATATATTTTTCTACATTAAGCATTACATGACAGACTCCACTACCTCAGGAGCTGAATGACTGAAGAAACTTCTCTTTTAGTTTTTGCAGCACGGCAAATTCTCGCATCCTGGGTTCGCTTAGATTGCCTGTAAATTTGAGATATCAGTAAAACAATAAGTTCAACCCAAATGCAATGGAAGGAAAGCACACATTGTGCATGTGAAGATAAAAACACAGACGGACACAACTGCATCAGTTCGACAAGCTAAATATTCATGCACAAACCGATGACCATCAGAAATCAAATAGAGTACTGCTCGTCAAGACATTACAGTTTCTAAATGAAAATATATCACGAGTTTGATATAATTTAACATTTTAACACTAATCCCAACAATATATTAACTTCCTCAGTACAAAAGCCCAACAGTTTCGGAGTTTATCAGAGTTGTAAAGTTGTATGAGTTATGAATCATGTATCCCAACGGTTGTTTGGATACCAACTACCAAAATAACATAGGATAATTTGCAGATTACATATTTTGTAGGACGCAAATATAGTTTAACTAATGGATCAAAACATCCTTTTCGGGCAAACTAATCCATTTAGATGCAGCTTAAACAATTAGGCAAAAAAAAAGAAAAAGGAAACTCCGATTCTCTACTTTAAACTGTTGATTTGAACCCCAAACGAATAATTTATTATATCCCAAAGGTTCGTCAAAGCCCTCAAGGGTTCCGAAAGCAACAATTAAGCAGACTGAAAACAGAATAGTGACAATCACTACTTCGTGAACTGCCCAGATTTGTTCATGAAACCTATTAGTCCCATACAAAACCCTATATTTAATGAAGGCACAAAATGCGGAACTAAAATTTCAGTCCATCAATAGCAAAATCGTACTTACCGTCTTAACCAATCTACTGATTAGATTCAGAAGCCGGAGCATTAACGTTGAAACTATCATAACCTCCACTTGTCGGTGCCACTGGATTGGCTTGATACATTGCGGGGGGTGCAGCCATGGAGGGGGCTCCCTTCGCGGAAGTGGGTGTAGTCGTGCTCCCGGGAATTGTAGTAGGAACATTTATAGGGGGAGGCCTCATTGGAATATTTACTTGGCCAGGTAAGGAAGGGGCACCAGGTGGAGCCATCATTGGTGGCATTGTTGGAGGAACAAATCCTGTCAATGATAAGAGAAATATATACATGTCATAAACGTATATACAAACTGTTACACAAACTTACATAAACGTAAATATCGAATGCATTGCGCATGGGTATATTGGACTGTAAGAGAGTAATAAACATCTCAACGCTATTAATAAGGGCGATTTGGTGGTCAGCAAATCAAATACATAACTGTGAAGGAAAAAAATGAAATGTGGAGAGTGAGGACTGATTCTAATTGGATGGAGCAGTTTTCTTTGACAATACTATAAGAGCATAAATTCCTTTTGAAAAAATAATATACCATTTTCTGAGGGGGCGTGCACTTTAAATATTGCAAACTGAACTTATTTATTCAAAAATTGAAGTTTGAGGGACTACAATTGTATCTGTGCATATATAAGAGCATAAATTCCTTTTTCAAAAATAATTTAACATTTTCTGAGGGCATGCACTTAAAATATTTCAAACCAACTTATTTATGCAAAAATTAGAAGTTGAAGGGATGACAATTGTAACTATGCATATATACACACATGCACGTACACACACACACACACATATCAACAAGATTTCAATTGGAACAAAAAAACATTAAAAAAAAAAAAGCAAAACAATAGGCCTATGCATTTAAGTAAAACACAAGTTTAAAAAAATGATACTGTAGCAACCTGGAGCACCAAGAACAGGTCTTGGCAAAACAGGAGGTCTAATCCCAGGGAGCAAAGGAGCAGTTCCAGGAATCTGTGGCATCATGGGTGTCGGCAGAACCGGAAGACGGGGCCTTTGAATCAGTAGATGTTGGTTGTAGGCCGCGCCAACCTGCTGAAAAGCGGCAGCTTGGCCAAGATGTTCCTTAATCCTTTGGTCAATCAAGCTTTGAGTTTGTTGCTCCTCAAACTGCTGGTAGTAGGTTCGCACATTCGCCTGAAAACCATCCATGTAATCAACAAATCTGATGCAAAAGGGTGTCACATTCACATAATTAAATGGAAAATGATTGTTATATATACCTTGTGTTTGTAGCCGGCATTGTGTTGTTTTCTTACAGAGGGCTGAAAAAGATACAAAGTCGAGTAGTCAAAGGAGGGATCAAGTTGTTTCACATAAATAAACATAAGATTGAATTCGAGGGCAAGGCATGTTACCGAATCGTGGGTCAAATAAGTGTCACAGTAGTCACAGTAATAGCTTCCAAAAACAAACAGAAAAACGATTAGTTTGTGTAGTTCGAAAGACAAATAGAGAAGCTCATAAGTACCAAATTTTCAATATTTACCGAGGCATTGCTGCAGATTGCAACTGAATCTTGAGGCAAACAGAACCTACAAAATCAAAAGAGAAAAGTAAATAGAGTTAAATCAATTGGCCAAAAAAATCCACACACAAAGAACCAGAGATTCTAAATAATTTGAAGAATGCCCTTTTGATTTAAGGGTCAATGGTTTATGTTACGTCGATTAACAACCGTCGATTTCGAGCTTTCCGACCGAATGTCGGAACGAACACCGAGCCGTGATCGGTTTCCAGGCAGTTTAAGGGGACAGTAACCAGTCAGTTTATAGGAAGTAACCAATTAAACTGACGCTTTTTTGGGTACAAAATTACTAATCAAAAAATTTTCACAATCCAGAAACCAAATGATTAAAATTTTCACAAAGCAGTAACCACATATTCTGTTCAATAGAAAAATCAAGCAAAAAAGAAAAAAAGAAAAACCCTAATCTATCATTCTATTTCTATTCCATATATCTGATTTTCAAATAACGGAAAAAACAAAAACAAAAACAAAAACAAATAAAAAAATAAAAACAAAAACCTAACCTTTCTTTTCCACTATAACACGCACGGCATCAGCAACGGGCAACGGGCAACGGGCAACGGGAAAGGACGGTGACGGCCGGTGGGTGGCTGGGCGCGGAGTTGGCTGCGGAAAGACGGCCAGCTAGGCAGCGGACGGCTCGGCTTTGTCGGCGTCGGGCAAGAGAATAGAAAGTGAGGGTCTAAGATGGAAGACGAGAGAGAGAGGGAGGGTCGACAGGTGCACAGAGATGCGCATTCGTACTTTTCATTGCAAACGACGTAGTTTCACTATCAGGGTTTTTTTTTTTTTTCATTTTAAATTTTTTTTATATATATAAGTGTGATTACTTACATGAATAATCTAACGATAATTTTACAATTAATTTCATCATAAAGTGTTAAATTTGAATCTCTCTCCAAATTTAAAAAAATTAAAAAAAAAAACTGTATTTGCATTTGAGTATATGTAGTGATTGCACACAGAGTGTATCATCATTCCACATGTAAAATTAATAAAATCATCTATCCTCACATAATAATAATAATAATAATAATTTAAAAGGAGAAAGAAGTTATTACTATTCTTAAAATGAATAATCAAATTAAATAAGAAGTTTTTTCAAATATTAAAGATAATTTATAATAAATAACAAATTTACTAGTCTATTTACTGAAAATAAATTTTCTATTTACCTAATAAATTTGTTAGTTATAGTTAGTTTCTTCAAATATTCAAAAATATTATTATTTACTTGATTTAATTTATAATAAAACTATTTATTTACTATAATTTCATAGTTAAATTTAAAAATTCGTATTAGTATTTGGGGAGAAGGGTACAAGGACATTTGGTTCAACCTTTACACATTTTGGATGGAATTGGAGACATTTGAATAGAAATACTTGAATTGTCATCTAAAATAGTGTTTCAATGTTAGTAATTTACACAAAGTATTTGTATATATATTTGATAAATATTTAAATAGTTATAACAAATCTTACAAAATATCAATGTCTATGAAAATTTTCAGTTAAATATATGGGTGGGGGTTTGGATTCATTTTTTTGTTTTACATGCATATAAAAAGGAATCGTCTTAATCAAATTTGAAACGAAAAAGTTATAGTATTTTGAAATTAAATAGAAGAGACTACATATAATTTTGATGAGAGTTGAGTTATTGGGAGTGGTGGCTTTGGGAAGGTATACAAGGGAGTTTTAAATGACGGCACTAAAGTTGCTGTTAAGAGAAAAGACCCTGGGTCTCAACAAGGGTTGGTAGAATTTCGGACTGAAGTGAAGATGTTGTCTCGATTTCGTCTCCGCCATCTTGTTTCATTGATTGCCTACTGTGATGAAGGGAATGAAATGATCTTGGTATATGAGAACATTGAGAATGGAACACTCAGGAGACATTTGTATGGTTCGGAACTCCCAATATTAAGTTGGAAGCAAAGGCTTGAAATATGTATTGGTGCAGCTAGAGGATTGCATTATCTTCATACAGGCTTTGTAAGAGAAATAATCCATGGTGATGTGAAGTCTACAAACATTTTGCTTGATGAGAATCTCAAAGCAAAAGTCGCGGATTTTGGGCTTTCCTAGATAGGACCAAACATTACTAAGGCCAATCATGTGAGCATTGCTGTTTACGGAAGTTTTAGGTACCTGAATTTTGAATACTTCAGGAAGCAACGACTAACGTTGAAATCAGATGTCTACTCATTTGGAGTGGTTTTGTTTGAGGTACTCTATGGAAGAGCTGCCGTGGATTTGACCCTCCCGACATAGAAAATCGGTTTAGATGGGTGGGCATTGAAATGGCAAAAAACTAGGAAGCTGGAGGAGATCATAGATCTTGCTCTTGTGGGAGAAATTAGTCTTGATTCTCTCAAGAAATTTGGAGAAATCGCCGAGAAATGCTTGGCGGAATTTGGTGCCAATAGGCCGTCGATGGGCGAAGTCTTGCAGAATTTGGAGTGTGCTCTCCGACTTCAAGAGGTTGCCGAGAAAAAACATTAGTACTAACATGATGGACGAGTTACCCCAACAAGTTGACAGAAAGTTACAACATTCTGTTTCTGCATTCGAATTGTCATGTAATCGTGCTGGTACTTTCAAGTGGTAGCAAAAAGATCATGAGGTCATTCTCTCAGCCAACACAGTCCGACGATAGGTGGCTACTTGGAGATGATAAATTTTATGAACTTGGCCTCTCTGTATAATATGTGAGATTTACATTACCAAAATCAAAGGATAAAAACTTTGAACTTGTTTTTTGTTTTTTGTTTTCTGTTTTCTGTTTTGTTTTTGTTTCTTTGACCAGACAAATAAATAAATAAATAAATAAAAGGGACTTATCTAGATCTAAGTAACTGAGATTTGTTCGTAAAATGAAAATCTATTTGAGATTGTACTGCTCAATATATTATCGAATTGCAAATGGATGGCTGTTTGTCTTTCTTTTGATCTTAAACGATGGATGATGTGTGTCAAAAAAAAAATGATGGATGATGCCCTTAATTTTTAGGAAGAATGTTAAGTATCAAAACTATTGGATATTATTACTACTTTTCAACTAATCAAAATTTGTCGTGTAATGCCTAAATAGATTTGTAGTAATTTGGGGTCACAAAGTTAATCTGTATGATAATTTGTTGTTGGCTAAAAAAAAGTTGTAATTCGGATATTAATATGCATAATATGACAGAGGTAAACATAGTATTTCGATGCAAGACAAGCGATATATAAAGGGTATTTTTCAAATTAAAAAAAAAAAATTGTGGATGGGATATCAACTCTAATATTAAAATATCAGATATTCACCAAATAGAAACTAGATACGATTAACATGATACAAATGTTTTGAATAGATGACTAAAATAAATAAACAAATAAAAAAGAAAAGCTTCTCAATCTTTTATTCAATTTTCATAGAACAGTCAAGTACTCATTTAAAAAAAAAAAAAAGAAAAAAAAAAAGTAAAAGGTCAAGTATTCCGATTTATTTATTTAATTATATAGAAGCTCAAAACTTTTATCAATTTCAAATTTGTGGAAAATTCTATTTTCTGTCCCCAAGCTTGTAAGGTTGAGATTTTCTCCTATACTGAATGTCCCTCGTTACTTGAGGCATATTTGGGCAAAATTTTGAGTAGGTTTTCCGCATCAAGTTCTTCAACTTAACTCTTGTTTGAAACTAATGGTGTCAAGAAATTTTCAAGTTTGCATCTATATATTGCAATGAGAGGTATTTCTTGTTGGAGAAAAACTAACTCACCACCTTTAAGCCTTGTACATGTCCGGTTACATCCATGATTTGGATGGAATTGGCCCAAAAGAGAACATTTTGAACATTTTTATGCATTTGAGGGTAAAAATGTCATATTTATATGTTTACGGGTAAAATCCACAATTTAGACAAATCCTGGAGGGGTATATTTTGACACTTTTAAAAGTTTGAGCAGTGAGAGTAATGCATGTTAAACTTTAGGAGGCACATCACAAAAAGTATTTTAAGTTTAAGCAGTAATTGAAGTTAAATTATGCTTATGTCCTTGAATTTAGCTTGTGTTTGTTTCGCCGGTTAAAGATAAAATTTTTAAATTAGAGTTAATTGACTTTTCGAAAACTAGTTATAAATTTTGTTGACTTTTCAGAAATTGAGAGAATTTAATACAGTTTAGTTGGAGTTAAACTTAAATACCAAACAAAGCCTTATCTCATAGTTATAATTTACACTTAGAACTCTTTTTAGCAATTCACATCTTTAACTTACAAATCTTTACCGATCTACCCTGAATGATAATAATGTTGATTTATTGTAAAATATCCACGGCTTCTTGTATCAATTTCTCCCAGCACACTCATTTCCTTGACTTAAATATTAAAAAATCAATAAGAGTACAGTTCGGATAAATCTACTTAATTAATGAATAAAGGGACATTGCAAAATAGAGTAGCCATAAATGAAAGTCAATAGTCTAGCTTGATTTCCCTTGGCCACTTCCCAACAACCCAATATTAATGTTCTTTCGTGTAGTTTCTTTTCTTTGTTTTTTGTTTTTTGTTTTTTGTTTTGTTTTTGTTTTGTTTTTGGCCAAAATTCGTTGTTTCTTACAAAAATGAAAATGTTTTTAGTATAAAAGCATATTTTGAATATCCTTTTGTGTTCCATGTTTACCTCTCTTATGTAATGCAACTTGATGTCTGCATATACTAAGATTTTGGTCCCAAATTATTAGTATTACACACTTGTGTAGAAAATGTACACTCTAAAAAAGATAATGAGGTAAACTAATAAGTTCGAATATTAATAAACTCTAAAATAGTTATGTATCCGAACAATATTCTTATCAATTTGTTAACAATAAGTAGATTTACGTCAGAGGATTACTAATTTATCAAGAAAAATTGATATAAGAAGTTGTTGATACACTTTTTGATAATAGAATCTGTGGACAACAAATGAGAGGCGGTCATAATAAGATTTCCAAGTCTTTTTACTATCCATTAATAATGATACTTAACGTTCTTTTTAAAAATAAGGGCATCATCCATCATTGAACGTCAATAGAATGCCCTATGTTCTTTTATGTAGTTTCTTTTTGTAATGTTTTCTTTAGACCAAAATTTGTAATTTAAATGAAGTTGTTTTTAGTATACAAGCATCCTTTGAATATCTTTTATGTTCCATGTTTACTTCTCTAATTTAATGCAACTTAATATTTAGAGAACTAGTTTTCTAAGCCAATGAAAAATCATATAGGCTTAGCCTCGTTTGGAATAACAACTCAAGATGGAGTTTTCATATTTAAACTACAAAATTTCTAAATCTGCGTCTTACTTTTTTTTTTTTTTTTCAAAATACTCAAATTTTAAAAGTTGATAAATAAAAAGTGGAAATTAGATTTTTGTTTTTTCAACTCGAACAAAAAAAGAGATGAACAAACTAATATCTATATTGCATTTTTTTTTTCGGAATACATTTCAAGTTTTTAAAATATTTTTAATATAACAAATCATTTTCAATTCACACCTTCCCTAAATATATATTTCCAAACCAATCTCCAAAATTCCATCTTCAATTGTCACTCCGAACGACATTGTGGCCCCAAATTATTACACACATGTCTAAACAATTTGTATGATGAATTTTGACTGGTTCGAAAAAAGAAAAAATAAAACTAATAATGTTCACTGTAATGATACTTAACATTCCTTCTAAAAATAAGTATATTATCATCCATTTCCTCTCTCATTTAAAAGGGGGAAAGTATGTGGTAGAATCCCATTTAGATACCCTATCGTTAAAGCTCATTTTTAAACCGTTAAGATATAAACAAACGGCTGAACGTTGCTTGTGTATAATAATTATAATGTACCCTACTTCATATAAGTATAGACTAATAAATTAAAAAAATAATAAAAAAAAAGAAATTTAAAAAAGGCTACGAAGAGGCCCAACCCTCCCCGACACCAGCGACCCCCCCCCCTCCCCGGGTGACGGACCCTCCATACTAGATCTGCACCCCTACCTCCCAGTGTTGACGAAGAGGCCCCCCTCGCCAGCCTAGTGTCCACCCCCCCCGACGCCTAGGAGGCCCTCCCTCCCCCAACGCTAACCCCCCCTCCCCCCCCGGTGGGGTCGTTGTCGCCTTTTGAGTTTGGGGGGGACTAGGTCGGGGGTATAAGATAATAAACAAGAAGTTTTTCAAATATTTAAAATAATTTATAATAATTAACAAATTTACTAGTCTATTTACTGAAAGTAAATTTCCTATTTATCTAATAAATTTGTTAATTATAGTTATTTTCTTCAAATATTTTCAAATATTATTATTTACTTGATTTAATTTATAAAAATGTTATTTACTATAATTTCATAGTTAAATTTAAGAATTCGTATTAGTATTTGGGGGAGAGGGGTACAAGGACAATTGGTTTAACCATTACACATTTTGGATGGAATTGGAGACATTTTGAATATAAATACTTGAATTGTCATCTTAAATAGTGTTTCAATGTTCACAATTTACACAAAGTATTTATATATATATATATATGATAAATATTTAAATGGTTATAACAAATCTTACAAAATAGCAATGTCCATAAAAAATTTCAATAAAACATATGGATGGGGTTTTGTTCTATTCACCTTTTTGTTTTACACGTATATAAAAAGGAATCATGTTAATCAAATTTGAATGGAAAAAGTTATGGTATTTTGAAATTTAAATAGAAGAGATAAAATTTTTTTTCTTCTGAGGTTAGGAGTGATGGGATTTGAATTCTTCATCTTTTAGTAAAGATAAGTGTGAAATTACTGATAGATTATGTAAATATTAATTCACACATGTAATTAAATTGAGCCAAATTTAGGTGGAGCTCAGTTTCATGTTTCTTCATATATTCTCAAATGGATCATTTCACACCATTTGCTGGACATTCCAAAAACTTTATTCAGAATGCATATTTGAATTGCCAAATCCAAAATGAATGATACCACATGTTCTTAAATATTTGAAAGAAATGGGTATTTTCATTCTTAGGGACTTTTTTTTTTTTTTTTTTTTATAAAGAAAATTGTTTTTAAATATCATCAGGTATATATGTGATTGTTTAGAACAAAATTCTTTTATCTTTTCTTTCTCTTCTAGTTAACAACATGAGAGAAAATCTTTCTCAATCCTTTTTATTTTCCTTACTTAAGTATTTTACACTTTATCTTTTTATTTTCCCTCCTTCTTATCTTTTATTTTCCTTCCCTCTTATCAAACGTATCATTTAGGTTGGAAGTAATGCTGGGAATTCGGGTCGCCCGGCCCGGCCCGAGCCCGATGGACTATTGCAAAAATTCGGGTCGGGTCGGCCCGGCCCGGCCTGAATTTTTGAAATATAAGCCCAGCCCGGCCCGCGGGCTTAGAACGGACCGGGCCTAATTTTTTAAAATTTTATTTAATTTAATTTTTTATTTGTAATTTTTGAATAAATTTGTATATTTTTTATAATTTAATAATTTATCTTAATATTTTTATCTAATTTTATCTTAGATAAAAATAAAAAAATTTATACTTTGTTAAAAAAAATTTTGATATACTATTTTTATTAATTTTGATATTTATATTTATATTATAATTACTTAGTTAATACTTAATAATTATAATATTAGTTAGTTAGTTAACTTAATATTATAATTAAACATTTAATTTTAGTTGTTTAAGATTATAATTATTTATCAGTGTTTGCTTAGTAGTTATTTTTGATTAAATATTACTAAATTGAAAAATAAATTAAGCACATAATAGAAATTATAAATTTTATTAAAAAATAAGGATACAAAAAAGAAAATATAAAATTGAAATTTAAAATTTTATTGATGTCATGATTGCCTCATTAAAAACTTTACTAAGTAAAACCCATTGGGATAAAACCTCAGTAAAGAAAAAAGAGTGCAATCTTAATTCATATGAAAAAAATATATCAATCAGCATCAGCAACCGGAAGGGGGAGCCGCAGGAGCATTGTCAATATCATCGTCATCGATTATGGTCATTTTGTTTAAGTGTTGGAGTATCTCTTGATTTTCTACTGTATATTGCATCATTTTATCTGCATGTCCCCAATCTTTTAGGCATGTAAGCACCTCAACCATTTTAGGTGTTAATGAGGTCTTCCGATCTTCAATTATCCTTTCAGCTGTGATGAATGCTGATTTAGAAGAAACTGTCGAAACAAGATTAGTTAAGATGTCACGTGCTAAACGGGAAAGTACTGGAAAATTTTTCGACTGCAACCTCCACCAATCTAAAATTTTGAAATCTTCAATATTTGTAGTTGAGTCTAGCAGTGAAAAATCTGTATCTAAGTATTTTGTGAGCTCCGAGTGTATCGTACTCGTGGTAGTTGAACTTGCTGAAAGTGGACGAGTAGCACACGAACTTGATGAAGAGCCCGATCTTGCTGGAGCAGAGAAAAAACCCAAAACTTTTTTCTTTTTCCGATCACCAGCAGTTGGAAGAGTTTCTTTGGTTTGAATGTTAACTTGCTGCCCGAATTTATTCTGATAACTTGCAAAAATCTCAAATAACTTGCATTTAGTGTTATTAAATGTTAAAGAATACGTTGAAGTAAAATCTACATTCATATGTTTAGAAATATGAGTAAGACCATTATAAAGACCATTTAATTTAACAATAGGATTTAAAACAATGGCAAGACAATATAATTAAGGCATGTTATTGTGATCCCAATAGTTCATAAATTTTTTCTCTATTTTTTCTACTATTAGTTTAAATAAATCATCATTTCTATATTCAGAAAACAATGAAGAAATAAGCATTAATTGGGTGAAAACTAGTGGAGAAGTGGGAAAATAAACACCAGACAATAAAACAGTAGCATCATAAAAAATTTCTAAAAAATAAATAATTCTTTCAGCAATAAACCAATCAACATCAGATAAAACAATCATATTATGCTTTGTATTATAAAACATAGAAATAAAATTCTTATATTCTATTGCATTTTTCAACATTAAATAAGTTGAGTTCCACCTTATCGGCCTATCAGTCCCAAATTTTCGAGGTTTTAAACCTTCTGCTTTGCAATTCCTCTTAAATTCAGCAATGCGAGGATTTGAATTATGTATCCAAAGGAGAGCATTACGAATATTTTCTATGTTACTACTTACCAACTTCATACCTGATTTTACATTGAGGTTGATGATATGACATGCACAACGTTAATGTAATAAAATTCCACCAATATATTCTGACAAGTTTTTCTCAAGAAAACGAATTGCAATGGTATTTGTCGAAGCATTATCTAGGGTGATTGAAATAATGCAATTGCTAATGCCAAATTCATTTAAAACACTCATAATATTATCAGTAATATTTAAAGGATTGTGAGAATGATCAATAAGTCTAAAGCCAATAATTCTTTTTTGTAATTATCACTGGGGATCTAAATAATGTGAAACTACATTAATATAATATTGGTTTGACCTAGCAGCCCAAATATCAGATGTCAGTGCAATACAAAATGTGTTTGTATTCATATAAGATATTAATGTAGTGGGTTTTTTACTATAATAAGATATAATATTACTCCTAATAGTTTTTCTAGTAACGGCTTTAAATTGTGGACAAAAAGATCTTTGAATATGCTCTTCATAAAAAGTATTTTCACCAAAACTAAGAGGTAAATCTGTAGAGGCAATTAAACGAGCTAGAGATTCTCTAGCTACCATGAGATCATAAGAAAAAGTACTTACTGAGCCATCGGTGTTGAATTTTAGAGTGCTTTGTGTCGGCTCCCTTCCCTTGTAATGTTTCTCAGCACATTATTCACCATGGGCTAATAAGTGGCGGGTCCCACTTGAGCTGTTAGCAGTCAAAATTTTTTGGCAATACTTACATTTTGCTAGTCTTGTTTGTGTTTTTTTGCCGTCGGGGCCGAAGTCCTCTTTCTGCATAACATCGAAGAATTGCCAAGCACGTGAAGTGGTTCTAGTAACAGTACCTTTTGGCTCTTTTGATGGACAACTGGTGCTTCCCGAACTAGTTCTTGATGGTGCCAACATTGGACTTGGTAGTATTGGAGTATTGAAACTCCTACGTCTGATCTCAGGGACATTGTCGCCAGCCTCCATACGGAAAATCTCCACTTCTTCGATGTCGCGGTCATCCATCCCGTAGTAATCATCATCAAGATCAATAATTGGTTGTTGAACATTTGGATTTGGATCCATTTTGATTTTTTTTTTTTTTTTTTTTTTTTTTTTTTTGTAGGAAAGTAAGTATTAGAAATTTAAATTTTAGAAATAATGAGTATGAGAATATGAGTTATTAAAAAGTAGAGAAATAACAAGAATGAGGATTATAAAAATAATGAGAATATGAGTTATTGTAAATTTAAGAGATTAGACAAAAAAAAAAAAAAATCATAGAATATTAATTATTGAATAATGAGAATTGAGAAATTGGAAATAAGAGAATATAGAGAAAGAAATTAGAGAATAAGAGATTGAAAGGATAGATGAGAGAAGATGTGTGTAAAAATGAAAAAATAAAAGGGTATTAATAGAATGGGAGAATGAAATTTAAAAAAAATAAAAACATTAATTTTAAAGTTTTTAATAAAAGATTTATTATTATTTAAAAAAAACATTATAATCTTAATTCTAGCCGTTGGTCCAATGGTTATTGTAAGAACCCGAAATTTCGATGAACTTATGATTTCCTTAGAAATAAGGAAAATTTAAATCTGAACCATATATGTCGATATAAAGCTCATGATCTGAGTTAAATATCAGAATATATTTGAGTTCTCGTTTAATCAGCTACGAGACTCAATAATAAGAGCTGTACTTATTATAATAGGTTGTTTTGTCAAGTACGGGGCCTTTTGAGGAAAAAAGGACAAAATAGAAATTTATGATTTTCTTCGGGTCAACTTTGACCAAGTTGACTTTTGTTTTGCTTGGGCGCGTTTGAGTTGCATGTTTGTTCATGTGGGACGTTAGAATACGCTGCATGCTTGCTATCTAGGTTCCCGCAAGCTCGGTTGAGTTAGTTCCGCGAAGTAGGACGCGTAAAACCGAGTAAGCACAAAAACTGGCAGATTCGGATCAAATCTGCCCAGTTTTTGGAAAAGTGGAATTTGAGGTCTTTAGAGGCCGAATTGGGAAAAACGTAAAACATAAAAGTTGTAGAGAACGATTTTTCCTAGAGGGCAACGTGGACGGATTTCCAAAATAAGGCTCCAATGGCCTCCGTTTACCCCAAAACCCGTGGCTGATCCCCAGACCCAGTTTTCACTCAGTTTTTCGGGGTCAGCCAGTTTCAAACAAAAACTGGGACGAATCTAGGCCGAATTGGAATTTTTTCAAAACACTAAAGTTTTAGCATTTTTCGAGAGCTACAACTTTCGTGAAGAAAACTTTTTCAGATTACGAACCGATTTTTAAACTGGGATCATTTTTCGAAGGGTACGCAGGGAATCCGAAAATTCCTGCACAAATGTATTTATATGCATGTATTTCTAATATATGTGTGTGTGTATGTGTGGTCCTGTGGACTTAGTGGTCAGTCCACTACAGAGAAGAAAAAAAAAAAGGGGAATAATTATCAGCCCATTCTTTGGCTTTTCTCTCTCTTTCTCTTCGGTCTCTCTCTCTCTCCTTCTCTCTTCATTTTCATTCTTTTTCTTTCTCTTCCTCTCTATGTCGCACGGCTGCCATCACAAGGAGTCCCAACTCCGGTCAGCCACCTTGCACACGCGCCGGTGACCCTTGCAGCCCATCACCCGAGTGTCCAATAGTCGGAGTTTGGCCGCGTCACTCGCCGCCGTTCGCTGGAAAAATGCTAGGAAAGTTTCGGTACCATAAACTTCCAAGTAAGATTCCGGTGTAATCCGAGCTCTATTTTGCGAGCCGTTGGTTTCGTTGAGTTCCACTCGTCGAGAGGAACAAAGCCCAGTCCATCACTACTCCGATTGTTGCCGGAAATTTTCCGATCCACCGCCACCTTCAAGTACGTTTTCTTGCATTTTTTGAGAAAACCGAACGTCGTTTGAAGAAGTGGACACCAGAAATGGGTTCTACTCGTCGAGATCTTCGAAACGGTGCCCATCTTTGTCCTTTTCACCGCCGGTCAACGTCGGTCAAAGTCGGTCAACGCCGGTCAAAGTCGGTCAACGCCGGTCAACTGTCGCCGAATTTTGGAAGATCGCCTTCCGACCTATTTTCGATGTTCCGGACATGTTTACAACCTCAGATTTGCGAAATGGAATCTCGAAGGTTAAGAATGGCGATTAAAAGTTTAGTCGCGCGAAATTAAAAGGTGTTTGGAACGCCGACCAGGAATCGTTTTACTCACCCGAACGTCATCGAACGATCTCGGTAGTATTCTTGACTACTTTAAGTCATTTATTGGATTGATTACATGCCTATTTATATGCTTTGAATTGAATATCAAAATAAATATATATATATATATTTGATGTTCAAGTTAATTAAGTGAAATTGAATTATATCGAGATATGTTGTATGTTAATATGATGAATGTGTTATGGATGGCACATCTTGCAGTTATGGTGTGCCAAAACCTTCTATAAATTGGTTTTATTGCAGGTTTAAATTTTAGGCATTAAGGAAAATAAGCCGTTATGCTGTCGGATTTTTATTAAATCCAACCATAATTGGTGATTGAACTTATAATTAGTTTTATAAGTTCCACTCTCAAAATAATTTTATAATCGAGAGCTCATGTGTTGAGTCTTAAGTGGAAATGATTTATTAAGGATGTGTTTTCTAAGTTCGACAGTTTTAACTGTCTTTATTTATAAGTTATGGTTGTGTTAAATACGGTTTGTATTCTTGTATAAGAATTAATGTAAAGGATAACCGTTAGTAACCGGTTAGGATACCCAAGCTATTGGGTTTTGGCCTTAGTAATCAAATGAGTTATCATTAGTAGTTGTAGAGGGGACACATAACTAAGGCTATTCATAAATGTTGGTTAGGATACCAACATTTAATAATTATGATTTATGGTAAGATAGAATGTAAATGATTCTTATCTTACACCCTGTTTGGAAACAGGAATAGGAAGAGTTGTCGTGCCAGGTTTGGATAATAGACCAAGAGCGTAGGAGGAGAGGTAAGTACAACTCCACCTACAGCATGGACAAAATATTTTTGTTGCATGTTATGTTTTTAAGAAATCATGTATTGATTTACATGATTTACATATGTTTATGTTGTGATAAGTTTAAGTCATGATAAGTTTATGTTATGATAAGCTTATATTATGTTATGATAAGTTTATGATATGTTATAATAAGTTTAAGTTATGTTGTGATAAGCTTATGTTATGATAAGTTTATGATATGATATGTTTATGTCATGATAAGTTTGTGCTATGATATTACACTATGATATGTTATGTTATAGTATGTTATGTTATGATGTATTATGATTGAGATTATTTTATGTTATATGTTTGCATATGTGATATCATGAAGCATGTTCACGATTATTAAATCACATGGTAAGGATAAGTTAAGTCAGGAGTTAAGATAAGACCTGTTAATGTTATTGTGTCGTACCGACTTGCCACGAGGGCGGGTTTAAACAGTTTAGTCTATGGTTTGAATTGGATTGGACTGGCTGCCCCAATCACTCTATGTAGACGATTAGTTTCATGGTTTGACTTGGTTTGGACTGGCCGCCTCCAACCACTCCATGGATATGTACCACGGTATGTGCACGTATGACATGTAAGGGAATATAACCAAGTTTAAATATGAAAGCAAAAATTGATTTATAAGAGAACATAATCGGTTCACGCATTCTTGCACGTCAAAAATGTTTTTGTGGATTGAATATTGTACTTACTGGGCTTTTAGCTTATTACTTACGTTCATGCTGTAAGTAAGCAACCTGCCAGCAATCTCTGATGCAATACTGTGGAAGGCTGGTGCTGCGGACTGTGAAATGTGGGGTGGACACTGCCACGGATTTGAAATAAAATATATACTCTATAAGATATGCTGTAATGAAAAAGGGTTTTCATATTTTCATGATGTTTTAAGTATGGATGACAAAGTTTATATAAGTATGGCAAGCAAGTTGCCTCTTGTGGTACCAATCTGCATTAAGTCGGGTCTGGTCTACAATTTGATTATGATGGCCTTCATGGACGGTTTGAAAGTTCGGTACTCAAGTAAGTACCTATCAGTAAGTATGAGTTTGGGGATGAAGTTCAAGTCGAAAGTTTTAAAATAAAGTTTAAAAGAAAAAAAAATTTCTCCCAAATTTTCCGCAAGTTTAAAGTTAAGTATGTAAGTAAGGTGACGACCCGGCGTGGGAAGTCGGTACGACATAATAACATTAACAGGTCTTATCTTAACTCCTGACTTAACTTATCCTTACCATGTGATTTAATAATCGTGAACATGCTTCATGATATCACATATGCAAACATATAACATAAAATAATCCCAATCATAATACATCATAACATAACATACTATAATATAACATATCATAGTGTAATATCATAGCACAAACTTATCATGACATAAACATATCATAGCATAAACTTATCATAACATAAGCTTATCACAACATAACTTAAACTTATTATAACATATCATAAACTTATCATAACATAATATAAGCTTATCATAACATAAACTTATCATGACTTAAACTTATCACAACATAAACATATGTAAATCATGTAAATCAATACATGATTTCTTAAAAACATAACATGCAACAAAAACATTTTGTCCATGCTGTAGGTGGAGTTGTACTTACCTCTCCTCCTACGCTCTTGGTCTATTATCCAAACCTGGCACGACAACTCTTCCTATTCCTGTTTCCAAACAGGGTGTAAGATAAGAATCATTTACATTCTATCTTACCATAAATCATAATTATTAAATGTTGGTATCCTAACCAACATTTATGAATAGCCTTAGTTATGTGTCCCCTCTACAACTACTAATGATAACTCATTTGATTACTAAGGCCAAAACCCAATAGCTTGGGTATCCTAACCGGTTAATAACGGTTATCCTTTACATTAATTCTTATACAAGAATACAAACCGTATTTAACACAACCATAACTTATAAATAAAGACAGTTAAAACTGTCGAACTTAGAAAACACATCCTTAATAAATCATTTCCACTTAAGACTCAACACATGAGCTCTCGATTATAAAATTATTTTGAGAGTGGAACTTATAAAACTAATTATAAGTTCAATCACCAATTATGGTTGGATTTAATAAAAATCCGACAGCATAACGGCTTATTTTCCTTAATGCCTAAAATTTAAACCTGCAATAAAACCAATTTATAGAAGGTTTTGGCACACCATAACTGCAAGATGTGCCATCCATAACACATTCATCATATTAACATACAACATATCTCGATATAATTCAATTTCACTTAATTAACTTGAACATCAAATATATATATATATATATTTATTTTGATATTCAATTCAAAGCATATAAATAGGCATGTAATCAATCCAATAAATGACTTAAAGTAGTCAAGAATACTACCGAGATCGTTCGACGACGTTCGGGTGAGTAAAACGATTCCTGGTCGGCGTTCCAAACACCTTTTAATTTCGCGCGACTAAACTTTTAATCGCCATTCTTAACCTTCGAGATTCCATTTCGCAAATCTGAGGTTGTAAACATGTCCGGAACATCGAAATAGGTCGGAAGGCGATCTTCCAAAATTCGGCGACAGTTGACCAGCGTTGACCGGCATTGACCAGCTTTGACCGGCGTTGACCGACTTTGACCGGCGTTGACCGACTTTGACCGACGTTGACCGGCGGTGAAAAGGACAAAGATGGGCACCGTTTCGAAGATCTCGACGAGTAGAACCCATTTCTGGTGTCCACTTCTTCAAACGACGTTCGGTTTTCTCAAAAAATGCAAGAAAACGTACTTGAAGGTGGCGGTGGATCGGAAAATTTCCGGCAACAATCGGAGTAGTGATGGACTGGGCTTTGTTCCTCTCGACGAGTGGAACTCAACGAAACCAACGGCTCGCAAAATAGAGCTCGGATTACACCGGAATCTTACTTGGAAGTTTATGGTACCGAAACTTTCCTAGCATTTTTCCGGCGAACGGCGGCGAGTGACGCGGCCAAACTCCGACTATTGGACACTCGGGTGATGGGCTGCAAGGGTCACCGGCGCGTGTGCAAGGTGGCTGACCGGAGTTGGGACTCCTTGTGATGGCAGCCGTGCGACATAGAGAGGAAGAGAAAGAAAAAGAATGAAAATGAAGAGAGAAGGAGAGAGAGAGAGACCGAAGAGAAAGAGAGAGAAAAGCCAAAGAATGGGCTGATAATTATTCCCCTTTTTTTTTTCTTCTCTGTAGTGGACTGACCACTAAGTCCACAGGACCACACATACACACACACATATATTATAAATACATGCATATAAATACATTTGTGCAGGAATTTTCGGATTCCCTGCGTACCCTTCGAAAAATGATCCCAGTTTAAAAATCGGTTCGTAATCTGAAAAAGTTTTCTTCACAAAAGTTGTAGCTCTCGAAAAATGCTAAAACTTTAGTGTTTTGAAAAAATTCCAATTCGGCCTAGATTCGTCCCAGTTTTTGTTTGAAACTGGCTGACCCCGAAAAACTGAGTGAAAACTGGGTCTGGGGATCAGCCACGGGTTTTGGGGTAAACGGAGGCCATTGGAGCCTTATTTTGGAAATCCGTCCACGTTGTCCTCTAGAAAAAATCGTTCTCTACAACTTTTATGTTTTACGTTTTTCCCAATTCGGCCTCTAAAGACCTCAAATTCCACTTTTCCAAAAACTGGGCAGATTTGATCCGAATCTGCCAGTTTTTGTGCTTACTCGGTTTTACGCGTCCTACTTCGCGGAACTAACTCAACCGAGCTTGCGGGAACCTAGATAGCAAGCATGCAGCGTATTCTTAAGTCGGGTCTGGTCTACAATTTGATTATGATGGCCTTCATGGAGGGTTTGAAAGTTCGGTACTCAAGTAAGTACCTATCAGTAGGTATGAGTTTGGGGATGAAGTTTAAGTCGAA
Source organism: Ficus carica (assembly GCA_009761775.1). NCBI lineage: Eukaryota > Viridiplantae > Streptophyta > Magnoliopsida > Rosales > Moraceae > Ficus > Ficus carica. The sequence goes on along the minus strand of CM019741.1, from coordinate 4,647,856 downwards.
AGTTTTAAAATAAAGTTTAAAAGAAAAAAGAATTTCTCCCAAATTTTCCGCAAGTTTAAAGTTAAGTATGTAAGTAAGGTGACGACCCGGCGTGGGAAGTCGGGGCGTTACAGTTATATACTTATATAATCGTTGGACTAACGACTATTACAGTTGTTGGTTCCAACAGTTGTTTTTGTTTTTGTTTTTGTTTTTTCTTTATATATATTTATATAAAATATAATATTATAATATTAATATTTAATAAATATAATTTTTTTAATAAAATTTTTAAAAATAATAAAAATTTTAATAAAAATAATATATATAAAATTTTAAATAACGGGTGGGCCGGGCCGGTCCATCGGGTTTAAATATTCGGATCGGGCCTAAAAGGAGAGTCCAGCCCGCCTCTTACTATAGGACCGGGTTTTTACCGGGCCCATAGAATGCGGGCCGGACCGGGCCAACGACTGGGCCTAAATTACAGGCCGCGGGCCAGCCCGTTTGGCTCGGCCCAAATTCCCAGCTCTAGTTGGAAGGAGAGGAAATATAATTAAAAAATAAACTCATGGTAGACTTGTCCTTTTCATTTTTGTTTGTTTGCTTGGAATAAAGTTTTCGTTCAAACTCGTGCATTATCTGTATTGGGCATTGAGGGAACCTTTTTTTCTTTTTTCCTTCTTCATCTTATCTTATTTTATCTTATCATGTGTAAAAGTGTCAATCCAACTAACACTTTTTTAACCCATTTTTCTTTTTCACACTTGTCAATACCCAAGAAGAAATTAATTTGGTTTTAATCCAACTAAATTTTTTTTAACCATTTTATCTTTTGACAATTGTTCCCACTTTAGAAACTAATCCAACAAAAAACTTTCTTATTCTCTTTTTCTTTTGAAAAAATTAGTTTGTTTTTAGCTAATCCAACTAAAAACTTTATTTAACCTATTTATCTTTTGACATTATCTTTTTCTAATAATTATCTCCAACGTTGAAAAACGAATCAAACATAAACTAATCAAGTGAAAAAAAAAGAAGTAACAAAGCCAAAAATAAAATGGATTCAAATGATTGAAAAAGTGACATGTGACCATAGAAACGAAAATTTAATTGAATATATATATATATATATATTATAATATAACACATCATAATTATTTTTTTCATTTGATTTATCATTTTTTTTAAATGTGCCTGACACATGCGGACTACCACTAGTTAACTTAATAAAGGACAATAGACTTTGACCATCAAACGCAAATTACGCAGATAGCTATGTGACAAATATTTATTTATTTATTTATTTATTTTGCATTTCTGTCATCCCCTAGTCTCTGATCTGTTTGTTTTCTTTCTTGCTTGCTTTATTAGTCCCATTGTTTGTGGCTTCAAAAATGACATTCATCTACTACTGGTGTCAGACTTCTAAATTTATATCCAAAGCAAGCTCTTCCTAGTCCTCACCATCACACTTCACCAGGTTCCTCCTAAATCCCTTTTATAATTCTCTCTCTCTCTCTCTCTCTCTCTGTTTATGTTGTTGTTGTTGTTTTATTTATTTTTATTTTTAATTATATAATAAATTTGCTTGACTTGTATAAGAATTTTGTTAGAATTAACTGAACTTTAGTCACTGATAAAAGTATACTTAAATGTAACAGGGAGGTCTCTTCATCTTTTCCTGATTTGATCATTTTCTATCTCTGTTACATGAAAAACTAATTGGTCAAAGTTTGAGTTTCAACTAAGTTGGGGGAAAAAAAAAATCCAATTTCTACTTCCTAAAACTTCTCGCCAGAATGGGTCACGTAGAAGTGGTGTTTTTCGTCCAAGTCCTATCAATCTTCTATTTGGAAAGAAGTTTTTGCTCTAAATTTGATCCCGTAGACAATTATCTTGTAGACTGTGGATCACCAACTGACACCGTAGTTGGTGACCGTGTTTTCTCATCGGATCACACGGCTTCGAAGTTTCTTTCAACCCCTCTAGATGTTCTTGCCAGGACCGCCAATAATTCAACTGTTTCCTCTAGTGATTCACCCTTGTATCAAACAGTAAGAATCTTCACCCAAACCTCAATCTACACCTTTCCAATCCGCCATCAAGGTAGACACTGGATTCGCCTTCATTTCTCGCCGTTTGTCTACGAAAACTACGACATGAGCACTGCAAGTTTCACCCTTTTTACCGAAAACCATGTCCTCCTCAAAGACTTCCGCACTTATAATACCACTTGTTTTAAAGAATTCTCTGTGAATGTGACCTCAAACAACCTTGTTATCACGCTCACTCCTTCAGAGAATTCATTCTCATTCTTGAACGCTGTAGAAGTTGTCTCGGTCCCTGATGAGATCATTACAAATGATTTGGTGTCTATTGTTGGCCTTCCTGATCAAGATTTCAAAGGATTGTCAAGTCAGGCTTTTGAGACGGTTGCGAGGGTGAACATGGGTGGTCCAATGGTGTATCCTGAAAATGACACCCTCTGGCGAACATGGGTTCCCGATCAAAGTTTTCTATCACACAAGGACATTGTCAAAAATGTTTCCAACATTCAAGCTGTAAAATACATCCCTGGAGGAAAGGTAACTCCGAATGTTGCTCCTGCTATAGTATATGGTACCGCTACAACAATAGGTCAACCTGATGCAATTGATCCTAAGTTCGCTATAACCTGGGAATTTGAAGTGGATCAAGGATTTCGTTACCTCATCAGGCTTCACTTTTGTGATATAACAAGTACAGATCTTCACACTCTCTTCTTCGATGTGTACATAAATTCCCAGAATGTTGCTTCCAATGTTGACACCAGTGCTTTGTCATCCAACTTGCTTGGATCGCCATTTTACATTGATTTTGTCACAACGTCAATTGTTACCAATAAGCTTCGTGTGAGTATTGGATCTTCCAATTTTCGTGATGATTTGCCCAACGCTATTTTGAATGGGTTGGAGATGTTCAAAATCAACAATTCTATGGGAAACTTCAATTTTCTTGTTATGTCTTCAGTTACAAAGAAGAATTTTGGGGCATTAGCCATCGGTGCGAGTATTGGGGGATTCCTTGTAGTGACAATATCTGTAGTTTTCTTCTTAATTGTGTGCAAAAACAAGAAAAGACATGCAATCAAGGGCCATTCGAAGACAACCGCCGGTGCACTTGAGGCTTCAAAGTACGGGACTTGCATTCCTTTCCTCGATGTCCAAGAGGCTACAAATAATTTTGATGCGAGTTGCGTTATTGGGAGTGGTGGCTTTGGGAAGGTATACAAGGGAGTTTTAAATGACGGCACTAAAGTTGCTGTTAAGAGAAAAAACCCGGGGTCTCAACAAGGGTTGGTAGAATTTCGGACTGAAATCAAGATGTTGTCTCGATTTCGTCACCGCCATCTTGTTTCATTGATTGCCTACTGTGATGAAGGGAATGAAATGATCTTGGTATATGAGTACATTGAGAAGGGAACACTCAGGAGTCATTTGTATGGTTCGGAACTCCCAATATTAAGTTGGAAGCAAAGGCTTGAAATATGTATTGGTGCAGCTAGAGGATTGCATTACCTTCATACAGGCTTTGCAAGAGCAATCATCCATCGTGATGTGAAGTCTACAAACATTTTGCTTGATGAGAATCTCAAAGCAAAAGTCGCGGATTTTGGGCTTTCCAAGATGGGACCGGACATTACTAAGGCCAATCATGTGAGCACTGCTGTCAAAGGAAGTTTTGGGTACCTGGATCCTGAATACTTCAGGAAGCAACGACTGACGTTGAAATCAGATGTCTACTCATTTGGAGTTGTTTTGTTTGAGCTACTCTGCGGAAGAGCTGCCGTGGATTCGACCCTCCCGACGGAGAAAATCGGTTTAGCTGGGTGGGCATTGAAATGGCAAAAAACTGGGAAGCTGGAGGAGATCATAGATCCTGCTCTTGTGGGAGAAATTAGTTCTGATTCTCTCAAGAAATTTGGAGAAATCGCCGAGAAATGCTTGGCAGAATTTGGTGCCAATAGGCCGTTAATGGGCGAAGTCTTGCAGAATTTGGAGTGTGCTCTCCGACTTCAAGAGGCTGCCGAGAAAAACATTAGTACTAACATGATGGACGAGTTACCCCAACAAGTTGACAGAAAGTTACAACATTCGGTTTCTGCATTCGAATTGTCACGTAATCGTGCTGGTAATCTTTCAAGTGGTAGCAAAAGATCAATAAGTCATTCTCTCAGCCAACACAGTCCGACGATAGGTGGCTACTTGGAGATGATAAATTTTATGGACTTGGCCTTTCTGTATAATATATGAGATTTAACCTACCAAAATCAAAGGATAAAAACTTTGAACTTGTTTATTGTTTTCTGTTTTGTTTTTTGTTTTTGTTTTTGTTTCTTTGATCCTACAAATAAAAAAATTATGGGACTTATCTAGATCTAGGTGACTGAGATTTGTTCATTAAAATGAAAAATCTATTTGAGATTGCACTGCTCAATATATTATCGAATTGCAATTGGATGGCTATTTGTCTTTCTTTTGATCTTAAATGATGGATGATGTGTGTCAAAAAAAAAAAATGATGGATGATGCCCTTAATTTTTAGGAAGAATGTTAAGTATCAAAACTATTGGATATTATTACTAATTTTCAACTAGTCAAAATTTGTCGTGTAATGCCTAAATAGGTTTGTAGTAATTTGGGGTCACAAAGTTAATCTGTATGATAATTTGTTGTTGGCTAAAAAAAAGTTGTAATTCGGATATTAATATGCATAATATGACAGAGGTAAACATAGTATTTCGATGCAAGACAAGCGATATATAAAGGGTATTTTTCAAATTAAAAAAAATGAATAAATTATAGATGGGATATCAACTCTAATATTAAAATATCAGATATTCACCAAATAGAAATTAGATACGATTAACATGATACAAATGTTTTGAATAGATGACTAAAATAAATAAACAAATAAAAAAGAAAAGCTTCTCAATCTTTTATTCAATTTTCATAGAACAGTCAAGTACTCATTAAAAAAAAAAGAAAAGAAAAAAAGAAAAGTAAAAGGTCAAGTATTCCGATTTATTTATTTAATTATATAGAAGCTCAAAACTTTTATCGATTTCAAATTTGTGGAAAATTCTATTTTCTGTCCCCAAGCTTGTAAGGTTGAGATTTTCTCCTATACTGAATGTCCCTCGTTACTTGAGGCATATTTAGGCAAAATTTTGAGTAGGTTTTCCGCATCGAGTTCTTCAACTTAACTCTTGTTTGAAACTAATGGTGTCAAGAAATTTTCAAGTTTGCATCTATATATTGCAATGAGAGGTATTTCTTGTTGGAGAAAAACTAACTCACCACCTTTAAGCCTTGTACATGTCCGGTTACATCATGATTTGGATGGAATTGGCCCAAAAGAAAACATTTTGAACATTTTTATGCATTTGAGGGTAAAAATGTCATATTTATATGTTTACGGGTAAAATCCACAATTTAGACAAATCCTGGAGGGGTATATTTTGACACTTTTAAAAGTTTGAGCAGTGAGAGTAATGCATGTTAAACTTTAGGAGGCACATCACAAAAAGTATTTTAAGTTTAAGCAGTAATTGAAGTTAAATTATGCTTATGTCCTTGAATTTAACTTGTGTTTGTTTCGCCGGTTAAAGATAAAATTTTTAAATTAGAGTTAATTGACTTTTCGAAAACTAGTTATAAATTTTGTTGACTTTTCAGAAATTGAGAGAATTTAATACAGTTTAGTTGGAGTTAAACTTAAATACCAAACAAAGCCTTATCTCATAGTTATAATTTACACTTAGAACTCTTTTTAGCAATTTACATCTTTAACTTACAAATCTTTACCGATCTACCCTAAATGATAATAATGTTGATTTATTGTAAAATATCCTCGGCTTCTTGTATCAATTTCTCCCAGCACACTCATTTCCTTGACTTAAATGTTAATAAATCAATAAGAGTACAGTTCGGATAAATCTACTTAATTAATGAATAAAGGGACATTGCAAAATAGAGTAGCCATAAATGAAAGTCAATAGTCTAGCTTGATTTCCCTTGGCCACTTCCCAACAACCCAATATTAATGCTCTTTCGTGTAGTTTCTTTTCTTTGTTTTTTGTTTTTTTGGCCAAAATTCGTTGTTTCTTACAAAAATGAAAATGTTTTTAGTATAAAAGCATATTTTGAATATCCTTTTGTGTTCCATGTTTACCTCTCTTATATAATGCAACTTGATGTCTGCATATACTAAGATTTTGGTCTCAAATTATTAGTATTACACACTTGTGTAGAAAATGTACACTCTAAAAAAGATAATGAGGTAAACTAATAAGTTCGAATATTAATAAACTCTAAAATAGTTATGTATCGGAACAATATTCTTATCAATTTGTTAACAATAAATAGATTTACGTCAGAGGATTACTAATTTATCAAGAAAAATTGACATAAGAAGCTGTTGATACACTTTTGATAATAGAATCTGTGGACAACAAATGAGAGGCGGTCATAATAAGATTTCCAAGTCTTTTTACTATCCATTAATAATGATACTTAACGTTCTTTTTAAAAATAAGGGCATCATCCATCATTGAACGTCAATAGAATGCCCTATGTTCTTTTATGTAGTTTCTTTTTGTAATGTTTTCTTTAGACCAAAATTTGTAGTTTAAATGAAGTTGTTTTTAGTATACAAGCATCCTTTGAATATCTTTTATGTTCCATGTTTACTTCTCTAATTTAATGCAACTTAATATTTAGAGAACTAGTTTTCTAAGCCAATGAAAAATCATATAGGCTTAGCCTTGTTTGGAATAACAACTCAAGATGGAGTTTTCATAACTCAACTACAAAATTCCTAAATCTGCGTCTTACTTTTTTTTTTTTTTTTTTTTAAATACTCAAATTTTAAAAGTTGATAACTTTTTATTTTAAGTGGAAATTAGATTTTTGTTTTTTCAACTCGAACAAAAAAAGAGATGAACAAACTAATATCTATATTGCATTTTTTTTTTCGGAATACATTTCAAGTTTTTTAAATATTTTCAATATAACAAATCATTTTCAATTCACACCTTCCCTAAATATATATTTCCAAACCAATCTCCAAAATTCCATCTTCAATTGTCACTCCGAACGACATTGTGGCCCCAAATTATTACACACATGTCTAAACAATTTGTATGATGAATTTTGACTGGTTCGAAAAAAAGAAAAAATAATACTAATAATGTTCATTGTAATGATACTTAACATTCCTTCTAAAAATAAGTATATTATCATCCATTTCCTCTCTCATTTAAAGGGGGAAAGTATGTGGTAGAATCCCATTTAGATACCCTATCGTTAAAGTTCATTTTAAATCGTTAAGATATAAATAAACAGTTGAACGTTGCTTGTGTATAATAATTATAATATACCCTACTTCATATTAGTATAGACTAAAAAATTAAAAATATAATAAAAAAAAGAAATTTAAAAAAGGCTACGAAGAGGCCCAACCCTCCCCGACACCAGCAACACCCCCCCCCGGGTGACGGACCCTCTATACCAGATTTGCACCCCTACCTCCCAGCGCTGACGAAGAGGCCCCCCTCGCCAGCCTAGTGTCCACCCCCCCCCCCCCCCCCCCCCCCCCCCCCCGACGCCTAGGAGGCCCTCCCTCCCCCAATGCTAACCACCCTCCCCCCCGGTGGGGTCGTCGCCGCCTTTTGAGTTGGGGGGGGACTAGGTCGGGGGTATAAGATAATAAACAAGAAGTTTTTCAAATATTTATAATAATTTATAATAATTAACAAATTTACTAGTCTATTTACTGAAAGTAAATTTCCTATTATCTAATAAATTTGTTAATTATAGTTATTTTCTTCAAATATTCTCAAATATTATTATTTACTTGATTTAATTTATAAAAATTCTATTTACTATAATTTCATAGTTAAATTTAAGAATTCGTATTAGTATTTGGGGGAGAGGGGTACAAGGACATTTGGTTTAACCATTACACATTTTGGATGGAATTGGAGACATTTTGAATATAAATACTTGAATTGTCATCTTAAATAGTATTTCAAAGCTCACAATTTACACAAAGTATTTATATATATATATATATATGTTAAATATTTAAATGGTTATAAAAAATCTTACAAAATAGCAATGTCCATAAAAAATTTCAATTAAATATTTGGATGGGGTTTTGTTCTATTCACCTTTTTGTTTTACACGCATATAAAAAGGAATCATGTTAATCAAATTTGAAAGGAAAAAGTTATGGTATTTTGAAATTTAAATAGAAGAGATAAATTTTTTTTTCTTCTGAGGTTAGGAGTGATGAGATTTGAATTCTTCATCTTTTAGTAAAGATAAGTGCGAAATTACTGATAGATTATGTAAATATTAATTCACACATGTAATTAAATTGAGCCAAATTTAGGTGGAGCTCAGTTTCATGTTTCTTCATATATTCTCAAATGGATCATTTCACACCATTTGCTGGACATTCCAAAAACTTTATTCAGAATGCATATTTGAATTGCCAAATCCAAAATGAATGATACGACATGTTCTTAAATATTTGAAAGAAATCGGTATTTTCATTCTTAGGGACTTTTTTTTTTTTTATAAAGAAAATTGTTTTTAAATATCATCAGGTATATATGTGTTTGTTTAGAACAAAATTCTTTATCTTTTCTTTCTCTTCTAGTTAACAACATAAGAGAAAACCTTTCTCAATCCTTTTTATTTTCCTTACTTAAGTATTTTACACTTTCTCTTTTTATTTTCCCTCCCTCTTATCTTTTATTTTCATTCCCTTTTATCAAACGTATCATTTAGGTTGGAAGTAGTGCTGGGAATTCGGCCCGGCCCGGCCCGGTCCGAGCCCGATGGGCTATTGCAAAAATTCGGGTCGGGCCGGCTCGGCCCGGCCTAAATTTTTTAAATATAAGTCCAGCCCGACCTGCGGGCTTAGAGCGGATCGGGCCTAATTTTTTAAATTTATATTTAATTTTATTTTTTATTTGTAATTTTTGAATAAATTTGTATATTTTTTATAATTTAATAATTTATCTTAATATTTTATCTTAGATAAAAAATAAAAAAAAATTTATACTTTGTTAAAAAAAAAATTTGATATACTATTTTGATATTTATATTTATATTATAATTGCTTAGTTAATACGTAATAATTATAATATTAGTTAGTTAGTTAACTTAATATTATAATTAAACATTTAATTTTAGTTGTTTAAGATTATAATTATTTATCAGTGTTTGCTTAGTAGTTATTTTTTTATTAAATATTACTAAATTGAAAATAAATTAAGCATGTAATAGAAATTATAAATTTTATTAAAAAATAATGATACAAAAAAGAAAATATAAAATTGAAATTTAAAATTTTATTGATGTCATGATCGACTCATTAAAAACTTTACTAAGTAAAACCCATTGGGATAAAACCTCAGTAAAGAAAAAAGAGTGCAATCTTAATTCATATGAAAAAAATATATCAATCAGCATCAACAACCGGAAGGGGGAGCCGTAGGAGCATTGTCAATATCATCGTCATCGATTATGGTCATTTTGTTAAAGTGTTGGAGTATCTCTTGATCTTCTACTGTATATTGCATCATTTTATCTGCATGTTCCCAATCTTTTAGGCATGTAAGCACCTCGACCATCTCAGGTGTTAATGAGGTCCACCGATCTTTAATTATTCTTTCAGCTGTGCTCAATGCTGATTCAGAAGAAACTGTCGAAACAGGAATAATTAAGATGTCACGTGCTAAACGGGAAAGCACTGGAAAATTTATCGACTGCAACCTCCACCAATCTAAAATTTTGAAATCTTCAGTATTTGTAGTTGAGTCTAGCAGTGAAAAATCTATATCTAAGTATTTTGTGAGCTCCGAGTGTGTCGTACTCGTGGTAGTTGAACTTGCTGAAAGTGGACGAGTAACACTCGAACTTGATGAAGAGCCCGATCTTGCTGGAGCAGAGAAAAAACCAAAAACTTTTTTCTTTTTCCGATCACCAACAGTTGGAAGAGTTTCTTCGATTTGAATGTTAACTTGCTGCCCGAATTTATTCTGATAACTTGCAAAAATCTCAAATAACTTGCATTTAGTGTTATTAAATGTTAAAGAATACGTTGAAGCAAAATCTACATTCATATGTTCAGAAATATGAGTAAGACCATTATAAAGACCATTTAGTTTAACTATAGAATTTAAAACAATGGCAAGACAATATAATAAAGGCATGTTAATTGTGATCCCAAAATTTCATAAACTTTTTCTCAATTTTTTCTAGTATTAGTTTAAATAAATCATCATTTATATATTCAGAAAACAATGAAGACATAAGCATTAATTGGGTGAAAACTAGTGGAGAAGTGGGATAATAAACACCAGACAATAAAACAGTAGCATCATTAAAAGTTGCTAAAAATAAATCATTCTTTCAGCAATAAACCAATTAATATCAGATAATAAAATCATCTTATGCTTTCTATTATAAAACATAGAAATAACATTTTTATATTCTATTGCATTTTTCAACATTAAATAAATTGAGTTCCACCTTATCGGCATATCAATCCTAAATTTTTGAGGTTTTAAACCTTCTGCTTTGCAATACCTCTTAAATTCAGCAATGCGATGATATGAATTATGTATCTAAAGGAGAGCATTACGAATATTTTCTATGTTACTACTTACTAACTTCATACCTGATTTTACATTGAGGTTGATGATATGATATGCACAACGTTGATATAATAAAATTCCACCAATATATTCTGACAAGTTTTTCTCAAGAAAACGAATTGCAGCGGTATTTGCTGAAGCATTATCTAGGGTGATTGAAATAATGCAATTGCTAATGCCAAATTTATTTAAAACACTCATAATATTATCAGTAATATTTAAAACATTGTGAGAATGATCAATAAGTCTAAAGCCAATAATTCTTTTTTGTAATTGTCACTGGGGATCTAAATAATGTGAAACTACACTAATATAATCTTGGTTTGACCTAGCAGCCCAAATATCAGATGTCAATGCAATACAAAATGAGTTTGTATTCATATAAGATATTAATGTAGTGCATTTTTTACTATAATAAGATATAATATCACTCCTAATAGTTTTTCTAGTAACGGTTTTAAATTGTGGACAAAAAGATCTTTAAATATGCTCTACATAAAATGTATTTTCATCAAAACTAAGAGGTAAATCTGTAGAGGCAATTAAACGAGCTAGAGATTCTCTAGCTACCATGGGATCATAAGAAAAAGGACATACTGAGCCATCGGTGTTGAATTTTAGAGTGCTTTGTGTTGGCTCCCTTCCCTTGTAATGTTTCTTAGCACATTATTCACCATGGGCTAATAAGTGGCGGGTCCCACTTGAGCTGTTAGCAGTCAAAATTTTTTGGCAATACTTACATTTTGCTAGTCTTGTTTGTGTTTTTTTGCCGTCAGGGCCGAAGTCCTCTTTTTACACAATATCGAAGAATTGCCAAGCACGTGAAGTGGTTCTAGTAGCAGTACCTTTTGGCTCTTTTGGTGGACAACTGGTACTTCCTGAACTACTTCTTGATGGTGCCAACATTGGACTTGGTGGTATTGGAGTATTGAAACTCCTACGTCTGATCTCAGGGACATTGTCGCCAGCCTTCATACGGGAAATCTCCACTTCTTCGATGTCGCGGTCATCCATCCCGTGGTAATCATCATCAAGATCAACAATTGGTTGTTGAACATTTGGATTTGGATTCATTTGATTTTTATTTATTTATAGGAAAGTAAGTATTAGAAATTTAAAACTAGAAATAATGAGTATGATAATATGAGTTATTAAAAAGTAGAGAAATAACAAGAATAAGGATTATAAAATAATGAGAATATGAGTTATTGTAAATTTAAGAGATTAGACAGAAAAAAATTATAGAATATTATTTATTGAATACTGGCCTTGAGACCTTGGACTACCGAGCATATAGAGCAAGAATTACGCGCCTCCGCGCCTGACCGGCGCGCTGCGCGCCGCTGTTGCCACCCCCCTGACCCGTCCCGGTCTTGATCGCCTGGGCGCTGCAATTTCCCCCACTCACAACTTTTCCCGTTTTTCCTCCCGCTTCTTCTTCTTCCCCCCTTCCCCTCTTCCTTCTCGCCTTGGTCCCCGGTTACTCTACTTTCTATCCCCGTTGGACCACACGGCTCTTCCCGCTTTGGTCCCCCGGTTGTCTTTGTTTTGTTTTTTTGTTTTTTATATCTATCTCTACATCGCTCTCTACTCTTCTTTCCTAATCTCATTTTTTTTCCTCCCCCTTTCTCCCCTTTTCCTCCCGGGCGGGCCCGGCTGGTCCATCGGACTTAAATATTCGGGCCGGGCCTAAATGAGAGCCCAGCCCGCCTCTTACTATAGGGCCGGGCTTTTACCGGACCCATAGAATACGGGCCGGGCTGGGCCAATGATTGGGCCTAAATTACGGGCCGCGAGTCGGCCCGTTTGACCCGGCCCAAATTCCCAGCTCTAGTTGGAAGGAGAGGAAATAAAATTAAAAAATAAACTCATGGTAGACTTGTCCTTTTCATTTTTGTTTGTTTGCTTGGAATAAAGTTTTCGTTCAAACTCGTGCATTATCTGTATTGGGCATTGAGGGAACCTTTTTTTCTTTTTTCCTTCTTCATCTTATCTCATCTTATCTTATCATGTGTAAAAGTGTCAATCCAACTAAAACTTTTTTAACCTATTTTTCTTTTTGACACTTGTCAACACCCAAGAACAAATTAATTTGGTTTTAATCCAACTAAATTTTTTTAAACCATTTTATCTTTTGACAATTGTTCCCACTTTAGAAACTAATCCAACAAAAAACTTTCTTAATCTCTTTTTCTTTTTGACACTTGTCATCACCTTTGAAAAAATTAGTTTGTTTTTAGCTAATCCAACTAAAACTTTATTTAACCTATTTATCTTTTGACACTATCTTTTTCTAATAATTATCTCCAACATTGAAAAAACGAATCAAACAGAAACTAATCAAGTGAAAAAAAAAAAAAAAAAGAAGTAACAAAGCCAAAAATAAAATGGATTCAAATGATTGAAAAAGTGATATGTGACCGTAGAAACGAAAATTTAATCAAATATATATATATATATATATATAATAATATAACACATCATAATTATTTTTTTCATTTGATTTATCATTTTTTTAAATGTGCCTGACACATGCGGACTACCACTAGTTAACTTAATAAAGGACAATAGACTTTAACCATCAAACGCAAATTACGCAGACAGCTATGTGACAAATATTTATTTATTATTATTATTTGCATTTCTGTCATCCCCTAGTATCTGATCTGTTTGTTTTCTTTCTTGCTTGCATTATTAGTCCCATTGTTTGTGACTTCAAAAATGACATTCATCTACTATTGGTGTCAGACTTCTAAGTTTATATCCAAAGCAAGCTCTTCCTAGTCCTCACCATCACACTTCACCAGGTTCCTCCTAAATCCCTTTTATAATTTTCCCTCTCTCTTTCTCTCTCTGTTTTTGTTGTTGTCGTTGTTTTATTTATTTTTATTTTTTATTATATAATAAATTTGCTTGACTTGTATAAGAATTTTGTTAGAATTAACTGAACTTTAGTCACTGATAAAAGTATATTTAAATGTAACAGGGAGGTCTCTTCATCTTTTCCTGATTTGATCATTTTCTATCTGTGTTACATGAAAAACTAATTGGTCAAAGTTTGAGTTTCAACCAAGTTGGGGGAAAAAAAAATCCAATTTCTACTTCCTAAAACTTCTCGCCAGAATGGGTCACATAGAAGTGGTGTTTTTCGTCCAAGTCCTATCAATCTTCTATTTGGAAAGAAGTTTTTGCTCTAAATTTGATCCCGTAGACAATTATCTTGTAGACTGTGGATCACCAACTGACACCGTAGTTGGTGACCGTGTTTTCTCATCGGATCACACGGCATCGAAGTTTCTTTCAACCCCTCTAGATGTTCTTGCCAGGACCGCCAATAATTCAACTTTTTCCTCTAGTGATTCACCCTTGTATCAAACAGCAAGAATCTTCACCCAAACCTCAATCTACACCTTTCCAATCCGCCATCAAGGTAGACACTGGATTCGCTTTCATTTCTCGCCGTTTGTCTACGAAAACTACGACATGAGCACTGCAAGTTTCACCCTTTTTACCGAAAACCATGTCCTCCTCAAAGACTTCCGCACTTATAATACCACTTGTTTTAAAGAATTCTCTGTGAATGTGACCTCAAACAACCTTGTTATCACGCTCACTCCTTCAGAGAATTCATTCTCATTCTTGAACGCTGTAGAAGTTGTCTCGGTCCCTGATGAGATCATTACAAATGATTTGGTGTCTATTGTTGGCCTTCCTGATCAAGATTTCAAAGGATTGTCAAGTCAGGCTTTTGAGACGGTTGCGAGGGTGAACATGGGTGGTCCAATGGTGTTTCCTGAAAATGACACCCTTTGGCGAACATGGGTTCCCGATCAAAGTTTTCTATCACACAAAGACATTGTAAAAAATGTTTCCAACATTCAAGCTGTAAAATACATCCCTGGAGGAAAGGTAACCCCTAATGTTGCTCCTGCTATAGTATATGGTACCGCTACAACAATAGGTGAATCTGAAGCACTTCATCCTAAGTTCACTATCACCTGGGAATTTGAAGTGGATCAAGGATTTCGTTACCTCATCAGGCTTCACTTTTGTGATATAACAAGTACAGATCTTCACACTCTCTTCTTCGATGTGTACATAAATTCCCAGAATGTTGCTTCCAATGTTGACACCAGTGCTTTGTCATCCAACTTGCTTGGATCGCCATTTTACATTGATTTTGTCACAACGTCAATTGTTACCAATAAGCTTCGTGTGAGTATTGGATCTTCCAATTTTCGTGATGATTTGCCCAACGCTATTTTGAATGGGTTGGAGATGTTCAAAATCAACAATTCTATGGGAAACTTCAATTTTCTTGTTATGTCTTCAGTTACAAAGAAGAATTTTGGGGCATTAGCCATCGGTGCGAGTATTGGGGGATTCCTTGTAGTGACAATATCTGTAGTTTTCTTCTTAATTGTGTGCGAAAACAAGAAAAGACATGCAATTAAGGGCCCTTCGAAGACAACCGCCGTTGCACTTGAGGCTTCAAAGTATGGGACTTGCAGTTCTTTCCTCGATGTCCAAGAGGCTACAAATAATTTTGATGAGAGTTGTGTTATTGGGAGTGGTGGCTTTGGGAAGGTATACAAGGGAGTTTTAAATGACGGCACTAAAGTTGCTGTTAAGAGAAAAAACCCTGGGTCTCAACAAGGGTTGGTAGAATTTCGGACTGAAATCAAGATGTTGTCTCGATTTCGTCACCGCCATCTTGTTTCATTGATTGCCTACTGTGATGAAGGGAATGAAATGATCTTGGTATATGAATACATTGAGAATGGAACACTCAGGAGTCATTTGTATGGTTCGGAACTCCCTATATTAAGTTGGAAGCAAAGGCTTGAAATATGTATTGGTGCAGCTAGAGGATTGCATTACCTTCATACAGGCTTTGCAAGAGCAATCATCCATCGTGATGTGAAGTCTACAAACATTTTGCTTGATGAGAATCTCAAAGCAAAAGTCGCGGATTTTGGGCTTTCCAAGATGGGACCGGACATTACTAAGGCCAATCATGTGAGCACTGCTGTTAAAGGAAGTTTTGGGTACCTGGATCCTGAATACTTCAGGAAGCAACGACTGACGTTGAAATCAGATGTCTACTCATTTGGAGTTGTTTTGTTTGAGGTACTCTGCGGAAGAGCTGCCGTGGATTCGACCCTCCCGACGGAGAAAATCGGTTTAGCTGGGTGGGCATTGAAATGGCAAAAAACTGGGAAGCTGGAGGAGATCATAGATCCTGCTCTTGTGGGCGAAATTAGTTCTGATTCTCTCAAGAAATTTGGAGAAATCGCCGAGAAATGCTTGGCAGAATTTGGTGCCAATAGGCCGTTGATGGGCGAAGTCTTGCAGAATTTGGAGTGTGCTCTCCGACTTCAAGAGGCTGCCGAGAAAAACATTAGTACTAACATGATGGACGAGTTACCCCAACAAGTTGACAGAAAGTTACAACATTCGGTTTCTGCATTCGAATTGTCACGTAATCGTGCTGGTAATCTTTCAAGTGGTAGCAAAAAGATCAATAAGTCATTCTCTCAGCCAACATAGTCCGACGATAGGTGGCTACTTGGAGATGATAAATTTTATGGACTTGGCCTTTCTGTATAATAAGAGATTTAACCTACCAAAATCAAAGGATAAAAACTTTGAACTTGTTTATTGTTTCTTTTTTGTTTTTTGTTTTTGTTTTTGTTTCTTTGACCCTACAAATAAAAAAAAAATATGGGACTTATCTAGATCTAGGTGACTGAGATTTGTTCATAAAAATGAAAAATCTATTTGAGATTGCACTGCTCAATATATTATCGAATTGCAAATGGATGGCTATTTGTCTTTCTTTTGATCTTAAATGATGGATGATGTGTGTCAAAAACAAAAAAAAAAAAAGAGATCGATGATGCCCTTAATTATTAGGAAGAATGTTAAGTATCAAAACTATTGGATATTATTACTACTTTTCAACTAGTCAAAATTTGTCGTGTAATGCCTAAATAGGTTTGTAGTAATTTAGGGTCACAAAGTTAATCTATATAATAATTTGTCGTTGGCTAAAAAAAGTAGTAATTCGGATATTAATATGCACAATATGACAGAGGTAAACATAGTATTTCGATGCAAGACGAGGGATATATAAAGGGTATTCTTCAAATTTAAAAAAAAAAAAAAATTGTGGATGGGATATCAACTCTAATGTTAAAATATCCGATGTGAACAAAATAGAAACTAGATATGATTATTATGATACAAATGTTTTGATAGATGACTAAAATAAATAAACAAATAAAAAAGAAAAGCTACTCAATCTTTTTATTCAATTTTCACATAACAATCAAGTACTCATTAAAAAAAAAAAGGTATTCCGATTAATTTATTTAATTATATAGAAGCTCAAAAATTTTATCGATTTCAAATTTGTAGCAAATTCTATTTTCTGTCCCCAAAATTGTAAGGTTGAGATTTTCTCCTATACTGAATGTCCCTCGTTACTTGAGGCATATTTGGGAAAAATTTTGAGAAGGTTTTCCGCATCAAGTTCTTCAACTTAACTCTTGTTTGAAACTAATGGTGTAAAGAAATTTTCAAATTTGCATCTATATATTGTAATGGAAGGTATATCTTGTTGGAGAAAAACTCACTCACCACCTTTAAGCCTTGTACATGTCTGGTTTCATCCACGATTTGGATGGAATTGGCCCAAAAGAGAACATTTTGAACATTTTTATGCATTTGAGGGTAAAAATGCCATATTTATATGTTTACGGGTAAAATCCACAATTTAGACAGATCCTGGTGGGGTATATTTTGACACTTTTAAAAGTTTGAGTTGTGAGAGTAACGCATGTTAAACTTTAGGAGGCACATCATGAAAAGTATTTTTAAGTTTAAGTAGTAATTGAAGTTAAATTGTACTTATGTACTTGAACTTAGCTTGCGTTTGGTTCACCGGTTGAATATGAAATTTTTAAGTTAGAGTTTATTGACTTTTCAAAAACTAGTTATAAATTTTGTTGATTTTTCAAAAATAAAATAAAAAATAAGAGAAAAAAAATACAATTTAGTTAGAGTTGAACTTAAATGCCAAACAAAACCTTATCTTATAGTTACAATTTGCACTAAGAACTCTATTTAACAATTTACACCTTTAACTTACAAATCTTTACCGATCTATCCCGAATGATAACAATGTTGATTTACTGTTAAATATCCACGGCTTCTTGTATCAATTTTTCTCAGCACACTCATTTCCTTGACTTAAATGCTAAGAAATCAATAAGAGTATTGTTGGGACAAATCTACTTAATGAATAAAGGGACATTGCAAAATAGAGTAGCCATAAATGAAAGTCAATGGTCTAGCTTGATTTCCCTTGGCCACTTCCCAACTACCCAATATTAATGTTCTTTTATGTAAGTTTCTTTTCTTTGTTTTTTGTTTTTTGTTTTTTTGCCCAAAATTCGTTGCTTCTTATAAAAATGAAAATGTTTTTAATATAAAAGCATATTTTGAATATCTTTTGTGTTCCATGTTTACCTCTCTTGTATAATGCAACTTGATGTCTGCATATACTAAGTTTTTGGTCCCAAATTATTAGTATTACACACTTGTGTAGAAAATTTACATTCTAAAAAAGATAATGGGTAAACTAATAAGTTCGGATATTAATAAACTCTAAAATAGTTATCTATGGGAACAATATTCTTATCAATTTATTAACAATAAGTAGATTTACGTCAGGGGGATTACTAATTTGTCAAGAAAAATTGATATGAGAAGCCGTTGATACACTTTTTGATAATAGAATCTGTGGAGAACAAATGAGAGACGGTCATAATAAGATTTTCAAATCTTTTTACTGTCCATTAATGATGATACTTAACGTTCTTCCTAAAAATAAGGGTATCATCCATCTTTGAACGTCAATGGAATGCCCTATGTTCTTTTATGTAGTTTCTTTTGTAATGTTTTATTTAAACCAAAATTTGTAGTTTAAATGAAGTTGTTTTTAGCATACAAGCATCCTTTGAATATCTTGTGTTCCATGTTTACTTCTCTAATTTAATGCAACTTGATATTTAGAGTTCTAGTTTTGTGAGCCAATGACAAATTATATAGACTTAGCCTCCGTTTGGAATAACAACTCAAGATGGAGTTTTCATTGCTCAGCTATAAAACTCCTAAATCTGCTTCTTATTTATTAAAAAAACTCTCAAACTTAAAAAGTTAATAACTTTTTATTTTAAGTGGAAATTATATGTTTTTTTTTTCAACTCGCACAAAAAAAGAGATGAACAAACTATTATCTAGATTTTTTTTTTTGGAACACATTTCAAGTTTTTATAATATTTTCAATATAACAAATCATTTTCAATTCACACCTTCTCCAAACATATATTTCCAAACCAATCTCAAAAACTCCATCTCTAATTGTCACTCCAAACGATTTTGTGGCCCCAAATTATTACACACCTGTCTAAACAATTTGTACGATGAATTTTGAATTGTTCAAAAAAAATAATGATACTAATAATGTTCACTGGTAATGATACTTAACATTCCTTCTAAAAATAAGTATATTATCATCCATTTCCTCTCTCATTATATTTTACTCTTATTTAAAAGGGGGAAAGTATGTGGTTGAATCCCATTTATATACCCTATCGGTAAAACTCATATTTAAACCATTAAGATGTAATCGAACGGCTGAAACGTTGTTTGTGTATAATAATTATAGTGCATCTTACTTCATATTAGAGACTAATGAATTAAAAAAATAATAAAAAAGAAATTTAAAAAAAGCTACAAAGAGACCCAGCCCTCCTCGACGCCGACGACCCCCCCTTTCTCACTAGATTTGCACCCCTACCTCCCGGCGCCGACGAAGAGGCCCCCCTGCCATGCCAATGTCCACCTCCCATCTCCCCTGAAGCCTAGGAGGCCCTCCCTCCCCCAACGCCGCCACACCCCCCCCCCCCCCCCCCCAAACACCGACCAGATTTGGCTTGCGCCGGGGGGGGGGGGGGGGGGGTCGTCGCCGCCGTTGGGAGGGGGGCGGGACTAGGTCGGGGGTATAAGATAATAAATAAGAAGTTTTTCAAATATTTAAGAAAATTTATAATAAATAACAAATTTACTAGTCTATTTACCTAATAAATTTGTTAATTATAGTTATTTTCTTCAAATATTCTAAAATATTATTATTTAATTTATTTAATTAATAAAAATGCTATTTACTATAATTTCAAAGCTAAATTTAAGAATTCGTATTAATTTCAAAGTACAAGGACATTTGGTTCAACCTTTACACATTTTGGATGGAATTGGAGACATTTGAATAGAAATACTCCAATTGTCATCTAAAATAGTGTTTCAATGTTCGTAATTTACACAAAGTATTTGTATATATATATATATATATATATATATATGATAAATATTTAAATGGTTATAACAAATCTTGCAAAATAGCAATGTCCATGAAAAATTTCAATAAAATATATGGATGGGGTTCTGTTTTATTCATCTTTTTGTTGGTACACGTATATAAAAAGGAATCATGTTAATCAAATTTGAAACGAAAAAGTTATGGTATTTTGAAACTTAAATAGAAGAGATTTTTTTTTCTTCTGAGGTTGGGGGTAATGAGATTCGAACTCTTCATCTTTTGATAAAAATAAGTGTGAAATTATCGATAGACTATGTAAATATTAATTTGCACATGTAATTAAATTGAGCCAAATTTAGGCGGAGCCCAGTTTCATGTTTCTTCATATATTGTCAAATGGATGATTTCACACCATTTGCTGGACATTCCAAAAACTTTATTCTGAATGCATATTTGAATGGCCAAATCCAAAATAAATGATACGACATGTTCTTAAATATTTGAAACAAATGGGTATTTTCATTCTTAGGTACTTTTTTTTTTAAAGAAAATTGTTTTAAAATATCATCAAGTATATATGTGATTGTTCTGAACAAAATTCTTTTATCTTTTCTTTCTCTTCTAGTTAACAATATGAAAGAAAACCTTTCTCAATCCTTTTTTATTTTCCTTACCTAAGTATTTTACACTTTCTTTTTTTAAGTTTCCTTCCCTCTTTTCCAACATATCATTTTGGTTGGAAGGAGAGGAAAAAAAAAATAAATAAAAAAAGGGTTAATTTCACTAATAGCACTTCTAGAATAAATTATATTAAATACAGCACCATTTTTTTTCCCTTTCCTTTTTAGCACCGCCACGTCAGTTTTGTGGGGCCCACCAGCATTAAATGTATGCCAAAGGTCAGGTTTACCCTCATCTCCCTCGCAGCCCAAGAGTCACTCTCCATCGCATGTCCTATTTCAGACCAGCTTCTACAATGTTTTAGAGAGAGAAACTCTGATTCTAGAGAGAGAAAGAGTTGCAACCGGCAGGTACTGCTCCATAACCGGAAACCGGACTAAACCACCACGAAGAGCCTTTTATAAACTGCTTGCAAGTGTGTTAACGTCGGAAATCGTCAAAAAAAACTCCCTATGTCGAAGCCCACGAAAATGTGTGAGAAAAACACAACTCTGGAAAGGAGGTCTGTCCGAGTATCGGCTTCGGCATCTAAAAGCCCATCGGCCAAGGAAAAGTTGATTTCTGTTTTTATGTTCATAAAGTTTACGTTTTTAATATCTTTGAGTTTTTATTGATTATACAAAAAAAAAAAAAAAAAAGTTTTCATTTTTATATGTGTTTTTGATAAGATTCCAACTTTATAAATGATCTGTTCAAAAAAATTTGCTTAAAATACATAAAGTTAGTATTTTTATATGATTTTCAGATGGTCATTTTCATTCGGACTTGTTGGTCATAATGAAAATGACTAATTCTTAGTAATTTTGGATGGTCATTTTCATTATGAATTTTTGGTCATAATGAAAATGACTCAGTTTTAAGTATTTTGGATGGACATTTTCATTATGACTCTTTGGTCATAATGAAAATGACTCAATTTAATAACTTTTCGGATGATCCATTTTTTTATGACCAACAGGTCATAACAGTTATGACCGTTACTCTCTAGTTCATGATATGATGGAGAGAGGTCATAACTGTTATGACCACCCGGTCATAACATTTATGACCGTTACTATAGGGAGCGGGGTCATAACTGTTATGACCACCCGGTCATAACAGTAATGACCGTTACTCTAGTTCACGACGATAGGGAGAGAGGTCATAACTGTTATGACCACCATGTAAGGTCATAAAAGTTATGACCACCCGGTCATAACAGGTATGACCGTTACTCTAGTTCACGATAGGGAGGGATGAAGGTCATAACTGTTACGACTTTACGGTCATAACATTGATGACCGTTAGTATAGGGATAGAGGTCATAACTGTTATGACCATCCGGTCATAACAGTAATGACCGTTATTATAGTTCACGATAGGGAGAGAGGTCATAACAGTTATGACCACCCGGTCATAACAGTTATGATCGTTAGTATAGGGAGAGATGTCATAACCGTTATGACCATCCGGTCATAGCAGTAATGACCGTTACTCTAGTTCACGATAGGGAGCTTTAAATGGAATCTGTATCTCTCACCGTCATCCGATGAGTTAATCGATTCTACTGTGGAGATTCACAGCAGCTTCTGAGCACCGTTCTCTGGCAAAGATTACTTTACCATCACAGTTTTTACCCTCATTTCTCTTGTTTTTTTATCTCTCTGCCGAGTTAAATTCAGATTTTTAATTGAAATGGTTGAGTTTTGTTAAAGTTTCTAGAGACGGAAAGTTGTTGAGCCCTTCGCAACTAGAAAAGAATATCAAGATTGGGTTCTTCAGATGCACATGCAGTATGATGAAGAAGTTGATCATGGTGAAAATGAACCAGTTATTGTTGTCAGCCCTGTGAAAAGCAAAGAAATTGGAATGCTCGGCTGCCAAATCTCAAATCCGACAGGTAATATATAATCAAAATCTAATTTGGCAGCCGAGCATTCCAATTTCTTTGCTTTTCACAGGGCTGACAACAATAAATGGTTCATCTTCACCATGATCAACTTCTTCGTCATACTGCATGTGCATCTGAAGAACCCAATCTTGATATTCTTTTTCTAGTTGCGAAGGGCTCAACAACTTTCCGTCTCTAGAAACTTTAACAGAACTCAACCATTTCAATTAAAAATCTGAACTTTACTCGACAGAGAGAGAACAAAACAAGAGAAATGAGGGTAAAACTGTGATGGTGAAGTAACTTTTGCCAGAGAACGGTGCTCAGAAGCTGCTGTGAATCTCCACAGTATAATCGATTAACTCATCGGATGGCGGTGAGAGATACAGATTCCGTTTAAAGCTCCCTATCGTGAACTAGAGTAACGGTCATTACTGTTATGACCGGATGGTCATAACGGTTATGACCTCTCTTCCTAAACTAACGGTCATAACTGTTATTACCGGGTGGTCATAACAGTTATGACCTCTCTCTCCCTATCGTGAACTAGGGTAACGGTCATAACTGTTATGACCGGGTGGTCATAACTGTTATGACCTCTCTCCCTATACTAACGGTCATACTGTTATGACCGTAAGGTCGTAACAGTTATGACCTCCATCCCTCCCTATCGTGAACTAGAGTAACGGACATAACTGTTATGACCGGGTAGTCATAACTGTTATGCCCTCTCTCCCTATACTAACGGTCCTAAATATTATGACCTCCATCCATCCCTATTGTGAACTAGAGTAATGGACATAACTGTTATGACCGGATGGTCATAACAGTTATGACCTCTCTCCCTAGCGTGAACTACAGTTTCGGTCACAACTGTTATGACCATCCGGTCATAACAGTTATTACCTCTCTCCTTGTGTCAAACTCCTTGATTTAATGACCACTTTTTTCCTATATAATAGTGTATCAATATTTTCAAATATATTATTTCATTGCTATAACAGGTCATTAAATTAGCAAATTATAAATTAAATGAAAAATTTATGCTTCTTAAAATAAAATATGACTTAATAGCTATAACAGGTCATTAAATTATCAAATTATAAATTAAATGAAAAATTTATGCTTACTAAAATAAAATATGACTTAATAGCTATAACAAGTCATTAAATTATCAAATTATAAATTAAATGAAAAATTTATAAATCTTACACTTACAATGACTTAATTGCTATAACAGGTCACCTTAAAATATTAAAATAAAAATTTGAGAAACTTTGTATAAAGACATATATGCCCTCAGCCAACCCTAAATTGATTTTTTGACCACTTTCCCGCCCCACTCACCCCCTTCCCGCGGACCCCAATATATAAGTCACATTAGCATTAAATTTGAAATTTATCCTTCTGCTTTCCTCGTATTTCTTTCTTTTCTATCACTGAAGGCTCACGAACCCTCTCTGCACCATTACCCACTGATCTAAACTTACTCTAAGTCCAACAAATCTAACGCCATCCACGTTCACTCTGTTCAACGAACCCAAAAAGCCAGATCTGCCCGTCATTCATTTTAGTAGAGATCTTCCCACTTCCAATCATATATTCCGAGGTAATGCTGCATCTTATTTTAATTTATTTGTTACTACATGATTTAAATGGGTGTTGGTTTTGAATCAAATTCTAAAAATTGATTCTCTGATAAACTTTTTGGAGTTTTATCGGTCTTTGTAGCACTTGTGGGTCTTCTGGTCTTGAGATATAAGTCAACTCTCTATATACAACATAACTGGTCATTTGCACAATGAGCTTCCGGCCATTATAATTGTGACTGGTTTTGTTAACTCACTATATATATATAACAAAACTGGTCATTTACATAATGATCGTCCGGTCATTATCATTGTGACCGGTTTTGTTATATAAGTAGTCAACTCCCTATATATAACAAAATTGGTCTTCCTTCCCATCTAACGCAAATATAATATGACCAAATTCTTGCTGTTTCGTTCAGGAATGGATGAGGTTTGTGTTTTCATCAACTTTAATAGTCAATGGGACGGCACATTGAGATATGTTGGTGGCGAATTGAAGGGAATATTGGTGCCCAAGACCGCAACATATGTTGATCTTATTCAGTTGGTCAGAAGTGTTATTGGAATTAGTCGCCTAGACATGACGATTGTCACGAGATACGTTGTTGAACCTGAGCTGCCTCCCGTTAGGATCCAATGTGATGCTGACGTTAAATTCTACATACAATTGAAGAAAAAGGATGTTCACGTGCTTAGCAAATTTCTAATTACCATCGATGTATTGGAAGAGTCTGGGGCGGAAGCCATGCCACCGGATGTAGGGGAAAGCAACCACATTGACGTTCACCCTTCTAGGGTGGGTGGACAGAGTGATGAAGCCATCCAACCTGTAAATGACAGTAATCTCATAACCCTTCCTCCTCATATCCCTTCTCCCATAGTATGTCCAGATTTGTACAATGACCATGGAATTGATAAGCAACATCATGTATTCAACCCTAACTCAAAGACGGCCCATGATGATTGTAATGTCGGGAGATTGAATGTTGCGGATACTACTCGTCACTCAAACGAGAAGAGTACCACACCAAGCATTGGAGCCCATTCTATTGCCAATAATATTAGATCTCAGTCTGATAATGTACCAAGTAGTGACAGTTTTTTCGGCACAGTAGTTGTTGCTGATTTTACACCTGTCACAATGCGCGTAAATGCTATTTTTGAGAACAAAAAGTTACTGCAATACCATCTTCACCACGATGCCATGACTAAACACTATCAATTCAAGGTGAAGAGTGTAACGACCCGCCAAGCACAGGCCGTTACCATACATATATGTATATTTTCATACTTTCATACTTAACGAAAACAGCGGCAAATTTTTTTTTTTACGACGTAATTTACACATACAGATACGTACGTAAACATAACGAATATTAAATAAAGTTGTTCGAGCGTAAAATAAAACTCATAATATAATTACATAAGAATTCAAAACGTGTAGCGGCTTGATCTCCACATTTCACAGTCCGCCAGGCCTCGCCCTTCCATCTTGCATCATCAGTTGCTAGCAGGTTGTTTACCTACAGCATAGACATAAGACAGTGAGCTTTCGCTCAGCAAGTACAACTACTAATTACCGCGACATCACAAACACAACATATCCTAACATATCATAACATATTGTAACATAACATTTCATAGCATATTATAACTTATCATAGCATATCCTAACTTATCATAGCATATCCTAACTTATCATAGCATATGCATGAACCATTTATGCTTCATTATGCTTTCTTATTTCTTCATAACATTCTTTCTTAACTTATCTTTACTTATGGGCCCCATAACATAAGTGTCCGTACCGGGCGCGCAACTATGGAGTGGTTGGGATGGCCAGTCCATTTCCAACTCAAACCATAGTCCAACCCGACTTAGCACGGGTCGGTACGACACGGGCAAGCTCACTTGCCATCATAACTTGCATGGTCTCATACTTGATCTTATTCTTATTAATTGGTGAACATGCTTCGTGATGTTGTACATAATTAAAATCATGATCTTGTCTTATCATAACACAATCTAATATTTTTCATAACATATATCATAGCACATGACATAACATACTACATAGCCTAGCATATTATAACACATAACATAGCATACTTTATAACATATCATAGCATTCAACCCTTTTCTAGCACATGGCATAACATAACATATAACATAGCATTTCATGATTCATAACATCTTTCATGACCTTTCCTAACCTATTATAGCACTTAACATATAGAGCATAGCATTTTCTATCACTTAGCATGTAACATTTACGTCACATAATATTTTCATCATACTTAGGCAAGTATACACAACAAAGCCTATGCTGTAGGTGGAGTTATACTTACCTTGTTTATGTTCACTGTGTCCGATGTCTAGCTTGATTCCGCCAGGACACTGCTGCGTGCTATACTCTGTTATCAAATAAAAGTAAGGGTTAGAAATGTTGGTAATATAACCAACACTCTTATATAACTTTAGTTATATATCCCTTACTTAATTTTACATTATCCTACTTGGTTACATTTAGTAACCTTAGGGTTTAAATCTATCCTAATCGGATTGTTTTTAACTTTAGATTTCAAAATCCTATTTTCTTGTAAAACCTTATGTAAAATTCTTTGTTAAATCTTTTGTTTAACTTTAAAAACTGAAAATCATAAAATAAGATTGGTAAAATTATTGACTATTGGAAACTGTCTTTGGAATAGCTTCACATTGTCAATTTATCAGTGCATGTAAAAAATTATCTTTTTCTGTATTGTTTCCAGAAATTCTGTACAGAATTTTCCTATTTCCTGTATAGTTTTTAAAATCCAATTCCATTAAAAAATCAAAGCCGATTTTGAAAAATTTCTTCACAAAAGTTTTAGCTATCGAAAAATCCTACAACTTTCGTGTTTTAGGTAAAACCCAGTTCGGCCTTTAACACGCTCAAATCCCTTGTTGAATCAATCTTGGCCGTGCATGGGTCCTGGGCACGGTCAGGCTCGGATTTCAGTAAAAACTGAGGCCATTAAAGCCTCATTTTGCAAAACCGTCCGAGATTCCTCCTAGGAAAAACCATTCTCTACAACTTTCATGTTTTGAGTTTTTCCAAATTCGGCCTCTAAAGGCCTCAAAATCTGTTTTTCCCGAAACTGGCCAATTTCTACCCGAAATGGCAGTTTTCAGTTTTAAATTCGTTTTACGTCCTATTACGTACACCCTACCTCAACCGACCACATCGGGAGCCTAGAGCAGTCATGCAACACGTTTCTAATGTCCAATTTTCACCATGCAAATCAAAATTAACATCATAGATCAAGCATATAAACCCTAGTCATACAAACAAACACCTAGCATGCATATTTGAAACCACCAAACCAAAAACCTAATTAATCAAGCACATATCCTAAAATTTTAACCTAGGGCAGAATTGAAAGTGAGCTTATGCTCATACAAACTTTGCTTGAAATACATTTAAATTTCCCAATTGAAATTTAAATGAAAAACTTAGAGGTTCAAGGGATTATACCTTACTTACATCCAAGATTTGGCTTGGCTCTTTGCTTCCTCTTTTTCCTTCACCAATAGCCGGCCTTCCTTGGCTAATAGGGTCCAAAATTTTCAGCCTCCCTTGCCTTGAAGTCCGGTCACCAAATTGCTCAAAAATCCGGCCACACTTGGCTTGGTTCTCCCTTTTTCCTTCCTCCCTATA
This sequence comes from Ficus carica, assembly GCA_009761775.1. Lineage (NCBI taxonomy): Eukaryota > Viridiplantae > Streptophyta > Magnoliopsida > Rosales > Moraceae > Ficus > Ficus carica. Next base: position 4,619,935 of record CM019741.1, on the reverse strand, counting down.
ACCGGCCTTTTTGGCCAAATTGAGCACCAAAATTTCTTGAACTCTTGGGTGATGTTCTAGGTGGAAATTCAACACTCAAAACCCTAAATCCCCCTTGGGTTCAATTTTTTCCAACTTCCTTGCTTGCTTTCACAAGAAAACCGGCCACTCCTCAAGCTTTTTCCCTCTTGGATTTTGGTTTTTCTCTCTTAATCCTTAGCCTCTCAAGTTCGGTTTTGGGTGAAGAAAAATTTGGGCAAAGTTTAGTTAGGATTTTCTAATTTTTTTGAATTATGGAACCACCTATTTATAGGTGAAGATCAACTCTTGTAAATTGCAATTTGACCCTTGAAAAAGCAATGAATCACACATTGGGGGGGGGGGTATATGTGGCCGGCCATTCTTGGTCCAAATCATCCAATTACTTTCTAATTTTTCCTTTAATTCCTTAATGATGCAATTAATTAAAAGGTGGATGATGTCATCCTCCTTAAGGGTTGTTTGTTACTTTTTCTTATTATACAGTCCACTTTTAAGTTATCACAGATATTTTTAATACTGGATTCACTTATACACAGTATTGTTATATTGAACTACAGTCCAAAATTCATCTGTGTAACAACGAACTGTATAAAAATTTTCTTATAACTTGAAGCCACTTGGCCCAAGATATCATAATTAATGTGCTTGATTTTCTATGGTGGTTTTGAATCCTAAACATATCATTTTATTCATAAAAATGGCTCTATGCAGTACAATTCTATACTGTGAATTATTTTATCGTACAAACTTTTCTTTGACTTTTTGGGGTCAATCTTCGGCTTTTTCGTCCACCATTGACTTTCTTGTCAACCGTTGACTTCCTTGTCAAGATTTGACTCCCGTGGTCAACAGTTGACTTTTTGGTCAACCGTCGACGCTTTTGGTCAAACTTTGACCAACATACAATTTTGGTAGTTTTTTACTCCTTTTTACTTAAAAGGTCTTATGCTTGGCTAAGCAATCATTTTCGAGTCTTATAAAACCATAAGAACTCACAAAATATCATAAAAACCCTTAACCGGGCTCTTTCATAATTATCCTCAAGGTACAGTTGAATTTTTATACAAGAAATCATAACGATCGAAAAACTAGGTATTACAAAGAGGTCGAACTCTACTCTGTTACACGTGATATGTATAGATAATGAAGGTTGTCCATGGCAATTGCGTGCGACTAGGATGAGAGATAGTGAATTTTTTGTTGTGAAGAGGTACGACGACGTCCATACTTGTTCAATTGAAATCGTTCAAGGTCATCATCGTCAAGCCAAGAGCTGGATGATTGGCGAGTGTCTTAAGAGAAAATACTTGGACCCGACAATTACCTCATATAGACCTTGAGAAATAATACGAGACATGCAGGCCGAATTTGGAGTGTCTTTCAACTATCTTAGAGCATGGCGAGGGAAGGAAGCTGCACTAACCAGCCTGAGGGGCGATGATGCAGAGTCATACAAAGGTAATTCCCCTTACTGGCATTATAACTTATATATTTACAACATGAAATTGATTTCTTAATAATTACAGGTCTGCCCGCGTGGGCTGAAATGGTTAAGATGAAAAACCCTGGATCCGACATTCACATTGAGACAGACTCAGAAAATTGTTTCAAATACTTTTTCATGTGCTTAGCTGCTTCAAAGCACGGTTAGCCTTATTGTCGTCCAGTAATTGTGGTTGATGGATCAGCACTGAAGGCCAGGTTCGGAGGAATGCTGCTTGCTGCATGCGGTCACGACACAAATGGCTCCATTTTTCCACTTGCATTTGGTATCGTTCCGTCGAAAAGCAATGAATCATGGCAATGGTTCTTCGAGAAGATAAGGGATTCAATCTGCACGCGAGAGTCCCTTGCTATTGTGGCTGATAGGCATAAGGGTATCGAAAATGAAGCCAACCTCGTGTTTCCAAATGCTACCTTCGGGATATGCGTCCAACACTTGGCTGCAAACCTGAAGACTAGGTACAAAGATTTCAAAGGCCCTCTGAAGACCTATTTTGACGGTGCATCGAGGTCGTATCTTGTAAGTGAGCACAATCGGCATATGGAATCCATTCGTAGTCGTAACGCCGACATGCACCGATACCTTCTACAGGCCGATCCTACAAAGTGGTCACGCGCATACTTTAGCGGACGGAGGTATGCAATCATGACAACCAACATTGCATAGTCATTAAACAGTGTGGATCGGAAAGCCAGGCTGATGCCAGTTGGATTTTTGGTGGAATGGTTGAGGGAACTACTACAAAGATGGTTTGTCCAAAGACGTGAAGAGGCATTGAAAATAACATCGAAACTGGCCCTAAATGCAGAGATATTGATTAGAACAAACTTCTCGTTAGGTCTAACAGTAACGGTATGTGATAAAGACCACATCATGACGTACGGTTTGATAATTTTTTTTCCATTAAACTGTATTATATCGAATAAACTAACGTCTTAAAATTTCATTCCTTACAGCCGCGACCAGCCGATCAGTTTGAGTACTCTGTCACCAACAACGCAGCCCAAATTGTGAATCCTCCCAAGCCAAAGCGTGGTCCCGGAAGGCCACGGGTTCGTAGGATTTTGTCCCAGGGTGAAGAACTTGATCCCATTCGGTGTGGTAGATGTAATAGTTATGGACACAACCGACAAACCTGTACTAACTCAGTACCCTTACGAATACATCAAACAAAAATGTCCCAGACAACGGGCACAAAATCCAGTTCGTAAATTTGTTGATTTGTCCAGTAATTTTACTTTTATGCTGTATACCAAATTTAACACATTGGATTTTAAAGAAGCATGTATTTTATTAGCACATTTTCTTTATTTTTTTTCCCATATATCTACCCAAGAAGCATGCAATTTTCAAACGACATTGGATTTTAGAACCACAGTCATAACCGTTATGACCGTGCGGTCATAAATGTTATGACCGGGTTCTATATCGTCTAAAAGAACCACGGTCATAACCGTTATGACCGGGCGGTCATAAATGTTATGATCGGGTTCTATATTGTTTACAAGAACCACGGTCATAACCGTTATGCCGGGCGGTCATAAATGTTATGACCGGGTTCTTTTAGGAATACTAACAGTCATTTGTTCACGATATAGATAAGAAGCGGTCATAAATTTTTTAACCACCAGGTCATAATTGTTATGACCGTTACTCACGTTATAGAGTAACGGTCATAACTGTTATGACCAACCGGTCATTATTAAAATGACCGTTTCTGTAGAATATCAACAGTCAGTTTTGATGGGACCCGCACATTTAATGTAGCCGAAAATCAGATTTTTCATCTTCTCCAACAAGTAACCTTCCCCTCAAATGACCTAAATATTATTTTTGAAAACCAGCTTCTACAGTGTTTTAGGGAGAGAAACTCTGGTTCTAGAGAGAGAAACATTAACCACCCCATAACCGCTCGCAAAACCATCCTAAATTGCCATCAAAACCTTTGATAAACTGCACTCTACATTGTTAACGTCGTTTAATTTCACAAACAAGCTATGTCTGTGAACATGTAAATGTCTATTAAAGGGTTGAAGAGAAAGCATGGAGAAATGGACATGAACGACTCAAACGAGTCACAGAAGTTGACATGTGCCGTAGAAGAGAATACATACGAAGCTGAAGAGATAAAAAAGTTCATTTATGTTTTTATATTTATAAAGTTGACATTTTTAATAGTTCTCAGTACGAATGTGCGTTTTTTATTGCTTATGAGGAAAAAAGTTTTCATTTTTTATTTGTGTTTTTGATGATTTGCCACCCATGTATTCGATCTGTTGAAAAGAATTTGTTTAAAATACATAAATTTAGTAATTTTATCCTTTTTTTTTTTTTTTTTAAATGTTAGTGTTTTGGTTTATATAAATTTTAGTGTTCTGGTTTATATAAATAGGGTTAATTTCATATAAATATTTTCCTGGAAGTTTGTCTGGTCATATATTACTGAGTTTTAAGCTATTTCGGACGCTCATTTTCATTATGACTTGGTGGGCATACTGATTTTTTGACCTGGGTTCCATACTATTAGGACGGTCATTTTCATTATGACTTGGTGGTCATAACTGTTATGACCTGGGTTCCTTTCTATTCGGACGGTCATTTTCATTATGACTTGGTGGTCATGATGAAAATGACCTGGGTTCTTTGCTATTCGGACGGATATTTTCATTATGACTTGGTGGTCATAATGAAAATGACTTAGGTTCCTTGCTATTCGGACGATCATTTTCATTATGACTTGTTGGTCATAATGAAAATGACCAACAAGTCTTTGCTATTTCTGTAGGTCATTTTCATTATGACTTGTTGGTCATAATAATATTTACTCAGATTTATATACTTTCTGCGATACTCATTTTTATTATGACTCGTTGGTCTTATGCATGTTGACTTCGTGGGCATCAATTTGTTAAAATTTTCAATTTTATGTTGTTTTATGTTACATATAATTACTCTACTCTGTTACCATTAATGCAGGTTAAGTATAGTCGACGCGTATCCGATGGTGAAATTACCCGGGCGAAAATAAATACCTTCGTTAACATTAAGGAGACATTTAAGAATTTGAGAAACTGGTTGTCTCCCCGACAGTATGAGATGGTCATCCATCAGCCATGCATTCAACACTTCATGAAGTTAAATACACTTGGTTGGGCTGGCCAGCTGCTCCACAACACCTTAATGCGCCTGACGGATCACAGTGACAATGGCGATGCTCTTTGGTTCCAGGTTGGTGAAGAACTGGGTAGGTTTTCGATCTACGAATTTGGCCTAATAACCGGAATGAAATGTGTTGGGTTTACTCATCTCCCACCGATGGCCGAACCCAGATTAATTAGAAGGTATTTCCAGACTGTGCGAGGTGTGTCGAGGGAAAATTTGGAGTTGCAAATGTCGAATGCGAAATTTAACAACGACGAAGACGCTATCAAGCTGAGTCTACTTTACATCATATTCTGCATTCCTTTGTCAAATGCAAACTCCGTCAAGATAGACCCGAAGTTTTTTGCACTCGCCGATAATTTGGACGAGTTCAATAAATTCCCTTGGGACGTGCTCTCATCGGAGGCAACCCGGGCTGCAATCTGTGCCACAGTTGACAACAGGACGTCTTCGAAGAGAAGACCATTAAAAAAATCTCGACAAGTGCATTACAGTATTGCGGGCTTTCCCCATGCCTTATTGGTTTGGGCATATGAGAGCATCCCAACTATGGCAGCCAAATTCACCACCAATTACGAGCAGGCCATTCCGCGTATGCTGTCGTGGATCACCGCGGATAATGTAAAGTTTGATGAGGTTATGTGGGCTTTTACCGCGGTTGGTGAAAATCAGGTAGATTTTAATCTAAGACGTGTCAATTACAAATTTTTGGTGGTCATTTATATGTCTCTCATGCCGTTGTTGGTCAATTACATAATGACCGGATGGTCATAATAGTAATGCCCTAATGGTCATAACCGTTATGACCGGGTGGTCATAACTGTTATGACCACATAACAGTTATGACCGGGTTGTCATAACAGTTATGACCACCCATGTTATGCTACTACTCGTCTTGGTCATCTACTATTATGACCGGATGGTCATTCCTGTAATGACCGTATACCTTATACTGTTATCCATGCACTAATTGTTGTTATGTGTGCAGCCGAAATGTGTTGGGATGATGTCCACCGAAGAAGAGTTGAAGGACCCATGGGTTGCGCAGTTATTTTTTAAGAACCCAAAGGCTGTGCCTCAATTACTTCTCAAGCCTTCTGTGGCCCGATCGAGCTCCGGTACAAACTCCGAGTGGCAGGAGTTTAAAGAAGAGATCCGAGGACAAATGGACTCAATTAACAAAAGTCTTCAGGTTCTTAAAAGGACCAGAAGAAGTCCAACAAACTGTTGCGACGGGTTCTCAAAATGTTGACCGACAACATGAGTCAGCAGGGCCAGGGAAAGGCACAGTCCGGAACTCCAGTCACCACCAGGCAGCCGATGGATGTTCCAACGAATGAGTCGGATGCTTTGAAGACAACCTACGATGACATCGCCACCAGCTTGCAAGATGAGGTGTTAATTGACTCCTCTATCGGTACCGCTGCTGATATTGGTGTGCAAGCAGCATGAAGTTCCTTACTGGCGAAACGGTTATTGTCTCCCATCAACATGTAGAGGAGGAGAGTAATAAGGTAAGCCTGTATTATAAATTTGAGTCTACCATATATAGATGCAAATGATAATTTTTGTATAAAACAGAAACAAGGTAGTTTTTATTATATGACATGTTGTGAGTCCACACAGGAAAAGTTGGAAGCAACTTTACAAGGAAATGCGAGAGAAGGGATGGTACAATCTGATCCACTTGATGAAATCAAGGAGGAGAGCATGCCTCACCCGGAGAAGGGAAAAAAAGAGGATAAAGATGATAAGATCATCAGTGGACAGGATGTTGTACAGCCTGCAAGCCCAGACAAGGAGGCCAGCACCAGTGATGTGGTTGTTACGAATATCCATAAACTAAAAAACATCTTAATTTGATTACTTCTTAATTTTAACTTGTTTCATATGTCATTTATAGGTCCTTAAGAAGAAGATGGCCAGACTATCAAGGCTTGGCCAACGGCCGACCGGATCTAGGACCGAGGTTGGCTCCCCAGCGCGTGAATCGAGTCAGAGTATTTGTGCCCTCCCACCGAGTCTAGCAGATGAACCTCCGGCCCTTATGCTAGAGAAGTTCAGGGAGTGGATAAATAAAGGGGCGTTGAAGAAGACTCCTTCAGGGTAATTTGTTTATAACCGGATATTGTCCGTTCCAATTGAAGTATATATAAGTATATAATATATTAATAATGTCATCACAGCAAATATTTATTTTTTAGTAAACGGCCTCCCCGATACAATGCCAAGCATGACCCATTGGACAAACCCCATGACCTCGGAATCATGGAGGTGGAGAAAAAAAATTGGTATTATGAATTGGCAACCTCCCCTGTTTGGCTATGGGATGAGGTAAGTGGTGTTATTAATTGCTTTGTAATCAATGTCGTGATTTTTAAGTCAATTTTAACGTGAAGAAGGTACATTGTTTGATGACCAGCTATATTTACAATACATTGGTTTTGTTTTGTGTATGAAGCACATCGATGTAGCCTTTTACTACTTGAGGAAGAAGATCAAGCAGTATCCCAACTTTGAACAACGAAAGGTGACAACGGTAGACACGTTTTTCAGTTCAAAGATTGCTGCAACGTGGCCTGTCTACCAGAGTTCACCAGATAAGTTTGATTGGGGGACCTGTGAGACTTTACTCAAGATGATGCTTGGCTTGTCTGTCCAGAGTGGGAAGACGTGGTTTGATATGAACACTTTGCTAATACCAGTAAACATGGCTATGCTGAAGCATTGGGTACTAGTAAAGCTCGAACTGACAGATTAGACAATGGAGGTGTATGACTCTCTGGAGCATGAAGGCCCTCACAATGAGAAGGTCCGAGAGGGAGTCGAAGGTTTATCAATGTTCATTCCATTGTTGGCTGCTCAAATCGGTTTGTTCGAATTTAAACCATGAGAACCTCCCGGAATGCACCAAATACCGGTCACCATCATGAAAGATATCCCTAAATAAGGCAATGGGTACGTACAATTGTTGCAAATGTTTTGATTACTTAATGTTGCCTTGTTGCCTGTGATGCTTATGTGGATTTTGTCGTTTTTTATTTGTGCAACAGGGGTGACTGTGGCATGTTTACAATTAAATTTGCTGAATGCTTGATAGAAGGGAGGGATGTCAGGTATTGGGTAATTCATGGACGGATGCAACTGTTCCAAGAGTGGCTAACATGTTACTTGTGGGCTCATGCAAAGCGGAAGCTTGCAGGAGCTTATAAAAGTGATGATGAGCCTGATATGGACTAAGATCATGGAGCCACACCAAATTTTTTGTCTTTCCATTTAACAGACTGTAAATAGGCACATTTTTTAATTCATTGTATAGCAAATTATTTTGTTGTAATTTTTATATGGTATTTGTTGTAAACTGTGAAAGTTCACATGATAAAATAAGCATAGGGAGAGAGGTCATAACTGTTATGACCAGGTGGTCATAACAGTTATGACCAGGTCTCTAAATTGTTGGTCATAACTATAAGATGCATAAATTTTTTATTTTAATTTATAATTTGATAATTTAATGACCTGTTATAGTAATGAAGTAATATTTTAAACATAGACACACCATTATATATGAAAAAAGTGGTCATTAATTCGAGGAGTTTGACATAGGGAGAGCGGTTATAACTGTTATGACCAGGTGGTCATAACAGTTATGACCATGTCTCTAAATTGTTGGTCATAAGTGTAAGATGCATAAATTTTTTATTTTAATTTATAATTTGATAATTTAATGACCTGTTATAGCAATGAAGTAATATTTTAAATATAGATACACCATTACATAGGAAAAAAGTGGTCATTAATTCGAGGAGTTTGACATAGGGAGAGAGGTCATCACCGTTATGACCGGGTAGTCATAACAGTTATGACCGTTATTCCTGTCACGATATAGAGTAGCGGTCATAACCGTTTTGACCACCCGGTCATAACGGGTATGACCGTTACTCTTGTTCAAGATATACAGTATCGGTCATAACAGTTATGACCGTCCGGTCATAACAATTATGACCGTCCGATGACCGTTACTCTTGTTAACGATATAGAGTAGCGGTCACAACCGTTATGACCGGGTGGTCATAACAGTTATGACCGGTACTCTTGTTCACGGTATACAGTAGCGGTCACAACCGTTATGACCACCCGGTCATAACAGTTATGACCGGTACTCTTGTTCACGGTATAGGGAGGGGTAATAACCGTTATGACCGTCCGGTCACAATGGTGATGACCGTTACTCTTATGCACGGTATAAAGTAGCGGCCACCGTTATGACCACCCGATCATAACAGTTATGGCCGATATTCTTGTTCACGGTATACAGTAGCGGTCACAACCGTTATGACCATCCGGTCACAACCGTTATGACAATCCGGTCATAACGGTTGTGACCGGATGGTCATAACGGTTGTGACCGCTACTGTATACCATGAACAAGAATATCGGCCATAACTGTTATGACCGGTACTCTTGTTCACGGTATAGGGAGGGGTAATAACCGTTGTGACCGTCCGGTCACAACGGTGATGACCGTTACTCTTGTGCACGGTATAGGGTAGCGGTCATAACATTTATGACCACCCGGTCATAACAGTAATGTTTTTCGCAGTCAGTTTCGTGGCTTTCGACATTTAACGGTTTTTGAAGATTTTTCGACGTTCACAGACTTCCAAGCGGTTTATAGAGGGCTTTCGTGGTGGTTTCGGACAGTTTCCAAGCGGTTCCGGCCGGTTGCAACTCTTTCTCTCTCTAAAACACTGTAGATGCTGGTTTGAAAATTTTTTTGGGACATGCGAGGGAGATGAGGGTAAACCTGACCTTTGGCATACATTTAATGCTGGTGGGCCCCCACAAAACTGACGTGGCAGTGCTAGAAAGGAAGGGAAAAAAAGTGGTGCTGTATTTAATATAATTTATTCCAGAAGTACTCTTAGTGAAATTATTCCTTAAAAAAATCTCATGGTGGACTTGTCCTAGTATTCATTTTTGTTTGTTTGCTTGGAGTAAAGTTTTCGTTCACACTCTTGCATTATCTGTATTGGGCATTGAGGGACTTTTTTTTTTTTGTTTTGTTTTTTTTTTTTTTGTTTCCTTCCTCTCTCTCTTTCCTCTTCCTCTTCCTCTTATCTTATCTTATCTTACCATATGTAAAAGTGCCAATACAACTAAAACTTTTTTAACCCATTTTTCTTTTTGACACTTATCAACACCCTAAAACAAATTAGTTTGATTTTTACTAATCCAACTAAAAACTTTTTTAACCATTTTATCTTTTGGCACTTTGTCACCATTTTAGAAACTAATCCAACAAAAAAAAATTTAACCCCTTTTTCTTTTTGACACTTGTCAATCACCTTAGAAAAAATTAGTTTGTTTTTAACAAATCCAACTAAAAATTTTATTTAACCCATTCCTTTTTAACACCATCTTTTTCTAATTATTATCTACAGTATTGAAAAGTGAACAGAAATAATCAAGGGGAAAAAAAAGAAGTAACAAAGCCAAAAATAAAATGAAACCAAATGCTTGAAAGATTGACATATGAGTATGGAGATGAAAATTTAATTGGATATATACATAATAATATAACACCTCATAATTATTTTTTAATTTGATTTATCAAATTTTTTTAAATGTGCAGCGGAACAGATGCTACTACTAGTCAACTTTAGAAAGGGCAATAGACTTGACCGTCAAACGCAAATTACGCAGATAACAATGTGACAAATATTTATTTATTTTGCACCTCTGTCATCCCCTATTGTTTTTTCTTTCGTACTTGCATTATTAGTCCCATTGTTTTTGGCTTCAGAAATTACATTCCTCTGATATTGGTCTCAGACTTCTAAAATTGTATCCAAAGCAAGCTCTTCCTAGTCCTCACCATCACACTTCACCAGGTTCCTCCTAAATCCCTTTTATAATTTTCCCTCTCTCTCTCTGTTGTTGTTGTTGTTGTTTTTTGTTTGTTTTGTTTTGTTTTTTATTTTATTTTTATTTTTAACTTGTATAAAAATTTTGTTAGAATTAAACTGAACTTTAGTCACTGACAAAAGTATACTTAAATGTAACAGGAAGGTCTCTTCATCTCTTCCTGATTTGATCATTTTCTATCCGTGTTACATGAAAAACTAATTGGTCAAAGTTTGAGCTTCAACTAATTGGTATTTGCCGAAGCATTATCTAGGGTGATTGAAATAATGCAATTGCTAATGCCAAATTCATTTAAAACACTCATAATATTATCAGTAATATTTAAAGCATTGTTAGAATGATCAATAAGTCTAAAGCCAATAATTCTTTTTTGTAATTGTCACTGGAGATCTAAATAATGTGAAACTACACTAATATAATCTTGGTTTGACCTAGTAGCCCAAATATCAGATGTCAATGCAATACAAAATGTGTTTGTATTCATATAAGATATTAATGTAGTGCATTTGTTACTATAATAAGATATAATATCACTCCTAATAGTTTTTATAATAACGGTTTTAAATTGTGGACAAAAAGATCTTTGAATATGCTCTTCATAAAAAGTATTTTCACAAAAACTAAGAGGTAAATCTGTAGAGGCAATTAAACGAGCTAGAGATTCTCTAGCTACCATGGGATCATAAGAAAAAGTACATACTGAGCCATCGGTGTTGAATTTTAGAGTGTTTTGTGTCGGCTCCCTCCCCTTGTAATGTTTCTTAGCACATTATTCACCATGGGCTAATAAGTGGCGGGTCCCACTTGAGCTGTTTGCAGTCAAAATTTTTGACAATACTTACATTTTGCTAGTCTTATTTGTGTTTTTTTGCCCTCGGGGCCGAAGTCCTCTTTTTGCACAACATCGAAGAATTGCCAAGCACGTGAAGTGGTTCTAGTAGCAGTACCTTTTGGCTCTTTTGGTGGACAACTGGTGCTTCCCGAACTACTTCTTGATGGTGCCAACATTGGACTTGGTGGTATTGCAGTATTGAAACTCCTACGTCTGATCTCAGGGACATTGTCGCCAGCCTCCATACGGGAAATCTCCACTTCTTCGATGTCGCGGTCATCCATCCCGTAGTAATCATCATCAAGATCAACAATTGGTTGTTGAACATTTGGATTTGGATCCATTTTGATTTTTTTTTTTTTTTTTGTAGGAAAGTAAGTATTAGAAATTTAAAATTTAGAAATAATGAGTATGAGAATATGGGTTATTAAAAAGTAGAGAAATAACAAGAATGAGGATTATAAAAATAATGAGAATATGAGTTATTGTAAATTTAAGAGATTAGACAAAAAAAATTATAGAATATTAATTATTGAATAATGAGAATTGAGAAATTGGAAATAAGAGAATATAGAGAAAGAAATTAGAGAATAAGAGATTGAAAGGAGAGATGAGAGAAGATGTGTGAAAAATGAAAAGTAAAAGGGTATTAATAGAATGAGAGAATGAAATTTTAAAAAAATAAAAATAATAATTTTAAAGTTTTTAATAAAAGATTTATTATTATTAAAAAAAAATTAAAATCTCAATTCTAGCCGTTGGTCCAACGGTTATATACTTATATAACCGTTGGACCAACGTCTATTACAGCTGTTGGTTCCAACGGTTGTTTTTGTTTTTGTTTTTATATATATATATATATAATATAATATTAATATTTAATAAATATAATTTTTTTAATAAAAATTTTAAAAATAATTAAAATTTTAATAAAAATAATATATATAAAATTTTAAATAACGGGCGGGTCGGGCTGGTCTATCGGACTTAAATATTCGGGTCGGGCTTAAAAGGAGAGTTCAACCCGCCTCTTATTATAGGGCCGGGCTTTTACCGGACCCATAGAATGCGAACCGGGCCGGGCCTAAATTACGGACCGCGGGCCGGCCCGTTTGACCCTGTCTAAATTCCCAGCTCTAGTTGGAAGGAGAGGAAATAAAATTAAAAAATAAACTCATGGTAGACTTGTCCTTTTCATTTTTGTTTGTTTGCTTGGAATAAAGTTTTCGTTCAAACTCGTGCATTATCTGTATTGGGCATTGAGGGAACCTTTTTTTCTTTTTTCCTTCTTTATCTTATCTTATTTTATCTTATCATGTGTAAAAGTGTCAATCCAATTAAAACTTTTTTAACCCATTTTTCTTTTGACACTTGTCAACACCCAAGAACAAATTAATTTGGTTTTAATCCAACTAAATTTTTTTAAACCATTTTATCTTTTGACAATTGTTCCCACTTTAGAAACTAATCCAACAAAAAACTTTCTTAATCTCTTTTTCTTTTTCACACTTTTCATCACCTTTGAAAAAATTAGTTTGTTTTTAGCTAATCCAACTAAAAACTTTATTTAACCTATTTATCTTTTGACACTATCTTTTCTAATAATTATCTCCAACATTGAAAAACGAATCGAACAGAAACTAATCAAGTGAAAAAAAAAAAAGAAGTAACAAAGCCAAAAATAAAATGGATTCAAATGATTGAAAAAGTGATAATTGACCATAGAAACGAAAATTTAATTAAATATATATATATAATAATATAACACATCATAATTATTTTTTTCATTTGATTTATCATTTTTTTAAATGTGCCTGACACATGCGGACTACCACTAGTTAACTTAATAAAGGACAATAGACTTTGACCATCAAACGCAAATTACGCAGACAGCTATGTGACAAATATTTATTTATTTATTTATTTATTTTGCATTTCTGTCATCCCCTAGTATCTGATCTGTTTGTTTTCTTTCTTGCTTGCATTATTAGTCCCATTGTTTGTGACTTCAAAAATGACATTCATCTACTATTGGTGTCAGACTTCTAAGTTTACATCCAAAGCAAGCTCTTCCTAGTCCTCACCATCACACTTCACCAGGTTCCTCCTAAATCCCTTTTATAATTTTCCCTCTCTCTTTCTCTCTCTGTTTTTGTTGTTGTCGTTGTTTTATTTATTTTTATTTTTTATTATATAATAAATTTGCTTGACTTGTATAAGAATTTTGTTAGAATTAACTGAACTTTAGTCACTGATAAAAGTATACTTAAATGTAACAGGGAGGTCTCTTCATCTTTTCCTGATTTGATCATTTTCTATCTGTGTTACATGAAAAACTAATTGGTCAAAGTTTGAGTTTCAACCAAGTTGGGGGGAAAAAAATCCAATTTCTACTTCCTAAAACTTCTCGCCAGAATGGGTCACATAGAAGTGGTGTTTTTCGTCCAAGTCCTATCAATCTTCTATTTGGAAAGAAGTTTTTGCTCTAAATTTGATCCCGTAGACAATTATCTTGTAGACTGTGGATCACCAACTGACACCGTAGTTGGTGACCGTGTTTTCTCATCGGATCACACGGCTTCGAAGTTTCTTTCAACCCCTCTAGATGTTCTTGCCAGGACCGCCAATAATTCAACTTTTTCCTCTAGTGATTCACCCTTGTATCAAACAGCAAGAATCTTCACCCAAACCTCAATCTACACCTTTCCAATCCGCCATCAAGGTAGACACTGGATTCGCTTTCATTTCTCGCCGTTTGTCTACGAAAACTACGACATGAGCACTGCAAGTTTCACCCTTTTTACCGAAAACCATGTCCTCCTCAAAGACTTCCGCACTTATAATACCACTTGTTTTAAAGAATTCTCTGTGAATGTGACCTCAAACAACCTTGTTATCACGCTCACTCCTTCAGAGAATTCATTCTCATTCTTGAACGCTGTAGAAGTTGTCTCGGTCCCTGATGAGATCATTACAAATGATTTGGTGTCTATTGTTGGCCTTCCTGATCAAGATTTCAAAGGATTGACAAGTCAGGCTTTTGAGACGGTTGCGAGGGTGAACATGGGTGGTCCAATGGTGTTTCCCGAAAATGACACCCTCTGGCGAACTTGGGTCCCCGATCAAAGTTTTCTATCACACAAGGACATTGTCAAAAATGTTTCCAACATTCAAGCTGTAAAATACATCCCTGGAGGAAAGGTAACCCCTAATATTGCTCCTTCTATAGTATATGGTACCGCTACAGTAGGGCTGGTCCCGAGTGCCGGCAACATTTACAATATAACCTGGGAGTTCAAAGTGGATCAAGGTTTTCGTTATCTCATCAGGTTTCACTTTTGTGACATAGTAAGTGAAAATCTCGGTACTCTATTCCTCAATGTGTATACGAATTCTGGGAATGTGGCTTCCAATCTTGACATTAGTGCTTTGTCATCTAACTCGCTTGGATCACCACTCTACATGGATTATGTCACAACGTCAGCAGTTACCAATAATCTTCGTATAAGCATAGGAACTCCTGGTTCACCTGTTGTTGCATCATTTGTTATTCTAAATGGGTTGGAGATCTTGAAAATCAACAACTCGATGGGCCATTTCAGTTCTCCGGTTACGTCTTCAAGTTCGAAGAAAAATGTTGGAGTACTAGCAACCGGCGTGAGCATTGGGGTATTTCTTGTAGTAACAGGATGTGTAGTTTTCTTATTGATTATGTGCAAAAATTGGAAAAGACTGGAACTGAAGGGCCATTCTGAGAAAACTACCCATGCAATTGATGCCTTAAAGTATGGGACTTGCATTCCTTTTCTCGTTGTTCAAGAAGCTACAAATAATTTTGATGAGAATTGGGTTATTGGGAGTGGTGGCTTTGGGAAGGTATACAAGGGAGTTTTAAATGATGGGACTAAAGTTGCCATAAAGCGAAAACATCCAGGGTCTCAACAAGGAATGACAGAATTCTGGACTGAAATCAAGATGTTATCGCGATTTCATCACCGCAATCTTGTTTCACTAATTGCTTATTGTGACGAAGGGAATGAGATGATCTTACTTTATGAGTACGTGGAAAATGGAACACTAAGGAGTCATTTGTACGGCTCAGAAGCACTTCCGGTCTTAAGTTGGAAGCGAAGACTTGAAATATGTATTGGCGCAGCTAAAGGGCTACATTACCTTCACACAGGCTTTGCAAGAGCAATTATCCATCGTGATGTGAAGTCTACGAACATTTTGCTAGACGAGAATCTCAAAGCGAAAGTTGCAGATTTTGGGCTTTCCAAGATAGGGCCAGACATTACCAAGGTTTATCATGTGAGCACTGCTGTGAAAGGAAGTTTTGGGTATCTGGATCCTGAATACTTCAGGAAGCAACGACTGACGTTGAAATCAGATGTATACTCATTTGGAGTGGTTTTGTTTGAGGTACTCTGCGGAAGAGCCGCCGTGGATTCAACCCTCCCAACAGAAAAAATCGGTTTAGCTGGGTGGGCATTGAAATGGCAAAAGACGGGGAAGTTGGAAGAGATAATAGATCCTGCTCTAGTGGGAGAAGTTAGTCCCGATTCTCTCAAGAAATTTGGAGAAATCGCCGAGAAATGCTTGGCGGAATTTGGTGCCAATAGGCCCTTGATGGGCGAAGTCTTAAAGAATTTGGAGTGTGCTCTCCAACTTCAAGAGGCTGCGGAGCAAAACTTTAGTACTAACATGATGAGAGAGTTACCCCAACAAGGTGAAAGAAAGTTACAACATTCTGTTTCTGCATTCGAATTGTCACGTACTCATGTTGGTAATCTTTCAAGTGGTAGCAGAAAGATTAGGTCATTCTCACAGCAAATGTAGTTTGAGGATAGGTGGCTACTAGGAGATGATAAATCTTTCGGCCTTGGTCTCTCTGTATGATATGACACTATTGTGGTTTTCTCTTGTGAAAATCAAAGGTTTAACAACTTTGAATTTGTTTCCTTAAAATATGGAATGTCTCTAGACTTGGTTAGCATAGATTTGTCTGTAAAATGAAATCTTTACGTATGAATTTGTTACTATTAGTTTTTCCAGTTTCTATTGATGTTTTAGTGATGTGTAATAATTTGAGGCCACAAAGTTAGTATATGTGAATTGTGATTTGGTATTGGCTAAAAAGACAAGTACTTTAGACAGTAAGTTGCTTGTGTATATTAAAACATTTTCGTTTTATAAGGAACCATACAAATTTTGGCAAAAAATTCAAAGAAAGTAACATAAAAGAACGTTGGGCAGTTGAGAAGCGGCCAAGGAAATTTAAGATGGACAAATTTTGCCTTTCATTGATGGCTACCCTATTTTGCAATGTCCCTCTCTGAATAAAAAGCACATAATTATGTACGCAGTAGATTCATAACTTCAAGAGAGACAAAATTGCATAACAAACAAAGAGGACAAAATACATTGAATAATGGAATTCTTCCATGAACTTTTTTCATTCTCTTCCATAACTTTTGCTTTTTGTGCCTTGGAAAAATAATGGAAATTAAAGACAGGCACATCCAAATTCAAAACATAATTTAACTAAAATAGAATATTGTATTTGGCTGCAGTTAAAAGTGGCAGTTTCTTTCTTTGAAAAAAAAAAAAGGACTGTTTTTCTTTTTTGTTTTTTTAAATTTTTAATGTCAATATAAATACAGAGTTTTGGAAGTTGATTTGGAAATATATGTTTGGGAAATGTGTGAATAAGAAATGAATTGTTATATAGAAAATATTGTAAAATGTGAAATATATTTGGAAAAAAATATGTAATATGGATATTGTTTTGTTTATATCTTTTTTTTGTACCATTTAAAAAAAAAAAATCTCACTTTGACTAAAAAAAAGAAAGTTACGAACTTTTAAAATTTGAGTTTTTTGAAAATTGAAGAGATAAAATGAAATATAAATTTGGGAGTTTTGTAGTTGAGTAATGAAAACTCCATTTGAAGTTGTTGTTCCAAACTGGGGCTAAGCCTGTGTGATTTGTCATTGGCTAAGAAAATGAGTACTTTAAACATTAAGGGCATGTTTACTTTGCATCAAAGGAAAAGAGAAAGAGAATAATCATTCCCTTTCCTACTTAATTATGTATTTACTTACAAAATGGAGAATTAGATTTAAGTTGGCCCTACATAATAAAGGGAGTGAAGAAGGAGAATGTCAATCTCATTACCTTTCTCATTACATTCTTTTACAGTTTAATAAAAACGCGCTCTAAGTGTCATCAATCTTTTCCTATTTTTGTGCATAAGTGAAAAGAAAACAACAAACAGTATCACTACAAGGAAACCCCCAATGCTAACACATAATGCTGCTAGTCTAACATCCTTATTTGAATCTGAGTTAGGGGGTGCTTCTGAATTGTTTGATTTTCATAATCTCTAGCCCATTCAAAATAGCATTGGGGTCAACACCAGGCAGAGTGGAAGGTCCAATACTTACACGAAGCTTATCGCTAACGGTCAAAACTGTAACATAATCCTCATACACTGGTAGTCCGAGAATGTTCTCTGCCATAGCAGAAAGGTCCAAATGTGATGAAACTTCAAAGGAGTCTTATGTATACATTGAAGTACAGAGTGTTAAGACTTTTATTTAAGATGTCACAAAAGTGAAGCCGAATGAGATAATGTAATCCTTGATCCACATCAAAAAGCCATGTTAAATCCTTGATCCTCAATGTTCTTGCCGTACCATATGCTGTAGCTGGAGCAACATTCCAGTCTTTTACTGCCATACTGAACAGCTTCAATATTCGAGAGATTTTGTATAATGTCTAATCTACTAGAAAACTGTTGTCAGGAATCCAGGTTCACGAAAGAGCAACATCCTCAAAGGACACCATCGGACCGCCCATGTTGACCCTCAAAACATGAGTCTCTAGTGTTTGATTCAACAATCCTCTGAAGTTTTCAAGTGTATCAGCGGTAAGCACCGCATCATCTGTGATGAGAGACAACTTCTATGGCGTTTAAGAAAGCAAATGAATCCGCGGACGGGATGAACATGCTAACAAGATTGTCTAAGGTCACATCCACAGAGAATTCTTTGACAGAAATGGTGTTGGAAGTGCTGAAGTCATCAAGGAGGACATGGTTTTCGGTGATAACAGAGAAACTCACAGTGCACATGTTGTAGTTCTTCTCTTAGACAAATGCGGAGAAGTAAAGGCGGATCTAGAGTCTACCATGCGGGGCAGATTGAAATTATGTACATTGAGGTCTTGGTGAAGATTCTTGCTGTTTGATGTAATGGCGAATCACTAGAAGATATGATTGATTTAGAGGTGGTCTGAGCTAGAACAACAGAGAGACTGCACATAAGAAGACTTAATAGAGTTAGCAAACACAAGAGCATTAAACAATAGAGAGTTTAAGGCTCCGTTTGCTTCACCATCTCAACTTAAACTAAATTGTACTTTTTTCATCATGTTTTTTGTCTTTTTTGAAAAAGTTTTTTGTCTTTTCTGAAAAAGTCAACAAAATTTACTATGCAAACTTAAAAATCTTAACTCAACTCAAACTGAACTGGTGCACCAAACGGACCCTAAGAGTAAGCACACCAACGAAGACAACCACAAAGACCACCCCATCTTGATCAGCTACTTCTCACTCTCTATCTATTTTTCTTTTATTTAATTAGGTTCTTTTGTCTAAAAACACTACAATTTTTTTTTTTTTTTTTGGCACTGCAATCGAAGGGTTTCTTATAGACTTAGTTCATGGGTACCATTGTTGCTATTGATATATATCAAAATTTTCATGGGTACTATTAGCAACATTTACTTCATTCACTTTAATTACTTATACATAAATAAATATTTTTTGTTACATGCCTACATCCGTTTAAGATTAACCAAACGGGAGCTCAACTCTATTTCCTAAAAGAAACGTACTTCAACTCTTTTTTTTCAGTTAGACAGCAAGTATTCTTATGAGTAGGGGGAAGAAATGAAAACCCAACTCCACAGTTTTTATATTTTTATGTTATTTATCAAAAATAAGTGTCATAATTTAATTTAATTTGATTTTTAGTTAGCAGTGCCAAACAAATTATTTTAGGGCACGGTTTGGAGATATTTGGAGATGATCTTTTGAAGATTGGGCTGGATATGTGTGTTTGGAGGAAAAAATTATGTGATACAGAAAATAATACAAAAATTTGAAATGCATTCGGAAAAAAAATATGCAACATAGATCTTGTCTTGTTTGTTTCGTCGTTACGAGTATTTTAATATAAAAATCATCTCATTTCGATTTGAAATGAGAAAATTATAGACTTTGAAAGTTTGAGTTTTTTGAAAATAAAAAATAGAGAAAATTTGATTTAGAGTTAAGATTTTGAAATTAAGATGTTGTTTTATCCTTTAGAGATGCCATCACAAACGGCCTTAATATAAAAATAAATTTCTTTTATTTCTTTTATTATTTTTTTTTTCAAGAGTACATTGAAGTCCAAAAGTCAAGGTGATGTAAGCAATAACTACTTTGAAGATTAAAGGAATGAATTATTGCAAGGGAATCAATTAATATGTATTATCTCACCTTTTGGTCCCCAGTATATGGATAAGAAGACTTTAAGAACATTAACGAGCTTTTTTAATTCAAAAGTTGTTATTTAATTACCTCATTAATGAGGTTAAGGTAATGAGCATTTTCTACACAAGTTGACTGGGAAAGTGAAATATTGACTAATGAATGCTTTTATTTTTCAATTATATTTAGTCTTGTTGTGTGTATCTCGTTGTTGTTATTATTATTATTATGATTTTTTTTTTCTGAATAAAACTCCAAAAAGGAGTTTAGTGATGGCCCTACCTCTTAGGCTATGTTTACGAAAGAAAGAAAATAAGAAAATGAAAGTGGTAGATCATTTAAATAAGAGAATTAAAAACAAACAGAGATATCATTTCTCTTATGATATTTAGTATGAAATCTCTTTACTAATCTCTTCAATTTAAGAAAGATCCAATTAGGGTATTTAAAAGGATTTGGAGTCTTTTCCCTAATCTATTCCTTCTCATTTTCTCTCATACCAAACAACCATGAATGTCAAGATTATTTCACCACTAATCCCTTCAACCCTATCATTCCTTCCACTTTCCTCTCCTATCAAACAAACTCTTAGCCTATATTTAGTAAGAAGAAAAGAAAACAAGAGTAAAAGGAAAAATGAAACTAAAAGAAAATAGAATAATTTGTTTTTTCTTTATATTATTAATTGGTATTATAGGGAGGAAAGAAAATACAGTTACCTTTTATTGTTTGGTATTGCAAACTTAAAATAAAAAGTGGAGGGAAAGAAGAAGTATTATTCATGTAATTACTATTTATCCGTTTAATTTGTCTTTTAAGGATTTTTATTAAAACAAAAGGATAGTTTAATAATTTTACAAAACACAACATGAACTATAAGCTTGAAAACAACAAATCACAATGATTTGAAAACAAGTCAAGCAAAAAACAAAGAAAACAAAAAAAACAAAAAACAAAAAAAACAAAAAAAACAAAAAAAAACTCACTTTTTAAATAAACGACATAAACAACATGGACTATAAACTTGAAAACGACAAGTTACAATGATTTGAAAAACGACATTTACAAGTCGAGCCAAAAAAAAAAAAAAACAACAACAACAACAACAACGACTTGAACTAAACGAGATAAATAACATGGACTATAAACTTGAAAACAACTAGTCATGCACAATGATTTGAAAAACGACATCTACAAGTCGAGCCAAAAAAAAAAAAAAAAAAAAACACACACACACACACACTCTAAATAAACGACATAAAAAACATGGACTATGAAATTGAAAACGACAAATCCAAATGATTTGAAAATGACATCTACAAGTCGAGCTATAAAAACAAAAACACACACTCCAAATAAGCGACATAAACAACATGGACTATAAACTTGAAAATGACAAATCATGATGATTTGAAAAACCACATCTACAAGTTGAGCTAAACAAAACAAAACAAAAATGAGGCCAAAATGTGTAGTTGTTGGAATATAGAACTGGAAAAGGCCCTTTTTTTTTTTTTGTTTTTTTTTTTAATTTTTGGGAGGAAAACTGGAAAAGGCCTTTTGCTTCTAGAGTTCCCCTTCACTTTCTAATTTAGAAGGACGTAAAGACAACTGGTTTACATGAAATTTATTAACTCTTTCTTTTCGACTATGCGGAAAACGGGAGCATTACACTCACAAAGGCATTGTTGAATCATTTACAAAGCTACGGGACTTGGATATTTGACGCCATTAACCAGCACTACACTCTTTAATTCTCCTATCTTTTGAACTGGAAAACCACTGAAACATATGAAGATGGAACATATTGTTGTAACTATATATTATGTATAATCATGATAGCTCATCATTATGAATCATGTAATCGGAGATGAAGATGAATTTTCGAGAACTTTTCCAACAACGCCTTATTAAGCACCTTGTACTAGTACTATTGCATCTATGATTTTGTTTTTGTGTTAATTCATGCGATTCCAACAAGACATGTATTTTATTTCTATTTTACAAAACGAGTAGTGACTGGCCAAGAGAGAAAAGTAATCACATCCTAATTACGTTAGCACCCCGTTCCTGATCTCATCTCACATTTCACCACCAGCTATTATTAGAAAAGAAAACAACCAGAAATTACAAAAGGATATAGTACAATCCAAAGAGCAAAAAAGATGAAACAAAAGGCCGATCGTCTAACGTCACACCAACTAGGCCGAGCATAAAAAGAAAATACAAGCACCATAATAGGATCTACTCTCTTAGAAAGAGATGCCTCATTAAAACCTGTACAGGCAAAAACCCAATGGGAAAAAAAACCTGCCCAGGAAAAAGAGTGCATGATCCTAGTCATCAAAACTTAAAATTTGGAACGAAAGCAAAGTCTCTTGAGACGAAATCGCTACCACCATTTTGAGAAGTACGACACCAATTTAGAATGCTCAATTGAGCTTAATTTGAAAAATGAACAATTTGCCACTTGATCACACTGTTACACTTTCTGATAGAATTTGAAAAGAACCATCCACCATTTTTGCCAACGTCGTTCAGACGATCTCCAAGGAACAACAACCTACATTTGCAATAAACAATCAACCACATAAGAAAGTCTCTTTCAAGACATGGGTTATCTCAATTCTTATTTGTGTCAAGATTTAACAAAGTTCTTATGACGAGAGAAATTGTACGTAGTACTATTAACATTGATAACATGCTACTGTACTGCTTGAGAAACCACTGAAAGAAATGTACCCAAATGCAAACAAGCAGTAGATGAAATATATATATATATATATATATATATAAACTATTACACAAACTTATGACTCAGTGCACAAAAAAGTAGATCAATCTCATATGCAAGTCTCAACAGGATTTTTGCATCCATATAAATGGCAGAGAATATATAAATTTTGTATTTGAAAAGGCACTATAAGATACACAAGTGAAGACAAACAATGGCAGGTAAATAACTATATATGAAGGAAACAGAGACTAAAACAGGAAAAAACAGAGAAAGGGAAAGAAACTGAACAGAGCAAGGGACAAATAACCTGGTAAACTCAATTTCTGCGTCGCCTAATCTCCATTCTCGGTGGAATTCTTCTGAAAACCTTGAGAAACCATCTGTCCCTCTTTGTGATGGCCATGTCGCCAAGAGCAACTCCAACAACAAACCCGCTAATACCTCCAGCCAAAATAAACTTCCAGTCCAATTCAATCGAAGAGCCCGAATCATCATCGTCTTCAACAGCTGAAGGTGGTAGCGGCAAGGCCTTGGAATCTTCACATTTCTTGGATAGCGGAATCCCGCATAAGCCTGAATTATCCTCAAAAGAAGTATTCTCAAAAGTACCGAATTGGTTCCCTTGTGGTATCGGCCCCGTGAGATTGTTGTGAGACACATCAAAACTTTGGAGGAACGTGAGTTCCGTTAGTTGCGGAGGGATCACTCCAGAGAGGTTATTGTGAGAAAGGTCCAATGATTCCAGCTCCATTAAGTTCCCCATGGATGAGGGAATACAACCCATAAGATTGTTAAAGGACAAATTGAGCGAACGAAGAGCTTTGAGGCTTCCGATGAATTCAGGAATCTCTCCGTTGAATTTGTTGCAGGAGAAGTCAATCTCTGCAAAGTTCTCTTGAATCACTTCATAATATCTTTCCACACGTTTGTTGACTATTGTAGTGGAGTATTTATAATGGCTGTAGAAGACTATATTTCGCGCTTCCACGAGGGTAAATTCTTGATATACATTCATATATCTTAAATCAGTGCTGTTGATACCACTCATGGCATTCCAATTAAGTATGTATTCGGAAGGCAAGTTACCTGTAAAATTATTGATGGAGATATCAATAACACGTAATTTGGGGAACATAAAATCTTGTTTGGGTTTTGTGATAACACCACAAAATCTGTTATTGCGTAGACTGAGAAGTTTCAACTCAGGAAGAGTCCCCAGCCATGTAGGAAAGCCACCAATGAGTTGATTGTTTTCCAGATCAAGATACTCAAGAGTTTTGCAAGCCACCAAAGATCGAGGTAATCGCCCCTTGAATTTATTGTGACTGAGATCCATCATCCTCAAATTTGTTTCACGCATGCATACTTGAGGAATCGCGCCATGAAAAGAGTTGTTTCTCAAGCTCAACACTAACAGAAAATTAAACTTTCCAAAACATCGAGGAACCATGCCACTGAAGTTGTTAAACGATAAATCAAGTACGCGAAGAGAGCTGAAATTGCATACCATCGACGAGATTTCTCCAGTTAGCCGATTGTTTGAGACATCATAAAATCTGATGGATTTTGGAGGGATTGGAAACCGTCCTCGCAACATATTAAAACTAATGCTCAATTCCAAAAGACTGATCCATGGAAGGGTTAATAATGGTGATGGTTGGTGAAAGTCTACTAGGAAGTTGTCTTGAAGATTAAGAAACTTCAAAGTTTTCAAACTGGTGTTCCACATCCAATATGGAATTTGGCCTTGAATTTTGTTAAAAGAAAGGTCCAAATAAAACAACTTGTTTTGATACCGAAGAAAATTTGGGAACTGACTTAGGCTGCAAGCACCCAATCCGATACCAACGAATTTCAAAGTTGATTCATTTTGGTTTCTTTGTTCAAAATGCAACGATAATTGATTCAAACTTAGGTCCAGGTAAACGAGACTTCTCATTCTAAAAAACATGCCAAATTCCACAGTACCACTGAGATTGTTACTGTATAGGAAAAGAAACTGAAGATTCATGAGTTTGGATATCGAGTGCGGAACCAAACCATAAAATTCATTGTTATGAAGATAAAGCTCAGTGAGTTGGGTGAGGTTACCTATCCAAGTGGGAATTGGACCAGTTATGTGATTATCGTATAGGCCTACAAAACTAAGTTGGCTAAGGTTTTGAAAAGAAGAAGGGATATAACCATTTAGATTATTTTCTTGAAGGTCCAGAGTGTTTAGCTGTGTGAGGATTCCCAGCCAAGATGGGATTGGACCAGTCAATTGATTGCCGTTAAGATATAACGCAGTGAGTTTGGTAAGCTTTTGAATAGAAGATGGGATACTACCACTTAAATTGTTGTCATCTAGCCCCAACATACTAAGTTGGGAGAGGTTTCCTATCCAAGATGGAATTGGACCTCCCAAATGGTTCCCCGCAAGGCCGAGATCAGTAAGTTGGGTAAGCTTACCAAGTGAAGATGGTAAAGGACTTGAAAAGTTGCACCCTCGAAGATATAGCGTCTGTAGTGATTCAAGCTTTTCAATTGATGATGGTATGACTCCTGAGAAGCTAGTCTCTGAAAGTGCCAGCCGTTCAAGAGGACTCCGTTGGCGGAATTCAGGCAAATAACCGGTGAGATTTTTATTCCATCCCAGATAAAGAACTTGCAGGTTCGGCAGGTGAAAAATGTTCTTAGGAAACTCACCATACAATCCACAATTTAGGAAAACAAGCCTTTTCAAAGAAGTGAAATTTGCTAGGAAATCGGGGATTGTGGATGGTATATAAGCGGACGTGAGATGAAGCGACTCCAAGCTAGTTAGGTTTTGAATAAGGCTTCTCAGACTCGGATTTTTAAGTTCCAACGGCCTATCTTGTTCGAGAGGGTTCTCAGGATCAAAATAAGTAGATAGGTCAAGGTTAGTCAATTTGGACAGATGGGAAATTTCAGATGGAATTTGACCACAAAATTTTGAATTTGAGAGGTCTAGATATGTCAACGCCGAAAATTGCCCAAGGGCAGATGGAATGAGAGAGTAGTTGAAGTGATTGTCAGCGAGACTCAACTTTTGGAGATGAACAAGGCGAAAGAGGCTGCTATTGGAGTTGATAGAGCCAAAGAGGCAACTGCTGTTGAGATAAAGGCCAGTCACACGACCCGTCTTCTCATCGCAGTCGACGCCATCCCAAGAGCAGCAGTTGCTACTCTCTCCCTCAGATTTCCACGACAGGATCTTGGGATAAGCACCCTCTCCAACAGAGACAGATTTTTTAATGACAAAGCTTTGCTTGAACTGCAACAGCGCAGACCTCTCGTCATCATGGCAAGAAAAGGACTGCGAATAGGAAGAATTAAAAGAGTTAGCAAACACAAGAGCATTAAACAACAGAGAGTTTAAGAGTAAGCACACCAACGAAGACAACCACAAAGACCACCCCATCTTGATTTCTCACTCTCTATCTCTTTTTCTTTTCTTTCTTTTCTTTAAGGTTCTTTTGTATAAAAACACTACAAATTTTTTTTTTTTAAGTTGTAAAAACACTACAATTGAAGGGGTTCTTATAGACTTAGTTCATGGGTACTATTGTTGCTATAAAATTATCAAAATTTTCATGGGTACTATTACTTATACATAAAAAAATATTTTTTGCAACATGACTACATCAGTTTATGATTAACAAACGGGAATTCAACTCTATTTTCTAAAAGAAACGTACTTTAACTCTTTTTTTTTTTAATTAGATAGCAAGTAATAAACTTATGAGTAGGAGGAAGAAATGGAAACCCAACTCCACAGTTTTTATATTTTCTGTTATTTATCTAAAAGAAGTGCCATAATTTAACGTAATTTGATATTTAGTTAGCAGTGTCAAACAAATTATTTTAATTTGAATTTATTTATTTATTTATTTATTTTTTCCTTTCAAGAGTACATTAAATCCAAAAGTCAGGTGATGTAAGCAATAACGACTTTGAAAATTAAAGGAATGAATTATTGCAAGGGAATTAATTAATATGTATTATCTTAACTTTTGTCCCCCATTATATGGATAAGAAGGCATTAAGACACATTAATGAGCTTTTTTAATTCATCATTTTTTGTTTTACCACATTAATGAGGTTAGTGTAATGAGCTTTTTCTACACAAGTTGACGGGGAAAGTGAAATATGGACTAACGACTGCTCTCATTTCTCAAACAGATTTAGTCTTGTCACCTGAATCACGTTGTTATTATTATATTTTTCTTCTTCTTTTTTCTGAATAAAAATCCAGAAAGGGGGTTTAATGAAGGCCCTACCTCTTAGGCTATGTTTGATACGATGGAAAGAAAATAAGAAGATGAAAGTGGTAGATAATTTAAGTGAGAGAAATAAGAACTAATAGAGAGATCATTTTTCTTATAATATTTAGTATGAAATCTCTCTTATAATCACTTCAATTTAAGAAAGATCCAAATTAGGTGTTTAGAAAGATTTCGAGTCTTTTCCTTAATCTTATTCCTTCCTATTTTCTCTCGCACCAAACAAAAATGAATGTTAATATTATTTCACTACAAATCCCTTCAATCCTATCATTCCTTCCTCTTTTCTCGCCTATCAAACAAACTCTTATCCTATGATTGGTAACAAGGAAAGAAAACAAGAGGAAAAGAAAAAATAGAAGTGACTAAAAAAAAAAAAAGGAGGAGAGAAAACATTTTGTTTTTTCTTTATATTAACTGGTAATATAGGGAGGAAAGAAAATAAACTTATGTTTTGTTGTTTGGTATTGCAAATTTGCAATTGAAAGTGGAGGGAAAGAAGAAGCATTATTCATGTAATTACTATTTTATCCATAATTTAATTTGTCTTTTAAGAATTTTTATCAAGACATAAGGATAGTTTAATAATTTCATTAGTTAATTTTAACTTTTGGCGTTGAAGCAAGGATTCAACAAGTTTTCTTTTCACTTTTCTCTCCAATTAATTTTCTCTCCACTTTTATTAAAACATAATGATAGGTTAGTAATTTTGTTAATTTTGTTAGTTTTCTTTTGTCTTTTTAAAATCACTTAGATCATGTGTATTATTGTTGCTATTAACATACTAAAATTTTCAAGGGTACTATTAAATTACTCCATTTCATTCACTTAATTTACTTATAATATTAATATATATATTTAATATATTTTGCTACATGCCAGTTAATAATTAACCGAACGGGAATTCAATTCTATTCTTAAAAGAAACGTGCTTTATCTTTTTTTTTTTAAAATGACACAGCAAGTATAATTATCCGTTGGGGGAAGAAATGAAAACCCAACTCCTAAGATTTTATATTTTCTGTCATCTATCAAAAATAAATGTCATAATTTAACGTAACTTGATATATATAGTTAACAGAGTTAAACAAATTATTTTGATTACAAGGTTGTTTATTTTTTTTACGTTAAGTCCCAAGTCAAGTCTAAAAGTATTGAAATTAATTAATATGCAATATTAGTGCAAGCAACAACCACTTTAAAGAATAAAGCAATGAATAATTCAATGGAACTAATGCATCCTTTAGAAAAAGATTAAACGAATTTTTTTTATACAAAAGTTGTCATCCCCCGTTGAAGGTGGGTTAGAATAAAGTAGGTAAAATGTGCTTACGAATGACTAATGAATCCCTATGAATTAAAAATTCCAATTAGAATGGATGTATTTGTCATTTACAGTGATGCATCTAAGAGTGATTTTGTTGTGTTTTGATTCAACATGATAATATTTGTATTCAATTAATAGATTACGAAACGAAAAAAAAAAAAAAAAAAACTATATCGACTAGTTGCTCATGACATGCGACAACGTTGATGGTTGGATTTGGTGAAGGATTTTGATTATGTCATCAACTATCATTAAGAGAAGGCAAATGTGGTTGCAAATGCATTAATTAGAAAGAATTTTTGAGCTCTTTCAACTCTGGTAATGTATTAAGTTTTGGCTTGTTTTTGAGGGAAGCATAGTAGAAATGCTTCCATATTAAGCGGTGTGCCCTCAGGATGGGCATCAGAAACTCCATTGACATGTCCTCAAGTGCCTGGTCCGCCATTCTTAACAAGAGAGAAATAAAGGAATATTTAGTTTACTATCATTAATACATGATTTTTTATCCATGAACTAAAGAAAGAGAGAACATTCACTAGTGAGAAGCATTAATATGAATCGGCTTCACGTATAAATAAATCGAGGGATGACAATCATTGAGGGCGCATGCAGAGGAACAAAGAAGAGATGACAATTGTCGAGGGAAAGCTCAAGAGCGCAGAGACGGACATCATAGAGAAGGGCGCAAGACGACAATTGTATACTAGGATGTAGGGATGACAATCATCAAGACAGTGTGCAAGGGCATACGGATAGCAATCTTCAAGGAATTGTACAAGATTGCAGAAAGCATCAAAGACTTGTTTACATAATCACTTCAATATAGTATATTAATACATAAGAGAGAAAGTGGATGTGTCAATTGTAGAAAATTAGGGGCTCGTTTGAGCATAATTGCTCTGATAATTAACATAAAGAAAACTTAAATTAGAAAATAAAAAGGAGTAGAGAGCAAAAAGATTTACAATGTATGCAAGAACATACACGGACTAGGGAAAAGAATCATAAGTTCACTATTGAAGAACAATATGAACGGTCTTCATATATTAACAAATTAAGAAAATACCATTAATAATTCGATATAATCTATGTATATTTAGATAAGATTCTAATATAATAAAATATCCTAAAATCAGAGAAATAATTCAGATAGAAGATTATAAGTAAATTTAAGTTTTGTAATATTAATCATCACAAAATTCAACTTTTCTTTATCATATATAGAAGACCTTAAAGACGCGTTAAGGGGTTTTTTATACAAAAGTTGTTCTCCACCATTGTTGAGGTTATCAGAACTTTGCTATTAAAAATAATAATAAATAAAAAATAGAAAATAGAAAAAGAGAGAGACCTTTAGGATACATTAATGAGTTTTCTATACAAAAGATGTTCTCCCTCATTATAGAGGTTAAAGACCTTTAAGACCCGTTAATGAGCTTTTTCTACACAAGTTGAGCGGGGAAAGCGAAATATTGATTAGTGACTGCTCTCTGTTCTCAATTGCATTTTAGTGCTAGTTTGGTTCACTAATTGAAACTAAGATTCCGTTTAGATCATATGTCCATTTTTGAAAAGAAAAATTTTCTTGTTTTAAATACGAAAGTCTTTTTATTTTTGAGAATAAAATGGTATTTGGATATGTAAAAATTTTCTTTTTGAAAACAAAAGGTTGTTTAAAATGAGAAGAAATTGTATTGGGAATAGTGTATTATGATAAGATTTTAAAAAGATTACTTTTCCTTTTCTAAAAGGGTACAGTACAAAATAAATTTAAAAATGAGATAGTTTTCTTTTTCAAAATGAGATAATGATGAAAAAAGTTGGGAAAAACACTCTTTTGGAAAAAAAATTTCAATTTTCAAAATTGGACTTTTCATCCAAACAAGGGGTAAACTATTCCAACTTATTTTTGTATTTCTTTAAAAAGTCAACAAAAATTATAGTCTTGGAAAAATCAAACAAGTTCAACCCAAAAAATTTAGTTTCAAACGCGAACTTAGTCTTGTCGCGTGTATCTCATTGTTATTATTATTATTTTATTTTTTTACTGAATAAAAGTTTGGAAGGAAGGCCCTACTGCTTAACGTATAGGAAGGAAAGAAAATAAAAAGATGTGGTTTTGTTTGGCATTTAAGTTTAACTCCAGCTAAACTGTACTTTTTCATATTAATTTTTGTCTTTTTATGAAAAATAACAAAATTTATAACTAGTTTTTGAAAAGTCAATCAACTCTAACTTAAAAATTTCATCTACAATCGATGAACCAAACACAAGTTGAGAGTAATATATATAATTTCTCTTATGATATTTAGTATGAAATCCATTCAAATATATCTTCATAGAAGAGATCAAATTAGAGTGCTTAAAAGGATTTGGAGGTTTTTTTTTTTTTTTTTTTTTTTTCTTAATTCATTTTTTCTTATTTTCTCTCATAATGAAAAATAATGAACGTCAAAATTCTTCCATTAGTCCTTTCACTTTTCTCTCCTGTCAAACATATATCTTTTGACAAAGCGAAGGAAAAAAAAAGTATTATTTATGCCGTTATTATTATACCCATAATTTATTTTTCCTTTAATGTTTTTCATTAAAACATAAAGACGGTTTAATAATTTTATTAATTTCATTTATTAAGTCTGATCAGATTAAAAAATATGAGTCCTACAAGGTTTTTAATCTTCTTTATTTTTCTATCCATTCAAAAATCACTCCAACCAAACACAGTAATTTTTTATTTTGCATCCTAATATCCCTACGTAATCTTCCTTTCCTCAACTTTTCATCCCTGAAGAGTGCTTCACCCCAAAAGTGGTAACGAAAAGCATACGGAAGAACAGACACTTTACATCAAATATTAACAACTACAGCCTTCATGTCTCCTTATAATCAGCTTCCGCTGAACGACAACAAAACGTGAGAAGAAAGTCAAAGAAAAGGAAAGGGCGGTGCTTACCCGTCTAAGTAAACGACATAAACAGCATGGACTACATAGTTGAAAATGACAAATCACAATGATCTGAGAAACGACATCCATAAGTCCAGCTAAAAGTAGACTTACAATTGGTTCCCTCCACCACGCTCGCAAAGTGTCCGACAAAAGGCCCCACAGAGACGACGAAGTTCCTTTGTAACTGCATGATCGAAGGCTCAAATCCCACGTGGGTATGAGGCAGTTCGCTGAATCTTTGTCTCTTTATAGAGATCTTAGGCTGAAACACTGCTATGTGTTTGCTATGTTGGTTAAGTCTTGTGGTTTTAATGTAGTCATTTGGGAAGGACAAGAAGCAGGATTTTGTATGTGAAGTTTGGTAAGTTACATTGTAAGAATTTTGTTCGTTGTAATGCGTAAAGGAAACCAGTATCACTTCAAGGAATCCCCCAATTCTAACACATCTGGCTACTTTTTTAATGTCCTTATTTGAATCTGAGTTAGGGGTGCTTCTGAAGTGTTTGATTTTCATGATCTCTAGCCCATTCAAAATAGCGCTGGGTTCGACACGGGTAGAGTGGAAGGTCCGATACTTATACAAAGCTTATTGCTAACGGTCAAAACCGTAACATAATTCTTATACACTGGTAGTCCGAAAGAGTTCGCTATCATACTATATGGAGAGGTCCAAATTTCTTTAAACTTCAAAGGACTCTATGTATACATTGAAGTACAGAGTGTTAAGACTTTTACTCAAGATGTCACAAAAGAACGGGGTAATGAAATCTATCCTTGATCCGCATCGTTAAATTAGCAGTAAAGTCGTTGGAATTATAATCAGATCTTGAGCTCAATGTTCTTGTCGTGCCATAGATAGTCTGCCAAACTGAACAGCTTCAATATTTGAGAGATTTTTTAAAATGTCGGCGTCTACTAGGAAACTTTAGCCAGGAACCCATGTTAGTGATGCATTGGAAATTTTTAGCAATTTTATTCAAAAATTATGTGCTCGCATTATTAAAAATATGCCAGCTTGCAATTTACAAATAAAATTTTATTCTGAAGATTTAATAGTTACAGACATAGTCTAACGGTAATTTTCACGCATGAATGCACCTATGTAGATATCATAAATTTTTGGATGACTTCGTTATTAGAAATTAGGTGTTCAACAAGAGCAAAATCTGAGTTGTTAGGAATGAAATTTGGGATCAACTTTAGAATTTTTCACATTTGAATTTAGAAGCTAGATAAGACTTGGCAATCAGAAAATTGAACTCTTCTCATACAGCTAGCTGAAAAGACCGTCAAGTTCATGAGCAACAAATCAACTTTTTGTTGTGTTTTGATATACACCTAATCTTGCTAACATACAAAATTATCCGCAGTGGAGAACTTAAAATGAAAAATAATAACAAGGTATAAGTAGGATTTCAACACACATCAAGTTAAGAGAAATATTTGGTTCTTTCATTCAGGTACGAAGCCAAAAAATTATTTGCAACTTGGGCACGATGAATAAAATTATAGATAATATGTACTCGATAAATATATATATATATATATAAATTATTGAGTGGGGCATAGTTATAAATTTTTGTATACAGTAGGAGGACAATTAAAGTTCTATAAGAACATTGGAGGCATATATTCAACACATTAGGTGTGAGGTGACTCCGGCACTGTTTACAACCATGTAATTGCGGGGATATAAGAAAGCTCTGTCAATATTGTAAAGGAGAAATTTGGAGTCACACGCCATTTGCAAGTCATGCAAATTTGCAAGATCCTAAGAGCACGTTTGGTTGGGGAGAAAGAAATGGTAATGGTAATGGAATAGAATAGAAAGGAAAGTTGATGGAAGTGTTTGGGGAGATCTATTTTGGGCCACAGAAAGCGGAGGAGGGGGAGCGGGAACCGATCTGTGTGATCTCTGGGCAAGACTTGGATGGACGACGACGGCGACGAAAGCGTAGGATCTGGGGAGAGACGAGTAATCTGCTGCAACTTCGACGGATGGGTAGCGGCGGCGAGGAGAGCGTTGGACGGCAGAGATCGAAGGCGACACTCAGATGAAGAAGTGTCGCAGTAGGTCGTCGGCAGATGGACGACGACGGTGTTTTGCCGGCTGCTGTCGTAGTGGGTCATCAGAGGAGTAGCTCTGGTGGTGGAGGTAGTGCTGTTAAAAAACAAATGAAAAAGAAGAAGAAGACGACGAAGTAGATTGAAGGTAAACATGGTAAAAGAAAATAAAATTGCTTGGAATTGCCTTTCCTCCCCTCCGTAGATGGAATGACAATTTCACCAAATTGGTGGAAAACTTTACTTTGTGTTGAAGCCAACCAAACATCAGAATTCAATTCCTTTCCATTCTTTTCCATTTCTTTTCCCCCCAAGCAAAAAGTAGGTAGTTAGTTGGTTTTTGGTTTTTTTTTTTTTAAACCCGAAGTACTTTGTTGGTGATTTAGCCAAATGGCCAAATTAATAAGATGTGTTTTAGCAAATGGCTGAACTTTTGTTTAACTAGCAAATTCGGAATTCAAAAACCATAATTAACTAATAATTGGTGAACCAATATGTAAATACGGAATCATCAAAAGAAGGGGAATCCTAAGCAAGTTTTATGAAATTGGGAGATAAAAGTTTGATTGGCAGGAGGCAAAATTGGAAAGAGGAGGTAGACGTAGGGGATAATTAGTGGAAGAATATTATAACCCACAATCGTTTTAAAGGTCGAATTACATTTTCATCCACTATACTCTTGTAGCTGTACATATAATTTATAAGCAGAGTTTTCTGTCTTCTGTATTATTGGTGGGTTGTTGATCACAGACTTGACAATAATAATAACCAAAACAACCTCTTCCAAGTTCTCATCGCCACACTTGACCTTGGTAGGCTTCCTTATTCAGGTTTGAGTCACTAGTAAAAATTATGGATTTGACGACAGTTATTAACCGTCGTCTAAAGTTTACACGACGGTTAGACAACCGCCATGGAATGTTTTGAGATACCACGACGGTTATAAACCGTCGTGGTATCTCAATATTCCACTACGGTTTACACCGTCGTCGAATAGAGAAAAAAAAAGAGCAAATTTGACTAAAGTTAGAACTTTACATGGCGGTTTTTAACATAAACCGTCATGCAAAGTCCAACATGAATTTAAAAAATAATTTGGCATTTTTTGGTAATTTCCCATAGGTGGCTTAAGCCCTGTGTTATCCGATACATGGCCCAGGATATGATTGAAAAAATATTAGCTATATTGTATCAAAGTAAAAAAACCGTCCATTAGATTACCAGTTTACATATCATAATTGATGAATTGCATTACAAATTTAGTCTATTTTCCCCTAATCAAATCTATAACATCCCAAGTATAAAATTATTTTCTTTCAAGTACGTCAATTACATTCAATACTACGTCCCTCATAAATGTAATAACCCGAATTTTTATGACTCTAGATTTCCTTTGAATGAGGAAAACTTAAGTCTAAATCATGTTTGGAATGGAATATCGGTATAAGTTTGAGTTCTCATTTAATTAGCTACGAGACTCAACGATGGATTACTTAGGCCAGTATAAGGCATTTTAAGGAAAATGACGTGTTGAAATTTCATGATTTCATGATGGTCAAAGTTTGACCAAGATAGTCAAAGTTGACCAAAAGTCAAGGTATGAGATCGCTCTAGAATAATTGTGAATAATATTTGGAGCAATGGGGATTTAGCAGTTTCAAGTTCTAAGAAGAAAAATCCATACACAGTCCAATTTTACGAAGATGAACTCCGGACTGCAATTTAGTGAAACAGTACTGTTTTAAGTGAAAAACAGTATAAGTACTGATTGAGTTAGTAGAGAAATGGACTGCAACCCAATATTTAAGGATTTTTGGGAATTTAGTGGACCATTAGGTATGGAATTGAAGCCAAGTGGCTCCACCAACACGGTCCACCTCACAGGGACTAAAGTGCAAATATTTTGTCATTAAGGATTAAAGTGCAATTCTAAGAAAAGTAAGTAAGAATGTAATTTTTGAATTATGGAATTTATGGATATTCCTAACCAAGTTTCCAACTAGAGTTGAACTAAGCCAATGGTTGGTTACAAATTTAGTTAGCTTGGTTACATTGGAACAAGCAATTAGGCTAGAGATAAGTTTGAGAAGATTTTTCTTTGCTTCCCACATGCTATGGTCGGTTCTTCATCCTTGGAGAACAAGGAAATATGCTTAGGTAAGCAAGGTGACACAAGCAAGGGTGAGATAAGCAATCAAGAAGCTTGGTGAGCAAGCCAATTTTGGTTCACACATGGCATGATAGCATGATGACAAGTGTATGTTCTAGAAAGGCTTGTTGAGCAAGCCAATTTTTGGCTCCCACACATGCAAAGGCCGGTTGTCTATGGCTTGGAAAGCAAGGAATTTTGCTTGATGATGTCATCAAGATGATGCAAGCAAGATGACATAATCAAGATGAGGTAAGCACTTGCCTTGGTGAGCAAGTACTTGGCCTCCAAGGCCTTCCTCATGGCCGACCACATACCCCCCCCTAGTGCTCAATTTCTAATTTTTCTAGGGACTAAGTGTTGCAATTTCAAAGAGTTCCAACCTCTATAAATAGGAGGTTCCATAATTCAAGAATATGAGAAAAAAGCAACCTTACTATGCCAAAAATTTTCCCCACCAAAACCGGATTTGAGTGAGAGAAGAAAGGAAAGAATTTTAGCCAAAATCAAGAGTGAATTAAGTGTAGGGTGGTCGGATTTTGTGTGGAGAGCAAGCAAGAAAAATTGTGAAATTTTGGATACCCATTTTTTGGCCAAGGGCCGGTTGTAGTGGCAGCCAAGAAAAGGGAAAAATTTTGGGATCCAAGCTTGAAAACCAAATTCCAAACCTTAGAGGTAAATCCCTTTAATCCTAAGTCTTTTATTGAGTTTGGATCTAGATGCTTATGTGTGTTGTTTCCTATGTTTATGGCCAAAAATTTGGAACCCCATTTGGAGGGGAAATCCGGACTTATTGGCAGCCAAAAGGGAGGAGTAAGGAAGTTTGGAATCCAAGCTAGTAAACCAACTTCCAAACCCTAGAGGTAAATTCCTCTAACCCTAAGTGTTTTATTTAAATTTCATTTGGGAAATTTAAATGTATTTCAAGCTTGATTTGTAAGAGCATAAGCTCACTATTTTATTTGCATGCAATAGGTTTAGTTGCATGATTTTATGCTCTAGAATTTCATGCTAAGGGTTTATGCTCACTAAGTGTTTGTGAGATATCCCAAGATGTTTAAATGATGTATGAATGTATGTTTTACGTTAGAAAGCGCTGCATGTTTGATCTTAAGCTCCCGCTGCAAGCGGTTGAGGTAGAGTGCACGTAATAGGACGTAAAACGAACTTAAAACCGAAAACTGCCATTTTCGGGTAAAACTGACCAGTTTCGGAAAAAGTGAAATTTGAGGCCCTTAGAGGCCGAATTTGGAAAAACTTAAAACATGAAAGTTGTTCAGAAGGGTTTTTCCTAGGGGGATGCGTGGACAGTTTTTCAAAATAAGGCCCCAATGGCCTCCGTTTACCCCAAAACCCGTGGCTGATCCCCAGACCCAGTTTTCACTCAGTTTTTCGGGGTCAGCCAGTTTCAAACAAAAACTGGGACGAATCTAGGCCGAATTGGAATTTTTGCAAAACACGAAAGTTTTAGTATTTTTCGAGAGCTACAACTTTCGTGAAGAAAACTTTTTCAGATTACGAACCGATTTTTAAACTGGGATCGTTTTTCGAAGGGTGCGCAAGGAATCCGAAAATTTCTGCACCACTAGCTTTACAAATGTTTCTAGAAAACTGTTTTTCTACTACAGACTATTGTTTTGATTATGGAAAACTGTTCCAATGGCAGTTTTCAACCTCAAACGATTTTATAAGGCACTAATCCAAGAGTTTGGATTTTTACGATTTAAGTAAAGGATTTTTATAAGTTAAGAATAAAGTTTTGTGATTAATTTCCCTAAATTTTCCAAGGAAGGAAAATGAATTTTTCAAATTAGAGTATAGCAAGCGATTAGTTTACGAAAAGTAACAGGGAGTTATACCCGAGTTACTGGGCTTAGCCCAAGGCCCAAGGTTGACCCAACAATGGTTGACCATAGTTGATCGAAGTTGACCATTGTTGACCATAGTTGACTTTGGTTGACTAACAAGTGGATTTTAGTTTGACCTTAAGGGTTACCCAAAATAACCCTAAAGGATACCAAGATTAATAAATTGGGCTAAGATATAGGGTTACTATTTGTAACCCAGTAAGACATCGAGTATTGGGGACATACAACTAGGATTATGTAGACATGTTGGTTAGATCACCAACATTCCACGATACTAATTAGACTCTTACCTATGTCCTTCAACAAGCAGGAGGAAACCCGCAGCTGTACCCAGAGGAGAAGCAGCACTAAGTAGGACATAACGAGAGAAGTAAGTACAACTCCGCCTGCAGCATAGGCCCTTTTGTTGTTACTTGCCTGATGTGATGTGCTGATATGTGATGCCATAATGTGTTATGCTATGCTATGGCTATGATGTGCTAAGTTATGTTATGACATGTTATGCCATGTTTACAAAAATGTCATGTTTTCAAGAAGGCCATGTTATGGTTAATGTTGATTATGTTATAATATTGTGACATCATGAAGCATGTTCACTAATGTTAAACCACTTGGTAAGAACAAGACAAGTAGGATGTTGTGTCGTGCCGACTTGCCACAAAGGCGGGTTTAAATGGTATGGTTCATGGTTTGAGTTGGATTGGAAGGCTACCTAAACTACTCCATGTTAAACTTTGTGTTTCATGGTTTAAGTTAAAACGGACTGCCGCCTCCAACCATTCCTTGGCTATGTACCACGGTACGAGCACACATGATATGTAAAGGAATAGAACTAAATTAAGTTATAAATCCATAATTGATTCATAAGAGATTATAAATGGTTCATGCATAACGACATGTTTTGTGTCGCGGATGTAACAGTTGTACTTGCTGAGCGAAAGCTCACGTCTTACGTCTATGCTGTAGGTAAGCAACCTTCCAGCAAACTCTGATGCAATACTGTGGAGGGCTGGTTTTGCGGACTGTGAAATGTGGGATGGACACTGTCACGGCTTTTAAACAATAAAAAATATATATATATAAAATATGTTGTAATGAAAAATGATTTTCATATTTTCATGACATTTTAAGTATGAAGGACGAGGTTTATGTATGTATGGCAAGCAAGTTGCCTCTTGTGGTACCAATCCACATTAGTTCGGATTTGGTCTACAACATGATTATGATGGCTTTCAAGGAAGGTTTGAAAGTTCGGTACTCGAGTAAGTACCTATCAGTAAGTTTGAGGATAAAGTTCAAGTTGAAAGTTTTAAAAAGAAAAAAGGTTTAAAAAAAAAAAAAAGAAAAAAATATTTCCCAAATTTTCCGCAAGTTTAAGTTAAGTATGTAAGTAAGGTGACGACCCGGCGTGGGAAGTCGGGGCGTGACAATAAAACCTAAAACAAAATAACCACATTCAACACTTCCCTCTTGGTGAGGACAAGGATGATCCGAGATTTTTGTTTTATAGTCTCGTCTCCTTTTAATCCCTTCTCCAGCTCTAAGCTTCCAATTCATTAGGGCCCTAGCAAGTTTGCAAAATTCAAAATAATTAAGATGCATATCATTAAAATTAAATCAAACAAAATTCCATTTTGACATTTCATCGAGCATGTGGTGGGCGGAAAAAATATATGTAGAATATTGTGTGTTCATAGATCTTAAAATGCCAAAAAATTGGACAAAGGATTCGTCTACAAAGAGCAACAATAAAAAAATTTGAACAGCAATAAATACACAAATTACACTCCAAGCAAGTTATAAAAGAATTGTGTATTTGTATTTTTGTTGGAAAACAAGAAATTGAGCAATATGGAAGTCACCTTGCCTTTCTTTGATGCAAAAGAGTCATGTCCTTGATGGGAAGACAAGGTGGCAGTGGAGGTGGCGACGGCGGTGATGGAAAAAGGAGAGAGAAGGGAGGGCGGCGTTGAGGGCGATGGGAGAATGAGGGGGAGGGGATGGTGGTGTTGCGAGCGACGGTTGAATGAGGAAGAGGGGAGGGCAGCAGCGGCATGACCAGGAGAATAAGAGATAGGGTAAGGCAACGGTGCTGTCGGCAGGCGGGCAAAGGAGCTAGTGAGTAGGAGAAATCTTTAAGTGGTCGAAAGGGAGAAAGATGAAAATGATGAGGAAAGTGGATTTAAGTTAAGGGTTTACGTGCGAATTTCAAAGCACAAAATTTCAAATTTTTAGAGTGATTTTCGGAAGATTACACGACGGTTACCCTAAACCATCGTGTAATCTCGGGTTTACACGACGGTTACCCTAAACCGTCATGTAATCTCTGGTTTATATGACGGTTACCCTAAACCGTCATGTAATCTCAGGTTAGAGTGATTTCAAATTTCAAATTTCAAAGCACAAAATTTCAAATTTTTAGAGTGATTTTTGGAAGATTACACGGAGATTACACGACAGTTTCCCTAAACCATCGTTTAATCTCGGGTTTACACAACGGTTTTCCTAAACCGTCGTGTAATCTCGGGTTAGAGTGATTTCAAATTTTAAAGCACAAATTTTTGAATTTTTAGACTGATTTTCGGAAGATTACACGGAGATTACATGACGGTTTCCCTAAACCGTCGTGTAATCTCAAAGATTACACGACGGTTACCCTAAATCGTCGTATAATCTTGGGTTTACACAACGGTTAATGCCTTCACAGCCATGCTTGGCACATCCAGTCACAGTTCGGCTGGCTCTACTAGTGAGAGTCCTTGGTTTTTGGATTTGGGAGCCACACACCACTTCACTCCGGACCTTAGTTCTCTCAACAACCCACTGCCCTTCCTTGGCG
Source organism: Ficus carica (assembly GCA_009761775.1). NCBI lineage: Eukaryota > Viridiplantae > Streptophyta > Magnoliopsida > Rosales > Moraceae > Ficus > Ficus carica. Next base: position 4,579,731 of record CM019741.1, on the reverse strand, counting down.
ATGATCAGGTGATGGTGGGGAATGGTAAGAAAATTGACATCTCTCATATTGGCAATGTTATGATTAATTCTCCTATCAAACCTATCAAATTAAGCCATGTTTTTTACACTCTAGCCATTTCAAAACAACTTCTTAGTGTTAGCAAACTTTGTCATGATAACAAAGCGTTTGTTGAGTTTTACCCCACATTCTTTCTTGTGAAGGATCTCTCCTCGAACAAAATCCTTCTGCGGGGAAATCTTGAAGATGGTCTTTACAAATTGCTTCCTGCATCAACCACCTCATCCCTATCTTCTTGTTCCAGCCCAATCTCTTCTTCGTGTTCAAGTTCTGCTCATGTCCAAGTCTATCACACCTGCTTACAAAATGCCACTTTATGGCATAATAGACCTGGTCATCCTTCGTCTAACATAGTTAATATAGTTATGCAGCTTTGTAATGTAAAATCCTCAAATACTGACTCTGTGGATTTTTGTGTCTCCTGTCAAATGGCTAAAAGCCATCGTTTACCGTTTATGAATTCTTCTTCTCGTGCTTCAAAACCTTTTGAGATTGTTTATTTTGATCTTTGGGGAGCTTCCCATGTGCCCTCAATTATTGGTGTGAAATATTTCAGTTTGTTTATTGATGATTACTCTAGATTCACATGGATTTACTTCTTAAATGCCAAACATGAAACATTTGGTGTTTTCCAAAAGTTTAAAGCCCTTGTTGAAACCCAATTTGATACAAAAATTAAAACACTACAAACGAATTGGGGAGGTGAATTTAACCTTTTTGGAAAAACTTGGAATTTATCATAGACATCCTTGTCCTAAAACCCCTCAGCAAAATGGTAGAGTTGAACGTAAGAATAGGCATGTGGTTGAAGTTAGCTTATCCCTTCTTGCACACTCTTCTGTGCCTCTCTCTTACTGGCCTTATGCTTTTCGAACTACTGTTTATTTAATCAACCGCTTGCCTACACCTGTTTTGAATCTATTGTCACCCTATGAAGCTCTCTACAAGAAACTCCCTTCCTATGACTTCATTAAAGTTTTTGGATGTGCTTGCTTTCCTTTTCTACGACCATACAATAATCACAAGCTGCAATACCGCTCAACTAAGTGTATTCTTTTGGGTTTTAGCAACTCTCACAAGGGTTATTTATGATTAAATATCCAAACTGGCCGAATTTACATCTCTAGACATATAATCTTTAATGAAACCATTTTTCCATTCTCCAAAATTTCTTCTAACTCCAACTCAACCTCTTCCTCATTTTTCCAACTTGCTTTCATTCCTATTTCTTCTTCTTTATTCTCTCATTCTTCCATCCCTCGCACACCACTTACTCCATCACCAACATCTTCCTCTTCTTCGTCTTCCTCTCTTTCCACACCCCACACCCGTGACTCCACTCTTTCTCCATCCTCGTCCTCTCCCACCACCCCATCTTCCCCAATAACTCCCTCACTCTCTGAGAATAATCATAATTTTGCTTCTATGCCTGGTGTTCCAATTATTTTACCTTCTTCAACATCTGATCCTGTGATTCACAAACCCCCAGATGCTACTAATGTTCATTCTATGAGTACCAGGTTCAAAGTTAGTGTTTACAAGCCTAAACTGCTCACAGTTGCCATTGATCACGTCCCCAACGTGCAGCACTTTGAACCGGTCACTTACAAACAAGCTTCTTCTCATCCACAATGGCAACAAGCTATGCAAATTGAGATGGATTCCTTACTACAAAACTCGACTTGGTCCTTGGTTCCTCCTTCTCCTAAACAAAAAGTTATTGGTTACAAATGGGTTTATTGCCTTAAACTCAAACCGGATGGCTCTGTCGAGAGACATAAAGCCCGCTTGGTTGCCAAAGGTTTTCTCCAAACTCTCAGCCTTGACTATTTTGACATGTTCAGTCCCGTTGTGAAACCTACCACAATTCAAACTGTCCTTTGTCTTGCCCTTGGTAAAAATTGGATTATTAAGCAACTGGATGTACACAATGCCTTCTTAAATGGTGATTTGACAGAGGATTTCTATATGTCTCAACCTCAAGGATTCATTGATTCTTTAAATCCAACTCATGTTTGCCGATTGCACAAATCTCTTTATGGCCACAAGCAGAGTCCACGAGCCTGGTTCACTAAGCTAAGCAACACTCTGTTATCCTGGGGGTTCTTCAATTCCAAGGTCGATTCCTCTATGTTCTTGCTTCACAGTGCCAACTACACATTGATTGATCTGATCTACGTTGATGATATCATTGTCACCGACAACTAACCTTCTCATGTTCAACAGCTGATCGACCAACTCAATCTTCAGTTTGCTCTAAAAGATCTTGGCGATTTGAATTACTTTCTTAGCATCCAAGTCTCTCGCACTTCTGACTCCATTCATCTCTACCAATAAAAGTATATGATAGATTTGTTAACTCGGGCTGAAATGCTTGATGTCAAACCAGCCTCCACACCAATGGCCTTTGACACTACTCTTTTTGACACTACTCTTTCTCTCTACGATGATGAAGCTCTTCATGATCCCACTTCCTATATAAAGATTGTTAGAGCCTTACAATATTGCACGATTGCTTGACCGGACCTAAGCTTTACTGTCAACAAAGTGTGTCAATACATGCACACTCCCACAACCTCTCATTGGTGTGCCGTCAAGAGAATCTTATGTTACATTTGTGGTACTTTGTCACATGGTATTATCCTTCATGCCTCTACCGACTTCTCTTTATCCTGCTTTACAGATGCTGATTGGGCTTCTAGTTCTGATGATCGTCGTAGCACCGGTGGATATTGTGCCTTTCTTGGTCCTAATATCATCTCCTGGTCTTCCACAAAGCAACGTGTTGTCTCCCGATGTAGCACCGAATCTGAATACCGAGGACTAGCAAATGCAGCTGCGGAGATCTTGTGGCTTCAAACTCTTCTTTGCGAACTATGCATCCTTACTACTTCTCCTCCATTGTTGATCTGTGACAACATTAGTGCACTTCATCTTGCAGCCAACCATGTCTTACATGCTCGAACTAAGCACATTGAGATTGATTATCATTTTGTTCGTGAGCATGTCTTAGACAAGTCTAGCGGTTGAATTTACTCCATCCTGTGATCAGTTAGCAGATATTATGACCAAAACGCTGCCCTCTACACATTTCATAGCTCTGCGTTCCAAGCTCACTGTGGTGCCTCACCCCATTCGCTTGAGGGGGGATATTAGACTGTAAAATAATTTGTGTACAGCTGTTATCCACTTTCCTTTTTGGCCTTTGCCACATGTATAGCTATAGAGAATATTCTTTGTACAATATCAAATATAATATAAATATCTCAAGCTCTCCTTGCTCTGAAGCTTAGCTGAGCTTTTCCAATTTCTCTCCCTTTCTTTATTTATAACCTAGCCTCATCTTCTTATTTCTATCTACAATTCACTCCAAAAATTACAAGATCAATTTTCAATCGGCCTCTTCTTATAACGTCTTTCTTTGTTTAACTTTTGATTTTCTTTCGTTGCTCCCACAAGCTTTTCTAAAATTTCTCAAGCAGTAAAACACTAACCTATGTTTGGATGACATGTCCAATTTCCCAAATTGGAAAATTTTTGTAATAATAGTATTGGTCTCAACTTTTTCTATCATTATCTCATTTTGAAAAAGAAAAACTATCACATTTTCAAATTTATTTTGTATAGTACCATTTTAGAAACAGAGACAAAATCTTTTTGAAATCTTCTTACACTGCACTATTTCCAATACCATTTTTTCTCATTTTAAACAACTATTTGTTTTCAAAAAGAATTTTTTTTTTACATATCCAAACACCATCTTATTCTCAAAAGGAAAATATTTTCTCATTTAAAATAAGAAAAAAAAATTCATAAATGGAAACGTGATCCAAATGAAGATTTTCTCTAGTTTCATAAACCTTTTAAGTATCAACCAACAATCAATAATTTTCTTGAACTGTGTTGTGATCCCAAAAAAATAATTTCAAAGAATTGAAGCGTCAAATCTTGAAATCTTTCCAAAATTTTAGGCATGGTTGTAATTTTCCAAAAACTCCAATCCCATAGACAATTTAACCAAATTAAAGCTCCGTTTGGATCACATGTCCTTCTTTGTAAAGGAATTTTTTCTTGTTTTAAATGAGAAAGTTTTTATTTTAATAATAAGATAGTATTTGGATGTATAAAATATTTTCTTTTTAAAAATAAAAAGTTGTTTGAAATGAGAAGAAATGATATCGAAAATATTAATTATGAGAAGATTTTAAAAATATTCCCTTTTTTTTTTCCAAACAACTTTTTGTTTCTAAACATATTTTTTACTAGAAAATTTTCTAGTAAATATTACTTGCAAACTTGAAATTAATGTCGGCAATTAATTATTTTTTTTCTCCCGATATAAGTCTTTATATGAACATTTTTAACTATTGCTTGGGTAAAGCCGCTACAATTAGGCTGAGATTAATGTTATAATTGTCAACAAAAATACATTTTTCTATTTTAAAAAAATTCATTTTTCGTCTCTTACTTCTACTTTTTTGTTACTTATTTTTAAATCCTCACATAATCCAGAGAAAATTTTAAAGGAAACGAAATTTGGTGGCAAAATTTTTTTTCAATAAAACTTGAAGTGGTGAAAATACACTTTGTTTAAAAAATCATAAAAGAAAATGGAATACGTCTACTACAAATTAGCTGGCGGTCAACTGCTGACTTTGACTGAAAAGATACAGCCAAATGCTAATTTAATATTCGATCAGAATAAGAAAATAGTTATCTCGTTTTCATGCCATATAGCTGGAATCCATTTTCGAGTTTAGCATAATAGATATAGTTTTGTCCATGTTCATTCTCTCCCTGCACTTGCTAGTTAGTCAGTTCACAATTTTTTTGATCTCTGCTTTTAGAAATGGGATTTTCTTTTGATTATCTGTTTCATTATTCTTATCAAATAATTATTAGACTCTAAAACAAAGGTCATCAGGCTCGTCCCAACTTGTCAGCCCTACTTTCCTCCTACTTCAATCAGGTTCTTTTTCCTCTTCCTTTTATTTCTTTTTTGTATTTAAAAGCAGTGTTTCAAATTTTATATCACATTAATATCGTTCAACAATATTATATACACACACACACACACACAAACACTGAAATAACCTAATGAAGTTCGATTATAATTGATGTTAGAAGATGAAGTAGCATATTTATGGTGCTTGCTTGGTTTCTTTTCTTTTCTTTTCTTTTTTTTTTTTCTTTTTTTTTTTCAGAGAGAGTGATAGGGCATGAAGAAAAATTTTATTTAAACAGTATCTTTTATCCTAGGTTAGTTTTTCCTTTGTATAATAAGGCTGAAAATGTAATTCGACCATTGTCCAATTAATTAAGCAGACAAACTTCTGTCAACTATCAAGAAATATTCCCTCTAAATTGGAAAGGATTAAACTTGTCTCTTTAAAACGATTTTTGAATCCCTCATTCCATGCATTCTCTCAACTCTGATTTTTTTTTTTTTATTTTTTTTTTTTTAAATGTCAAACAACCATAGATTATAAAATTCTTCCACTAATTATCCCTACGTCTACTTCTCTTTCAAATTTGCCCTCCTTCTGAACAAACTTTTATCTCCCATTTCATTAAACTTGCTTGAGATTCCCCTTCTTTTGATGTTCCATATTTACATGTATTGGTACCCCCATTAATTGGAAGTCAATTATTGTTTATAAATTAGGAATTTGCTAATAACACAAAAGTCCAGCCATATTTGCTGAAACAATAACTTATTAAATTGGCCATTTGGCTTAAGTCGCCAACTGAGTACTTCGGGTCTTGCAAATTTGCATGAGTGGCAAATGGTGAGTGACTCCAAATTTCTCCTTAACATAATTGAAAGAGCTTTCTTATATCCCCACTATTATATAGATGTAAACAGTGTAGGAGCCACTGCACGCCTAATGTGTTGGGTATATGCCACCAAAGTTCTTATAGAAAATTTATTTAGTATATACCACCAAAGGATAATTTATTTATTTATATATTTAGTTTCTGAAATATGAATATTCTATCATTTTAATTTCTGAATTTTTTATTTTGGTAAATTAGTCCATGAACTTTTGTTTTTATGATAGTTTTTGTCCCTCAAACTAAAATTGACAGACGTTTTTTAAAATTTAACAAAGATAATCATGTACCCATCACATAACAACTAAAAATTTTAAAGAAATTATAACATTAAATTGAAAAGGTTTAGTTTTTAAGGGGCTTAAATAAGAGAAAATTACCTAAAATTTGTGTAATGTTGGTGAAGAATGATAAATTTGTGTTATGTTGGTTAATAGATAAAATTTTAAAGAAATTATAACATTAAATTCAAAAGGTTTAGTTTTTAAGGGGCTTAAATAAGAGAAAATTACCTAAAATTTGTGTAATGTTGGTGAAGAATGATAAATTTGTGTTATGTTGGTTAATAGATTAAAAAAAATAATTTTGTTTCATATCTGGTCTTATCTAGTTTCTAAAGTCAAATGTGAAAAACTCTTAAAGTTAATACCAAATTTCAGTGAATACCTAATTTCAAACAAGCAAGTAACTCAAAATTATATGATATTTACACCTCAGGTGCACTCAGGTATAGAAATTATTATAAGATTATGACTACAACCATTGAATCTTCAGGGAAAAAAAAAAAAAAAAATCTCATTCGCAAATTTCATGCTGGCAATTTTTTAACAATGCCAGTATGTGATTAACGAATATAAGAACTAAAGAGAAGAGCTAACAAAGTTTATTCTATGCAACAGGTTGGTCTCTCTTTTGTTGGTTCCTAGGAGTAGAGTTTCAATCAACTTTCGAAAAATAAGTTCCAATTCTTTCCTCCAGAAGAGACATTTTGAATATGAAGGGTTGTGGAGAAGTGGTATATTTCATTTCAGTCTGGTTAATATTCTCTTTGGCAAGCTTTTCTTCTGGATTTAATCCTATAGACAATTATCTTATAGACTGCGGATCATCCAGTAATACCTCAGTAGCTGACCGCATTTTCTTATCGGATAATGCGGCTTCAAATTTTCTTTCAACCCCTCTAGACGTTCTTGCTCAGACTACATATAAATCAATCATATCTTCTAGTGACTCGCCATTGTATCAAACAGCAAGAATCTTCACCAAGACCTCGACGTACACATTTCCAATCCGCCAGCATGTTAGACACTGGATCCGCCTTTACTTCTCCGCATTTGTCTATGAGAACTACAACATGAGCACTGCAAGTTTCTCTGTTTTCACTGAAAACCATGTCCTCCTTGATGACTTCAGCACTTCTAGCACCATTTCTGTCAAAGAATTCTCTGTGAGTGTGTCCTCAGACGACCTTGTTATCATGTTCATCCCATCGGTGGATTCATTTGCTTTCTTGAACGCCATCGAAGTTGTCTCGGTCCCTGATGATCTCATCACAGATAATGCGGTGCTGACCGCGGATACATTTGAAAACTTCAAAGGAATGTTGAATCAAACACTAGAGACTGTTGTGAGGGTCAACATGGGTGGTCCAATGGTGTCCTTTGAGGATGATGCCCTCTCGCGAACCTGGATTCCTGACCAAAGTTTTCTAGTAGATGCGGACATTATAAAGAATTTCTCGAATATTGAAGCTGTTCGGTATGGCAGTAACGGCTGGGATTTTGCTCCAGCTACAGTCTATGGTACGGCAAGAACATTGAGCTCAAGATCTGATTATAATTCCAACTACTTTACTGCCAATTTAACATGGATTTTTGATGTGGATCAAGGATTTCATTACCTCGTTCGGTTTCACTTTTGTGACATCTTAAGTAAAAGTCTTAACACTCTGTACTTCAATGTATACATAGACTCCTTTGAAGTTTTACCAAATTTGGACCTCTCTACTATGAGAGGGAACTCTCTCGGACTACCAGGGTATGAGGATTATGTTACGGTTTTGACCGTTAGCAATAAGCTTCGTGTAAGTATTGGACCTTCCACTCTACCCGGTGTTGACCCCAACGCTATTTTGAATGGGCTAGAGATCATGAAAATCAAACACGTCAGAAGCACCCCTAACTCGGATTCGAATAAGGGTGTTAGACTAGCAGCAATATGTGTTAGCATCGGGGGATTCCTTGTGGTGATACTAGTTGTTGTTTTCTTTTCATTTATTTGCAAGAAATGGAAAAGATTGGTGACCAAGGGAGATTCTAATAAAACCTCATGTGCTGCTCCAAACTACGGGATTCGTATTCCTTTTCTCCTAATTCAAGAGGCTACGAACAATTTTGATGAGAGCTTGATCATTGGTGCCGGCGGTTTTGGAATGGTGTACAAGGGAGTGTTGAAAGACGGGACTAAAGTGGCAATCAAGAGAAATAAACCAGGATCCCAACAAGGACTCATTGAGTTCCGAACCGAAGTCGAGATGCTCTCTCAATTTCATCACCGTCATCTGGTTTCGTTGATTGGCTATTGTCAAGAAGAGAACGAGATGATCTTACTTTACGAGTACGTGGAGAATGGGACACTAAGTAGTCACTTATGTGGCTCAGGTCGCTCAATGCTAAGTTGGAAGCAAAGACTTGAAATATGCATCGGCGCGGCTAGAGGGTTGCACTACCTTCACACCGGGCCTGTACGAGCAGTCATTCACCGTGACGTAAAGTCTACTAACATTTTGTTGGATGAGAATCTCATTGCAAAAGTTGCGGATTTCGGGCTTTCTAAGACAGGACCTGATCTAAGTCAAGTTGGTTATGTTAGCACGGCTGTGAAAGGAAGTTTTGGGTACCTTGATCCCGAATACTTCAGAAAGCAGCGACTAACGTTGAAATCAGATGTCTACTCATTCGGGGTGGTTTTGTTGGAAGTCCTCTGCGGAAGAGCTGCTGTTGATTCGACTCTCCCGACGGAGAAAATCGGTTTAGCGGGATGGGCGATGACATGGCACAAGACAGGAAAGTTGGAGCAAATCATAGATCCTGCTGTTGCTGGAGAAATTAAACCAGATTCTCTCAGAAAATTCGGAGAGACCGCAGAGAAATGCTTGGCGGAAGTTGGTGCCAAAAGGCCCTCAATGGGAGAAGTCTTGTGGAATTTGGAGTGTGCACTCGAACTTCAAGAGGCCATGGAAAACGACACTATTCCTAATGTGCAGATTGATGATCTACCCAAGCCTGTAGACAAAAATTCAGAGTCTTCCATTTCCATATTTGAATAGTAAGGCTAAATCTTGTTGGCCATGGTTTCCACTCGTGATATATATATATATATTACATGTTTTATTAAAAAAAAAAATTACGTGTTTCTCTCTTCTCAACGTTTTAAAAAAGAATGTTGTAATCTGTATTTTGTTTCTTCAAAATGATGAACCTACCTATGTCTGTTTGATTGATATAAATTTGTCGTGTTAAAAAGAAGACATCATTTCCTGATACTAGTGAAGAATTTATTTTATTTTTATTTTTATTTTTATTTTTTATTTTTTTGGGGTAGCAGGATGTAATATAAGGATATTTGGTCCATGGACTATCAATTTGAAGTGTTGCAAAAATCACCCAGCCAAGTTGAAACAAGTAGGTAAGGATTATTAGGATGTGAGTATGTCAGTCACTCGTGATAAAGGTCCATCCATGTGCTTCGTGGGTCGTAATATAGTTTTTTGTTGGCCAATTGGGAACAAACTATCACTGCAAAGCATTCTATCGAAGCAAAGGAAAGGAAAGGAAGCAAAGCAGTTCCTTGATTTTGTCCAACGAGCTTGTAGCATGCATTCAAAGGGGTTTGGAAGAGAACAGATGCCATCAAATCGGATGTGAAAAAATACCATAAATTCCCTCTTACGAGTTCGATAAAAAAAGCACAGTCAAGTCAGCTAGCTAAACAAGGGGCAGAAAAGGGGGAAAAAGCCAGTTCCATGCCTATGGTAATTCCTTTCTCCGTTAGCAATCCTATCTCCAAACGGTGGTATAAGGTTTGAAAAATCGATATTTTTACCGATATTTCCGCGAAAAATTTCGTATTTTAAAAGTGCCGATATAAAAATAAAGGAGTAGAATTTTTTTTGTAGAGTATTCACAAAATTTCTATGGAAATTCCCGTGAATGTCGATTTTTTATGGAAGTATCTATATTTTCTTGAAAAATGTAATAATAAATGACAATATATCATGGAAGTTTCCAGAAGTTTCCACTGAAATATTCGACAAAATATCTATATAGTATCAGTCCTTCATATTTTTTTACATTATTATTGTTTAATGTAGTAAAATTCTTTTTTATTCTTTTTTTTTTTTTTTTTTTTTTTGTTAATTTACTCACAATTTTCTATACATAAAGAGATAGTGGATAGAGATCTAAAGACATATACATGGTATGTCTAAAATATCCGTAAAGTATGGTTCGGTATGAAAAGATAAATTTCTAACAAAAGGATCAAAACTCGCTGATAAGAAAGGTCCTTCATATTTTTTTTTCTTTATTTTTTAATGTAGCAAAATTCTTCTTTTTTATTTTTTTATTTTTATTTTTTGGTTACTTTATTCACAAGTTGCTATACATAAAGAGATATTGGATAGAAATCTAGACACATATATATGATATGTCCAAAAATTATAAAAGAAACTGCTCAAATACTATGTGTTGGTATTAATATCGTTTAAATTAATAGAATATTGTAAATACCTTGGACAATAGAAAAATCATTTTGATATTGAAAGTTTTTTGTCAAGTATGAACCGTGGATTTAAGGTACTTATATTAGGTTAATTGTAACAGCCACCTAACCTAAACATACCGCTAATGTATAATTAAATTAGGTGGCGTTCAATTTACTTAAAGATCTCTTAATTTGTTAAACTAAATGTTGGGCGAACTTGAAACTTGAAACTTTTGAAAACCCTTAAAATTTGCATGTAACTATGAAGGTTTAGTCGTAAAATATTAGTCGATGTGATATTTATAATAAATTACATCTTAAAATAAAACATTGCCTAGATAGTAAATAAAACAATCCTCATAGTTGATTTAAGTTCCAAAATGTGCAAGACAAAACAAAAGTGCCTCTATATAAGGTTAGTAGTGTCTATATAGAATCAGTCACAAGCATAGAGAGCGTGTCAGCCGACCACCTAACGATAACAACTACTGAGATATGCCCTTACCTGCATCACAAGAACTACATGCGCTAATGCCCAGTAAGTAAAAACTGTGCAAATCAATGAATATGACATGATGTATGGGCTGATCAAATTCTCATTGTACTTCTCATTTCATAAATATTTGTAGTGCACGCATAACTGTGTACACCATGAGCCACTCACCCAGGCCTAAAAATTAGCAAGTATGCATACTAACCTTAGCTAGCAAAATAAAGTGCCCCAATCTAACCCATGAGGCACTGTAGTTCCCCGATCTTAGGAACTACAATAAGGTCCGAAATTGGTCTCAATCTATCCCATGAGACCAAATTTAGTTCCCATCGGAACTAATATAGGTCACTTACATATAAGCAAATTACATGACGCACACAAACCAATCTCTTTCTCGTATTGTACGATGATTTCTTTATAAAATAATGAAATGTCATAATACCATGCCTGCAAATGCTCTAACAAACCATATCACATTTCTTTTCTTGTGTGATGCAGTTGAAATGAATTTCTACTTACCTCACTTTCAAATAAACAATAACAGTAAGGCATCAGTATCCTTATTGAGTTCGATGTGTTAGTATCCCTAAAGTATCAATCAAAGGCATGCCGTAGTCAAATATAGGAATATGCATTCACCATCTTAAGAGAGTCTATAAGTAGAAGAACAAACAGTATACACGCTTATTTCATTATTCACTAGAAACACCAAAAGATAGGTCTCTAATACAACTCTTGAGATTTTACAAGTGTGAGGGTATTTTATATATATATATATATATATATTTGATATATCAATTGATATATATATATATATATATCAATTGGCACAAGGAGTCCATTGTATAAAAATATAAATAATACATCTAGCTACACTCATGTTAATGTGAATCAAATGAAGAACTAAAATATTATTTAGTACTTAGACTTAATTAATCTCCAAATAATATATTATTTTACCTTTTGGTTTCTTTTTCTTTTTTCTTTTTTTCATGGAGCATAAATAAAGAAGATGAAAAGGCTACTGAGAAGACTCGGACTCAAACACTTCACATGGGGTTTTTTTTTTATAGTTTTAGTTTTAGTTTTTTTAATTAATGATTCAAATTTCAAATAACTCTTTTGACTTCTTTTAAATATTAATTTGGTTTTTTTTATTTTTGATTCAATCGGTATGCTCTAAATGAGGAATTTAAAACATTATCTTACACTAATACAATTTTTTCTGTTCAAATTTCAAAACCATAAAACACTATTAATAACATATATAAGGCAATAAGGCTTAAAAAAAAAAAAAAAAAAAGGGATATGCAGGGTAATATATATGTGTATGTTCTTTATAAGGAGGGAGACAATTTTTTTTCATAGATTTAAAAAAATATGTGTTACATAGAATATGAATACAAATAAATAAAAAATATATACCTAAACGGGTGGGTAATTGGATAATAGGGTCGGGGAAGACTCATCCCGCCTTGAACCCGTCATGGGATTGAAATTCCAAACCCGTTTATAACTCCTCCCGTTTAAATTAGGTTTTATCCACCTCAATTAAAGTTGGGCCACTATGGGTAAATAGATTTGCTGATTAAATTACTATCCCTAACCTAAATATAAGATAAGGAATTTTAACGATAAAAAATCTCCCTCTTTTTTTTAAACTAATGTTAGGAATTATGTTTCAGTTGTCCGATTAATTTTTCGACATTCAAATCTTTGATTAGGAGTAGTTTTATATCACGTATTGTGAATATTTTAACATATTCAATCTTAGATATTAAAGTGTGAAAAAAATTAATCAACTGGAAATTAAAACAGAAATTTATTCCAATAATAAAAAAGAACAATTCTTATCACAGAAATTATCACCTACATTCAAGACTTTTTAATAGCCATAAGTATTCTCCGCTGTAAATATCTTAATTACTTTTTGTTTATTTCTTTTTTTTTTTTATTTTCATTAGAGAAAAACTATTTTTCAAACTCTTGCATTATTATTGGCCCACTGGGTCTCTTTTTTCTCAAGGTTGACTTATCTAACAGACGACTTGGACTGACCCCCTCCATCACAATTATTGCCTGCTTCATCATCAATATTTAGGTTTTATTTGATATTTATATTTAATTTTAATTAAATTATAATTTTTTATATCAATTTTTATCTTTTTTTTAAATTAATAAAAATTATAATTAATTTTTAAAATTAATCAATTTTAATTTTAAAATTTTATCCCCAAGCAGTGAACATCGTCCACAAGCTTACTCGATTTTTCCCTGCACTTACTGTCATCCACTAGTCTCTGAGCTGTTTCTATATGTATGTATGTATGTATATATATATATATATATATTTTAAGCTGTTTATAGTACTTTAGTTAAAGCAGGTTTCTGTCTTCTGCATTATTGGTGGGTTGTTGATCTCAGACTTGACAATAACTATAACCAAAACAAGCTCTTCTGAGTACTCTTGGCTTCCTTAATCAGGTTTGAGGTTCCTCCTACTTCTCTTCTCTTATTTTCCTCCTTTTCTATTAATTTGATTTTGCTCGACTTGTTTCGAGACCTTTGCTATATCTTTATCAGTTGTTCCCCCTCCCCCTTAAACGGGGCTGTACGATTAAGATATGAAAATTGCTTTACCGGTTGAAATGATCTATTTTGAACTGATACATATGTATTAAACCCCATTAATCTTATTTTACTTAATTTTTACTTGGCTAGTTTCTCTTAGCACATCCTTCTTGAATCATCACATCCCATTACTAATAAATTTTTTAATTACAAACAAAACCCTCAGACAAAATGACATAAAAGAACAACAATAATATACTTAATTACATAAATAAAATTCAATCATAAAAAGAGAAACTCAATTATATATTATTTTTTATTTTCATCCGGACCTTATATCAAATTCCCACATAAACAGCTTATAAATATTACTACTTTAAAATCGATTATATAATAACCATAATCTTACCCCTGATTTTTATTTTTCAATGAGTAGTCTAAAAAATTACTAAGTATGTTAGATGTTGTCTTTTTTTTTTTTTTTTTTTCCGTTGTATAAGTACTTTTTTTATTTTTTAATTTTTGCTCAATAAAAGGGGGATCAGGTGTCCCCATCCCACCCCTCATCCCTTCGGCTTATTAGCAATTCCAGATGCACGGAAGGAGCAGTTAGGAACTTATACTAGTTTTTTACGATCATCCAGTCAGGACTGCAACATCTGCACTCACTAACCCAATGCTACAATAGCCAAAGCTGTAGCAGGGGTTTACGGGAGATGTTGAGTTTGGAACCCGGGTAGATGAAAGTGAGATGCCTAATAAAGGCATCCTAACCACTAAACTACAATATTGGTGGTACTTTTTTTTATTTGTTTCTGTTGATTTTTGGTTTTTATATATATATATATATATATATATATATGTATTATTTTTTATGTATTGTTCGAAGTCCCCCCTTTTTTTTTCATTCCTCCCAATTCGACGTCGTTGTTCTTTCGTTAGGAATATATATGAATTTGTTATGTTGTTTGCTCTTTTTAGAACTTTTTTCTTGCAAAGTTTTTAATTTTAATCTTTATACATACATATCTGAATTTGTTTGTTTGCTCTTTTTCTTTTTGAAAACTCTTTTTCTTGAAAATTTTTTAGTATAACCTACAAATTGATTAAGGGTGCTCTTTTTAATTGAAATGCATCAAATTTATAATTATTTATATTACAAAAATTAGAACTCATCAAAATAATGAAAGAAAAAAGTCCGTGTAAAAAGAAATTTGAGGTGGTGAAATACTTTTTATTTTATGGTAACTAGGGTAATTTTGAAAATGAAAAGGGAATGCATTAAGCAAATTTAATAACATGATTAACATATATAAGGCAATAAGGCTTCAAAAAAAAAAAAGTATATACAAGGTAATATATATGTGTATTTCTTTACAAGGAGTGAGACAAATTTTTTTTCATAGATTTAAAAGAAAAATGTGTTACATAGAATATGAATACAAATAAATAAAAAAAATATACCTAAACGGGTGGGTAATTGGATAATAGGGTCGGGGAAGACTCGTCCCCACCTCGAACCCGTCATGGGATTGAAATTCCAAACCCGTTTATAACTCCTCCCGTTTAAATTAGGTTTTATCCACCTCAATTAAAGTTGGGCCACTATGGGTAAATAGATTTGCTGATTAAATTACTATCCCTAACCTAAATATAATATAAGGAATTTTAACGATAAAAAATCTCTTTTATTTTATTTTAACTAATGTTAGAAATTATGTTTTAGTTGTCCGATTAATTTTTTGACATTCAAATATTTGATTACGAGTAGTTTTATCTCATGCAATGTGAATATTTAACATATACAATCTGAGATATTAAAGTGTGAAAAAAATTAATCAACTGGAAATTAAAACAGAAATTTATTCCAATAATAAAAAAGAACAATTCTTATCACAGAAATTCTAATAGACATTCAAGACTTTTTAATAGCAATAAGTATTCTCCGCTGTAAATATCTTAATTCCTTTCTGTTTTTTGGTTTTTTGTTTTGTTTTTTATTAGACAAAAACTATTTTTTCAAACTCGTGCATTATTATTGGCCACTGAGGCTCTTTTTTCTCATGGTGGCTGACTTTAAGGACGACTTGGACTGCTCTTTTTTCTCATTGTTGACTAACTTTAAGGATGACTTGGACTGACCCTCATCCAACACAATTATTGCCTGGTTCATCAGCAATATTAAGATTTTATTTGATATTTAAATTTAATTATAACTAAATTATATTTTTTATATTATTTTTTATCTTTTTTTTAATTTATAAAAATTAAAAATAAAATTTTAAAATATCAATTAAATTTTAATTTAAAAATATTATCTCCAATCGATAAATCAAACATAAATTTTTTTCATTTTTTCCTTACATTTATTGTCATCCACTCTGATCTGTTTATATATATGTCATCCAATCGATAAATCAAACAAAAATCTGTTTATATATAATTTAAGCAGGTTATTCTGCTTTTTTGATGGGTTGTTGATCTCAGACTTGACAATAATAATAACCAAAACAAGCTCTTTCTGAGTACTCATGGCTTCCTTAATCAAGTTTGAGGTTCCTCCTACTTCTCTTTTCTTATTTTCCTTCTTTTCTATTAATTTGATTTTGCTCGACTTGTTTCGAGACTTTTGCTCTATCTTTATCAATTGTCCCAACCCCCCCCCCCCCCCCCCCCCCCCCCCCCCTCTCTAAACGGGACGTTACAATAGGATATGAAAATTGCTTTATCCGTTGAAATGATCTATTTTGAACTAATACATATGTATTAAACCCCACTAATCTTATTTTACTTAATTTTTACTTAGCTAGTTCTCTTAGCACACCCCTCTTAATTCTCCACATCCCGTTACTAATAAATTTTTTTAATTACAAACATAAACTTCAGACAACAATAATATACTTAATTATATAAATAAAATTCAATCATAAAAAGAGAAACTCAATTATATTCTTTTCTATTTTCACCAAGACCTTTATATCAAATTCCCAAATAAACAGCTTATAAATATTACTACTTTAAAATCAATTATGTAATAACCATAATCTTCACCCTAATTTTTATTTTTCAATGAGTAGTCTAAAAGATTACGAAGTATGTTAGATGTTGTCCTTTTTTTTCCGTTGTATATATACTTATTATTATTTTTTTCCCAATAAAAAGGGAGTTCAGGTGGTCCCCATCTCACCCCTCATTTCCTTCTGCTTAATAGCAATCTTGGATACACCGAAAGAGTAGTTAGGACCCTATATTAGTTTCTCAAAAAGTCAAGGTTGCACCACAAACCTAATGCTACAACAACCAAAACTGGAGTAAGAGCTTACGAGAGACGTTGGGTTTTGAACCTGGGTGGATGAAAGTGAAATGCCTAGCAAAGGCATCCTAACCATTAAACTACAACCTTCAGTGGAACTTTTTTTTTTTATACGTAATCTTTTTTATGCATTGTTCGAAGGCCTTTTTTTTTTTTTTTTTTTTCCCTTCTTCCTCCCGGTTCTATCGTTAGGAATATATATGAATTTGTTATGTTGTCTACTTTTTTTAGAACTTTTTTCTTGCAAAGTTTTTAATTTTAATCTTTATACATACATATCTGAATTTGTTATGCTGTTTGCTCTTTTTCTTTTTGAAACTCTTTTTCTTGAAAATTTTTTAGTCTAACCTACAAATTGATTAAGGGTGCTCTTTTTAATTGTAATGCATCAAATTTATAATTATTTACATTACCAAAATTAGAAGATCATCAAAATAAAGAAAGAAAAAGGCCGTTGTAAAAAAAATTTGAAGTGGTTGAATACTTTTTATTTTATAGTAGCTAGGGTAATTTTGGAAATGAAAATGGTATGCATTAAGCAAATTTAATAATTTTGAATTCACGAAGGGAGTGTATTTAGAAAGGGGAATGTAAAAAGTCAATAGAAGTGTGCCAATAGAATCACCTTTGGTTTTATTTTGTTTATATAAATTATATCCGATAGCATACTTTTGATCCCTAATATTAATAAATGGCATAATTTATCATGTTCATATTAAACTTTCATTTTTATCCTTAGGCCCCATTTGGTTGGGGATAATGGAATGAAAAGGAATGGAATGGAATTGTGTTCTTAGTTTGGTTCGTTTTAAGAATGACCATTAAAAAGAACGGATTTTCCATCATTTGACTGAATCATCAATCCTCTCTCAAGTGAGAGGAATAGCCATTCCAACCTATTTTTATTTTTATTTTCCCACAATTACCCTTCATTTTCCTTTTTTTTTTTTTTTTTTTTAAAGCACCACCAATGATCACCTCTGACCCTTCCTCAGCCCCATCACCGTCCTCATCCAACCAACTTCGATGACGCCGTCATTGCTCCGGCGAGACCCACTATCGCCCTCCTCCGTCGTCACTCGTACCACCCTCCTCCATCATCTCCCAGATCGCGCCTCCTCCGCCCAGACCCACCCTAGTCGACAGCGCGCCACCTCTGCCCAAAGCTCGCGTCCTCGACCCAGCTCCACGTCCGGCAACCATCGATGCTCTCCTCGGACGACCAGTTCTGATGTTCCTCCTCCCTCGCCAGATCCGGTCTCAGATCTTACACAAAAAGAGAAGAAACAGAGTTTTATAACTCTCTTTGCCTTGTCAATTCTTCGGTTATGCTAAAATTGGTGCCTTTGCTTTTAAAAGACGAACAATAAGAAACCTCCGGAGTCTCAATAAACAACCATAACTGGGAAGGAAGCCCATTTGGGTCCTCTACATGAGTTCCAACGAAGGAACCACTGGGCTTTCCCCTCAACAGATTGTCGTTATCCGCGAGCTCGCTGTGGCTGTCCAGCCAGTCTCCGTCGTCTGCCATTTCCTCACGGAGCACCTCGCCAAGTAGCAGATCGTGGGAGCTTGATGAACTCTTTTTCATGATTTTTTTTTCCACAAATATTTATTTAAAATTTTTTACTTTTATTGTCACTATTGTTTAAGTAAAAAACTTTAACAACTCTGGAAAAAGAAAGTGCAATCGTTCTTATTGTGTTTTTAAATCAAATTCTGATATAATTTTTACCAAAAATAAAAAATAAAAAATAAGAACGTGGTTATACAAATATTTGTATGATAGGGGTAATTTTGTCAAACTAATAAAAAACCATAATCCATTCCATGACAAAAAATACTAACCAAACACATGCGTCTACTTTCTGTTTCGTTCTATTCCATTATCATTACCATTCCACCACTGCAAACAAACGCACCTAATGTTTTTTTTTTTCTCTCTCTCTCTCTCTCTCTCTCTCTCTCTCTCGGAGCATCATTGACAAAGATTAACAGAATCGCAAGATTGACAATTTGGCGAGCA
This sequence comes from Ficus carica, assembly GCA_009761775.1. Lineage (NCBI taxonomy): Eukaryota > Viridiplantae > Streptophyta > Magnoliopsida > Rosales > Moraceae > Ficus > Ficus carica. The sequence continues at coordinate 4,560,669 of CM019741.1, read as the reverse complement.
CGCGATTCTTATGAGATGTGAAGGAGATGTCACGCCGGCGAGTTGGTCGGCGTTCTTTTCATTGAAATAATTAATTAGTACAAGACTTTCAGAAGTAGGATAACTACTGGTAAAAATGCTTGAGATTATCGTGTTCCAAGGCCATCCCATCTTAGTCGGCTAGTTGGTATGTCCCTGATTACACAATGCCTGTGACCCTACTTAGTTCTTCCCCCTTGGGGCCAAAGGAATCCGGTCCGGGCTTTTAGACCAAGACATTCTTGAGAACCAGGTTTCCAACCTTGAAAGTTCTTGGTTGGAACCTCTTGTTGTAGCACTTGGCTATTACTTGGTTACGGGCAGTGGTGCGATTAAAGGCTTGTTCTCTCTTTTCTTTAATTAGATCAAGTTCAGCCATCATCTGTTCGGCGTTATTCTCCTCGTCAAAGTTCTTTACTCGATAACTTGGTAAGCCCATTTCGACTGGTATGACTTCCTCTACACCACAGGCTATGGCTAATGGGGTTTCCCCAGTTGCAATGCGGCTAGTGGTCCGTTAAGCCCAGAAAACTTTGGATAATTCGTTGATCCCCTTTATGTTTATCCAACTTTTTTTCAAATTCTCTTTTATGGTCTTGTTAACGGCCTCGACTTACTGATTACACTGGGGGTACCCTAGAGAAGATAATATTTTCTTAATCCCAAACTATTCGCAGAGGACGATGAAGGTTGGGTTGTCAAATTGTTTCTCGATGTCCGTGACCATGGTATGTGAGAGTCCCAACCTGCAGATGATATTTTTTCATAAGAAGTTGGTGCACTTAACCTCCGTTTGCTGAGTCAGGAGTTCCAATTATATCTACTTTGTGAGATAGTCTATAGCTTTGAGGCAACATCAGAACTAGGATTTGGCCATCGGTAGTGGTCCGATCAGGTCAAGTGCCCATTTTGCGAAGGCCCACGCGCTAACTACAGAGGTAAGTTTCTTCGTTTGGGACTTAATTATCCTCGCGAATTGTTAGCACTTGATACACTTCTGGGTGAACTCTTTAACATCTCTATCCATGGTTGGCCAATAATATCCCTAACGAAGGCACTTAAAGGACATGACTTTCCTCCCATAGTGATTTCTGCATATCCCATTGTGTATTTCCTTCATCAAATATTCGGCCTCCGATGGTCCAACGCATCGCTGATATGGTGCCAAATGTCCTCTCCAAAACAATTTTTCGTTGATCATGGTATATCTTGCTGAGGTATTCCTGATTCTACGGGTCTCTTCCTAGTCCTCTGGGAGCCTAGATATGGTAAGGTAGTCTACGATCGGGTTCATCCAAGTTTTTACTTTCTTGGAGCAGAACACCTACTATGTGCACTCGATGTTGGGCTGTTAAAGGTGTTCTACAAGTACAGAGACTAAGCCCTCCTTATCAATGCCGGAGGCTATCCGAGCTAGTGCATCTGCCTTGCTATTCTCGAACCAGGGTATCTGGGTCACAGTGTGCTTCCTGAATTGCTCAAGGAGGATTTTAACCTCCCAAGGTATCTAGCCATTCGTTCTTCCTTGGCCTGAAACGTCCTTGTCACCTGGTTGACGATTAAGCATTGAGTCATTAAAGACCTCAATGGCCTTCATTCCGAGTTCACGTGCTAGGTCAAGACAGACTATTCAGAGCTTCATAGTCTTCTTCATTGTTTGACGCTTTGAATTCCTAGTGAAGGGCATAGCTGGTCTTATAGTGGTCGAAGCTTATCAGTTCTAGTCCTGCTCTGGAGCCCCCCTTAGATGGCCCATCCACGAATAACTTCTATTGGGGGAGGTCAGGATTGGGTGTACTCGGGCCTTCTCGGGTAGATGCGGTAGTGGTCGTCTTCTCCACAGCCCTAAGTTCTGGTCTAGGTTGCTTGATGAACTCGACTATGAAATCGATTAGAGTTTGTGCCTTGATCGTTGTCCGGGGAATGTATTCGATGTTGAATTCTCACAATTCAACGACCCCACTTGACAATCCGATCAGACAACTCAGAGTTTTGTAGGAGCTGATGAAGCCAGTAACTAGTCAGAATACGAAAAGGGTGGTTTTGGAAGTAAGGTCTCAGCTTACGGGCTGATGTGACTAAGGCCAAAGTAAGCTTCTCCAAAGGGGTGTATCTTCCCTCTGTTCCTTAGAACGTCTTACTACTGTAATATATGAAAGTCTGTATCATGTTCTCTTCTCAGACCAGGACTGAGCTGACCGCCTTTCTGAAACTGCCAAGTACATATAAAGCACTTCCCTACTCAACGACTTGGACAATAGGGGCGAGCTTGCCAGGTGCACTTTAGGACACTGAAAAGCCTATTTGCACTTGTCAACCTAGTTGACTTTGCCAATTCCCTTAAGTGCTTGAAAGAAGGAGTGATACTTATTAGTGGACCTAAAGACGAGTCAAGAGAAAGCTGCTACCATCTCGGTTAGTCTTTGAATTTCTTTAACAGTGCGTGGCGGTTGCAGATCTACTACAACATGTGCCTTGGCCGGGTTCACCTTAATGCCTTGGTAGTTTACCATGAATACAAGGAACTTCCTAGATTCGACCCCAATGACACATTTGGTCGGGTTCAGCTTTATATAATATTGTCTAAAAATATTGAAGCAGTCTTTCAGGTCCCCAATGTGGTCACTTATATGCTTACTCTTCACCAGCATGTCGTCTACATATACTTCCGTAGACTTCTCAATCAATGGGGCAAACTTCTTGTTCATCAATCTTTGGTACGTGGCCAAAACATTCTTTAAACCGAAAGGCATAACCTGATAATAGTAAAACCCTTAGTCCATTGTGAATGTGGTCCTGGCCTGGTCGGTTTTGCTTATGGGGATTTGGTTGTACCCGGAGTACACATTCATGAAGCTAAGTAGCTCGTGACCAGCCATTGCATTGATGAGTTGGTCTATTTAGGGAAATGGGAAGTTGATTTTTGAGCAAGCTTTGTTTAGGTCTGTGTAGTCTATACAGACTTGCCACTTGTCATTGGCTTTCTTGACCAGGACCATGTTTGCGCACGACTCCGGATAGCTCACTTCTCAGATGAAAATAGCAGCGAGCAACTGTGAATTCGTATACGGGGTTTGGATGGGTGCCGAGATTGCTCCGTCAATTTTTAGCTTGGTTAAGGCGTCTATGAATAAGATATCTACGGAGCTTCTATTGTCGATCAAGGCGCGCCAAATAATGTTATCGGTTATCCTGATTTCTCCAACCAGAACATCGTTGTGTGGATGGAGCAGCTTGTTGGCTTCATCATCAATAAAGGTAATCGGGATACTGTCTCAGCGGGACATCTTTGTGATGTGTTCGGCCATGTTAATGTATTCCCCACGCACTACCTACCTAACGTCTCAAGCATAGTTTCTCCTGATGCTGGTCATATCACCTGTGGCCGTTCCCCCAAAACGGTATGGACAATGTGTTTGGGCTCCCAGCGTTGGTCTAGTTACCCGTTCCCGAAGCAAGGTGTACTCAGACCTGGCCGGTTCTATAAACCACACTTGCTGAGGTAATGGCCTTTTTTACAAATTCTCGTAGGTGTCCGTTCCGTATAGGAGCTCGATTTGGTCACGTAACAGTATGCAATCTTTTTGTTTTGTGGTCAACATCCTTGTGGAAGTTACAGTACTTGTTCTGGTTCCTACGGGTACGATCCATTTTGATCAATATGGGGTCCTAGAATAGTCCCTTCCCAAAGATCTGGTTCAACACGTGTTCCGCAATGGCGACTAGGGGAGTATATTGATAGAATCTTCTTGCAGGAGTTTTAGGCCCTGATACAGCTTCAGCTTTGCAGGTGGCCTTCTCGTTGGCTACTCTGGTTTGATCTGCCCCGTCCTTCTAGGGCTTGTTCTTCCTAGCGGGTCGCGACATTTCTCTAACTAAAGAGTTCCGCCCCTTGTTGTACTCCTCCTCTTTGGCGTGCTTTTGGACTATCCCCCTCAAGTGCACAAAGGTGGGGGAACATCATAAACGATTTCCCAAAGCAATTTGTTGTTCTCGACTTCCTCTCGGAAAGCTTGCATGAGGGTGTCATCGGAGTAATTTTTGACTTGTATGATGGCTTTGTCAAAGCAGTCCTAGTACCCTTTTAAAGGCTCATTCTCGTTTTGTTTAATTCTAATTAAGTAAGAGGTCTCCTTCTTCCCGGTCTTTGCATTGAGGAACGCCGCCGAAAAGGCATTGGACAACTACTTAAACGAATCCATTGTTCCCGGCATCAGTCTTTGGTACCACTGCCTAGCAGTGCCAGTCAAGGTCAGGCAGAAGGCTTTACAGAGGGTGGCTTCGTTTGCATTTTGAATAAGCGTGTGTACTTAGTAGTTCTCCAAGTGCTCATCAGCGTTCGTGACGCCATCATAAGGGGTTATGGTCGACATTTTAAATCTAGCCGGGTAAGGCACATCAATGATTATTGTAGGTGAAAGGTAGATCGACCACTCCGACCTGCTCCAACCCATATTATTAACTCATAAACAAGTTAAGTTGTTGTTAGAGGTGGTACAGTTTGTTCTGGTTGTTCGTCACGACCTTTGGTGGTTTATCGACCGAGCGATCTCGGCATCGACTATGATTGACCCCTGCTCCTCCCAAGCAGTCGAACACAGAGTTCGTGCTCCTGGAGAGGATCAGCGTGTCTTTTTGGTGTTGATACTAGTCATGTCTTCTCCGAGATGCTAGGGGTGTGGAGACTAATTCCTCACGGTCTGCTCGGGTTCCTGACTCGGTGACCCGGATATAGCGACTTCTCGAGCGCTCACGGTTTGGATCGTACTCTTGAAGATCTCGTCTCCCTCTTCTCTGATTCCCCGCTTGCTCCAGTTACCCGTATGCTCGATCGCTAGGCCTAGGCTTCTCAGCCTCTCAGCTGATCAACCCCGCCCTACAGGTGAGGAGTCTTCGGCTTCTTCCTCCTGTGTGGGATGGCGTAGGGCGCCTCAGAACTCCCTAAAAGCGTCGGCAAGTACCCGAACGGTCTTCATCAAGTTCTGGACGTTTCCGGTGAGGATCTCCATCTGTGTGGTTTTTCATGGTGCTCGCACGCCGAGTCTGCGTTGGGCTCGCTGAGTGCTTCGAGAACCGGTCGGGGCAGGGTTCTTCTGGCTATGGTTGTCCTGGTTGGCCTACTTTTCCATGAGCTTGGTGAGGTATGAAAGTGGTGTGGAGGGGCAGGTGAACTGGGAACAGGGATAATTAGGATGTGGTTGCTAGAAAGGTGCGGAGCCCTCTTTCTAGCACTAAAATGTTTATGTCAAAAATCTTTGACACAACACTAGATAGGATCACGTGATGAAACCCACATTGTGTGGTCGTTCTCCGCTTAGTTGCCTGTAAAAGAGAAGCACCTCAGAGTAAAGGGGATACTAGTAAGGTGTCTGCTGAGGGCACTCCAATGCTTAAGTCAGTAAGGGGCATTGAAGAGCAAACAAAGAACCAGAGTTTAGGCAAGGCAAAATTAGACCATACCTGAGTGAGTGAGGTAATCCTTTATTTATAAGTCGTATTTTGAATAGTCCCGGTTGGTAGGCATGTTCCGGGCGTACGGGTACTTGACCTCCACTTGACGGATGCCACATGCCCTACCATTCGGGTGATGGGGGGACACGAGTGCAGGTGTTAGTATTGACACAGGCGGTAAGTACTTGGTAAGCTCAATCAGGTGGTGGAGGCTGGCGCCAAAATAGGAACAAGGACAAGTATAGTGACAGGTACTGGACGTTAGGTGTCAGGTGGTACAAAGCAATGGGTATGGCTTGCCCTGCCATAGTACGGTTGTTAGCCGGTATGAGACGGCGTGGCAAAGGTAGCATGGGCTGACCATCTCGAAGGAGGCTTGGTCGTGGCCAGAGAGGTATTGCTCGGGCTAGTACCTTGGTGTTCGATGACGATCTGCTTGAGGTTCCTAAATGAGAGCTAATAATTTAGGGATCAGCAGCCTAACGGAGGTGATGGTAGGTCAACCCAGTTACCCGAGAAGGGACTGCAACTGACCCGACTTCTCTGGTCTAGTCGGGTCTCTTTAGGTGATTGGATCTTCTCTACTGGGCGGGCAAATGAGTCTACTGATTCTCATGCTCCTTGTTCCTCGGTAGGAAGGTGGTCTCCAATGTCGGAAACATTACATCATCAACGAGAGCTATTTATATTTTTTTAATTTCATAAACCTTTTGATTCTCCACCAATAATTATTACTTTTCTCTGATTATTGTGAACCCAAAACAATTTTGAAAAACTAATGCGTCAAATCATGAAAATTTTCCAAAATTTAGACTTTGGTTGAAATTTTCCAAAAATTACAATCCCATAGATATATTTTACCAAGTGATATGTGATTAAATAGTCTTTTTAACAAGTTTTTTTAATAAACAACCAAAGTTTTGTAAAACTAAAAAAACGATCATTGTTAGAAAATGACCTTTCATTTAATTACTGATTGATTATTTTTAATCAGTAATTGACTAATACTAATATGTATTTTTTATTCATTAAATATGATCAATAACTGATTAATTATAGTCAATCACTATTAATCATAGTTAATCATTGATTAATGATTATTTTCTTAAATAAAAAAATTCAACTATTTATTTAAATAAGTGCTTAAAAACTATCTATTTCACTATTTTTTTTTTCCTTTTACTAAATTAATGTCTCAAAAACTATATATATAACTTAATGGCTAATTAAAGTCTACATTATGCAACAGGGTCTGATCTCTCTCTCTTGGAGCTGACACCAAAGTTCAAAGCAGATCCAACTTCTACCAAAAATAAACTCCTCACTAGAATGGATCAGATACAAGTGGCATTTTTAATCCGGATCTTATCAATCTGCTATTTGGCAGGTAGCTTTCGTCTGGATTCAATCCCGTCGACAATTATCTTATAGATTGTGGATCACCAACGAACACCTCAGTGGCGGACCGTGTTTTCTTGTCAGATTACGCGGCTTCAAAGTTTCTTTCAACCTCTCAAGATGTTGTTGCCACTGCCGCAATAATTTAATCGTTTCATCTAGCGATTCCCCATTATATCAAACGGCAAGAATCTTTATCCAAACATCAAGGTACACATTTCCAATCCGCCAACATGGTAGACACTGGATTCGCCTTTATTTTTCATCGTTTGTCTATGAAAACTATGACATGAGCACTGCAAGTTTCTCTGTTTTCACTGAAAACCATGTCCTCCTTAAAGACTTCCGCACTTGTAATGCCACCTCTTTCAAAGAATTCTCTGTGAATGTTGCCCTCAAAAAAACCTTGAAATCGCGCTCGCCCCTTCAACGAATTCATTTGCTTTTTTGAATGCCATCGAAGTTTGTCTCGGTCCCTGATGAGCTCATCACAGATGATTTGGTGCCTATGGTTGGCCCACTTGGTCAAAATTTTGAAGGATTGTCGAGTCGGGCTTTTGAGACGGTTGAGAGGGTGAACATGGGTGGTCCAATGGTGTTTCCTGAGAATGATACCCTTTGGCGAACTTGGGTTCCCGAACAACCTTTTTTAGTACACAAGAACATGGTCATTAATGTCTCCAACATTGAAGCTGTTAAGTACATCGCTGGAGGAAAAGTCACCCCTAATATTGCTCCTGCTAGTGTATATGGTACCGGCACAACAATAGATTATCGGTACGTGCTCAACATCACCTGGCAATTCGAAGTTGATCAAGAATTTTGTTACCTAATCAGGTTCCACTTTTGTGATATAATGAATAAAAAACTCCATACTCTCTTCTTCAATGTGTATGTAAATTCCTGGATTGTTGCTTCCGATATGGACACTAGTGCTTTATCATCTAATTCACTTGGAACACCATTCTACAGGGATTATGTCACAAGGCCGTTAGTTACAAATAAGCTTAGTGTAAGTATTGGATCTTCCAGTTTTCGTAATGACCGGCCCGACGGTATTTTAAATGGGTTAGAGATTTGAAAATCAACAATTCTATGGGCAACTTCGATTCTCAAGTTATGTCTTCTGCTACAAAGAAGAAAGTTGGAGCATTAGCAATAGGTGCGAGTATCGGTGGATTCCTTGTAGTGGCAATATCTGTAGTACTCTTCCTAATTGTGTGCAAAAACGAGAAAAGACAGGCACTCAAGGGCCATTCTAAGACAACGGCCAATGCACTTGATTCTTTGAAGTATGGGACTTGCATTCCTTTTCTAGTAGTTCAAGAGGCTACAAATAATTTTGATGATGGTTGGATAATTGGGAGTGGTGGCTTTGGGAGGTATACAAGGGAGTTTTAAATGATGGGACTAAAGTTGCTGTGAAGCGAAAAAACCCAGGATCTCAACAAGGACTGGCAGAATTCTGGACCGAAATCAAGATGCTATCGCAATTTCGTCACCGCAATCTTGTTTCATTAATTGCCTATTGTGACGAAGGAAATGAGATGATCTTAGTTTATGAGTACGTGGAAAATGGAACGCTAAGAAGTCATTTGTATGGCTCAGGAGTACTTCCGGTCTTAAGTTGGAAGCAAAGACTTGAAATATGTGTCGGCGCAGCTAAAGGGCTACACTACCTTCACACAGGCTTTGCAGAGCAATTATCCATCGCGATGTTAAGTCTACAAACATTTTGCTAGACGAGAATCTGAAAGCGAAAGTCGCAGATTTTGGGCTTTCCAAGATTGGGCCGGACATTATGAAAGCTAATCATGTGAGCACTGCTGTGAAAGGAAGTTTTGGGTATCTGGATCCTGAATACTTCAGGAAGCAACGACTGACGTTGAAATCAGATGTCTACTCATTTGGAGTGGTTTTGTTTGAGGTACTCTGCGGAAGACTAGCCGTGGATTCAACCCTCCCGACAGAGAAAATCGGTTTAGCTGGGTGGGCATTGAAATCGCAAAAAACTGGGAAGTTGGAGGAGATCATAGATCCTGCTCTTGTGGGAGAAATTAGTCTTGATTCTCTCAAGAAATTTGGAGATATCGCCGAGAAATGCTTGGCGGAATTTGGTGCCAATAGGCCGTCGATGGGCGAAGTCTTGCAGAATTTGGAGTGTGCTCTCCGACTTCAAGAGGCCGCAGAGAAAAAAAACATCAGTACTAACATGATGGACGGTTACCCCTACAAGTTGACAGAAAGTTACAACATTCTGTTTCTAATTCGAAATATGTGAGTTTTCCCCAACGATATCAAGTGGTAGCAAGAAGATCATGAAGTCAATCTCTCAGCCAACACAGTCTGATGATAGGCGGCTACTTGGAACTGATAAATCTTATAGCCTTGGCTTCTCTGTATAATTTATGAGTTTTCCCCAACCAAATCAAATAATAAAAACTTTGAACTTGGTTTTTTTTTTTTTTTTTTTTTCTTTCCTCGAAATATCGGACTTATCAAGATCTAGTTAACTGAGATCTGTTCATAAAAATGAAAATCTATTTGAGATTGTTTTGCTCTACATATTATCGAAGTGAAAATGGATGACTATTTGTCATTTTTCTGATCTTCAAATGATGGATGATGATATCCTTAAGTTTAAGAAGAATGTTAAGTATCATTAGTAGTGGATTATACTTCTATTTTTCAATTAATCAAAATTTGTCAAATAAATTGTCTAAATAGGTTTGTAGTGATTTGGGCTCCCAACTCAATCTATGTGATAATTTGTTATTGGCTAAAAAAAAGTTGTAATTTAGATATTAATTTGCATAATATAAGAGAGATAAACATAATATTTCGATGTAACACGGGATATATAAAGGGTGTTTTTCAAAGTATTAAAGGAGGAGTTGTGGAGGAGACTAATGTCAGATGTTCACGAAATAGAAACTAGATACAATTATCATGATACAAATTTATGCTATAAATGACGAAAATATGTCATTTTCTAGCGCGCGCAAAAAACAAAAAAATAATAAATAATAAATAATAAAAAAAATAAAAACTTCACAATCTTCCATTCAACTTTAACAGAACAGTCTTAAGAAAAAAATGGTCAAGTGCTTCTTTTATTTATTTATTTATTTATTTTATGGAAGCTCAAAACTTTTTCGATTTCGAATTTGTGGCAAATATTATTTTCTCTCCCAAAACTATGGATGAGATTTTCTCCTATACTGAATGTCCCTCGTTACTTGAGGCATATTTGGGCAAAAATTTGAGAAGTGTTTTTACATCAAGTTCTTCAACTTCACTCTTATTTGGAAAAAAAAAAAAAAAAAAATTGTGTTAAGAACATTTTCAAATTTGCATGTATCTCCTTCCTTTATTTAAAAGGATGAATGATGGATTTAGTTCATGCTCAAACTTCCGCCACGTAGCATTGCTCTTTTTCCTCTTTTTTTTTTTTTTTTTAGTTCCCTTCCTACATACATTATATGTATAGTATGTTATATCATTATATAATATAATAATAATTATTATATATATATATATATCAAAGAGTGGATTTATTCTTTTCATTCATTTTTTAGTGGTCGTCACATGACGATTTTAATGCTCATCATGTGACTTTTTTTTTCACTTTTACTTTATTTTATTTGTCTATTCTGCACGCGCTTTCACGCGTACTACTTACTTTATTTATTTTTTCCGCATATGCTTGCGCGTGCTATGTAACTAGTATATTGTAATGAGAGATATTTCTTGTAGGAGAAAAACTCACTCACCACCTTTTCTCCTTACACATGTCTAGTTTAATCTATGATTTCAATGGAGTTGGCACAAAGAGAACAATTGAATAAACAAGCCAATCTAGTATTTTCCTTCACCTCTTCTCTTCCTTCCTACCAAGTAAGCCAATCTTGTATTTTCCATCTAATAATCCCTCATTCCACTTCCTTCCTTCCTCTTTTTTATTACACCAAACACAGCATAAGTCTCTACCTCCATCCCTCTTCCTCGTTCCATCTCTCCCTCTTAACCAAACATACCCTAAAAGTGTCATTCCAACAAAAAATCTAAAAAGATAAAAGACTAAAGTGAAAAGAAATAGACCAATATAAAAAACAGGATTAAAATGAAAAAATAAATAAATCTTAGACCAGAAATATTAAAAAAAAAAAAAAAAAAAAAAAACAAAATACTAAAAAAAGAAAAACTGAACTTCGTCCAAAATGAACCACTTTGGACCAAAAACAAGTGCCCAATAATTTTTTTTCTCCTTTAAAGGGTAATCCGATTATATTTTCGGAACTGGTCTTAATTGATGAATATATCTTTGTTCCCTCAAGAAAAAAAGTGTTGGCATTCTATATTCTACTAATATAAATATATAAATAAATAAATAAGCGGCATTCTAGACTATGATGCTAAATATAAGCCGAAGTAAGAGGAAACCAGTTAGTTGGTGAGCGATTTTTTTATTTTTCTGCCGGTTTCAGTCGATCGTCGACTCCGACTCTTGCAACTTGGATGGTGGCTATGGAGCTTAAAGGGAAAAGAAGACACGGTTGTGGCAGGAAGTAGCTAGGGCTTCTCATGGAAGAAAAAAGACCAGTTTCTTATTGTTGTGCTATGGAAAATCTTTCTTATAAGTTTTAACTGTATATGAGTCCAAATTACCAGGTCCAGAAGCAGATAGGCGTTCGATAAAGTATTTTCAAAGTTATTGTAAATATCAAAAGATGAATTTTAGGTGTTTGGTAAATTTTGAATCAAATTTTAATGAAGTCGTCTAAAGACTTAAATGAACATATTTTTTTGTTTAATAAATATTTTAATGTACGTATTCTTCATATGCTTGTACTTTTAAAAAAAATAGAAAAGTATCTAAATAAAATAAATTTAAAGACTTTTACACAAATATGACACAAAAATGTAACATTAAACTAATGTAACATAAAATTAGACTAAAGTAAACTAAAGTTTATGTCATATTGGTCAAGATGGAGGAGTTTGTGTATATTGGTCAATAGATAAAAAAAAAAAAGTAATTATTTGGATAGTTTTCTCTTTAAAAAATAGAAAGAATTCAATACTTACAAATCTTTTTCATATACTCCAATTTTAAATTGCAACATCAGAATACTAAAAAAAGTTATAAAAATAAAATAGGTAATGAAGTATAACCTTTTGTATTTACAGAAGAATAGTAGTTATTTTTTGAAGGAAAGAATTTGTAATTTTTAGGTAAAAGTTAAAAATAATTTGTTCATTTGCTATAAAAGATAAATAAAATGTATAGATTGAAAATTCTATTTATTATTAAGGACATTCAGTAATTTTGCACAGTGACAGCATAAGCAAATGTGCAAAAACAATCCTTGACATGCTTTTAAATTCCAGTGTGTACAGAGCTTACCAAATACTAGTTTTTTAAATAATCTAAAATTATCCTCCAAAAGCAATACCAAACTGTCTAGAAGGAGGAGTGCCTAGCTGACTGCCAAGTGTATGTGGCTTTAAAGGCAGTTTGCCTTGGGCTTTTGTTAGTGTGTGGATGGCTAAGTTTCACTACTGCACTTAGGCCTTTAGGTCTATAGGGTTTCAAATTTCAAGAGAAAAACAATGAAAGAGCTAGAGGTGGAAATTTGTGTAATGTGTAGTGTTTGTACCTTCACCGTGATTTGATCGTATGTATCTAAATTTTGATTTGATCTGAACATAACTTGCGGGGACATGAAAATCTTTGAAAAAGCGCGAAACAAGTACGATATAGCATGAATTGAAAATGACTCATGATACAAAATTGACCATGTAAAATCACGATACGAAAATAATATACTTTTCTTTAGGTGCATTTTTGCACATTCGTTCCAACCAAGCAATTCCATGTTTTTTTTTCTTTTTTTATTTTTATTTTTATATAAAAGTAAAATCAGAGTGTGTTTTGTTGGTTGAGTTGGAGAATTAAAGTTATTTTGATTGTGATTGAGTTGAATTTTGAAATATGTGTTAGTTTATTAGAGTTAAAAAGTATAAAAACTAAAAATGTGTTTAAAAAAAATGTCATTTTAGATCTTGTTTATTTCGTCTCGAATTCTATGTTGTTTAAAATTATTATCTAATTTAGATTTGGAATAACAAAATTATAGACTTTAAAATTTAAATTTTTAAGTTAGAGTTTGACTTGTGAATAGTAAAACAAAATGGACTTTTGAACGAAAAAGACAAAAAAAAAAAACAAAATTGGAGTTGGATTTTTTAAGTGGTTGTGCCAAATACCCTCTTCATTTCACTATTCATATCTTCAACTCAAACTTTAAAAGTTCATAACTTTGTTATTTCAAGTCCAAATGAGATTTTTTTAATTGCATAGAATTTCGAAACCGAAACAAAATCCATGTTAATATATTTTTTCTGAACACATTTCAAGTTTTTACATTTTTTAATTTCAAACAATTCATTTTCAATCAAACGCATAATTTGAAAATTCAACTGAACTCAACTCTAAAACTCCAACCAAACGGCCTCTTAGTTGTTTTAAGCCTTAAAAAACTAAAAGTTCGCAACTTGTTAAAATATGATCATATCTGTAAAAAGTAAAGTAAATAAGAATACAAGATTATGAAAAAACTATCATAAAATTACAAGTTCATAACAAAGCTATATCAATTTACACCTCTAAAAAATTAGATGTCATATTTGGGTTAGTCGTGTCCAACCTGAAACTTGTTTCTTACGTGTTCATTTTATATCGAACCAAAATTGACTCACACCTCTTTTTTCCCCATTCTAATCCATGAAATTCGTATCAGTTTCGAGTTATGTTGTCGTGTCAAGCCCTAGAAAGAGCAGAGGGAGGTGGCGCCGTGATGGACCGAGAGATCAGGGGACTATCAAAGTTAAGGAAAGAAGAACTGAGAAGATTAAAAAAAATATAAATAAAATTAAGAAGAAGGAGGAGGAGGTTCGGTTTCGGTTCACTAACCGACACAAAAATTGTGAAACTGACAACTAAGTCACCGGAATTAAGTGGTTGGTAATGATGTCGGCCACCGGAATCAAATGGTTTTTTATGATGGTTTTAGTCAGTGATGCTCAACTATTGTCAGTTTCTCTTTTTTTGGACATCCTAACGAAGTGTTTTTTTTTTTTTTTTTTTTTTTTTTTTTTTTTAAACTATGAAATAATATACAAGCATTAAAATTTTAGTAATTGATTAAAATCGATCAGTGATTGATCCTTACAATTACATATTAATTAATTATTAATGTAAATGTCCATATTGGCTTGTTTAGACCAATAATTCCAACCATACTTAGCTTCACTATTCACACAATTTTGTAACTCAAACTTTAAAAGTCTATAACTTTATGTAGACAAGTCCAAATGATTTTTTTTTTTTAAATTGCATAGAATTTGAGACGAACGAACCAAGATTGATATTGACAGTTTTTTTCTTAACACATTTCAAGTTTTTATAATTTTTAACTCAAGCAATTTAAACACCTCGATAAACACACAATTAATTAAAACCCAAATTCTACAATTCAAACCTTAGCACCAAACATTTAGACAAATTACACAATAATATTGTTTAATCAATCACTTACCAATTAATCATTTTATTTAAATTATTTAAAATCTATTAAAAAAAGCTTCAAAACGCCATTTTCTAACGTACCCCAACCTCATACTACAATTAGCATAGAACCATCTGGAAAGTTTGGACGGCCCCTCCTATCTTTCATTTCTTTTTTTCCTGCGCTTTCCCAAAAACAGAAAAGAAAAGGAAATAGAAAATAGGAGAATTAGAGAAAATAATAATAATAAAACAAGAAGAAGACGAGGAAAAAGAGAGATAGAGTTGGCAAAAATATTGAAGCAAAATCAGACAAAAAGCCAAAAAAAAAAAAATCAAAACCCTAATTTCGCCGGAGCCATTGAAATTCTAGCTCAAACCTCTCAAAAAAAAAAAAAAAAAACAAAACAAAACAAAAACAAAAAAAGAAAGAAGAAAGAAAAAAACCAGAAACCCTAATTTGCTGGAGCCATTGAAATTCCAACTCAATCCTTTCTGCCAAAAAAAAAAAATCCAAAAACCCTAATTTCGTCGGAGCCATTGAAATTCCAGCTCAAGGAGGAGGAGGAGGAGGAGGAGGTTCGGTTTCGGTTCACTAACCGACACAAAAATTGTGAGGATAAGGAGGAGGAGGACAAGGTTCGATTTCGGTTCACTAATCGACTTAAAAATTGTGAAACTGACAACCAAGTCGTGAATATTGAGCAGTCAGTGATGAAGTTGGCCACCACAATCCGATGGTTTTTTATGATGGTTTCAGTCGGTGCTACTCAGTTGTTTGTTGATTTCGCTTTTTTTTTTTTGGACAACCTTAAGAAATTGTTGAATTTTTTTTTAACTAATGAAAATAATATATGACATTAAAATTTTAGTGATTGATTATTGATCGTTAAAATTGTAAATTAATTAATGATTAATTTTAATGTCCATTAATATTGTAGTGACAAATTACATATTAATATTGTTTAATCAAATCACTTAACAATTTTTTTGATAAACATTCACTTACCAATTAATCATTTATTGATACTAAATAAATTTAAAATCTATTAAAAATGCTTAAAAAAACGCCATTTTCTAACGTATCCCAACCTCATACTACATTTAAAATAGAACTCTCTGGAATGTCTGGACGGCCCTTCCACTCTTTCATTTCTTTTTTCCTGCGCTTTCCGGAAACGGGAAAGAAAAGGACAATAGAAAATAGAGAATCGCGAAAATAATAATAAAACAATAAGAAGACGAGGAAAAGGAGAGAGAGTTTTAGCAAAATATCGAAGCAAAATCGGGACGAAAAGCAAAAAATATCAGAAACCCTAATTTCGCCGGAGCCATTGAAATTCCAGCTCAATCCTCTCAGAATTCGAAACCCAAGCCATCCGAGGTTCAAATTCGCCGGGAAATCCATTTCGATTTCTCTCCATTTCATGAAATCCCGACTCCGATGCTTGTAGATTGACGGACCCTACAAATCCTCATACATGGCGGCGGACAAAACTCCATTGCTCTCGCCGACGAGCTCGCGGTCGGTGACGGAGACGGTGAACGGCTCGCACAAGTTCGTGATCCAGGGTACTCTCTGGCGAAGGGCATGGGCGTGGGGAAGCACATTGCGAGCGACAATTTCACCGTCGGAGGGTACCAGTGGGCGATTTACTTTTATCCCGACGGCAAGAATCCCGAGGACAATTCGGCTTACGTTTCGGTCTTCATCGCGCTCGCCAGCGAGGGCACCGACGTTAGGGCGCTGTTCGAGCTCACGCTCGTCGATCAGAGCGGGAAGGAGAAGCACAAGGTTCATAGCCACTTCGATCGGGCGCTCGAGAGCGGGCCTTATACGCTCAAGTATCGCGGCAGCATGTGGTAAGGTCACGGTTCAGATTGTTTTCGGCTAATTCTGATTCTTTTGCATGATTTGATTTAGGGTTTATGTTCGAATTGGTTTTGTAGTTAAGCATTGTGTTCGGATTTTCGGGGGTTTTCGGGTGATGATTGTTTTTCAGCTGATTTCTGATTCTTTTTGCGTTATTTGATTGAGATTAATGGTATCATGATTGGTTTTTTGGGTTTGAGTTTGAATTGTTGTGTTTAATTGGTTGAATTTATGTCTTTGTGATGCTTTTACTTCTTAGAAATGTGCAAACTTTGTGCTGTTTGTCTTAGATAAAATGTAGGAAAAAATAATTGGTAATGAACTACAGTTTTTGTTTAGATAAGAAATTTTTTTTTACCTTATTTCGTTTAGTTGTTGGGATTTTTAACCTGCTATATGGATTATATGAGGCCCCAAAAGCCCGTTCTGCAAAACACAAAGCAAGTACAGTGTTCAAAAGTACTTTGCATCGACCCCATTGTCCTTTCGGTTATTTAGAGAAGTTAGGACGTTAAACACTTGTTTTTTTGCTTCTACTTACCTTCTTGCTATAAGTGTAATTTCTTTCAAAAGAAACTAATCCTAAGAGGGCTACAGAAGCATTTTTTTCCCTTTCAGTTTACTGCATGTTAATGTATTATTCTTGCAACGATTTCAGTTTACTTACTCTTTTCATTGTTTGTGTAAGTAAATGATCTAATTTTTGCTTTTAGATTATCATTTAAGTAGTTTGTTTATCAATCAGTATTTAAGTAAGAAGCTTTGGTTTTTTAAACTGGAATGGGAGATCTCTTGTTGGTTTTAGTTCTTGTAACTTGTAGATACTTTTAAACATGTGAGCATTTTGAGCTGAATGTTTGGATCTCGATGTTTGTCTGTAAGATGTTAATATCTCTCCTTTTTTTTTCCTTCTTTGTTTTGGGGGGCATACGATAGGGGATACAAGCGTTTCTTCAGGCGAGCATTGCTTGAAACTTCAGATTTTCTTAAGGATGATTGCTTGAAAATTAATTGTACTGTTGGAGTTGTAGTCTCAGCAGTAGATTGTCCTCGATTACACTCTATTCAGGTCCCAGAGTCTGATATGGGTGCACAGTTTGGCACGCTGCTTGAAAATATGGAAGGTTCAGATATTACTTTTAATGTGGCTGGTGAAAAGTTTCATGCCCATAAATTGGTATTGGCTGCCCGATCCCCTATGTTCCGAACTAAATTCTTTGAGGGGTCAGAGGAAAATAAGGAGGTTGAAGTCACAGATGTAGAACCTAAAGTTTTTAAGGTATTGACTGCTTTTATTATTTCACATGTTTTTGGAAGTTTTAGGATATAAGATTTTGTTTCTGAATTATGCTCTAGTGGTGGCTTTGTTGTGTTACTGCCATTCTCGGTTTTTAATTGGAACTCCTAATTCCTACTATTTTTCAATAGGCCATGCTGCATTTCATATACAGAGATTCGCTCACAGAGGATGTGGAGCTGGAAACATCAACCTTGTCTCCTCTATCCTTAGTGTCAGACTCATTGACTGCAAAGTTATTAGCAGCAGCTGATGCGTATGGTCTGGAAAGGCTCAGAGTAATGTGTGAGTCTCATCTCTGCAAGGATATATCCGTGAAATCTGTTGCTGAGATTCTAATTTTGGCTGAGCGATGTAATGCCTCTGATTTAAAAGCTGTTTGTCTAAGATTTACAGCCGAGAACCTTGCAGGTATCTTTTCCCATATCAGTTTGTGATTCTCATATTGATTCTCATTTTAATGATTTGAGAATAAAAATTACTAACTTTGGAATTAGATTTGAAAAGGCAGTATATGAAATAATATATGATAATGCCTTTATGATTTGCAATATT
Source organism: Ficus carica (assembly GCA_009761775.1). Classification (NCBI taxonomy): domain Eukaryota; kingdom Viridiplantae; phylum Streptophyta; class Magnoliopsida; order Rosales; family Moraceae; genus Ficus; species Ficus carica. Next base: position 4,542,507 of record CM019741.1, on the reverse strand, counting down.
TCAATCTTGGAGTGATATACATGATATAGTGTGGAAATTTGAACAGAGAAAACAAAGAAAAAATTTATTATGAATATTAAGCCTTTGCCAGAAAGGGGAAAAAAAAAAGTTTTCTATAGCATTGCATGGTTGGATCATCATAGAAATGCTTATTACGCAACTATTGCTAACATGAATACATTTTATATCCACAAGTTCTTACTCCTGTTGTACATTAGAGTTGTATCTAGGTTTCATCCGCAAATATCCAAGAAGTATATAAATACATTCGTACTTGAAAATTTTATTTAGACCTTTAGTACGCATTTTGGATCTGTTTCTTAGATCTGTTGTGCTATCTAAGAAACATTGGTATATTTAGACCTTTAGTACACATTTTGGATCCGTTTCTTAAATCTGTTGTGCCATCTAAGAAACATTGGTATGTGATATGTTAACTCTCTAGAAGATATGCTCAAATAGTTGTATTATGGATGGAATTCTATCTACAAGCCTATCTTAGCCAGGCAAAAGAATAAATGGTTGCCAAAGCAACTTACACAACCTAACTTTTAAATGAGGTTGGAAACATGCATGAAAACCTGGTTGCTCTTTAAAGTTACTAAAATTCATCTAGTAGTTTTTGCTTTCATTATGTTTTAGCATTAGATATCTAATAATCCAAATTCTAAAATTCACCCACGTCGAAATCAAATTGATACGAGGAAATAGAGGGACATCGAACAAAGCATTCAATTCAACGCTTCTAGGTTTCAAGTTGGGATAACAAACGAGAATCAAAACAATTGTATTAGATTGATAATCAAAGTTTCAGTGGTAAGTGAAGGGTTAGAACGATTTCTTAACTTGTTAGAAAGAGAGCTGTAGAAGGATAACTTTGAATGGTGCAAATTGATAAAAGTTATAGAAGATTGAGTGATTTTTCGTAGGAAAGGACAAGATTGTTGTGCAGTTGACGATTGACTTTGCTTAACGGTTTTCATTTATTTCGTGTTATTTTTTAGTGCAGTTACCTTTAGAGGCGCTAAGTGGTTGTATCAGGTACGTGTACAAATGAGGAAGTGCATAAAACTGGGGATAATGGATAGAGTCAAACAAAAGGAACTTATTGGTTTTAGTTGATAGGTTAGGTTTCTCTTTGGGGGATTGGCTCATGAAGCGTGTTTTGCCACCTTTTGGAGCAAACCCTCATTTGGTTGGTTTCTGAAAACTGAAAGATGATGAAAGGTTATTTGTGGGAGGAGAAAAGTGAGTGTTTAAGGATCATTTGGTAGCATTGGATATTGCAATTAAGTATAAGATGAAGAAGAGATTGGGATAATTTTCTTTCGTATTTACCCCAAGGGAAATGCTCCAACCATAGACAATAAAATGTTTCTCAAGTCCTGCACTTGTTCACTCTTTAATAGGTTAATAGATTCATATTCTTTAATTGTTTGTTCCAAGTCCCTGAGCTTTGTTTAGCTCCTTTTTGAGGTTTTACCATTTCTTGACTCCCCTGGCTAAGTGCCATAGTTATTTTTCTTATCGCCAATGAAAAAAGATAATACAAGAATTTGGATTGGGAATATTAAAGAAATTTAGTTTTCTTTGCAAAAATTGTGAGACTGTAAGATTTTTTATTATTGTCATTTTTTTGAAACAAACATTTTGATGTAGGACCATTAGGAAGAGGTAGAATGGAGATAGAGAAGAATAACCACTAGAGATAGAAATATAATAAACGAAAAAACATTGAGGATATTAGGGAGAGAAACAAGAACTCAAGAGAGAAAAAACATTGCGTAGTCCTTCAAGTTTGTTTCTCAGGTTTATCATCATTCTAAATCATATTAGAGTAGTCATACTTCCGGCAACAAATTTTTAGAGTTGCAGGAAAGTTGATAGCTGGATGTGAATGACTTTTTTAAAATGATGTATGATTGTCCTATTATGTTTGACAGATTTATTCTCAGAGCTTTTATACTTTTCCTTTTTGTACGACACTTCTTTGTTTTCTTTTCCAGTGTCAAATAACATTTCTCAGAACTAATTTCTGTAACATTAGGTGGATTTAATTTCTTTCAGATCTAAATACTGAATAAGAAATATATTGTAGTTGTTTAGATAAAAAGGGATGGGAATTGATCTTCCTGTCCATTTTTATGCTTTCTAAATATTCTGGTTTTCACTAATATTTGTGTGTGAAATTTGTCTATCTGTTGAGGTTTATATTGGTTTGTGAACTAATCAAAAAGCTTGGTTTAAAGGAGGTGTGTTTTGCTCAGTAACAGAAACCATATGGTTTCTGAATATAGGAAGGAATTAGATGTTTTAAGACATATTTCCAGAAAATCCCTTTTGGAAAAAGTGTGGTCTTTGGCATTTTTCTTGGCTTAGTCTAATCCAAAGATGTCACAATTTTTTCTGCATAGTACGATGAGGGCACGAATGCAATCTTATACCTTTTTGCTGTTTCCTATCAAAATTACTTGCCTATACAAATGCATAGTAATTTGATTCTTTTAGTTGGACTTGGGTGTTCTGTGCGACACAATTTTCTGAAGCATTTCTTGTAATTCTTCACTGAAAAACAATAATTACGTGTAAGAAACTGATTATTCTGCTAGCAATGTATGCAAAGAAAATTAAAAAAAAAAAAGCTCATTATGGAGAGAGAGACGTGTCATTGTGCCATTGTCTGTCCATGTAGAGTAGCATCTCAATGCTCGTGTAGCACCTAGTGGCCTTTACCCGTTGCATCTTGATATACTTTGTGTTTATACATCGATGGAATTAATTTATCTAGAGATGTTTCATTTCTCTTACCTTCGATTGAAGTCTGCCTCTATTTTCATTACTGTGTAGACTTTGTAGCTTCACTAGATAATATTGGCCAGCTGTATGAGATGCTGAAGCAAATTTATGGTCAGAGTTTTTAGTATTATGTTCAAGATGGTCTTGGGAGTTATCGACCTGTTTTTCAAATGATTGAAACGAATTAAGCTCCTGACCGGATGCCAAAATACTCGGTTGGTGACTTTGTCTAGCTTAGACACTGCTTGTGGTTAAGGAAACCTAAGCACTAGACTTACACGGGAAAGCTATTTAATAGGCTCAGGGATGAGTGTGGCGGGATCCCCGTAGTACTCTCCTATCGTTTATAGGAAATGGCTAAAATGGATAATTTGAGTGTTGTTTGTGAATACTGTCATACTATGGAGTTAGATAGTTAAATATGCGGCTTAAAGCAAAAATGTGATTCTCTATAGTCGAAATATGATTCTATTACATTTGAAGCTTTGCATTTTTGCGTGAACCTATCCTCATAATTTGTTGAGTGTTCTCCCGTTGTTTATGTTGGTACCTTATCTCTCAACCTTCTTCTTGCAGCTGTAATGCGATCAGATGGTTTTGAGCATCTCAAAGAAAGTTGTCCGTCCATGCAATCAGAGCTTCTGAAGGTAATTGCGGGTTGTGATGACGACTGCAGCAGTGGCGGGGGGAAAACCCGGAGCGTGTGGGCTCAGCTATCTGATGGGGGTGATACGAATGGTAGGCGAGTCAGGCAAAGAACTTGATTTCTGAAATTCTTGTTTTTGTAAATGCCACACTAAACTGAAATGGAATCATTTTCTATGGTGTTCGATTTCTGATATATTAAAAGAAAGGAGGAAAAATCTGACTATTAGAAACAGTAAAGTAGGTGGCTTATGCTACTGGTTTGGTTATAAACTAGTGCTGTGGTTCAGAACTAGTTGAGGAATAGGGTCTTCTAGCTGTTTGCTGGGTTTCTAAGGTGCTAACCCTATGTCTACATATATCCCGAAATCAACCTAATCGGTTATGTGTAATTTCGTCTTTGTTTCATACTGTTTCGCCTTTTTTGGTGCTAATTCAGACACTTCGGTTGTAAAGATTGTATTTTCCTTGTCAAATGTGTAATCAGGGTGAAAATTGATAATTTCTTAGTAATCTTTTTGTACTTGGATGAATTTCATTTTCTGCGGCCATAAATGATTCTACTCGAGAAATGAAAAGCCTTGTGGATCACAATGTCAGATCATAATATTCATCTCTACTTGGCCATAAATGTTTTTGTACCGTTTCATGTTTTTGCTTTTGCTTGGAAAAACAAGCTAAATGGTCGTTCTTCGGATACAGTAGCTCGGAGAGCGAAAAGAGAGATGAAAAACATCTCAAGGAAACACCGAGGGAAGGAGAAAGGATTTCTGATAGTAGCAACATACGATAAGCGTATCGCTTGCAACAATTTGTATGGGGAAATTTGATTTGAAGCAGAACCGTGAACCCTCCATAATAATGCTTATTCAGCTGCAGATGGATCAGAATTTCAAGCAACTCTCCTAGACATGGCCACAATAACACACCCCGGATCTGTCGTAAACATGGCCCGAAGAACTTGCCCAGGATTATTGCGAACTAGAGCACCAATGTCTACGGATCCCAGCCCCAGTTCAATGCCCGCGTCTACATTATGTTTGAATTGATCAGAAACAGGGGCTTCTATGCGGGTGTAGGCTGCATCGTTCGACTCGTTTTTCTAGAACTGGGCATTTTGAAACTGATGAAAAGTGGAACCCTGCATCCTCAAACATGCCAAGGGCCTTTTTTCCACCTCCGAACACCCCACAGGGTCAAGGTAAAGATCCAAAAAACCTGCTGGTTTATCTTATCAGCCATGAACGCTTGCATATGATCGGAAGCGTGCTCTCTAAAATGGCACAAAACTTCTCAAAAGGTGCTGAATCCAAAGTTTCTCCGAACGCCCTGCTGCAGAATAGTGCATTCAAAGAGTTTTCAGTTTGCTCCCTGCGTCTGGTACAAATAGTGGATTGTTATTTTTCGTGCGTGATGCTAGGCAATTTGGTCACACCCAAAATTTCTCATGCAGTGCGGGCACAATTGCACTATGCTTTGTATTTTTCGAAGAGATTTTGTTTAGGTGAATTTCATTTCATTCCTATGTTTTAGATCTTTGAAAAAATAAATCAACACACAGCAGAAGCATGGTAGGATAAAAGAAAAAAGACAAACATGAACGAGTTAACAGTTGGGAATCCTCTAAGACTAGCTTAGACAAGGCCAACACAAGCATTATTAGCAGCAAGGTAATTATAATAATTATTCTTTTTTTCCAAACAAGAAGACAAAGTTGACATGTCAATGGAACACCAAAAACATTTAAGGTATTTTGATGGATATTTTGGATAGAAAATTTGTGAGGCTGACAAAAGCTTAAGATGGTGTTTGGTGTTTGAGTTTGATTTAAAATTTTTAAGTTTAAATAGTAAATTTTGTTGACTTTTCAGAAAAGAAAAAAAAAAACTTTTTAAAAAAAGACACTTTTCAGAAAAAATAAAAATTGAGATAAAAAAGTTTAGTTGGAGTTAAACTTGTTCTCCAAACACCCCCTAAAAGAAGAAGAAGAAAAAAAAGAAAAGGTGGGATAGAGAAGGTGGGATATAAGCCAAAAGCCTCTAGTAATAAAAATAAATAATAAAAAAAATTTTGGGTGATGGTAAATGGTGTTTACCAAGCATATTCACGAGCCTCTAGTAATAAAAATAAAGAACCAAAAAAAAAAATTTTGGGTGATGGTAAATGGTATATGCTTGAGAAAAAATATATGCCAAAAGCCTTAAATGTTTTTGGGTGATGGTAAATGGTATAGTCGAAATATATTGTTTTGATAGTGTGTAAAGTTTAAGCAAAAATTATAAGTTTTATTTGAGTATCCATTTTTTCTTGGGATATCTGCCGACATTATCCATAAATCAAAATCTCGACAATTCCGTCGACATCGACATTTTCATTCTTGATGATAATAATTTATTTACAAAGCATATTTATGATGAAATTACCTCTAATTTTTTATTTTTTTGCAAGTAAACAATTTAGCATAAATATGTTATTTGCCTCAAACATTTTCAAAATATGCTATTTACTTTAAACACTTTCAGAAAATGGCCTATTTGCTAAAATTTCTCCCAAAAAAATTTTTTTGCAAAGTTGAAGCCTTAAAATGCCAAGAACATATGATTAAGACCAATGTGTAAAATTCACTAAAACTTAAGGACCAAGAAAACTATTTAGTATTTAGTATTTACCCTTAAATGGCAAGTGATGCAACAATATCTTAGGTGAAAATTGACTTGACTTCTATATATATGCATAATAGGTAGAAAGCAGAACACAAGCTAGAAAAGCTCGGCAGACAAACAAATCTAAACATGTTTTTTATTCCATATCCACCATGAGTAAAGATCTGCAGGTAATCTTTCTATCTTTCTCTGTCTTTAACCCCATTTGAAGAAGTTTGACTTTAACATATTGCAAATCCAGAGACCTTGCTCTTGAACTATCTGATCTTGCTTTCTTCTTGGGATTTTAATCAACAAATAATTTACTTTTTCTTTCTGTTTCTGTTTCTGTTTCTGTTTTTGTTGTTTTTATTTTTATTTTTTTATTTTTTTTGGTGTGCTTCTGTGTTTCTCTGTCTTTATGCCCATTTGGAGAAGTTTGACTATAACATGTTGCAAATCCAGAAACTTTGCACTTGAACACATTTACTTTACTCTCTGATGTTGGCCTCTCTTTGCGCTCTTAATAGAAAAATAAACTCGATTTTGTTTTTCTGCTTTTGTTATTTATTTATTTGTTTGTTTTGTGTCTTCTTGTTGTGTATAGTTTCACGAATTGAGTATTTCATTTTTGTTTATCTGTACAGAATCTGATATGGTTGTGTCCATGATCTTCCACCTAAATTTCGGTCGAACTCTCAACAATCCATGAATACTTTTGAGACTGTCATTTATGGCTTTTCCTAGTTGGGATAAACATGGTAGGCACTTTGAGCTACTTGAGGAGAGTCCAATCATCAATAACCCTGCAAAGAAGAATGAGGGCTCGAACTTGTTTCAAGATGGGGTCGACTCTGGCGTTCTGTCTTCCTTTTGCAAGGGGGAGAAAATTCTTCAAGCTATTTCACTATTTGGATTGATGACTAGAGAAGGCATGAAGCTTGATGTTGCCTCGTTCGCTTCTCTAGTTTTCGCGTGTGGAGGACTGGCGAACGGAATGAAGCAACACAAATCTATGAAAACATTACCAATTGTGGAAATCTCTTCCGATATAGTTGGACAAAATACAATGTTGGATGTTTTGTCCATCGGAGGGAGCATTGTAGAGGCACTTTATCTTGTAGAAGCAATTTCTGGTACAGGTACGATACCAATATTCCTTAATCCATGGGCGCCGACGGTTCAGAGTCGTTACGTTGCCTAAGAAGATGGAAAAGGGACTACAAATTGTTATGACATTTTGTATTCTAGTGGATTTGAGCTTACCCCTTGAAGAGAGATTGCAGGATCTCTAGCCCTATGAGTCTATGTTCAAAGCTAAACATGTTCAAACGTTCAGTTTATATCAGTTAAATTGTGGTGGCTGTGCTGTCTAACAGAGTCAAATTTATCGAGCTGGATATGACAGGGATGAAGTTTGATGCTCTAAACGATGATAGCATTTTGATGTTTAGGAAGATTGCTGTGGACATATTTTTCACCCTTACACACATATTTTTCCTATTGATATATTATACATAAGATTATATATTCTTCTAAAATACGAAAATCAGTTCTGATTAAATTCGTATTTTAGAAGAACGTATAATCCAATATACAATCTATCCATAGTACAAATATGTGTCTAAGGGTGTCAATCGTTCAAAGAAATGCCAATGGCCAACATTTCCCTGAAAATCGAACTGGTGTCATCGCTCAGAGTGTCAAATCACATCATGGTCATGTCGGACTTGATGAATTTAATGCATAAATAGCACAGTCGCCACTATTTAGATGAGGTTTAGTTAGGACGATAAAATAGTCAAATAAACCAGATATATGAAGATGTCTAGTTTTGAACATAAACTTATGTGGTGTGCTATGGCACGTCCTGGCGTCGCTCTAGGGCCAGGGATGCTGCAATATCTCTCCAATGGCGGGAAACATGCCACTCCGCTCAAGAAGAGTCAACATGATGGTGCGGAGCGATCTCCTGAAGTATGCAACTTATTTCTCAATATATGCAGATCGGTTGTATTCAAATACGATTTATATATACGAATATCTTGATCCTCGTTCTTTGGTTTTTCTCCTGGTCCCCAGAGTAAGGTTAGAGAAAGATCTATCTTGTTTGATTAGGCTTACTGTTTTATCTTTCAGATTAGAAATTTTCACTTGAAATTTTCGCCTTCCAGAATTACCACTCTCGCAGCGTCTTGTTCTTCTTGGCAACCATGTTGTGTGATGATTTGTTAAAAAATGTGGACACTAAGTTGTTAATGACTTGTTTCATGCGTTAGGAGCCGCTATTAGATATTTATTTAAAATAAAAAAATAAAAAAAAAATAAAAAAAAGGGGGTGAGTTGTTGCAGATACAGCTTAAGAAACTTGTTCGTTTGATGTCTTTTTGGTGGAGCTGCCGACGATTTGTAGACCAATTTTTTTTTTTTTGGCTGTTGTGGGACAAATATACAATCTACCACCCTCTCTTATGTCTAGCATAAGCTAGGGTCGAAACCCACCATTGTCTATAAATTTTGCTCTAAAAGCTATCTTAAGGGGAGGAGAGAGCCCATTCCACATATAAACATCACAGCAACTCCATAACTTAGCGACATGGGACAAATACACAATCTAACATATGGCTAGGGGCAAATGTTGTTGTGTTAATTGCTTGACCAAACAACACAGTTGTTCATTAGTTGTGATTACGTTGTTCTTCCTCCGAGGACCGCTGCTGGCTTGAAGAAAGCTCTTCTTGGGGTACTAATTTGGTTTTCGCCGACTGGCCTTAGTGAAATTCAGACTATTTCCCCTAAAAAAGACAATGTAGGTAGAAGCACTCACTAATGGTTTTTTTTTTTTTTTTTTTTTTTTTTAATAATTTTTTTTTTACACCCTACTACCAAATTCTCCTTTTTTAAAATAAGTGATTAAACAAATGATAAATTCCCAACATTCAGTGACGAAAACTAAAAACTTGAATAGGCAGGACAATTTAGGAAATCCCACTCTTTAAAAAAAAATAATAATAAAATAAAAAGCTTTGAAGAGTTCATGGTTTGGCAATAGAGCCTATAGATTCCCTCAAAATTTTCCGAGGCAATATATATTACCTCCCTCAATATATTATTTGAAATATGAATAGGAAACGAATCATGAAAATCCATAATTTCAACTTAATCAATAAATAATTATTTATTTATTTTGTATATTTTTACATTTAAAAAAAATAACATTCTAAACTTCTAGCCTACGTAAATGAAGTCTAATTGACTTTGACTAACTTGGCCCCCAAGTATTCAGCCTCTTGGGCACGTTAGAATGACGAATTCCTTTTTATGCAAAGGTGAACAATCCTCCTCTCCGGCATCTAAATCTGCCTCTGTCGATGTTCGACTTTCGAAATTGATAATTGGTTCTTCACTACTAAGGCCTCTAGCAATATGGCGTGGTGCTCTCACTGCATCACGGTCTGCGAAACTCGAGTTACCGGCCAATTTCTGTTAGTAACAATTTTAAATTTACCATTATAAATTTCTTCTTGTTCGTCTTTCTGATATGAAACGTGTTTGTTGTTTGTCATTCTTTCTTCCTTTTCCCTTTATTTTCCCCCCCTCTTTTTGGCGGTCCCTGGACATTTTAATTTCCTTTTTAAGAGTTAAATGGCTCCTAATTTTGTCGTGCAAATACAACTGCAGGTCTTGTTCTTGGTGTGGAAAAGTTCTGGCTGAGGTTCTTCCCGTGCTTGAAATTTCTAAATCGGAGAAATTAAGATCAAAAAGAAGGAAAAGGAACAAGAAGATTAAGGATCAAGCTACAGACAAATCGGAATTCTATTTTCAAGAACACAGAATAGTCAAAGAATTGTACCGAAAGTACACGGAAACTTGTTCTGCAAGTAATGTTTCTGAGGAATCAACATCTAGCAGCCAAATCACATATGATGGTGAAATACTATTTTCAATGGAGGAAGCAACAGCCAGCAACCAATTTGTAGATGATCAATTTTAAAAAATCGTAATTTATGTGCTTCTTATATTTTCTTAGAGCAGTCTCGTTGGTTCACCAATTCAAACCAAAATATTTCAATTCAAACCAACCAACTACCAACCAAACGCAGCATGCTCAGTGTGGGTCCCATCTCGAGGGCCGAACTGGAGGCTTGTGACCACTCCTCAGCATTTGTGATTTTCATAAATATCGGATTGATTACTGTAAAAATTAGGGAATGTACAGGGTATGGAACACCATTAGACGCATTAAACAACTATATGGAAGGAGCCTACAATTTATCACAAGATTCCTTAGTATGGGTAGTAGTTTTATTTTAGGGCTACAACATACAAAAATGTAAATGAAAAATAGGCCTTTGGTATATTGGTAATTTTGGTGTTCAGATTTAAAAAAAAAAAAACATAATAATTAAAAAGGTAATGTATGCTTCGGGGCATTATTTCTGTTCAATTTTAATTTTCAATATTTATTTACTGATTGATTTATAAGCGTATGTGATTATTTAATATTTTTACAATGTTATTATCCTTAATTATCATTTGATCATGTCAGTTTTTTTTTTTTTTTTTTTTTTGGTTGGGGTGAGACTATGTTCCCCATTGATTTAATCAAGAAGTCATTGATCATTGACCATCGAACCATCTCCATTGACGAGAATCGAACTCTCATCATTCGATCGGCAAGAATTCGAGGGCCCAATTATAGGACTCAATAGTAAAGCGACTAGGCGTCGATAATCGAATATTAGAGGACTCTCCCTGAAAATTAATCCCACTACTAAAGGCAGCCCACGTTACGTAAGCCTCATTCTTGGCTCTCTGGTTGAGCCACTTTGTCCTTCCGAACAACTGCAGCAATGTCATTCGTCCGGAAACATTCGTCATGGCCGGGTTCTTAGTGTAGGGAAAGAGAGTAACCATAGCCCCGACCGTCCTTGCCATACACGTTCCTAAATTTTAGGGATATAGAATGAAGCGCACTATTTCCCTAGAACAAGAGATCCACTACTTTTCCTCTATCAATAGAGGGAAATCTATCGGAAAACATAGAGACAATCACGTACTGAAACTTTGGTGAACCTCTATAAATTCCGGTATTGTTTTATTAAGGTTGACTTATGATTTTCATAAAACAATGTTGAAAGGCCCATAAAATTTTCTTCTACTGTTAGATAAAAAAGTGGCAATAAGATATCATAAGTTTTATTTATTTATTTATAACAAGTGATATATTTTTTTAAGTATTGTTTTAATAATTATCGTAAGGTTGTTTAATTAGTAAAATGCCCATTTTTTGAAACAACAATTAGTCAGTTGAAGGTCTGGTTGACTAATGATCATTGTTTGATCAATGTCAATCAATAAGATATTGGTTATCCATTGATTGACCTGGTTATCAATCATCAATTAACTTTGTAATATAATTGATAAATATATCAATCATTTTAATGTCGTCGACTTTTTTTTTTATTAATAAAAAGGGTCATTATTTAGGAAAGGTTAATGATTATTTATTTTATTTTATTTTATTTTTTTTTTGGGGGGGGGGGGGGGGGGGGGGGGGAGAGGAGGAGGAGGTTAATGAGTGGTATCACCTATATATTATATGCACTAAATATGCTTTGTTATCTTACTCAAATTTTAGGTATTTAGCATTTATGTCAAAAAAGAAAAAATGCAGTTGTACTCTCACTTTATTAAAAATATAATAATAATAACCCCACTTAATAGTGGAAATTTAAACCAATTCCTCATTAAAAACAAAAAAAAAAATCTTCAATTTTCTTCATAAAACCCAATTGATTTTTTGATTTTTTTTTTAAGCTCCGCACTAGATATGTCTAAATTGGACAAAGCGATATTGCTAGAATACGTGTCCCTCGTTAATTAATAAACTTGCCACATCATTCTCTTCAAAGAAGAAGGAAAAAAAAAAAAAAAAACCTGTTTTGAAAACTAAGAACTATAACAAAACTAGAATTTCTCATTAAACTGCTTGATCAGAAATACATTAACAAAAAAAGAAAAAAAGAAAAGAAAAGAAAGAGGTTTACTTGTAAAAAGTAAATAAGACTATTATACTCTTGATGATGAAGAAGACTATTCTATCCTTAATGTTAAAGATAACAGAATAATTAATATAATCTAATTTAACACCTGCCTCATCATTTTAACATTATGTTTGTTTGTAATTATTGATATTATTGTTTACTGAGCATCTGATGATTTTAATTCAAAAAAAAAATATTTATAATATCTCGATTCAAATAGATAGTGTAGACCATAAATTTCTCAGTTTAGATACTTGAGAATGACAATTTTGGAACAGTATAAAGACTAGCGCATGTTTGTTTCATATGTTTAGTCACAATTTGAAACTCTTTTTTTTTTTTTTTTTAGAATTTTTGTACAGAATTTTTTCTTTAAAAAATTTAAATTTGTATAAAAAAAAAATACACATACTGGGATGCTTCTAGTATGAATGATGTGAGGTCATCATTGATTATGCAGAGCAAACACCAAGTTATCATTATTTTTAGTGATTGCTTTTAGATCATAAATAAATCTGCATCAGATCGGGAGTGTTTAGTTAACCTTGTTTTTGTCTAATAAATTTTAAAAACGGTTGTCCTACAACAGAATTTGAGAGTAGGTCAGGGGAATTGCTTTTACAGATTTGTTTTAGCTGTGCTCTGCTCAAAGTTATTAAAACATCGGTAGCTGCTAATATTTTAATATCGATTGTGCAGAAATCCGATGTTAAATATGCGATAAATCACGCGGATCAAAGGTTGAGGGAAGGGCACGCGTGTTTCACAATTTTTAAAATCGGTTGACAAAAAGCCGTTATCAATATACATTTATTATATAACATCAGTTTTCAAAATAACCAAAGGTAAAATTTATTTTTGAAGTCGGTTTACATGTAAGATGTTATAATTTTTATTTTTTTATTTTTTGTAATCGGTCATTTTAATGCCCATCGTTAAAAGATAGTTGAAAAGGTTTTTAAAAAAAAAAAAGGCAGGAATGATGACCAAAATTTCTTCCCTCTTTCTCTGTCTCCCTCCCTCCAATTCAATCTCCTCTTACCCAAAATTTGAAATTTATTTGGACTGCTATTCACCCCTTTATTTGGGTTATCACTCTCGTGCGAAAAATTAGGGATTCACTCTCATCCTTTACCAAATCACCGTGGCTATGTGATCATCACCACCCCTTTTGACGCCGACTTGTGCTACAGGTTTTGATTATGACATATTTGCCCTTTTAATTTTGTTCGATTGAAGTTTATTTGCAATTACTTGACTTGGGTATGAGGGTTTTGGTCGAAAGTGTGATTTGAGTGGGCCCGATTTTTTTTGTTTGTTTTCTTGTTGGCAAAAAAATTGTATAAAATTGAGAAATTTGAAACATGGACCACCGATTATTAAATGAAAAAGGGGGTTAATATATTGTGCTTGCTCAGAAGCTAGCATGGGGTTGGAGGGTGTAGCTTTTGATGTGCTGAACATGGACCACCGATTAATCTTTTTTTGTCTTTTTCGATAATGAGATTAATGAGTTAATTGATACTATGATTTAGTTGATCTAGATATATTTTAATTAATTCCCTTTTTTAATAGCCTTTAAAATTTTGAATGATGCCCCCACATTGATCAGATAAAAGGTTTTAATATTGGATAAAGTTCGTTCCATGACAAGTTATTGGAAAAGAAATAAAAATTTGTTTTATTATTTTTAAAAAATAAACACGGCTCGTTCTCATTCCTGCCACTTTGTATGAAAGTGATTTGTATTCATCTGCAATTATTTTGTTTAGAATATTTTTATTAATCATTTTGTTTATGTGCGACCTGATTGCTTGCGAGGGGATATGGATTGATAATAACAGAAAAGAAACCTAAATGTATGCATTAACTTTCTTGTGTGCGTGTGTGTGTGTGTGTGTGTGTATATATATTATATATATATATATATATTCCGAGCTTACTTAAGTTAATGATGAATGAGGTGAAGTTGGCTGTTGGGAACATTGAAAATGTTGTTGCTATTGGAGATATCATTGATGACTCAGGCGGGGCCTGAATCTTTGGTCCATGGGATACCGTTAGGTGAAGTTAATTTGCGTGTACATATTTCTATTGCAATAAATAAAAATAAAATAAAATAACATGAAAATTAAAATATCTTATTGTTATATAGGTATCTTTACGAATGTTTGGGTAAACTTAACTTTGCACAAATAGTTCCAAGTTTTTGGATCCATATGTCGTATGGCAGTCCAACATGGGCTAGGCAAGATTTTTCGTTCACGTTTTTTAAAAGATGTACCGGAAGGCTGCCACCAAGGGCAACTCTTTTTGGTTCCATATATATATATATATATATATATATATAAGTCTTCGAAAGTCATACTTGTTTGGAACAAATGTTAAAATATAACAAAAACTAGTCACTAACTTTTAATGCTCATTTTGACTTGTCGTAATATTCTTAGAGCCCATTGGATGTTAATTGTTTTCGATCCTCATGAAGAAGTTGTGTTCTTTTTTTTTTTTTTATCCTCGTGGGAACGAGCCAACCAAAAAAATGAAAAATATCATTAATACGCAACTACTAGTTTTACTTGTATTTAACTTGTTTTTCATAGTGGCCTCAAGGTGCTTGGACTTAAAATATAATAAAATAAAAAAAAATAAAAAATAAAAAACCTGCCACAATGGATAGAATAAATGTAAGTTAACAAATTAACTCAGTTATAAGTGTTATTGTCGTTTAGTTGTTATTTTCTTTTTATATTTATTATCTATATATAACAATTATAATTTTCATGTCTTGATTATATACAGTGCCCTAGACAACCTACTGATGTAGAATGTGGCTTCTGTGTAATGATACACATGAAAGAGAAAATAATGGGTACGACCACAATATCTCCTTAGGTATATATAAAAATCCTTTAAAACATTTTGGTTTATTTTCCGTTTAAATATTCACATTTATTCTTACCAAAGCATGTCTTCATTTATCAACTTGTAGTTCAATGGAAAATACGAGTACACGGAAGTAGAGATTAATGAAATTCCAGCGGAATGAGGAGAGTTCATTCATATATATATATATATATATATTCAATGGAAAATACGAGTACACGGAAGTAGAGATTAATGAAATTCAAGCGGAATGAGGAGAGTTCATTTATATATATATATATATATATATTTGAGTGTTTTGTTGGATTCGGTGATTGACATGTCTTTATCATTGTACTTTGATAGTTGGATTAATAGACGTCGACCTTGCTTTTGTACTTATTTTGGATTTGTAGATGTTTGATTTGACGTTTTTTGATATAACTTCATTTACTATTATTTTATTACTAATATTACTATTATTATTATTATTACTGCCGTTGATAGTTGTAAATATGAATTGTATCTTTGCCGATCAATTATCAAGGACTGTTTGGTTTAAACTAAACTGTATTTTTTTCATCATATTTTTTGTCTTTTCCTAAAAGTTTTTTATCTTTCTGAAAAAGTCAATAAAAATTACTATTCAAACTTAAAAATTTCAACTCAACTCAAACTGAACTTGTGTACCAAACAGGCCCTTAATGTTTTGTGATACAATTTAAATTTAAATTTTATATTTTAGTTTAAATTTTATCTTTTCTTTAAATAAATAAAAATTATAATTAATTTTTAAAATATCAATCAATTATAACTTAAAATTTTTAATTACAACTGTAATACTAAACGGATGCTAAATATTAAAAATAACCTGCAAATGGGTGGCCTTTTTAAGCTTTTTCTAACATCAATTGGAAACCGACTTTATTAAACATTTTCAAGATGGGTTAATTGACCGACTTTGTAAATATATTTTTAACATTGTCTAGAATTCAGACTTCTTAAACGATTTACAACATCGGCTCTTGAATAAGATTGGGATATTTCCTGACAATTCATAATAATGGTTGGTTTTGATATTTGACAACAATCAAAACCGTTGTTAAAAATAATGATTTTTAATCACGTTCTCTACAACGTCGGTGTAAGGACCGATGTTAAAAATTTTTAACAACGGAATCTGACCGAGGTTAATCAACATTTTTGTTGTAGTGAATTAATTAAGTTATATTTTCTTTCCTTTATTCAATAAATAATTACTAATTCTTTTGTAAATAAAATAAAATATATATTATCTACTTTATTATAGTCATATTTTTAAGATTATCATTGGAGTAATATTATGCAAATTTTACTAAAATATTTTGCCATTGATTATACTTAATTTTAGAGATAACAATAACAGCCTACTCTCGTGTCCGGCACCCCATTTTTGCCAGACACGAACGAAATTTGTACTGATTAGTCTCTTGAGTTGTCTCCCCCCCCCCCCCCTCCCTTCCCTCTTTTCTCTCTCTCCCTACCAGACAAGAGAGTATTCCTATAATTTTATTGTTCTGTCGATATTTTCAAAAAGAAATGAAAATACACATTTTTTTTTTCTAATCTGATCAACTGGGAGACTATAAGTAGAATTTCAAATTCAAAAGTTTTTTTTTTTTTTTTTTGCTAAAAAAAAAAGAACAAATACGAATATATATATATATATATATTTATTGTTTATGGTTCTAGCATGAAAATGAATCCTACTCCTATACCACTTCGAACAATCCCTATATATTATATTGTCTAAATATACATCAATTAAAAAGGTGAACTAGCTAGTTATTTATCTGCTTGAATTTTTCTCTTTTCTTCCCTAATAATTAATCGGTTTGGCAAAGCTTGAATTTTGTTCTTCACGGTCATTAATGGCGTGGTGCTCTCACTGCCTTGCAACTTGCGAAACTACACAAAGTGGCTCGTTTCTGTGAGTATATATTTATTTTATTTATTTTTGGATATTCGTTTGTGTAGACATTTTATTTTAGCTTTCTTCTTCTCTTGTAATTATTTTTACGTGCTTCTTTTATATAAGTGAAAAATAAAATAAAATAAAATTACGTGCTTCTTCTTCTTGAACAAAAGTTTTATTTTCTTTTCTTCCTTCACTTAATCTTTTCTTCACGAGATGAGAGAATCAAAATAGAAGATTTCTATTTATGTTACTTTTTACCAAAAAGTGTGCCTTTTGATATTAATTTGTTGGTTTATGTTGGTATTTCTTTGCTATTTTAGTTAAGTTTAGTTAAGTTTAGTTAAGTTTATTTTATAAAATAAAATAAAACACTCTCACGTTTTTAATATGATAATCCTACGTAAATCCAAGCGGAGAACGCTAGAGCTAATACATCATCAGCCCTAAATGACAATACTAAACAATGACGTAAACTTGAGTATTTATGAATCATATCACTTTTTTTTTTTTTAATGATTACCTCTTTGATTTCTCCCTCACTTATATTATTGTTTCCTCGTATCTAAACTTTTTTTTTTTTTTTTTCCTAACTTAGAAGTGTGAAATTTCCGATAGACTATGTTATATAGTTTACGTTGTTTTGTTATTTATAAAAGATTTCACAACCCTAAATTACAGAGGGATTTCTAGCCTTCCACATCTGTTTAAAACCAACACAAAATGAGAAAAATCGACGTGGCTTTTAGCGATTGCATGGTGTATATATGCTATTGTTGCGTATAGATAAAGCTGTATATATAACCACATGTATAATATTGCAGATCGTGTACCGAATGTGGAAAGGTTCTAACCGAGCTTCCTGATGTGCAGGAAGCTGTTGGTGGGAGACAGAAAGAACTAAAAGTACCCAAAACAAGTAAATGGAACAACAAGAAGTTATTGAAAGATCAAATTGATGCTCAACCCAAATCAGACCCCAAAAATGGACATCAACCAAAAGCATCTTCAATGGAGGAGTCAACAGCTAGCAGTCAACCCAAACAAGTACAAACTTCATTGGAGGAATTAACGTCTAGCGGCCCATTCCCATGTATTCCACTATAGTATAATATATATATATATATATACACGTAAAGTCTCATATCCGATATCGTATGATATCTGATAAATTGAAAACTCATTTTAGGACCTTTTAAAACTCAAAACCAAAATTTCCAGTCTAGTAAATACAAAGTTATCAAGTAGCTATACCTCTATTTTTAAAATGTACCAAAATTTGACCTATAGTCAAACTCTAGATTTTTGACAATACCCTTGATATATTTTAAACGTAGAGTTACTGTTAGTTGATAAATTTGTAGAGTACTTTGTAAATATATCTCTACTGAGAGAAGGTCTTATTTGAATAATGATTTTTTAAAAATTTAATTTGTAAAATAACTTCGACACGTCTAGACACTATCAACAACAATAATAATAACAATAGAAAAAGTCATTCTGCTAATTTCATTTTGTAACATAGTCATTTTAGCTAGTAAATTCTTTCTTTTGAATACTTTGTAAAATTAAGTACCATGGAAATAAAAATAATAAAATTATTTTGAGGAGAGTTTGGGGTCCCATCGATCTCAATTCCCCAACTCTCCTGTTTGGTTGGTTCATTATTAATTAGGTAGAGAATTGGTTACTCATGAGTCCCTTTGCATTTAATTCCTTATTTAGAAATACAAGTTTCTAGTCGGTTTTTTTTTTTTTTTTTTTTTTTTTTTAACCTCTAGATTTTATTATAATTTGTAGTACCCTAGTTCATGTTTATGTGATATGATCTTTAGTCTTTCAAGTCTAAGAATGTCCCTTCTTCTTGTTAAAGGTGTTCATCTGATATGGAATCCTTTCTTTAGCCATATGACATTTGATCACGATTATTAAAATTCTCATCTGATTTGGTCTTTCAGTAGTGTATTATCCAATCAAATATTGCTACATTTGTGAGGGTATAAACTCTTGACGGAGGCAGGTTTTCTTTGGGTGTTCCTAGCATAGTACAAATTCTTAATGGTTGAGGATATGGGGGATTCAAATCCAATAAAAGGAATTAAGAGTTCTGCGGAGATATTATTATAGACAACGTGGATGGAGATGACTTTCATAGTCTTTTGAGGAAGAGGAAATGGGGGTCGTACACATTTTTCTTGGAAAACTTTTAGCTTCGCTTTGGGCTTCAACTGATAAGAAATTCGAGGACATTCCATTTTCATTTATAATTGGAAGTTCATCAAATTCAAAAATCTGCTCAATCAGTTCGATCTTATTCAATTTAATGGATTTAATTAGATTAAAAGACAAACAAATCAGTAATAGATTGAGATTTTTTTTCAATCAAAATGCTATAAGTTGAATTGCGGAGTGAGAATTTCCTAATCCGTAAAATTTGAGAATTCTAACCATTTATTGATATAAATATGAAAAGTTTATTTAAAATAGTATTAATGAGTGATGAACACTTGATTTTGAGTTATATTGATGTTTGCTTGTTATAATATATTGGTTTATTATCGAAGACTTGAATTTGATTGTGTTGTGACAGTTTATGTTAAATTTGTTGTACTATTTTATACTTGAGTAGGTTTTTTTAATTCTAGCAGTTACGAATTGAATCGAGAAATCATATGATTTATGGATTAAATTTAGGATCCAATTGGTAATGGATTTAGATATTCATAATAGTTTATGAAGATTACATATTGAATTATAGATTGAAGTCTAATCCATATAATTCAATCTATGAATACCTTTGGATAATCCTAAATTGGATGGATGTTTTTGAGTGAGAATCTTTTCTTTTCCTTTTGTTTTGCTTTCTTGAGAATATCTCGTCCTCTTTTTTTTTTTTTTTTGTAATTGATTATTTTTATGAATGTAAACGTTTTTATTATAACCGTACAAAATTAAAATTAAAAATTCCCAAAAAAAATATTAAAAACAAATCTAAGGGTCTTTCTACAATAACCTTACATACTGATATTATATTTTTTATCATTTAATTTGATCAAAATTACATCAAAATAAAAGTATTACCGAATAGTTTTTAATTTAGATTTGATGGCTGTTTTGATTGAATATGTAATTCATTCTAAATATATGTAGAAGTATACTCTCATATCTAACACCTTTAAAAGATAATACTTATAACTTTTTTTTTGGTATGTTATTGTAACAAAAAATTGATTCAAATGTAGCTTTTTTGAGTGATAATTGTTATTTGTATTAATAGTACAAAATAATAGCATAAGAGGGCGTTCAGTTGGTTTGCTCTAACCAAATAATTCAAATTGTTTTTATATTTTTCTTCAAAATAAACTCAATTTCAGTATTTACATCTCCAACTATAATTAATTAAAAACTCAAATTTTAAAAGTCTATAACTTTATTATCCCAAGTCGAAATGAGATGATCTTTTTTAAAAAAAAAATTAAATAGAGTTTCGAGAATAATGAAACAAGATCGTATTGATATATTTTTTTTCAAAAATATTTTAAGTTTTTACACTTTTTAACTCCAAATAATTCATTTAACCTCAAAATTCCAAAACTCAACTCAACTTCATTAAAATAAAAATAAAAAGAAAACTTCAATTGTCCAATTCAAGTGGACCAAAACAACAGTCTCTAAATAAAATGTCATAAAAGACTTTTAATTTTAAATAAAATGTCATAATTGGCTGTTAGACCCAAACTTAAGATGTATGTATATATATTTACACATTTTATTTTTCTTAAAAGTAAAACAAAAACCAAACAAAACAAAAATCAAGAAATAAAAGAAAATATAACATAAAGAAAGGGGAAGAAAAAACTGACATATTAATATATATGAGTTTGATGACGTGGCAACCCCAAAGTCAGAGCGAGAAGAAGATCTAAAGGAAAACGACAATTGTGACATGCTTCCTATGAGACGAATTAAAAAACTTTTAAAGTACAAAAATAAAAAGGACAAATTTCAGTTTTCCCCCTCAAATTTTAAGTCTTATTACAAAACACTCCCTAAACTTTAATTTATAATATTTTTCCCCTTAAATTTTGAAATATTTACTGATTTTACCCCTCAGTTTAATTTTTTATGGACAAATGTCCTCAACACTTATTAGTAGCATGAGTTGAGGGATATTAAGTATGAAATTACAAATTAACCTTATAATTAGGTCAAAAGAGTAAATATTTAGGACTGATTGTCTTTTTTTTCATACTGATATCTTATGTTTAACTTTATAATTTCACATTTAAAAAGAGTAGTGAGTGTTGTGTATGCTTGCAATGTGGCAGAGGGGAAAAGTGAAATTTGTCAAAAAAAAAAAAGAGAGGGGGGAAAATGAGACAAAAAAAAAATGAAGAGGAGAGAGAGAGGAAAAAGTGGGGAGAGAGAGAAAGCAGAGAGAGAGAGAGAGTGAGGAAGTAGGCGAGTGTGTCGTGGCACGTCTCTAGCTTAGTGGGTTGTCCCTCAAACAACAAACGGTTTTAATCCCCCCGCCCCCAAAAAAAAAAAAAAAGAAAAAAGAAAAATAGAGAAACAGAGCGCAAGCGAATCCTTCCATATATGTATACAGTATACACTCATATATATATATATATATATATACACATATTCATGTGCACATAGAGGCGTCGTCTGGGATTTTCAGAGCTGAGGAAGGACTTTAAATTTTTTAGGGTTTTTGAAGTTAGAGCTTCTTTCCTTTTCTTTTCCTTTTTCGTTTTTTCTTTTGTTTCATTTTCATGGTCAGAGTTTGACAACATGAGGAAGAAGCTCGACACCCGCTTCCCAGCCGTAAGTTTTTCTTTTCTTTATTTGTTTTTTGTTCCAAGTTTATGTGTTTTTTTTTTTTTTTTT
Organism: Ficus carica; assembly: GCA_009761775.1. Taxonomy (NCBI): domain Eukaryota; kingdom Viridiplantae; phylum Streptophyta; class Magnoliopsida; order Rosales; family Moraceae; genus Ficus; species Ficus carica. The sequence goes on along the minus strand of CM019741.1, from coordinate 4,520,665 downwards.
TTTTTTGCTGGGTTTCTTTCTCTCTCTCTTTTTTTCTTTTTTCTGTACTGTGAATGAGTGAAAATAAAATACCAAGGCATGACAAGAATCCCCTTTTGGGTTTTTGGGGATTGTTTTGTGTTTCAAGGTTATGAGGGGTCTTTGGGTTTGAACTTTTAACTATCTTTGTTTACTCTTTGCATGTTTAGTTCAGGGGAAGCCATAGAAGGGAAAGGGCTTTTTTTTTTTTTTTTTTTTTTTTCATTTTCTTGATTTGATAGTTTTTGTCAAACTTCTATGGCTGTACTTTTGCCCATGTTTGTCAACTTTTATAGCTGTACCTTTGCCGCTTTCTTGAAAGAGTGTTTTTTCTAATTACTAGGTTCAAGTTTTAACCTTCAACTGTGTTATGAAAAAATAAACAAATAAATAGATAACATTTTTGGCAACAACATTTACTTATTATTCAACCAAAAATACCTTACAATCTTTAAAAATCATGAAAACCATGTTTTTTTTTTTTTTTTTTTCAATCTAAAAAAAAAAGAAAGGTTATAGGGATAGAGAGTGACCCACCCGGATAATCATGAGAGAGTGGATCTCTCGCTAAGCGGATTGTCCATATGTTTGTCTAATGCAATAGGACTATCTTGAACCGAAAACCTTGTCAGGCAGATTGAGCAACCATGAAACTTGTGGTTATTCATTATGTAGGTAACTCTGAGAACTGAACCCAGACCATGTTGGGGAAATCTAAATCTATTGCTTGATTGCGCAATTATGTAATTAGCTTTTAGGGTTGCCCACTTTAGGTTGCTTTTCTTTTCAAGAGGGATTGAAATCTAAAAGAAGGTTGTCTTTTGTTGACAAGTTGATTGTACTAGTTTATAGAACGTTCAAGATTTCTATTAGATGTTGTAGCAGAACATACAGCCCTTATGGCCGCTAATTTGTGGTGAGGCTGTTAGGTTTGAAACTCTATTTCTTCCTTCTCTTTCTCACCATTTGTTGGCCGTGTGACTAGTTTGATTGGATAAGACTTCTATTTATTAGTCTATACGAGTTTTTGAAAATCAATAGCTTTTTTCTTTGGAGGATTGAGTTATTTGCTCCGTTTATGGAGAACTCTTCCTCCTTGCAAAACATGTTTCTTTTTTTTTTTTTTTTTTTTTTAATTTAAGAGAACTTTCCCTGTTTAAAGAGAAGTTAAGCAAGTATGTTTATTATACGTGAATCTAGATAGAGTATATTAATATAAAACTTATAAATATAGGTATAGTCCTTTATCTTACCATGAACATGGCTTGCCCTGCAGTGTGTTTGATCCTTTTTGCTGTTCTGCAGGAGGGAAAATCTCCGGGACCCCCATTTTAGCTTAAATTTATTTTCTCACTTTTTTGAACCACTTTCTGATGGATTTCACCAATGGACCATTCGTAACTATTGTGATGGAACTGTAACTTCAAACCTTTGACTAAGATTTGAACAGTTTTGTTGCATATCATCTTCTCTCTAGATTATTGATTATTTAGCGAGGAAACACCTCTTCTAGTGCAGACTGTTTATCAAATTGTGGATCTTGCATGTGCTCTCTCTCTCTCTCTCTCTCTCTCTCTCTCTCTCTCTAAGTTAATTTTAAGGTACTTGCATGTGCTTTTCAATCTGTAATATTTCTCATTGAATTGTTCCCTTATGAATGGTTTTGTATGTTCACTGTTTATTTTTGTTGCACATTATAATAGAACACAAGCTTATTGCGTGAAGTTTAATTTATCTTGCATTATCCTCACTCAACTATAACATACGAGTTTGTGTAAATGGAGAGAGAAGAAAAAATGCAGGGCTGTGTCTAGTTTGTCCGTGTAAACGTTCTTTTTGAGAATCTCTTGACAATAACGTATGAGTCTGTTGCCGTTACAATTCTGTGGATTGTTATCGTACTTTAGGTAAAGTATTGAGGGTTGTATCTTTCTCTCTCTTTCTTCTTGAGTAGGTGGTCAATTTTATTTCTATAGATAATAACGTATTTCTCTCAGCTTAACTAGGGCCGTCATAGGGCCTCACTGCCAAATGGGAGTTTCTGGCTCAATCCAGCATGTTTTGTGCCTTTTGCAAGTCAGGCTATTAAGTAATTTTCCTAAAACATGTAATAAAAACTTTCATTTATCTTTTCTTGTTTCCAAAACTTTTCTCCCTTGTTTTTCCTTTTTATTTGTTTTTGTTTTTTTGTGTGACTCGGGCTCAGTACGTAAAATGAAATAAAACAGAAGAAAAGTGCTTCGGAACGGGTCGTACTTGCATCAAATGTTAATACTCGGCTTTGGTTTCCTTTCCTTTTCTAAATAGTATCTTTTCTTTATTTTTGGTCAAGAATAAGCTGTTATGTATTATGATACTTTTTCAGTGTTGGGTCGAGAGGCAAATAATTTTCTTTCTATTATTTCTGTTACTTGAATATTTGACTCCACCTCATATCAATTCTTTTTTAGGCTCGGATCAAGAAGATTATGCAAGCAGATGAGGACATTGGAAAGATTGCTATGGCTGTTCCTCTTCTAGTTTGTAAGTTTGGTTTAAGTACATTGTATAGGGATCTTATTTCAGCGAATTCTTTTTGGTTGTAACAAGTGGTTTTATATACTCTTTCAGAAGTGTCATTTGTTCTACTTGTTGTTCTTGTTGTCATAGCTATTTTCCCCCCTATAGTTACCGCTGTCTGTATTTGCCATGCAGCTAAAGCTTTGGAACTATTTCTACAAGATCTTTGTGACCGTACGTATGATATAACTCAGAAGAGAGGAGCAAAGACAATGAATTCTCAGCATTTGTAAGTAAAATTCTAATTAACCAATTTCTTAGTCTGATATGGGTCTTTCCATTCGAGATATAATCTTTTAGTGTTTGATAAGAATTTTATCTCTTTCTTCCATACGCCTGAATTCTTATAGTGGTGATTCACTCAATTAATATTTTTGTCTGGGGATTTTGTTTAAGCACTTGTTTAAGACCTTGTTTAAAGAGAGAACGTCTCACACGGGTGCTTTAAATTGGTTGAATGTGCAGAAAGCAGTGTGTGCATACCTTCAATGTTTTTGACTTTCTGAAGGACACTGTCAGTAAGGTTCCTGAGTTTGGTGGGTCTGATGCTGCGGGTGAGGATCGATCTGTTGCCAAAAGAAGGTCTGTAAATGTGAACTTTAATCTTCTTGTTCGTGGCCAAGAAAACCGAGCTTTATCATAACTTGTGATGCATTAAAATTTCTATGATCTTTCAGGAGAGTTGTTGATGGCGAGGACAATGATAGCGACGAGGAGTCCAAGAGGAGTAAAGCGGTAATATTTCAAACTGTGGCTTTAGTACTCAGGTTTGCATAGTCCGTCTTGTAGTGGTGACAATTGGTTTTGGACCTTTTCGTACATAACAACTTATGTCTTTTAAAACGAGATTACTTTGGGATGCTAAACTGTTATATACTGAGTGCAGAATGAGGCTGGCCATGGTAGTGGCAGCGGCAGAGGACGGGGTAGGGGCAGAGGACGAGGTCGTGGACGACCCCGACTGGTAGATAGGGAGACAGCTACGCATCATGGCAAGTTTGAAGAGGATGCAGATATTTCCAGGCACAACGAGCTTAATGATCAAAACCCCGAACCTCTTGATGATATGGCAGAGCCTGAAACACCAAAGGAGAGTAGTACAGGTCAGAGAAACGCTGAAACGCGTGTTCGAAACTTTGACTTGAATGTGCGCCTTGACGAGGATGGGGCCTCAACATCGGCCTCAGCCACTGCTCCTCCTCGTTCATCTGCACAGACTACGCCCGAAATGATGCATGAGGAATACCCCAGTTGGTCTTTTGGGGCTCCCGAAGGAGCGATATTCACTGATCCTGTGCAACTTGCACTTGCCAACTTAAATCGGAAAATAGCTGAAGATGAGGAAGATTATGATGAAGAAGGTTAATCGACCGAGAAATACCGGAGATGACGACGTTAGTTATGGCTAACCTCTTATAGGTATTCGTTCTTTTGTTGATGATATAGGACAGTAAAGATGTAGGGATGACATTTGTTAGAACATTTGGTTGGACATAGCAGGTGAAGAAAAGAAACACCATTTTTAGGTATTAGTTAGGGATTAGAAAATCTTTTAGTTTTTGGCTTTCTCTAAAAGGATCTTGTAAATGTTGCCATGTAACGAAGGGAAAAAAAATTAGAGAAAAAGAAAATCATTTTTGGTATGGGGCTTTTTGAAAGTCCTTGAATTTGTGCATCTTTTTCCAAGTTTTCAGCGACAAAAGTATTGGATAGCATTCATACCCAAAATCTCTCACGTGAGTAACTGTTGCCAAATTGCTTAAGCGATTTAAATTATTTTTAAACAATGGGTTTTGTTGTTAACAAAAAAAGGAGACCTTTCAATAGAGCGGAGGCGAATTGATGAACGAGAAAGAGGTCCCTACTCTCTACAAGCAAAATAGAAGACGTTATGTAGAATTTGTTTCCTGTAAATGACTTTGAAAGCTGCAACAATACGACTGTCATGCCTTTCCAAAACACACACAACAAATACCGTGTTAAACTCTATTCCCATTTTGTCAATTTGAGACCGGACTTTCAATCCAAAAAATAAAAATAAAAATAAAAGCCAACAACAACAACAAATTCGTTTTAAAGCAACTTTGGACGAAACTTGGACGAAGAAAATAAAGGGATCAAAATAATCTTCAAAGGATTTTTTTTTTTTTTTTTTCTTCCTTTTCCTTCAGCGCTAATGACTTCAAAGAGGACCATCTGGTTCTCCGTATGCTTGCTTTGCCTGATTGCATTTTCTTTTTCTTTACCACAAGGGGACCTATGGCTCCGATTTATCAAAGAAAAACGATAACACTACTAAATTTCAAACTTCGGAGTTGGTATTCAAATCCTTCCACTCACTAACCCCAGCGGGTCTAAAGGATTGCATAAATTATTAAACCCGCTCCTATTAAAAGGCTCTATAATTATTGTACTCCCCCTCCGTTCACAATAGCTTTATCTTTTTTCTTTTTTCTTTTTCTTTTATTAGCACAAAATACACAAAACCGAATAATTGATCCGCTACTTTGTTTTCCTTTTCCTTTTTTGAACGTTCAAACGAGATTATTACTTATCCATTCATTTCCCTAGAGACAACCCTTTTTTATTTTTTATTTTTTTATTTTTTATTTTCCTAATATCCGATCAATTTAAGAATACATCGTTTGGGCCCATAATAAATTAAACGACTCGCGTCAATAACTCATAGGACTTTAGATAACAAAAGTTTTTTAAACAACACAAATTTGTAAGAAAAGTAACCTTAGAATGTACGCCATAGTATTGAAAGTTCAACAAAGTCTTAACATCGTTTAAAAACACTAAATCACACGTTTTACATAATACACAAGGGTAAATATAATAAGCTTGGAAGAAGTATTTGGCTCCATTTATCTAGCATGGACTTGCGCGAAGACTTCAGCCAAGCTTAGGAATTTTATGTTTTATTCGCACTCACACTCGTCACCTGAAATTCATAGCAGAAACCCCATTAGCATCATGTACAATGGTGAATGAGCTTATAAACTTACAAAAATGATATCCAAGAAGGCATAATCTACGGTGTTTCGTTCGAATTTTTGGGGAGAAATAAAATTTCATCTATCTCAAAGACATCAAGCCTTCTATCGAAATATCACAAAATCATGAGCTTATACGATACAGTTCTCCGTCGTATGTAGATTAGCCTCAGCATTGCAATGATATATTTACTAGTTCAAAAATGAGATGGCAATGATATGGTAAACTTGCAAGAAACCAATTAAGAATGTCTAGAATATGTAAGCTTGTGGTAATGACACTGGTGAAAGGTACACTACCTGTTAGTACAAACCATGGAACTTAAGGCTGTGTTTGGTAGGAAGGAGATAAAACAGGAAGCAGAGAGTAATCGATCAGCTAGGTGAGGGAAATGGGGACGGCGGGGCGAGGTTCTTTCTCTTAGGAGAGATCAAAACCGGGGTGTCAAAAGTTTCAAAATCCTTTCGTTCCTAACATGAATATTAAAAGCCAAGACTATGAGTTGTAATATTTACCATTACTAACGAAACCTTTCCTGTTATTTATCAAAATACTACACAAATAGTTTTATCCCTTAAGTTTTACAAATAGATATTCTCCAGAAATCGTGTTAAAACCCTCTCTTATAGATACGCTATGGAGAAATTTTTACCACAATTTGTAAAACGAAGGGGACAAACACAAAATTTTTTGAAAGCGTAGGATAAAATGCAGCATTCTAATTCTAAAACCACGAAAGGTTTTGGTTATAAATTACGATTCCTAATATTTATAATCATATCCAAAAAAGAAAAAATTTTGGTTATTTTCACCCGTGCAATTGAACTTTAGGATCATTATTGAACTACCCACTATATAGGATTTCCGTTAAAAATAGACGGAAAAAGGGGATTAAGTATAGTCATGCTATCTTTTTCCTCTTGTTCTCAATGAAAATTCCAACATATTATCGGTCTATTTTTAACTAAAATTTTAGCACTAACTTCAAATCACGAGATAAAGTAAGAATGATCATAATTTTTCCAGGTATAGATCGTCTTCTTCTTTTATTAATTTATTTTCTTTTATTAATTTAATTCTACTTGATTTTTATTTTTTTATTTTTTTTCCAGCTATCAAACAAAACATAACCAACCAAACAACACAGAAAACGACAACCTATAAATAAATACATACAAATTATATATATAAATATATAAACAGAGTTATGACTCATATAATCCACACTTAGAAATAGATCTAATTACCTCGATTAAGATAAAGATTTAAGCACTGGACTCGGCACAAGGGTCGACCACAAGAGGCTTGAATTCCTGAACCTCCTTGAAGTCCATCCATAGCTTCTCCCAAATCTTGGCCTCGTACAGCTTCTTCTCGTCGCCGTCCAGAACCTCCAACGTTAAGTAGTACATCGTACCAGCAACCACTTGCTCTTTGGCCTTCACAACCCCCACGAATTGCAGAAGCGTGTTCTTCGCAAAAATAAGCAAACACCAAACCTCATCATCAGTTCAAATCGAATCGATCTTGAATTCCAAACACTTTAAAAATAAAAAATAAAAAAAAATAAAAAGAAAAAAGAAAAAACCTCTTTTTTGTTGTGCTCGTCGACGGCGAAGCGGGCGAGGTTTTGGATGTGGAGATCGTTCTCGTTTCCTGAATCTTGGATTCCGCCGACCAACGCCATTTTTCCACCAATCTTTTCTTTTCTTTTCTTTTCTGTTCTTCTGAAAGAATTTTTTTGTTTAATTTTTTAATTTGGTTTACATTTCCAAATTCATGGTGAGCATATTTATAGGGACGGGAACAGATAACGCCGAGGAAATCCACGTGCTGAAAGGAGGCGGTATCACCTACGACAGCATGTATTTTGACTTTATGCACTCGCCATTTCCCTAGTGTCGTAGTCGTAGGCTGTTTGCCATTTGTTTTTGAAATACACGTAATGTTATAGTGGTTTTGTATTTTTATAAAGAAATTGTGATGGGAAAAATAATAACTTTAGCACCCTCGATTAAAAATAAAAATAAAAAATCATAGTGACATTTTCTATGTTATTTGGCCTTAAGTTTGATCATTTATTTTATTAAAAATATCTTAAATATCCCTCTTTACACTGAAAAACCATGTTCGGTCACATTTTGAGTTATAAACTAATGTTTTTGCCTACCCTTATTTAAAATCAAAAAATAAGTTTTATTTTTTTAATCACAATTTGCACTCTGGTAAATAAAAGAAAATTTTATTATTCTTAATTTTTTCTAAGGCCCCTTCTAAATTTTGATAGAGAATTTACACTTGGTGGAGACATATTAAAAAAAAAATTAATGGTATATATATTTTTTAAAGCAATCAAAACTATGCCAAGAGCATCCAAAACCCAATTGTCATCTAAAACAAAATACCAACAGGACCACTACATATTCTCAAAATACTTAAAAAAATAAAAAAAGGGACAATCACATAAATTCAAAAATGGCCACAACAATCACATGGCGTAAATAAGTGATAATAAGAAGATACTAATTAGATAGTCCAAATAAATCGTAATAAGTAGATATATAATAATGTCATTATCCAAAAATAAGTCATAACATTCATGTGTCTTCTGTATCATATATAGAGATTGTTTTCCATTCTCACTCCTCCTCTAATTAACCTATTAGAGTTGTCGTCCTTATCTTCATCTTCTTCTTACACCATCCACATATAAACTTGAATCCATGGTACTCTCTTTAACGTTTTGTATTTTATATATATATATATATATATATCTTTCTCGCCTCTTATAGGTTGATAAGAGTTATTACTTACTAGTTGTTCAATATACAACAAATCTAAAACTCGTCAGTTATCCCCAAAATATTTGGATTCACATTTTCAACTCTAAAAAGTTGCATGTATTAAGAAAATAATCAAAATATCACGTTCACAACATATCATCTTACTATTGGTAAGATAATCAAATTCAAAAATATTCTTAAAAAAGAATGACATATTTTCACAAAATAAGACTACATTATCAATATCAAATTCCAATAAATTTTGACAAAAATCACACATTCTCAGATTATTCAAAACGAGGCCTTCTCCTAACTCACAAATTTACTTCACATAAACATAAAAAAACAAAAACAAAAACAAAAAAATAGCCCACTTTTCTCAAGGTCAAATTCAAAGCAATTCTAACATTTAAAAAAAAAAAAACATATTTTTAAATTAATCATTTGAAATTCTGGTCCAAATCTAACCCCAAAAAAAAAAAAAAAATTATTTCAAACCTCATCATTACTCAATACTTTCTTTTGTAACACAACCACATCAGATTTTGTGAGTCTCACATCGTTAAATTGTTGAAAATACGCCAAAGTTTTAAGCTCAAAAACTATTGTTAGGGTCACAGTTATTACCAATAAAAAATATCATTCTGACATAAAATAACTCTGATAATCACCATTGAAAATTATGATTATGGCTAAATTATAACGTGTTTCTGTTAATTGTCTAGGAATAATTATGTTACATTTATTCATCAATTCTTGTCCTTTAATTTTCATTTTATTTATTTGAAATAAGATATATTTCCTTTTTTTCTCTCTTCTAATTTAACTTGATGCTAGCTTCTCATTGGATAAAGTCTTAAATACATTTATTTTCTAAAATTTAGAGTATGGGAATAATCAAGCCTTGAGCTTTACTTTAGTCCTCATATATAATAAAATAAAATAAAAAGATAACGCTCATTTATAATATTTTCTAATAACATTGTAATAGATATTTTGTGGTTATAATTCATGTAATATAATAATAATTAAAAGCTTTTTAACACATTGTGTTGTACTAAAAAAAAAATGGAATAGAAAACAAAAACCAAATAATAGTGTTTTTTTTTTTTTTTTTTTTTGCCAAATAACGTCTCATCTTTAATTTTGTTAATTATTATAACTACTATTAATAATTATCGTAGGACGTAATTGGCTAATTTTATGTTGGTTGTTTAATCAATTTGATTTTTTTTTCTTCAAAATAAAAAGACTTTATTATGAAGGGAGCCAAAGATGAGAAGGAATGTAACATTGCATGTAAAAATAAAATAATAAAAATAAAAAAAGTGTCGTGATAAGTTTACAAATATGTAGTAATTGCAATAGTTTCTTTTTTTTCTCTGAAACCCAAAAATTGGACTCTTAGTTTTAAAATTTACAATGATAAGCACAAAAATTTTACTCATTCTCTAATTTTCATGTCTCTCCTTAAAAACGGTGAAGATTTTTATTCGGAAGGAGATGCATAGATTTTGGATTTAAAAATAATTGTGAAAATAATTAGTCAGACAATATGTCAGAATAACCATAATTAGTAAAAATAATTGTCAAACAATATGAAACTGAGACTATTACAATAACAAAAACATAAACAAAAATTAATGTGATTTGCAAAAATAAGGACAGAGAAAATTGATTAGGAGCATAGAACGTGACCAAATATATTAAGGAAATTGAAACCTAATCAATGAAAAGGTACAGAGACGTATATGCTAAAGAAACCCACAATGGCCTGTATCTTGACTTTTTGCACTCACCTTTTCTCAGACATTGGTTGTTTGCCCTTTCTTTTTAAAAAAATTCTAGGGATATATAAGTAAATTGTTATTTTCAAACTTTTATTTAAAGAAAAACGGCCGACAATTTTTAATTAAAAAAAAGATCATTATTTTTTTATAAAATGATAAATTAATTTTCAAAAATTCTCCATCAACGATTGACCATAATAGTAATAATTGATAAATTATTATTGATTGGCCGGATTTGATCAATCAATATTTTAATGATCACTAGTTATTTTTCTAAATAAAAAATAAAATTTTTAAATAATTATTTTAAAATTATATATTTATCTAATTTTTCTATACTTGTATGGAGAATTCTATATTAGATATTGAAAAAAGGAAAAATTTTACTAATTCTCTTTAAATTATGTCATTAGTGTTAATATATTTCCTTAATATTGAAACATACCTGTTTTGTCCTTGGTTTAAGGAATTCCTAATAGTTTCTTAGAAACAATTAAAAAAATGACCCAAAAAAAGAAGAAGAAGAAGAAGTAGAAAATTCAATTTAATTAGTTAAGGGAAGAGTTTGCACTATTAATATTCATCATATATACTATTCTATTTTAAAAAATGTTTCAAAAGTTCAGAAGAAGAATACAAAGATGAATTATAGTAAGGGACACAATTAGTATATATCAAAGTTTAGAAAGTATGTTGATATTAATGATATAACAAAGTGAAATTTATAAAAGTTATCCTTAAAAAAATATATCCAACTAATATTTGCATTACTTAACATTATAAGATATATATATATATATATATATTAGAGAAGATCACTTTATATATATATATACACACACACACACACACGATTATATTCGTTTTGATGTGATAAATCATATCAACTCGACATCATTATTACCGGTTGGTAATACATACAATAGAAAGAAAATTCATAAAACAATCTAGAATAACTTTATCTTTGATTTGTTATAATTAACCTTTCATTAATTTATCTCGTAGAAGATTGAGATGTGAGGTGGCAGACTCATACTTTAGCTCGCTGATGGTCAACGAAGACTTTTCCAAAGAAATACCGTGGATTTTACTACACGTTATTACTTACGAGGTGCGATTATTTCAATTTTTTTTTCTTTTTTGAAAGTATTTTTTCTATTTCTTTGATTTTACATTTTTCTTTTTATAAAAGTTTGCTTAATTCACAAGTCTTTTTAGTCAATGGAAATAAAAGAAACGGGCATCGCAAGGGTGGCCCACCATTGATCAGCTTCATTCGAATGGGATAAAATAAGATATTGCTTTTGAAGTTGCTTTTAGCATATTTGTGTGTGTGTGTGTGTGTGTGTGTGTGTGTGTGTAGACACACATGAAAAGTTATAAGCCTAATATTTAATTGTACATGATAATGTAAATTTTAGTTATTATAAATATGAATTTATACAGAAAAAAAATGTAAAATAAGAAGAATTTACATTCACTTTAGTTATATTTTTCTTCTGCATGAATTCACATTCCTAATAACTGAAGTTTACATTTACAGTAACTGAAATTCACATTATCGGATAATATCAGATACTAGATTTAAGACTATTCTTAAATATATATATATATATAAATATATAAAGATTATTTTTTACAAATGGCCTCTAAATTATACTTTCAGTGTAAAGTTAATCATTGACTTTTAATTTTATATGTCACATTACTTTAGACTTTTGTATTGTTATAAAAAGGGCCCATATATCAAAATTTTGTCAAAAATTAAACGAACATTAAACACTTTCATATCGCAAGAGCTTTAACTAAGGCTAAAACCGTAACTAAATATTTTTGGTAGGGAAATCATACAACCAAAATAACTCTATAACGTAAAGTTTGCATTGTATATATATTTTTTAATTAAAGTATAGTTTTTTTTTTTTTTAAACTTGTACAGTTTGCTTTCAAAATACCTCTGATTCAGGTATAATTTCCTTTCAAAATATATTTGATTATGATTTTACCTATAAATAAAGCTCACATGATCAGAACGTATTCAATTTATGTATAATTTTTTTATATAGAATATTGATAAAGAGACCATAAGCATAATAGTAGAAAAATTCATGAAAATATGATGTATAAAATCAAAAGTAAGGGGCCAACGTAAAGAGTGGATATATAATTCATGAGCTATTTATAAAATTAACCCTATAATATAATTTGAGAAAATGTCCAGCTAATTTCACAGTTGTAACTTTTTATTTATAGTCTTATATTAATTAGTTGATTTATATATAATTTTACGTGACAATTTGTATAATATGGTATTATTTAAACTATTAATGTAAAGAATATTTATTATGGATTCTAGGTATAGGGCAACGGTAATTTCACACAACCTAAGTTCACCATAAGGTGCAGTATTCAAATCCACTCATCACAAGTTCTAAAAAAAAAAAAAAAAAAGGAATATTTATTACTAAAAAATATTGTATTACAATCAACTAATTATTACGTTAGTAATTTAAAAAAATTGTAAGTGTGATTTTATAAAAATGCCTAGTATGAGATTATAATTTAAATGATTATAGTGTAACCTAAACATTGTCTTTAACTCATTTTTTTGTAAATCATTGCCTTTAACTCATTAAACTAAGTTTAATTTTAACAATGTATCTTTGGATACATTTATTGTCCCCAATTTTATTTTTGTTGGAATTAAGTCCCAAAACTAATCAGAAAATTCCCCAAAATTCATCTCCTGTTAATCGTCAGAGTTAATTGTTATTCTTTTTCAAATGCAGGGTTACATTGTTAACCAATAAATAAGGATGAAAGCATGGAAATTCATTGGCACGAGTACTAAAACCTGCAAAATAATGCCATTATTGAAAACAAATATTAAAGATTTAAGCCAGTGAGTGAATGACTGCTAACGTTAGGTATACATAAAGTGTTGTGATATTATTATTGGTAGTGACTTAGATATGTCCACCTAAAGTTCTCCATCTTTTGCTCATCTTATCATGTGCTCGTCACACGTGGTGCATTTGAGAACAGATGATGGATCTTTAGATTGGATTAAAACTATAAATATGAGTCAGATTAAACGAGTCTGATTGACAGACCCTAACAACCATGTCAGCATTGACAGACCCTAACAACCTAAAGTTCTCCATCTTTTGCTCATCTTATCATGTGCTCGTCACACGTGGTGCATTTGAGAACAGATGATGGATCTTTAGATTGGATTAAAACTATAAATATGAGTCAGATTAAACGAGTCTGATTGACAGACCCTAACAACCATGTCAGCATCGACAGACCCTAACAACCATGTCAGTCTAAAACTATAAATATGAGTCAGATTAAACGAGTCTGATTGACAGACCCTAACAACCATGTCAGGATTGACAGACCCTAACAACCATGTCAGGCTAGACCAAAGTTTAGGCTGCCCCGCATAGACACTTATTATGTTTTTTTTTTTTTTAATTACATATAAAAAACACTATTCCCCTATTAATATACAGGTTGGCTCGTCCCCGCCCATGCCAACTGGGTATAGCCACCCTTTCCCTTGTCGGCTGCCCCGCCCGACCTGCATACTTATATGGGTCAGGTCAACCCGACCCATATATGTGTTTCAACCCAAATAGGCTGGATCTGACGGCCCATATTTACAGCACTAGATTGGATAAATAAAATAAACGGTGATGGTTGGATGACAATGACACGCAGAGCATGCTCAAACTCTTGTTATTGGAACTTTGTTACAAGTGTGTCATTATTTAGTACATAGTTACTTCCCCACATAAGATAAGCTACAAGCTATTTCTCTCAGGAAAGAAAACCTGTTTCAACTTCACCTTTAATAACTCAAAAAAAGAAAGGAAAAAAAAAAAAAAAAAGGAAACTGTCCAAAACACACTTTAGCCTTTATCAAGTCTGTTTTTCAAACAGCTAAGCAAATGACAGGAAAGTCTTTCACTAGGAAAAAAGGATTTTCAGCCTCCGGGACGCCTCAAGGATGGTATCCCTATGGCTGAAAGCGCTAACCCTTATGTACTCCTCACCACCTGGACCAAATCCACAACCCGGAACTGTAATTATGTGTGCCTTCTCAAGAATATTGGAGAACACTTCCCAAGATTTTGAGCCGGGAAAATGCACCCAAATGTAGGGAGCGTTTGTTCCCCCGTAGGTCTTTAGACCGAGACAAGCGAAAGTCTCTACCAATATCTTGGCATTCTCCATGTAGTAGTCAAGCACAGATTGCACGGCCTGAAACATCGTCGAATTCTTTGAGTAATCGTGATTTACTCTACTCTTACTAGGGTTAACAATGTCACAACTAAAGTTACCACTTGAACACGCCAAGTTTTAGAACATGCGGAGAAAAATGCAATCCAGTGAGGGAAAAAAAATCTAAGCCCAAACCCAAGGTTTCTGCATATACAAACTATTGGCCCTTCTCGTTCATAGGTTTAAACAATAAATTCAAATTTTTGTAAAAGAAAACATTATTAAAATAAAATAAAAAAGTTTGAATTGTGGGTTGGAACCTATGTTCCAAACCGGGGCTATAAATATCACCTAAATTTTAGATTTTCTTGGAAATGGAAAATGATATGAACCAAAGGTTATGAGTTATGACATTAAAATTGAACGCTAATAGTTTCTACTCTTCCTCAAAAGTACCTTCACTAACTGATCAGAAATTTTAAACTTACCGCAAAACCCTCGGAAGAAAGGCATGCCAACCCGCCAGCTTGAGCTATACTGGATGCTCCATTAAAGCAAGTGCACACGATGCGATTGAAATCATGGATGACAGGAAAACCATTCGAATACAAGAGTTCCTCGGGGACGACTGTCCAACCAAGACGAATGCCGGTGAAGCCTGCAAATTTGGAGAAGGATGATACTTCGATTGCCACCTGAAAAGAAGTCACTATTCATTATTACAGAAAGCCAAAGATACTAAAACAATGTTGCTGATGAAGTGAAATTTATCATAACTACCTAAAAAAAAAAAAGTCATTGGGATACTTGCCTTTCTAGCACCGGGAATTTCAAAAATTGAGCGAGGACTATCGTCCTTGATATAAGTTGCATAAGCAGAATCAAAAATAATAATTGAGCCATTGTCTCTTGCGAATTCGACGAGATCCGTTAATTGTTTCCTTGTTGCCGCATGACCGGTTGGATTGTTTGGAGAGCAAAAGAAGATAATATCCGCCCTAGAAATTGTTGACAAGTCGGGAAAGAAATTGTTCTGAGGCCCGCAGTTCATGTACTCGATGCTCTGATACTTCTTGGCACTGTCTTCAAAATTACCAGCCTGACCGATTATGACACTTGAATCTATGTAAGCCTGTGACAAAAACTACTAAACAATAAATAAATCGAAGATTAAAAGGGTAGGAATTATTGAGATGGTGCAGAAACTACTTGACTTCAATGCCATTGAAACATGGGAATCGTAGATTCCACATGTTTTCAAATAGCTGATTCTTTACTTCTAGAGAAATTTATGAAAATTATTCAATACCTTGTGGCACGGTACACGTGTAATATAAACGCGATGTCGAGCGAGCCGTCCTCATATAACAAATATTTTTAGTCTCTTAAAGAAAGTTACAAAAGTTCTTATAACCACAGATAAAGAGAGAAGGAATGGAGCAACCAAGTTGCTATATGGTGCCGAATAGTATTTGGCTGTTCTAGAAGATTGGGTTCATTTCATTGCCAAGAAACTATCGTGTCAAGTATATAAAGAGAGGAAGAACGGAAAACATGACAATTAGAGAAAATAAATGAGTTAATACATGCTAAAAGAAACGAAACTGTCAAATTTACCGGAAAGGATGGATCCTGCACAGCTATTGTCACATCGGAACCAAGAAGTAACTGTAGATTCAGGGGAAAAAAAGACAACTATGTTAAGAGAAAGAAAATAAGAAACACGACGGATTTGAGAGAGTAAGGAAAATAAAAAGGGAAAGCATTATCAGCACATAGATTGATGATTACCTGAAGGCGAGTGATATCACACTGTGAGCCGTCTGATATGAAAACTTCTGTGTCTTTTACCAGCTCATTTTTGTAAAATACTTCAGCAATTGCCTTCCGTAATGCCTATGATGCAGACAGAAAGTTAATCTGAGTGAAGACTAATAAAATGTCCAACTTCATGTAAGTGTTATATGTATCATCAACAAAAAGAAATCTCGGTAAAACAGAAGAAGAATAGCATGTGAATCACTCATATTGAATGGATAGACAATTGTGGATATCTTTAAATCAAAGCTAAATATGCATTGAGTTTCATGAAAGTTTAAACAGGAGAATTAGTATCGTAACAAACAAGAAGTCGAAAATAAGCATGAGAGAATTAAAACTGAAAGAAGTACTATAATACCTTGTTGCCCTGCTCGGGTCCATATCCACTGTAACCAATATCTGTTGAAAGGCCAAATGCATACTGCAAATAACGGTATTCTTAGGCATTTTGCTCCAAAGAATATCGACACAAGTTTTTATATGCACAAAGTCATAACCGTTTCAAAAATACTCACATCAGCCATTTGTGATGCTATGATCTGTGGTAGTGGTTTCGTCGTGTCACCAATCCCAAGGCTTATCAACTTAGCATTTGGGTACTTCTCAATGTGTTGAAGCTCGCGTCTCGAAATCTGATCTTGCCATTACAGCAGTAAGACAAAGGAGTTTAAACCGAGAATTTCAAGTAACCATAAGGAAAACTACGCGCAGATTTGATAGACATACGGTTGAATCTAACAAATTAATAATGTATCCATTGTTCTTGTCCTAAGCAAATAACACCAAGATAAAGACACTGAAAAAAATTTGTTATAGAGTGACAGCTCAACCCGGAAAGAAAAAAAGAAAGCAAAACAAAATAGTCGACTCGGGGTAGGCATTAATTGGAAAAACAAAGCACCTCTGGAAACAAATATCCACTCTGCAATTTCTCCAAATTTACATTACGCGGCACTTTTGTACAAAAGCCTGTCATTTTACAACAGAACAAATTACATCATATTTCACTCCGAAAACAACGGCCAGTAATACTAGCTTTAGAGAGAGACTGAGTATGCATACCGAGTTGTTCCATTGGAGCCTTTAATCTGTTTAATGAAAAGACAGTAACAGATTATGAAAAGGTAATGCAAACAACAAATTTTGTATCCAAGAAGGACAACATTAAGCAATAGAAAACACAAGCAGTGTTTTGTAAGTACCTGGCTCTGAGCACCATAGGCTGCAGAACAATGTCACCGGACATAAAACCGCAAGTAGATAACTTGAACATTCGGGTTTATATTTGTTGCTTTGATAGAAATCTTCTTTGAGGTCCTTATTTATATGGGAGAAGAATGGTGGATAATACCAGAAATCCATACCAAAGTACGTATGGCATATATATAATAAACTACACATTTTTCCCACCAATAATACGGTCAACAAATCTAAAAACAAGGACCTTAACATATTATATCTCATCCATAACCAGATTCATTCTGAATGTCAAGGATGCTTGGTTTTTCTGCAATAGTTTCCACATTAGAAAACAATACATGAAAACGATCGGTTCACACCACAATTCTTATATGCAAGGTTTCATTATCAAGTAGTTTTCTTTTTCTCCGAAACTCACTAATTGTTAAGTAATGTAGAATGGTATCTCGGCTTTCCACGCCACCTACTCTTCTCCTTTTTTTTTTTTCAGCTCCTGTCCATGTCCAATCTACCTTGACTCGTGCAATGTATGGAAAATTCATCGAGATTTTATCCTTGACACCATTTTTAATTCAAGAAGGCAGGGTGAGAACAGAAAACGACGTCAACGAAAACTGATCACGCGTGCCATTAAGAAACATTTATTTTCCAGTTTGTCAATGGGTGTACTCTATTTCTTGGATTAGTTTAAACCTTTTAAAGCAGTGTAAAGTTCAAATACAAACACACACATGTCTTTAGTCCATTGGATGAAATCATATGCAAATTAAAGAACGTTAAAGCAAAAATTGTCGAATACTCAAGACTCCATTAAGCCATTGCTATAAGAAAACTCAGCAAGGTATTATCAATCAAATTAGACAAGAAGCTTCATTCCATTAGGCCATAATGCTAGTGGTCATCAAGTTAACGGTTTACTACACCATATTGTGCGTTAAACAACACAGGAGAATCAATTACATGATTATATTTAAATCCCACAACCGAATTTGTAAGAAAAAAATGCTTCTACTTTCCTTATGAACAGAGAAATATCCGTTTCTGAGTTCTGATTAAAAATTCATTAGGGAGTTCTTTAAAAATACAAAGACTATCTAGATAATAGGTTTATATTGACTTTATTCAATATTGACAATATGCAATACTAAAATCATTCAAACGTTCTTTTTCTTTTTCTTTTTTTTTGTCAGTTCAAATACACCCACTTAACTCCTCAACAGCTACCTTGTACGAGTCCAAAGTGATGTTCCTTGAAATTTTCACAAGTGTCTTCTACTTCAAACATCTATTCACACTTTCACTATCAAAAAATAATAATAATCAAATGCATAAATTTCGAAGAAATTCACACCAACTAATCCTGCAGACCATGTGTTGAAAATGACAAATAAGAACTCTTTTATAAAGTTTGCATGGAGAGCAAGTTTTCCCAACTAGTAAAATTAGAAAAATATAGCTAAATTGACCAACATAAAGAGGATATAAAAAGGCAAGACGCTATTAACCCGTTGGGGGGCTACCGCCGCAGGTGGGGTTTGAGTAGGAGCTCTCAGCTTCGAATCTGAGCCATAGGCACCATATCATAAATTTAAAATTGAAAAAGAAAAAGTGATATCAATCAGAATCTGCAAGCAGAACAAACTAGATATAAAATATTATCTTCATTATAAATGAAAAGAAGAAAATTCATGCACAAAATGTTGTTTTCTAGAGCATGAAATGTTGACTGAACACCTAACTTCAACTAAAGAAATACGAGTCAAACAACATAAATAACAAATCAAGTCTATGAAAGAAATTATCTTTTAATGCCAAATGGTTGAGAAAATTTAAAGTCAATATTGTCTTGGGTTTGACCTTCAGCAAAATCCAAAAGCCAATAACAATATCTAATTCTGTTTTTCCACGGAGACTCTGCATTTGGGAGATAAAACACAAAATAAGATACAATAAAATAAAACAAAACAAAACAAATAAAATAAACAACAGTAAGTAAAGTACAAACAAATACAAGGAAACCATCCAAACTTAATCGGTCAAGGGAAAAATATTTATAAATGCCCACATGGGTACTCGACAAACACAGCTACTAAAAACCAACCAGGTAATAGTTAGGAAAGTGAAACCCCAAAATTCAAACCTCAATTTTTCCAAAGGAAAAACCAAAAACAAAAAAACAAAAAAAAAAAAAAAACAAAAAAAAAAAAAAGACTCCAATCGAAAATCCCCTGAAGAGCTCAAATCTACTTAAATTAGTCAAGACTGAAAAAAGACGCAAATTGATTAGACAGATGGTGAAAAAAATAAAAATAAAAAGGGGGGGGACCATGAGTGACCTTCATAAAAGAATTATTAGAACCCATTTGGGCATCTACTAAATGAAAATTTGATGATTTCATTCTTCGACATCGGACCAATCTACTCTGTCTCTGCATGCAAAATCTCGTACTCGTCGAACCAAAAATTTCGAAGTAAATTCGTACGCTAGTAACAGTTACAGAGCTTACAAAGTAGAGGGGGAAAAAAACTTTTTTTTTTCCCTTTTCTTTTGGGTAAAAAGCTCCCTTCCAAAGTAATTGTTTGGTAAAATATTAGAGGAAATGCTCACCCAATACCAGCGCAAACATCCGATATTAGCACAAAATAAAAAAAAAAGCAAAAAAAAAAACGTTGTCACACTAATTACCATGCATCTCAAAAGTAATTATTATGAAAATAACTATTATAATAATATTTTAATAATTTTAAATTTTTTTTAATTTTTTTATAATTAAAATAATTATAAATTATTAAAAACGTTATTACAGTAATTATTGTGTTAATTTTTAAATAAAATCTAATAATTAATATTATTTTTTGACTAAGTTATTAATAAATTTTGTCCAAAAATGAACAATAATAATTATTATAATAATATTTTAAAAGTTTAAGATATTACACCTATAAAAAAAATCAATAACTAAAATTATACAAAATTAAAAATTTTAAAAATAAATGAATAATTTACTCTTTTAATTTTGAGCATGACTTGACTTTCATGTCCATTTTGGGACACTTTTGGAAACACGTTTACAAAAAGTTTTTTTTTTTTTTTTGTCTTTTTCCTCTAATTTATTATTTACTTTTTTAAATATTTTCAAAAAAAAATTAAACTTTAAAAGTCTAGTACTTTATCGATTTAAGTCAAAATGAGATAATTTTTTGTTTTAAATTATATAGAATTTTAAGAAAAATAAAACAATATTCATATTGCTAATTTTTTTCGAACACATTTCAAATTTTTATCATTTTTCACTCCAAACATTTCATTTTCACCAAATATATATTTTTAAAACTTAAGTTATCTCTAATATCTAAATCACCGTATCTAAATGTCCCCCAAACGGCCCTCAATCTTCGTTTGTTTGGAGGATGAAAAGGTGGAAGAATGGATAAAATAATAAAAAGATTTATAATAAGAATTTTTTATTTTATTTGTTTGATATACAAAGGAAATAAAAAAAATGAAGGATTTAATGTTTTTAGTAAAATTCTGAAGTTGCCCTTTTGAAAATGGAACTCAATAAAATTTGTTAAGGGTATTCGGTAAATTCATTACTTTACAAAGATTAATATGAGAAAACCTTCCCCTACCCCAGCTCCGACCCATCCTTCTACTCACCTAAGGATTGGTTTTTGTGGGTCCCAAGAGATTTTTTTTTTTTTATTTTTTTTTTTGGGTGAGTAGTCGCAAGAGATTTTTAATCCCTAGTCTCTTTCTCCTACCAACTGAATCAATCAAATAACATCAACTTTTGCACCTCAATCTTTCCACCCTTACATCTTTCATAACAAACACGCCTTTAATTTTGAAAATAAATTAATTTTTATTCTTTAACATCTTAACAATTAACACTGTGAATTTTAACTTAGTAACAAATATAATCAAATCAATTATAAGAAAATTATGTATTTAAATCATGGATGAAAATGTCAATGACATCGTTGACATTTCCACGACAGTATCCGTATTTTAAAATCTCGACATGGATTAGGGGAGAAGGATATTTATTCTCGGAGTATCCGTAAAATGTCCACAATGTTCAAAAATATCCACAATATCTGGAATATCCAGGATATTTTTTGTTATTTCCACAAAATATCTAAATTCATGGGGAAAAATTTTTACCTTTGCAAAAATTTCAACTTTGTCGCACGTTTCATTTTTTTTTAATCAATAACATGTGGCGATAGTCTTTAACCCATAACAATTAAAAAAATCATAGGAATATAATGTGACACAATTTACTCGTTAAATTTTTCTCTTGCTCAAAGTCATATTCATGAGATTCTTCCCATTTCTTTCTACAAAGTTTTCGTCTTTATGTCATACACTCATATAAAGGTAATTTTTTTTATTTTTTATTTTTTACTATTTGTTCATCTATTGTTGTTTCTATTCCAAAGCAATTATAAAAAAAGATTTCACCCGATATTTTATTATTCAACATTTTGTCATGTTCAATGAATAGAGATTTTTTATGTTTCCTTCTACAAAGACCTTTATGTCATAGACTCAAATAGATTTAGATGAAGTTTTACTATTTGTGCATGAGTGTGAATTATTGTTGTCTCTATTCCAAAATAACATTAAAAAAATATTGTTCGTTATAAAAAGTCTTTATATTTGAGCTTCAGACTTTTGTATCCACTGGTCATTGTAAGAACTAAAATCTTTTTGTAGTTCTTATCTTTTTTCTTCAGTTTGTACCCTATTATCGTTACATATTTAAGAAAGCGTTGTTACCCCAATTCTCAACAGAAATTCAAGAAAAGTATATATTATAAACATGTGAGGTAACTTTATTATGTTACACTATCAATTGTTTTAATCAGTAAAATTAGCTAGATTTGTTGTTAGTTAAAAATAGTTAAAGTTAATAAATTTATTATTAATTTTTTTAATATTATTTAGTAATAAAAATAGAGTTTTTGGTTTTCATGTTAGTTATCATAAGTTTTATTTAGTATGCATTAAGTTACTAATTTATGTAATTTATTGTAGTCTATAAAGAATGACAAGTGAATGTAAATAAGCTCCTATATGACAGTATTGCACAACTATAGAAGGTAATAAATATGGCAACATATGTAACTTTTGTGGGAATATTATGAAAAATGGAGAGATCACCCGTTTTAAGTATCATTTAGCCGGAAATAATTGTAGGAAAAATAGTAACGGTGTCTCAATGTTCCTCCTAAAGTAAAAAAAGGAAATTGTACAATTATTAAGAAAAAAAGTAGGAAAAAAAAAACAGAAGAAGTTATATTTGAAGATATAAGAGAAGAGCTAAGAGGAAATTTAGGAGTTTAACAGTCCAATGATTCATATGATGAAAATTTATATATGTATCCAACTAATATGCCTCCCGACGAACTAGATAATTATCGTGAAACTTTTCGAGCATCTAAAAAATTCGAGTGGGAAAGGGAGTGTCAACTACATAATAGAAAATGTGAGAATGTAGGGAGTTCAAGGGTTCATACGCCTGTAATGTACCACAATCTTCGTTTCATCACATATACAGTGTTCATGAAGAACATCAACGTCCATTGGCACCTTCACTATATAAATCCTCAAGTTCAAAACAAAAGGGCATTAAAGATTTATCTCGTGGAGATTCCATTAAAGCCAAGATGCGTAAGCTAGTTGGGCGGTTTTTCATTTATGACAATGTTCCAGCTGTAAAAGGTACATCACATCATTTCAAAAACATGGTTGTTGGAATTCAAGAAGCACGTAAAATTTTATCATTGTCTAATTTACTTGTTTTATTTGTTATATTAAATTATTATAATAATGTTCTTATTTGTATAAATAGATCGATGAGTACCTCCACCATCAGCTTATGAGAAAAAGAACAAGATCTTAGATGAAAAATTTAAAGAAATGAAAGAACATGTTGAAAGCTTTAAAGAAAAATGGAAAACTTGTGGGTGCACTATTATGCGTGACAGATGGACAAGTCCTACTAGGTTGTCGATAATTAACTTCATGGTCTACTGTAAAGGAAGTACTATTTTTCTCAAGTTTGTTGATGCTTCTAACAAGATTAAGGACCACAAGTACATAATGATGTTGTTGAAAGACGTAGTTGAAGAAGTGGGTAAGGAAAATATTGTACAGATTATGACTGACAATGATTCGGCATTTGTCAAGTCTAGAAAATTGTTGATGGACATGTATAGCCTTTATTGGATTCCATGTGTAACTCACTGTATACATCTCATGTTTGAGAATATTGGAAAAAAAGAAAGTATGACAAATGTCATAAAGAATGCAAGAGAAGTAATCAATTTTATTTATAATCATAGTTCTTTACTTGCAAAAATGTGGGAATTCTACAAAGGAGAGTTGGTTAGACCTGGGACAACTAGATTTGTAACAACTTACATTGCCCTAAATTGCCTAATCAAGAAAAAGGCTAGTTAGAAGAGATTATTTACAAGTGATGAATGGGTACAAGATCGCTCAAGTGGGACCTACACATGATGAAAGATTGAAGAAATAATACTTGATAATCATTTTTGAGATAATGTTACTTATGTAGTGAGCATTTTATGAACCATTGTAAGCTATCATTCGAATCGTCACACACGGAAGTTGTTCCAACCATGCCACTCCTTTATGATATGATGACAAAAATGAAAGAAAAAATTGGTTGTCTAAAGGGATCAAAATGGGTATGTAATATTATACAAGGACGATGGGATAATATGTTATTTCATCTATTACATGCAACATGTACTATTTATATTAACCACTATCGAATATGTGTAATTTTTTTTCTTCATGTTGTCTGATGTATATGATCTTCCTATTTTTGTAGCATACTATTTGAATCCCAACCATCAATATAGTGGAGGCATTAAAAGCAATCTTACTTTTATACAAGCAGTACATGATGCATACTATCATATGAACCCATTAACTGACAAATTATCTTAATTTGTAAATAAGATAACCTAAAATGTACACAAAAATATGCAATTTTGAGTGTACATTATTAACTCCTATTTTTGTACAAAATACAAAAATAGCTTTAAAAATTAAGCTAAATTCAAGAGTTCTAACTTTCCAATTTTTTATTATCTTTTTTCTTTCTTTTTTGTGTTTGTCTTATGTCTTTTTATCCTTTCTTTTTATTTTTATAAATTTTTTTAATTTATTACATTAGTCATTTTTAGGCTTTGTCATATTTACTATGTATTTGTCTTATGTCTTTTTATCCTTTCCAGTGTTATTAGCTTTCATAATATTTGTTTTAAAATTGAAGTCACTAAAAAAACAAAAACAAAATAAAACAAAAATTAATGGAACTACTATATTTAGATCACTTAAATTTTTATTTTAAGGTTATTATAAAGATTTTAATTTAAGTAATACATCAGTTTTAAGTGGACGAAATATAAATGATTTTGTAAACAGTTTAAAGGTTAAGAGATATAAGCATTAGTTTTAAAGTTTTTGAAATAAAGTTACAAATATACTAAAATTTAGGGGCTTATAAGCCTAAATATGATATAAGAGATACTTTACTAATGTTTTGAAGTTCGATAGGCATTTTACTAACAATTCCATCTATTTCACCAACGGAAAGAGCAGATATAAAGCTTGCATTTGGCTCTTAGGTCCAAAGCTTACACTTTTTTGTAAAAATTTTTCAATTTTCAAAATTGTACATGTCATCCAATCAATGGGTAAGTTTTTCATATCAATTTTTGGCTCCGTTTCAATCACGTGTTCAGTTTCGAAAAGGAAAATTTTCTTATTTATATGAGAAAATCTTTTCATTTTGAGAATAAGATGGTATTTAGATGTATAAAAAAATTTCTTTTCGAAAACAAAGCCAATTGTGAAAAGATTGCAAAAAAGAGTAATTAGACTAAATAGTCTCCATACTCTTTAGAATGTGATGTTTTGATCCTTGTTTTTTTAATTTTGACTGAGAAGACCCTAAACTCTTCAAATGTTGGCAATCTTAGTCATTTCCATCCAAAACTGTTAAATTTCTAACGGAATGAATCATATACAAGACATGTGACCTAATAGGAAATGTCATTTTAGTAATCTATCAACAAATTTAATTTAACAAAAAACTCACAAACATAAATAAGGACAAAAAAACGTTTCTCTCTCCTCTCTCAATCCACAATCTCTTATCTTGGCCTCATGAACTTCATTGTTGTCGGGATCTTAGCCTCGCGTTCACGACCTCACTCACATATATCTCTCTCTTCACTTGTGGTTTGCTAGAGCTCGACCTTCGACGGTAGAGGTTGATGAAGGAAAGATGATATTTTCAGTCTGCAAATAAAAAACTCCGAGCATCCCAGAGCCTCATCTGGCTAGATCCAAGCGAATTAGACCCCCCTCCAGCCAGATTTGCATGACCTATAGTCCCCTCCGGCCATATCTACGCGACCCAGAGCCCCTTCCGGCTAGATTCGAGTGAACCAGAGCCCTCTCCGGCCAGTTTCGAAGGAACCATAGCCCCCTCTGACCAAATCCGAGCGAATAAGAACCCCTTCCGGCCAGATCCGCATGACCTAGAGACCTCTCTGGCCAGATCCCCACAACCCAGAGCCCCCTCGCAACGTCAAGTCCCAGCCACCCTCTAGGGGGGGCCTGGCTCGTTGATGCCTGGGGGGGAGGGGGTGGAGCTCGTTATTTGTTGGGGTGGAGTGAGGGGGCATGGGCTCGCCATTGGCGGGAGAGGCGAGCTCGGTGACGGAGAAGACTAGGTGGGGGGGGGGGGGGGATTGGGTTTGAGTCTTTTTTTTTTTTTTTAAATATATATTGGGTATTGTTTTTTCAAAATAAAATAAGGGTATTTTCATCTTTTAATGGGTAATCTAAATCATATGATGGGTCACGTGGCCTTTTCCGTTACAAACTTAACAAAATTGGACGGAAATGACTAGATTGTCAACATTTAGATAGTTTAGGGTTTGTTTGGCCAAAATTAAAAAAAATGGATCAAACCGTCAGATTTTCAGTAGTTTAGGAACCATAAAACCAATTACTCTTCAAAAAAATTCCTTTTCATTTTCCAAAAGGGTATTGTATAAAGTAAGTATGAAAATGTGATAGTTTTTCTTTTTTGAAATGAGAAAATAATAGAAAAAGTTAAAAACACTTTTTTGACAAAAAATTTTTAGTTTTGAAAATTGGATATGTCATTTAAACATAAGGGTACTTTTTGATAAAAATTTTTCAATTTTTAAAATCACACATGTCATCCAATTAATGGGTAAGTTATTCATCTTAATTTTGGGATTTTGAAAAATAAAACAATTTTAATTTAAAAATTATATTTCAAATCAGTTTTTCAAACATAATCATTTTATAATTTATGGAGTATTTCTATTAGTTTTCAAATTTTAAGTAATAAAGTTATATAAGCACCAAAGTTTAGAAAGCAAATGTAAAATTTATCTTAAAAAAAAAAAATATTAGAGAACTTCTACAATGTGAGTCCATGCTTTTTCTCATCAATGGCGTAAATTTTTTTGACCATTTGATATGATTTTGGTGGTCTTGATGTCATGTGCATAAGTACAATGTGCACTACCACACATGATTCCAAACTCTGTATTCCCCAACTCCGGTGCCTCCCACCTCCGCTTTCACCCCGACAACGCCGCCACCTCATCATCTTTTTTCGCTGTTGCCGTGCCTGCTCCGTGGATCGAGCATCCAAAAAGAGCAAGGGGGTTTCACTGCTCCGTTACCCACGAGCTCGAGCCATCCACATCGGCGAGCTCACCGGCTGAGGAAAAAAATCTCATTGACCAGTGCCACGGCGAACCCCACCACGCGACCTAGCGCCACTGGCGACGGCAACCCACCCCAGCCCGCGACCTCACCGTTCCCTCACTCCTTGCCTCCCCACACTGCGACGATGACGGCGACCCACTGACAGTGTGCCTCGCCGGCGTGTTCGCATTGGTCGTCGCGCCGGTGGCCGGTGGGTTGGAGAGCTTGCCAGCTGGGGGGGCTGCCGGAGTTTGTTTTTTGTTTTAAAATTTTTATGAAATGCTTTGATTATTATAAGGTGTAATTCTTTTGTGATCGTTTGAGATGTATTTTTGATCTCAACCATTTAAAACTAATCGAATGGTCTATAATTTTTACTCCATTAATGGGTTAAAGTGATCTTACACCCCACTGTAGAATTAGCAAAAAAATAATATAATCCAAAGAGGGTAAAAAAAAAAAAAAAAAAAAAAAAAAAAAAAACAAAACTTATTCCGATTATAAATATACAAACTTCGAACGCGCTCCAATTCTTTCCTGAATTCCTTCTTTACAAAGAGAAGCATAGGCAAAGCAAGCAACCTTTGAAAATGGCGGACGTCGACGATGGTTCACCTCCCACCGATTCCAGAAACCTCTTCTCATTCTACTCTAGTTACCTCAGGAACCGCGCTCTAGCTCTCATTTCCTCTCTCGATTCCAGTTTTCTCGGGAAAATTTCCAATCTCTGCCGCCAAGCCGCTCGCGCCAGGTCGAGGAGACGAAGACCACGCCTTCCTCTTCCCTTGCCTTCCACCGTTTCCGATTCCCCTCTGTATTCTCTTTGCTTTCTCTTTTTGTCCTTTTCAACTTGTTTGGTTGCCTAGAAAATTGATGAATGAGACCGAAGTAGTCTGCTAAATCTGGCTTAGTCAGCTAGACTTCTTCTTCTTCCGTTAAGATTGAACTGCATAAGCTTGGTTTGATGGTGGCGTGATTTAATAGCTCTTGTTTGTGATTCTTTTGGTCTTTTTTTTTTTTCCCTGGTTTAACTCTATAATCCGGTTGAATTGTAGTAACTGGATTCAATGTCAACTCTATATCTCGGTTGAGAAACTACACCAAATCATTTCTTGACCATAACCTAAAATTAGATGCTGAATACCGATTATCTGAACTGTATCCAGTGTACTAATCATTTATTAGGAATTTTTGGGTTCAATGAAATTGTTTTGCAGATCTGTCTGCGCAATTTGGCCGTTGTTAGTACGATGTGTAACTAAGATAGAAACATTCTAAGCATTTGGTTGGAAGTTTGATTGCCTGTCGGACCTCGTAGATATGGATTGTGCAAGCGTAGGATACCCCGAACTTACTGTCCAAGAGGGTTGTAAAATATTCTTGAGCAACATTGTTACCGAAGGCTACAACCTAGTTAGGTTTGGTTTATGGCACTAGTAAATGTATATTTGAGTCCTTGATATGCTACTAATACGATTCCATCTTGGTTATATTGTTATTTGAGCAAGTTTTATTTAAATTAGATGTAAGTCATACCTTACCTGGATTATGTAAAATATATACACAACATTCATCACTTAAACCCGGTAATTTTTTAATGGATAAACTCTTTATGTTTTTTTTTGGGTGGAACATTTTTTTATGGAAGTTTAAACCAAGGAATGAATTAGTTTATTTTCTTTTAGCTTTGGAACAATTTCCTTTTCTTTTTTTTATCGCTTTTCCCATTCTGATTCCATTCTTACTTGAATATGGTATTACCTCAACCAAATGCCACAGCGACTTCCACAAGTCGAGATCTTAATGTCACTGGCAGAAAAGAAATAGGTTGTTTGTATATGTTAACGGCGATATTTACCACTGCTAGTATATATAAACTTTGTAGAAGCTAAGATATGAAACTTGATTTTATCAAGGAAAAGGTACAAGAAGAGCCTTTGCTAAAAGGTATATGCATAAACTATGGGCTTCAGTATTTGTGACCATATCATCCTCAGTCCTCATCTTCTTCTTTACGTAGATCCTTTGCTAATATGTGCATAAACTATGGACTAAAATTCTTCCATGTGGATTTGTTCAAGAGGATTTCTGCTAAATATTTTGACGTTTTGTTGGCAATATACACTGTTGTCAAATATTTGTTTTCAAAGTACTTCAATAAACCATAAATAATATCTCCAAAGAATTAATTTGTTTATACATGCAGGGTTGAAACGGAGGCATCAAGAGTTATTGATGTTCTGGAGGATATTTTGGAACGAATCTACTCCGATTTACATGACGTTCAGAAGAACTTGCATTTTTGGCAGTCTAGGGCTGAGGTTAGTGAGTTGGGAAACACTTATATTGATTACATAGATTAAGAAAAAAGCTTTCGAGTAAAACTATTCCTTTTATTTTGTGAAAAATGTATTTTTGTTGCCTTTCTAATCCACATAAATGCAATCTGTATATTGTTTAATCTCAGGGAACAAATGCACAAAAGGCGTATTTCATGTTGTTTGAGAGAGGGCCACTGGCTTTGTTTGATGGAACAATTCAGTTGATACGTGAATGTGTTACTGAAGGTTCTTGTGTGCAGCGTTTATGTCATTCAGCATCTGCTCACATATCTGAAAGGATAGCTGTTTTGAATAGCTTACGATGTTCGCTTGCTACATTTTGGGCACAGGTTTGCTTAAGCTTGCTCTTTCTTAATTTTTTGAAGTAATAATGTTGATGGTTTGTGATGGGATCTAAGCCTATTTTCAAGAAAGTGACAGGAATTGCACCACAAAAGTTAAGAGAAAAGAGTAATAAGAACTTTATTGCGGTGAAACAAAGGGCCAATGCAGAGTAGTGGACCTTTGAGACTCTAACCAAATCTCCCTTGCTTGGGCTGCCCAAGTTCTGTACAGAGTTCTGACTGCCTACCCAAACCCTTACTCTAATTACCCTTTTATTCACTCACTCCCTCCTGTCATCTGTAACTGAATCCTAACTAACTTGATTTAACCACTGCCACCTCAACTAACTCTCAACACGCTCTACAGAATTTTCAAAACCCAACAACATAGTCAATCTTAAATCTCTTCCTCTTCCTCCTCACATACATCAAACACACTGGAGGCCTTTTGTTCCTATCAGTTTGACAGCTGCCATTGCTGAATAATCTCTTTGACATCCATGTGAAAGGCATATTGTAATAGTGAATCCAACTGTTAGGTTTTTTAATACATTGTCAAGCTTTATACATTTATATATGTGTGCTCAGAACCATAGATCTAGAGCATGCGGGAATAATCCAAAAGCTTCCATAGGTCCTGTATTTGCCACACTTAGGTATTTTCTTTAATTTTTATGCATTTAGATGTTTGTTTATAGAATCTTGATAGCACATGTGAGATGGATGTAATATGAGTATCTTTAGTGTTGACAAGCATTTGTAAGTTGCCTGCAAGGTGGTTAAGTGGAAGATCAAGCTTATCCGGGTGCATAGTAGATAACCTCAACTTCCCTATCAAAGAATGGGTAACCTTGATATAGATTGCAAGTATTTCAGGTTTTGCTTTTAGATAGAGCAGATGACTAGTTGTTTGCAATATATACATATATATTTTACTTAATTATTACCTTGGTTGCCTAGGCTAGTTTTTGAAAAACTTTAGATTACTCTACTTTTACCAGATCATGCCTTCAGTGTCTAGTTTTTAGTGAACCTTGTACAAAAACTTCACTTTTTATTTGTTTTTGATAAAACTCCAATCCCTCTCCAAAGATGTAACATACTATTAGAGTGGATACTATCAGCAATTCCCACTCGAAGTAGCCTTTTTTGCTTATGGTTGTTAAATCACAACGTCAAGCAAACTCTAACATACCTTGATCTCCCAAGAGCTTTCTTGGCGTTTTGTCATAAGAAACTCTACTAGAATCTCTAGATTAAGAGAAACATATCTTCTGTTGCTGAAATCTTATTTGGCTGGCATTAAAAATTCTTACTACAAAAGGCTTGCATAAGTTAAAGCAAGGTAACATGTAGTTTTTGACGTTAGTTTTTTATTTTAGTCCTCTAATATGGATAGCTTCATTTATGTATCAAGAAAAATCAAGGACAATCGATAAGATAGGGCTGATGGCCTATTTGTGACATATGCTCATGATAATTTTTCAAATGAGCGTGATTTAGAATAGTGGAAATAATCTAGCACTTAGAGTTCTGAATAGTCTATGAAGATTAATTATAATTATGAGTATATGTTTCCATCCTACACGTCCACGCACCCATAAAAAATTATATGCATTTGCTTAGAGACTCAATGATGCACGCCTGCACGTGTTTTAATATTATCTTCTAGACAAGAATAGATTTTCTTGCTACTCAGCTCTATTATACATGTTTCTTTTTTTTTTGCGATGCTTATCAACCTTTCAACTTCTCTCAATCATTTTGAACTTAACTCTGACAGTTTTATATCATGCAATGATGGTTTTCATAGGTTTATGTTGAAGTTGGCCAACTGGGGGAAGAGATGATGAATGATCCAGACAGTGCGTTGTGTTCATTGTTAGTTACAGTTAATTTGTTATTCTCCAAGTTAGAGACATCACTTAGCAATCTACATGCAATGGACCAGGTATGCATGTAGACCACATAGCTATAAGAAAAAATAACGTATAGGCATTTATGAATGAAGTCCTTGTAGTGGTGAGTTTATGTTCTCTAATAGGAGCTACAAGGGGATATGGGAAATATGCATTCAGTTTCTTGTCTCGTACACTTATTATGCAGATTGATACATCTACTGAGGCAGGCTACTCATTGCCACTATTGTTCGAGAAACTGCCCGATGTAAATCAAGAAGGTTCTCGATGGACGGATTCTGAAATCAATAACGCCATAGACTTGGTTTATCAAAATCTTAACAAATTGGAGTCTTACATATCTTCTCTTGTAAGAGCCTCTGCCATACCCTTTTGCTCCTTTTTTTTTTTCGACCCTTGTGCTCCTTGATTCTTGTAGCATTTATTGGTGTTGTGTATGAAATTAAAACCTGTAGCCTGTTCTTTTAAATTTCGATTTTACTTTTCTTTCTTTCCTTATTCTTTTTTTTTTTTTTCATTAAAACATGTGTACAAGGTCCCTGTCATGTCAGCATCCTATTGCCGATTTTTTAGATCTGCTTGCAAGTTACTTGAATAAGATGCTCATGCTGTATACAAATTTTCAGGAATTTAGTACGCTAAGATAGTAACAACAGGGAACTGGATGTCTGTTAATATATTGGTTTAAAAGTTTACTTTTTCTGATAATGGTAGACTTGTCTTTGTAAGTGCAAAACCTTGTGGCTCTATATGTATATATTTTATGGTAATTATCTATAGTTTGTATCCGATTGGATGGTTTTCTTTCTTTTAGGGTGGTTCTATTGGGGTTTCTGAAATTGTTTGTTATTAGTCAACTCTAGGCATGTATGTTTCATATAATTTGGAAAACTATTCTTGTTTATGTACTTATGCTGATTGGTTTTCTTGTTTCCAATGGACTGTCAATCTATGTGACATGTATTGGATCAGCCTATTTATTTATATTTGAACTTTTGTGTTAGGTCGTCAAACATCGGAAACCAAGAAAAGTAACCCGATACTGGATTCGTTACACATGTGGTGCAGTTGGTCTCTCAGTTTGTTCTATGTGGCTCCTAAAACATAGTAGCCTGATGGGAAGTTCTGACATTGACAATTGGATTCGTGAAGCAAGGAACTCTACAGTTAGCTTTTTTAGTGAACATGTAGAGCAGCCGGTATGCTCTAATCACTTGTAATATCTTGCTATTCTGAATACTTGGTTATCATAATTTGTTCGAGACATAGTAGGAGGCCCATGGCTTGAAAACTAATACCTGTTAATATATCATTGGCAATAAAGTTGTTGGTGCCTTGCAACTTGATTTCTTGTAATACGCCAATATTGAGTGGTTTCTTTCTAGTGAAAAGATATGGCAGATCATGTGTTGGTATCTTAATTTCTTGTTTGTTTTGAAATCTTATTCAAAGTCTAAAACATGAGTATTTGGGTGTTCGACCATTTATGTATCTTGTTCATTACTCGTGAGTAATTGATCACTCTAGCATTATGTTTCTCTATCTGGAACATTCATGTCCTGTCTCTCATGAGTTGTCCATGATACTGTATCCTACCCCATCCCTGATTTGGCCATTTATATGTCCAATATGGATCTATGTCTCTCGCAACAGAACAATGTGATGCTTTAGCTTAATATGTCAACATACTGTGAAGGAGTTATCTATAATCAACAACTGCTGATTCTATAAAATTTTTGTTTCTATAATCATTACACACAGATTTTGTCTTTCTTTCTCATTTAATTTTTTGAAAAGAATGGATGTAAAGGTAGGAAATCTTTAAAAGATGATGTAGTTCTGTGGGATTGATTTGATGACATATACAACGTTAAACATTTTAAATTTGTTTTGCTCTCTCTCCAAATCCATTTAGGCCTGTTAAGTTTTTTAATCTATTTATGTATATATATCTACGCTTTTTAGGATCTTAATCCCAACTTAAGCTGATCTTATACTTCGAATGTTTCATCACAACCTATTAAAGTGTCATATCATGTTAATGATTTTAGTGATTTAATTACTAGTTTAAGCAAAATTTTCTCTTTGTTAATTCCTTTCTTTACCTTA
This sequence comes from Ficus carica, assembly GCA_009761775.1. Taxonomy (NCBI): domain Eukaryota; kingdom Viridiplantae; phylum Streptophyta; class Magnoliopsida; order Rosales; family Moraceae; genus Ficus; species Ficus carica. The sequence continues at coordinate 4,486,772 of CM019741.1, read as the reverse complement.
TTTTGAGCGTTTTTATAGATATGCATAAAACAAGAATAATTTCACTCAATTTTTCCAGCTTCTGTCTATTAGAGACGAACTCTTTGATACATTCAGAAAGAGACACAAAGGAGTGATAGAGCTTGAAGAAGTGCAGTCAACTTCTAACTCTTTGCACAGGTTATTTCAATTTTCCCCACCTTTTCTTCCAGTTCACTGAAGAAATAGGAGTTAAACTGGTACTGTCCAGTTTCATAGTCTATCAATCTGTGTTGTACTTTTTTCTTAAAGTATTTTCTGGGTTAGCATTATTAAAATTCTGCTATTGTTAAGAATTCGCATGTATTAATGGAGCGTATAAAAATCTGTGGGTTTTCAACGTTTTCACACACTTAAATCTTCTTTAACTATCCCGATCTAAATTATTGGGCGATGTTATTCCCCTGGTAATATTTTAAATAATAAAGTGATCGCGCTTTGACATCTTTCGAGATAATTTATTAAGCTTAAATTCTAATGGCCAGTCCCGACTCCCATTTTAATCTAAAACGTCTTGCTTCCTGTCCATTGTTCTCCTCTTCAGTTGATCCCATGTTTGGTTTTGTAAAAACAGAATATTTTGCACCAACACTCTTGAACAAGGAACATTGTTTTAAGAGGTCTGATGTATATATTTAGACGATGTTTGTTTGTTTGTTTATTTATTTATTTTTTTTTTTGAGGGGTAGACAATAGTTAATTGGAATACACATATCATTCCTTCTTTTGGTGCTGCAACAGTACCTTTTTTATTATTTATTTTTTAACAAAGAATTCTAGCATATGATTTTCATGCGTACATATAAACCATATAACAATTGACTTCCCCTCTTCTAATAACCAGCAGTAGCTTTCTAAGGATTCTGGTTATCTATGGGATCATTATGGTTGGTTAAAAGCATTCGTTTTATTTGAAATGCGTATATTTCATTGATCTGCAGGATGTTACTAGCTTTTACTGAGCAGGTGAAGGGTCAAAAGTTGCCTGAGAATGCATCAGATCAGGAAATGCTGGAAATAGTTATGGCCAGGTGGGTCTTTGTCTGAGATTGGAATTGATCCTTTGCATGGGATCTTGATTGTGTCCAAGTGATTTCATGTTTCCCAACAACATTATCTGCTTCGTAAAACATATTCATACAATTAACAAAACTATGTTGATGTCAGTGGAACAATGATGTGGTCTGTTTCTTTTTTTATATTATGATTTTTTTTTTAACCCCAAAATGCATGTCCAAGAGTCTAGTGAATTCAAAATCTTGAGTTGAAAGGTTTGTGTCTTCCTATGTGTAGGTATGAGAAGGAACTTATGCATCCCATTCAGAACCTTCTTAGCGGAGAACTTGCCCGTGCGCTGCTTATCCAGGTAATATCTATTGTCTATGATGCATGGTCCTGCTGTTTATCAAAAGTATAATTACGTTGCATTCTTTTATTGTATTTGTATTTGGTGTTTGGTTATGAGCAATAGTGGACTATATAAATATTTATCATATTTTGTATTTTATCATTAATATTTTTGCATTACAGGTTCAGAAGCTAAAGCTGGACATTGAGACGTGAGTTCCACAGACCGTATTTTGGCGGATTATCAATGATACAAATGCAGAATCTCTTCTCTTGTTTTAGTTGCTTAATGTTTTTTAATAAGCAGGGCAATGCTTGAGCTTGATCAGATTCTCAGGGCGAATGAAATAAACTTTGCTATTTTAGCTGCATTACCTGCATTTTTTCTGTCCGTTGGTCTACTGATGTTAGTGCGTGCATGGTTTAAGCAGGTACATTCTTAAGAACCCCTCTAAGTATATTATCTTTAATGACTCAATTTGCTGGTTGAGTTTAATTTATGGAGCTCCAAAGTGATTTCACTACTACAATCAACTCAAAGTTTTTAGAATATACCAAGCAATATCATTAGCACTCTGTTTTTGTAGTTTCTGTAGAAGATGTCTCTTTGCAGTTATTTCATCGCTTGCACTCTGGTGTATTTTTGTTTGTTTTTTTTTTTTTTTTTTTGGTTTTGTTTTTTTTTTTTTTTGGTTTTTGGGGTGAGGAAAAAGACACACTGTGATGCAATTTTTGTCAGACAGTATTTACAGAAAAAAAGTCAGTTATTAATTAATAATTAGTTTAGTTAACTAGGTTTTTTATGTCCTCTATGCTGTTTCACTTTGCTATCTGACTGGTAATTGGTAAATTATGTGTCTTGTTTTTTACCTATTTGCTTTTCTTGAATTTGTTTCTTGTTAATCTCGATAATTCTTGTTGAGGTTTTCTGCAATTTGTATTTGCTGCTGCCACTTCAAGTTCCTTCTACATTGTTCAGACCATACTTGTGTCCTTAAAAATCAATTCTGACTATGCTTAGTTGCTGGATCCACTGTAGAAAAACGTCGTATCTTGCCAAAGTGAAGCCATCAATGTGCTTTTAAACAAAAACAAAAAAAAAAACAAAAAAAAAAATGGCTATATTTTATGAAGAAATTTTTTCCCCTGGTCAAAGGTCATATGGCTGTCATTTATGTTGGCAATTTATTTAAAAATAGTTAAAAAGAAAGTAAGCTCTGCAGTCTAATAAACAATTTTTGGTCACTAGCTCTATATATACTCATAATATTCAGAAAACGCATAGCATTTGAGCCATTTCCACTTGAAGCTAGCATTCATGATTGTATTCTCATCATTCGATACTCTAGACAATATATTGCAAAATGGACTTCAAGCCCTCAATTCTGTTCACAACATTGGCCAGAGTCTAATGAAGCTTTTTTTTTTTTTTTTTTTTTAATTTTTTACCGTTTTATTTATCTTTCATTTTATATATTTAAATGGAGTGAAACTCTTCTACTCTCTCTCTCTCTCTATGTATTATTTGATTAACTATTTTGCATCATGCAAATCAGGATACCAGAGCCGAAGGAAGGGGAAGAATTTCTCGCATCCAGAGAAGGTTACTTGTTGTCGAGGTTGAGAAAAGGATCATGCTGCATCAAACTTTTCTCGACAAAGGGCTGGTGAGAACATACATTGAGCTTTAAATGCAAAATCTTTTGTGGTAGCGAAATAATTCCATTGATTGGTTCTAACCTGGTTCTTGCATCCCAATTCATTTGGTCTTAATTTTTACTTTAATTTTCCTTGTCGTTCTTGGCTCTTGCTTGACAATTTCTTCATATTCTTCTCTCTCTCTCTCTTTTTTTTTTTTTGCTTAATCCCTAATTATAAGTTAAAAAACGAGGTAAGGTGATTTCTTGAAGCGACGAACAACTGTGCTACAACTTTTATGATATTACTTTTTTGCTTCCCACCTGTCCTATAACTTGGTTTTTTTATTATGAAAAAGAATATCTTCCCAGATGTAAGAAAATAGCATAATATACCATGCTCTTTACAGGAAAGCGATGCGCAGTGCATGTTTGGTTTGCTGCTGTATAGTCTCGATCGCCTATACTGTGCTGTGGAGAGGCATGCGAAAGCAACTGGTGAATGGCAATGGTAAGTTTCAGTTAAACTCTATTCAAAATTTCCATGGAGTACTTTGTTCATTGCCTTGCACACAAGACACCGAAAAGTGAGAATTCTTGTACAAGTGGACGTAGAGAAAAGGACCATGTGAATTTGGACAGATGACCAATTGTTAGTATTTGAAACAGCTTGAAGGAGGACATTCTTGACCTGGGAAAATCCGACCTTCAGACTGCGTATAAGCTGACCGTGACATCCCGCATGGGTAGGATGTACGAGTGCCTGCTTCCATCATTGAAGCGTCAATAGCATAAGTCTTCGAATTATCACTTGTTCAGCGCCTTTTGTCTCACTGAGTTCTGGAATTACAATTTTGTGAGGATCCGACGGCATCTTTTACCTCGGCATTAATCGTAGCCCGGCAAAAATGTTTGTTGTCCCAGAGCTAGGCCTAGTAAACTTGATTTTGAAATTTGTAATTGCAACCAATTGATGGGGTATCAAAGATATGCCCTAGTGTTGCAGCATTTTCGAGTACTGATGAAACTATCTTGGTGAAATTCTATTTTCAACTTTTATATTAACATTTGTTTTGTTTTGGTTTTTTTTATTTTTTTTATTTTTTTTATTTTAAATAAGAAGTATTATTTTTTGAGAAATATGAAGAAAGTGGAGTACTTTGGGATAAACCAAAGTCTAGAGCCTCATTTAAAAAAAAAAAAAAAAACCCCAAGTCTAGAAAGAAACAATCATTCTCCAATGTCGAATAGTGCCTTGAAAGATATACTTTTTTTTTTATTACAAGTACATAGATTAACTAACTAATTTTAGTGACTAGACCACTAAACTTTTGGTGAAAATTGTTTGGATTACGTGTCTATTTTCAAAAAGAAATTTTTTTTTATTTTAAATGAGAGTTTTTGTATTTTGAGAATAAGATGATATTTAGATATGTAAAAAATTTCTTTTTTGAAAACAAAAAGTTATTTGAAATGAGAAAAAATAATGTTAGAAATAATGCATTGTGAGAAAATTTTAAAAATATTCATTTTCTTTTTATAAAGGGGTAATATACAAAGTAAGTTAAAAAATAAGATGGTTTTCCTTTCTTAAAATTAGTGAATAATCAAAAAAGTTAGAAAAAATATTCTTTTGTAAAAATTTTCCAATTTTGATAATTGAATATGTCATCTAAATATAAAGTAAATTTTTTGAGTTGGAATTATATGATTTTTTAAAATGAGTTGGAAATAAATTTTTTGAGTTGGAATTATATGATTTTTTAAAATGAGTTGGAAAATTTTAGTTTGATATTCCAAGCAATGGGTTAAGAATATCTTATCCAAACAGTAATGTTCAGTGTTCTTATCCTTTTTTCTTTTTTCTTTTTCCCTCCCTATGAGCTAGTCAAACTACTTTTTTTATTTTTTATTTTTTATTTTTTATTTTTTAAGGGAATAAGAGCTAGTCAATCGAGAAGTAAGTACATCCCAAATTTTTTTGGTTACCTTTTTATATATGGATGGGTGTAACACGCTGAGGCCTCTATCTTTTTTTGATAGCACTCTCCAACTAAAATCTTTCTCTTATATAATAAACTCATATGTACGTATGTAACTCATCTTAAGTCTTGTTTGTCATTCCTCAAGAAAAAAAGGAGAAATATCTGTTGCCTGTCAAACATTGATTGTGTTCAGAATACAAAATTGGCAGATTTCTTTGCTGCTATTTCCCTCTTCCTCGCATGGCATTTTATGCTATTTGCAATTTCATAACAAGTATTTTGATTTTTTTTTTTTTTTTGGGTTAAAGCACGTATATAATCTCTCTCCTATTCAAATTTTAATTAGCACTACTTCGAATGACTCACGTTATTCCCACAAATTATACATTAAGAGTGTTTTCAGTTCAGACCCAACGTATTTTAACTTATTTTTGTCTTATTCTAAAAAGTTAATTAGTTTATTGGTCTATTTGGCAAAGATTTTTAGAAGTTATTTTTGGCTTTCTAGGTCCAAAAGTAGTTTCTGAATATTTTTGGATAATTTATCAGAATAACTTTTAGTATTCAGAAGTACTTCTTATCAAAGTCAAAAATTGTGACTTCTGGTAAAAGCTCTTCTGAGTATTTAAATTAAACATTATAAACTTCATTTTAACATTTTCATACTTATTTGAAAACTTTAAAGATCATTTTGACCTCAAAAGCTCCTTGATTCCAAACACTTACTAAGAAGCCAAATCTTTTGCTTTTCTTTTTCTATTGGTTAGAAGCAAAACCAAAAACTCTACCAAACGGACCCATGTGTTTAGCAGTACTTCTACTTTTTGAATAACTCACGTTATTCCCATATTTTATATATTAACGGGAAAACACCTAAATGACACAAATTTAGATATCATTATATCAACATGACACAAATTTAACACTAGACTAATATGGCATAAAATTAAATTAAAGCTAACTAAAATTTGTGTCATGTTGGTCAAGAACATGGAATTTGTGTCATATTGATCAATAGATGAAAAAAGATGGTTATTTAAGTAGTTTTCTCATATAATTAAAGGTTTGTTTTGTTACACCATTTCGAACAAAAAATTTAATTCATTTTTGTCTTTTTTCTGAAAAGTCGATAAGTTTTTAAAAAGTCAAACAATTATAATCCAAATTTCAACTCAGACCTACCAATCAAATTTGTATATGTTATTTATAATTATGTTTAAAATTTTATATAATAATTTACTATTGCCCATTTCCAAAATACTATTTTGCTCTGGGTTATATGCAAAAATACCATAAATTTGACATATCCTTTTATTTATGCCCATCATAACATTAAAGTTGATAATTTTTCCATTTTACAACACTAAAATTATCTACGTTATTGTCAAAGTAGGCAAAATTATAAGGATGTATTCAAAATATTGCTCTCTACCTAATTTTCTCTCTAGAAAAATACCTAAATGACACAAATTTAAAAATCATTGTATCAACATGATACAAAAAATTTACACTAGATTAACTTGAAACAAGATTAAAATAAAGGCAACTAAAATTGTGTTATATTGATCAAAAATGAAGAATTTGTGTTATGTTAGTTTAAGTAATTTTCTCTTTTCTCTTTTGGCTCCTTCTCCTTTGTCCTGTTATAATTGGATGTTAACAAGATGACTCAACTACTTTCTTAAAAGTTATCCAACATTTTTTTATTAGTAAAATGATATCGAACAATCAAATTGACCGTGTTTGTTCTTAGGTTAATATAAAATAAGGTTATTTTGTTTATTTTGTTTATTTTAATTTTTGAGGTTGTCATTTTGGGTGTTTTTGTTAAATAGCCTTAAAGTTGAAGGCTTTAGTTACATAACGTTAAAAGTTACGGCTTTTGCAACATAGCCTTGGGTTTACTGAATTTTATTGTGTGTCCAAAAATACCCTTTTTCTAAAAATTAGAAAATGAAAAGCTTAAATCTCTAAAACAATTTAAAAAATAATATAAAAATTAGTGCTCTGTCTCTCCTCTCCTCCACGTTCAGTTAAGGAGGAGGTTCATTTCAAAAAAAAAAAAAAAAAAGGAGAAGTCTTCTCTACCATCCAAATTCAAAAAAGCTTGAAAGTTAAAGGCGTTGGCGAGATTTTTTTTCAAAGAAATAGAGCTATCCTTGCATTTTGGAGCTCCAATTTGTGATTTTCGAGCTCCAAAACGCTGCTATAGCTTGAGGTTATGACACAGTGAGCTCTACCGCTGACGGTACAGATCTTGTCTATGCAGTAGAGCCATGCTGTGGCAGTAGAGTTCAAATGTTAAAACTTCAATAGAGCTACAAGCTCTATAATCATATTTATTTATACTTGATTAATTTGCTTATTTATTTATTTATTTATTCATGTTTGAAAGCAATAATCAAGTTTGAAGAGACAATAAAATTTCGCTTTGCAAGAAAATATTGTGATTCTTTTTATTTTTAAGCGGGAAATGTTTAATTCAATTTGAGAGTCTTTGCATTTTAATGTCTTTGTTTAAGGAAGATAACATATATTAAGATGATAAATGTGCTCTAATTTTGATTTATTTTAAATTTTTTGTTAAAAATGATGAAATTGGCGAACAAGTCCAACACATTGGAATTTAGTTCCTCGCCCATTTCAACAATTTATTTGACACAAAGTAAATCGTGAAATCAAAAGTGTTGTTGACACATAGCTTCTATTAAGAAAACTTAAAAAGTTGAATAAAAGAATTCATAATGCCTTAAATGCTATTGCATTGATGACGCACATCACTTTATTGACCTAACTAATTTTTGTAAATCTATATAATATCTTAATTATCAATGTTTTAATGATATTTTAGATTAATTTAATTTAATAAAAAAAATTTAAAAATATACTTAATTTGATACATTCTATCGACGGTAGACCGACTCTACCTCTCGGTAGACCATAAATTGTATGATTCTACCCCCAGTTGGATGTTTCAACCGGGCAGTTGAGGTTATTGAGAATTTAGTTAATTATAAGGGAAAAACAAACACATTCTCTCGATATTCTAATTTAATTTAGTTCCTCATCCATTTTAATAATTAACTTGACAAAAAAAAAATTTGAAAAATCAAAAGTGTTGTTGACACGTTATTTCTATTAAGAAAGCTTAGAAAGTTGAATAAAAGGATTCGTAACACCTTATATGCTATTTCATTGATGACACACATCCCTCTATCAATAAAACTATATTTTATAAATCGATATAATAGCTTAATTATCAGTGTTTCCATAATATTTCAGATTAATTTAGTTTGTTGAGTAAAAGAAAATTTTAATCTGATACCTTTTACCGATAGTAGACCGACTCTACCCTTCGATAGAATCATAAATTGTATCATTCTATCCCCAATCGAATGTCTCGACCGAGCGGTAGGCAATTGAGAATTTAATTAAATATAAGAAAAAATAGATTGTAACGATATTCTAAATTAATTTATTTCCTCATTCATTTGAATAATTTATTTAAGAAAAAAAGAACTAGATGATAAATGTGCTCTAATTTTGATTTATTTGAAGTTTTTTGTTAAAAAAGATGAAATTGGCGAACAAGTCCAACTCGGTGGAATTTAGTTCCTCGTCCATTTCAACAATTAATTTGACAAAAAATAAATCGTGAAATTAAAAGTGTTGTTGACACATAGCTTCTACTAAGAAAACTTTGGAAGTTGAATAAAAGAATTCGTAATACCTTAAATGCTATTGCGTTGATGACATACATCACTTTATTGACCTAACTACTTTTTGTAAATCGATATAATAACTTAATTATTAGTGTATTAATGATATTTTAGATTAATTTAGTTTAATGAGAAAAAAATTAAAAATCATACTTAATTTGATACATTCTACTGACAGTAGACCGACTCTACCCCTCGATAGACCCATAGATTGTATGATTCTACCCCAGTTGAATGTCACGACTGGGTGGTGGAGATAATTGAGAATTTAGTTAAATATAAGAAAAAAAAATGTATTTTCACGATATTATAAATTAATTTAGTTCCTCATTCATTTGAATAATTCATTTAACAATAAATCAATCGAGAAAATATAAGTTTGTTGAGTAACAAAAAAAATAAAAATCATACTTAATTTGATACATTCTACCGATGGTAGAGTGACTCTACCCCTCGATAGAATCAGAAATGGTGTGATTCTACCTCAGTCGAATGTCTCGACTAGGTGGTGGAGGTAATTAAAAATTTTAATTAAATATAAGAAAAAAATGCATTTTCATGATATTCTAAATTAATTTTGATTAAAAAAAATAACAAAAGCATTCTCATATAAAAAAGTATGATCTATGATTTAGTTTTAATTAAAATTTTAATTAAATCTAGAAAAACAAATCCTTAATGTCTAGAAAGTCCAAACCATGTGGTAGAGTTCATTAAAATTATCATTTAATTTAAATTACAATTTATCATAACAATTATCAATATTTACCAAATAGTATAAATATTAACCACTCCAAAGTCTAACAACATGTAAATCATTAATTAACAGAAGTTCTCATAATATATGATAATTTATCTACTTATCGATAGAAAAAGAAAAGGGAAAAAAAAAAAAAAAAAAGATAGAGTTGGTGGAACACCTAATATTAGCCATATGTGTAGGGGTATATAAATAATTGAAGAATCATTGTTCATTAGTCATTACATAATGAGCAAGCAGTTCGTTTAGCAATATCATTTTGCAATAAAGTAAAACATTAGAAATAAAAAAAAGCACCCAATAAGCTAAAAAAACTAATAATATCTATAAGTACATTATATAAGAAAAATGAAAGAAGGAAAACCGTGTTCCGTAGATAATCATAATTAGAGAAACTCTCAACTTAACAAAAATATCAAAAGAAGAGGCAAAAAATTCAAACCCAAAGAATTCTAATAAATACTTCTCTTATTATGAACTAGACGTAAATAGTAGCCCTTATCTTAATCAAGATTACAAATTCACCTAATCACAAGATGTAAAATCTCTCTTGGACCTACACTTTGTGCCCATTTCATAGAACTGAATAAAAACTAATCCTCAATTTTCCTTTTCTTGAACCAGAAAATTACAACCAATGTTTCCTATTCTTTGATTTGAATTTATTTTATTTTTAGCAAACGTCATTCAGTTCTAGTTCTTTTTTCCACTCTTAAACCACAAAATAAAATTAAAAAAAGAAGGAAAAAAAAAAGAAAAAAAAAGAGATATTCTCAGTCTTTTATCAGTATACAGCAAACCCGTATAAGAAAACAGCCAAAAACTCATCAATCATGATAGGAACATAACCAAAAAGCAAAATGAGAAATATTTTCAAGCTTGATACCAAGTTTCAAGCCCTCCACATGAAAAAAAATAAAAAATAAAAAAAATAAAATAAAATAAAATTGTAAAGAGTACCAAAAACTTGACCACCTCCAATGTGGGCAGCCCGGATGGAGTTTTGCTGAGGAAGTAGGATGGATTTTTAAGTCAACCAAGGGCAAAAATGAAATTTCAATTGCCATATCAACATTTAAAAAAAAATGTAAATGGGATTAAACTACGTCAAAAAAAATAAAAAATAAAAAATAATAATAAACGGAGGGCATTTTGCTAACGTGAACAAGTCTCTGAAGGTCATTTAGCTAAATCTCTCTGGTATGTTTTGGCAAATAATCAACGGATAATGGGCCAATCAAGTTTTGGGCTTCGTTGATGATAAGCCCAAACGAGTCCAGAAGATGTCAATTCATTGTGGAGACTGTATAGGCACTGGCTTGCGAGTTGCGATCTTAGGGTTTCGTTAGAGGAGAATGCAAATTGGAGATCTGTAATTACGTGCTTCCACAGCAGAGTCCCAGACCGTTCCTCAGAAATCTTCTATCTTCAAGTATTTTTCATACCTTAATACGCTTCTCTTTATTTTTACCAAATTATCCGTCATTTCTTTATTTATTTATTTTTTAATTATTTCTCTTGCTTGCTGTTTTGAAACGAATTCCGATTAGATGATTGTTCCTTCTCTAATTGTGTTTCTTTTCTTTTCCCCTTAATTTTGAAATCAAATATTCCAATTTTTGTATTAGATATGATGAGTAACCTTTTGGTCCGTGTTTCTGATTTTGCCGTGACCGATAACTCCTTTTTTTTTGCACACTCTGATCTTGCACTCTTTTTATTTTTTTATTTTTTTTAAAACAAATTCTCGTTTACTTTTTTTTAATTTTGTTTTGTTTTGTTGGATTTTTTTTGTTTTTTGTTTTTTTTTGTTTTACTATGTTATTGTTTGAATTTGATTTCCAATTTTCTTATTTTCTTTGGCCTTCTCTGCAGTGATGATACATGAATAGAAATACACATGTCAGACTTCAGAGAATTTTTTTAAAAAAATCAATGAGATTGAATATTCATTTGTGTTATTTGGATTTAAAAGAAATAAATTTTTTTTAAAAAATGCGACGTGAGATTTCGCCGATGAAGTCTCAAGCTTCGAATTGGGAGCAAACTTATAGTAGAGTGTTTGTAAATTCCCAAGCAAGCGCCGCAGATTAAACACCCGGCGACGTTGACGGTCCTTCCAGAAATGGGAGCTCCTCCGTTGTGGGCAGGCTCATATTCCATTGCCTGGTGGAGCAGCGTCGCTGCTTTTACCGCTTGTGGACGGCCATGAGCTCGTACATTCCATTGATTTAGCTTTCTACTAGTATTAGAATTCTTTTGTTGCTTTTTCTTTTTGGGATCGTATTGTTTGGAAGAGTTTTTTCGTTTGTGTTTATGCATTTTGGGATTGGAAAAATGATTGTGATCCAGCTTTCTTAAAAGAGTCGTTGAACCAAAATTTATCTGTACAGATCGGTTGATTGGTTTGAAACTATCCTTTCTTCATAAATAATGATAAAGATTGATCATAAAAATGGAGAATGATTAAGATTAACCAAGATGATAGAAGAAAGTACTATAGAATTTGAGATGTATTAATCTTGCAGAGACGGTGAGGATTTAGATTTCTGTCAAAGATTTGCTAGGAGCAATGAGTGTTGTCTTGTTACCGATTTATGATACTCTAAGATTTATTCTCGAGTATTCTTGACACAGAGGGTGTGTGTGAAAATGGGGGGAGGAATGGAAGCAAACAAGAACAAGTTCATAGAGGATTGGGGCGCGGCGAGAGAGACTCTTGAACACAACTTCCGCTGGACCCGCCGCAATTTGGTCCTTGTTGGCTTGTTTGGCATTGCCATCCCAATCTTTGTCTACAGGGGCATTGTCAAAGAATTTCATATGCAAGATGAAGATGCAGGTAGGCCCTACAGGAAATTTCTTTAAGCGTTATCTGAATGCTTTGCAATAAATTGTGGGAGTTGTAGAACAGGATTTTTCTGCAGACCACACAGTTCCATTTCCTTGAATTGAAAAACCGATCTTTTTCTTTAGTGAAATTTGCGGCAAGTGATGCTATGCCGGGCTTTACCTTTTATCTTTTTATTGTATTCTGCCCGTTGCCACCCGGAAGACATCATTCTTGCCATCGGCCAACTTCGGCCTTTGTCTCTTGTCCGGCTTTGGTTTAACTTATGATCACTGAAACTCTTCTTAACGGAATGATCGAGTCATTGTGTTCCGACACGTTAGGATGTTCCAAAAGTCTGGTGTGTTGTTTCTTTGAAAATTAGTAAATAAAAATGCAGGAACTGTCCTCTCAGAAATGGGAGCTCCTCAACTTTGCCGCCTTTATCGCTTGTGGATGGCCATGAGCTCGTATATTTCATTGATTTTTTTTTTTTCAGCGAGTTGTCCCTAATTCTCGCAATTAGACTAAAAATATGTTGAATTGAGTTTGTATGCAGAAACTAGTTTTTGAATTGAGTAGTAGTGACTATGACTGAAAAATTTTAAAGTAAAAGCACATCAGAACTACTATGGAAACAGCAGAAACAAGGAATCGATGATGATGATGAATCTACAGTGTCTTAGAACGGCAACGAAATATGAATATTTCTAAAAGAGGTATGAGAAACGACATTAAAATCTGAAGCTGAAAAACTATAACATTGAATTGTTCGTAAATAAAAAAAAAACAATTTAGTTTGAAACGACATACCATTATTAAAACGGCAAGAAAATTGTAAAGCGACAGCATAATAACAAGAGTTCAGTAAGGAAGAGGAAAAATGAAGTCAGAGGAAGACGACATATGACTTGAGGAACGACATTAAATCTGCAAACGAAGTAAACTTTGAAAAACGCCATATGCTCGAGGAAACTTTGAACGACAGAACAGTAACGTTCAAGTATCATAACTTTGTTTTGTTTTTTTCATGTAACTCTTCATGACCTACGACAGAACAGTAACTTTTCATGTAACCGTAAACAGGAAATAAATAAATTCCTAGTAAAAACCGAATGCAAAACTTTGGATTCCATGTTTCTCTTCATGCCTTGATGCTGAGAAATCCCTTTCAAAGAAGTAAAAGAAATTTAATGCAATATAAAAATGAAAGATTCTAGCAATATTTATATATATATAAAATAAGAGTCTGATTTTCAGTACCGGAAGAGAAACGTACCAACTTGGTTTTTATTTTTTGTCAGCCAATGAATACGTGTTGGGAAGAGAGAAAGTGTCATTGTAACATGCAAGCTGGAAGTCAGAATATATAATATATTTTTAATTAAAAAAAGGGCGTATTGGCAATTCTATGTAGGTTTATAGGCGTCAAAAAAGTAATTAAATAAAAAATTAGGGGTGAATGTGTATTTATGAACGAACTTATGTATCTTAGGGGGAAACGTATTGTAAAATTATTGTAGATACAATATGAATTGCAATAGGGTTGTCATTGGTATGGAGAAAAAAATTTAGAGGTGAATTTATGTTTATGAACGAACTTTGTATATTCGGATTACCAATAATGAATATTATTGTAAAGACAATGTGAAATGTTAACAGGGTAGTCGTTGGCGTATGAAAATTCCAAGTATGGAAAGAACGTTTGGAAAGGGAAAGTGTAACTTGTGTTTTTGATGAGAGATATAAATAGGAAGGAAAAATGGAAGAAAAATAAGGTAACATAGAAAGAGATCGGATGAAAATGTTGCATGAATATTGTTAGGACGGGGAAATTGCAAATATTGGAAGAAGTGTTGGAAATAAAATTTTGAATTGCACTGAACATGAAATAGTGAAGCAGAATGTTGAGAAGAAAACATGGTAGAAAATAAAGACGTTTGCATTATAAGAGAATAAATTATAATAGGCAACAACCCACCATTAGATGAACATAAATAATTATTGTAAATGAGAGTTGATCTAAGTAAATTAGATTCTTCATCTGAAGTCAATGCAAAGTGAAGCATGGTAGGAGAAAAAAGAAAAGAAAATGGTGACATAATGATATAGAGAATTCGGAGTATAAGTATGGGGAAACATATAAATAATGTTGCAATTAAGGCTCAAAAAGCATAGATATAATCGTATAGATTGAAGTTGGATAGTGAATACATGCTAAGATAAATTGGAGTTCAATCAAATATGGGAGAGCATATCTAACATAGATTCATTAAGCTTGTAAATATGACACATATTCTTGAAGCTAGTTCGCAAAAATACAATTTTCATTTATATACATTCCAATAATCTTCACTAAAGTCAATTTGCCAAGTTGAAATTCCCATGCCTAAAGATCAAATTAGGACCTTGGTATAGTTAAACATAAGAAAGCCATCAAACTCAAATGTTTATTTTCCCCACAAGTGTTAATGATCACCGTACTAATGAAATTATACTTAGTTTCATTGATAAAAATCATCACCCTCATTGATAATTGATTAAAATACTATCTTCAAGCAAAATAAAAAATAAAAAAATTACAGTACTCTAACTTATGAGGGGAAAAAAAAACTAGCTTAAAAAATATATAATTTTTTTTATTGATAAAACTAGATGCTTCCTGATTAACAAACTAACTAACCAAATTTATTTCTAACATGTCTAAAAAAAAAAAAAAAAAAAAAATCCTTGACTCAAGTTAAAAGAAAGAAAGAAAGAAAGAAAGAAATCCTTGTCTAATAGAAGAAAAACCTTTATCATCTATACACATACGTTTTGAAAATTTTCTATGATGGTAATGAATAGTCTTGACAAATTCTTAACCAACCAAAATAGACTATTTCCACTTTTTTTTTTTTTTTTTTGTCTGGTTTTGAAAGTGACAAATAAATAATTGTTAATGCCGGTAGTGAAGTGCGAACCAAAAAAAAAAAAAAAAATACTTTTGGTTGTTCATATTATTTTTTTAATATATTGTACACAGCCTACTTGTCAGGCTAGATTTATAACAAAGTAACCTGTCCTTCAAGGAACAAGAGCCGATGATATGTGGTCCAATGCTATATGTGAATGAATGTTTGAATCCGACAATTTTTGAGGTACCAGAGGTAGGACCTATATATATATATATATATATATTGTTTCTCAAGATTAATAAATTTGATAATAGAAGACAAGAAATCAGACTAATTTCCAAGTCTAAAAATCCGTGTTCACCTACCATGACACCAACAAAACTACGTCAGCAATAATAATAAATTTGATGATTTATGACTCGCTACAAGACGATAACAGAACTATCACGTAGTAATAATAATAGGACATGATAGTTTAAGAATAATTATCAAAAACATTATTAATGAACTGTGGATTCTTTTATTTTATTTTAAAAATTATTGAAATGAAGTCAACTTATTATCACAAAATAAAGTATTAATATCCATTTTAGAAAGTGAATTAGTAATACAATCAATTAACTATGATACTTATTACCTACGCTTATTCTACAACACAAGAACAATTTAAACTTAAGACTAAAGCTGGAGAGTTAAGGCTAAGTGAAGAAATAATCAGTAATAGAAACATTTCCTGATCAGTTTTGGTTGGTGCAACAGTAGAAAAAATAAATAAATAACACACACAAATAAAATAAGATAGAAATAAAATAATTCAACTTTCCTTGTCATAAAAAGTAGAAATTATTGATTAGTTTTTGTTTGTTAATTAATTTCCATTAAATTTTAAGAATAATCAGCATTACTTGGCCGGCTGTCAAAGACGGAGGCTGACTATTTTATGGAGTCATTACTCACATTCACCGACCTTTCCTCTAGTGGGCCAATGAAAAATAATAATAAAAAACGTGATAAACAAGTATGGTTTTCCTGTTTCGGTCTCTCTTTATTCATAATTGACAAGGAAGCTGTTTAGGAAATTCATCAACTGCATTCCCACGTGATTTCTTTCTCTATATATGCGAACAATATAGCTATAAAAATTCACAACCAATTCGTCATAAAAACTCACCCTGAAATATAGTTAGAAATTCAAAAAAATGATGGTCGGTATGGGGGAAATGTGGACTAAAGTAGGCTCAATTATGGCCAGCTTGATGTTTGTTTATGCCATGTTCCAGCAATATTTCCCTTACCAGTTCCGGAGTTACTTCACAAAATACTCCAACAAAGTGGTGGGGCTTGTCTACCCTTACATCCAAATCACCTTCAACGAGTATTCCGGCGACCGATTCAAGCGGAGTGAGGTCTTCACGGCCATCCAAACCTACCTCAGCGCCAACTCCTCGGAGCGTGCCAGGCGCCTCAAGGCTCACGACATCAAGGACAGCAAGTCTCTGGTGCTCAGCCTCGACGACAACGAGGAGGTCACCGATGATTTCCAAGGCGTCAAGGTCTGGTGGACGTCTTACAAGAGCGTCCCGAAGAACAACACCTTTAGTTGGTACCCCAATTCGGACGAGAAGAAGTACTACAGGCTCTCCTTCCACAGACGCCACCGGGACCTTATCACCGGCTCTTATCTTAGCCACATCGTCCAGGAAGGGAAAGGAATCGAGGTGAAGAATCGGCAGAGGAAGCTCTACACTAATGGCGCCAACGAGAATTGGTATGGCGACAAGAGGACTAAGTGGAGCCATGTCCTCTTTGAGCACCCCGCGACTTTCGACACTTTGGCTATGGATCCCAAGAAGAAGAAGGAGATTATTAATGATCTCCTTAAGTTCAAGAATGGAAAAGAGTATTACGCTAAAGTCGGGAAGGCTTGGAAACGTGGTTATCTCCTTTATGGTCCCCCGGGGACAGGTAAGTCGACCATGATCTCTGCCATGGCTAATTTTTTAGATTATGATGTCTATGATTTGGAGCTCACTTCAGTTAAGGACAACACCGAGCTGAGGAAGTTGCTGATTGACACGTCGAATAAGTCCATCATTGTGATTGAGGACATCGATTGCTCGCTTGATCTCACCGGGCAAAGAAAGAAGGAAAAGGAGAAGAAAAAAGGAGATGAGGAAGGGAAAGGCCCTGTTCCTAAAATGGCTGAAGAGTTGGAAGACACGAACAAGAGCAAGGTTACGCTTTCGGGGTTGTTGAACTTCATTGATGGGATTTGGTCGGCTTGTGGCGGCGAGAGACTCATCGTGTTCACTACTAATTATGTCGACAAACTCGATCCTGCTCTCATTAGAAGAGGAAGGATGGACAAGCACATAGAGTTGTCTTATTGTTGCTTTGAGTCCTTCAAAGTGCTTGCTAGGAACTACTTGGACGTCGAATCGCATCGCTTGTTCGCGGAGATTGAGCGTCTTTTGGGGGAAACTAACATGACTCCTGCTGATGTTGCGGAGAACATTATGCCCAAGTCGGATGAGGAAGATGCAGATATGTGTCTGAAGAATTTGGTTGCAGCTCTCGAGAAGGCGAAGGAAGATGCAAAAAAGAAGGCCGAGGAAGAAGCAAAGTTGAAGGCTGAAGAAGAGGCAAAGTTGAAGGCTGAAGAGGAAGAGAAGCTCAAGGCTGAGAAAGAAGAAAAAGTGGAGAAAGAGAGTGAGACAAATTCTGTTAAAGAAAATGGGAAATGTACATGTAATGGAACATCAGCCAAGGAAGTGAAGGAAAATTGATCAGTCTCTTCTTAAGCAAGGCGGAGCTACGTTGTGCCACTGAATTTTTCTTGTTTTGGAATTTAGTCTAAAATATTTTGTGATTTTTTTTTGTGCACACTCAAAATTAATTATCTCATATAAACATCTACTAAAACTCTACTATTTTACCTTTAAACTTATTAGTCGTATACATCGAGTGAAAAATTCTGGTAGTATTAAAAATAAAGTTATTGTACAAGACTTAGTTTTAATATACGCCCCAATTGAACTAGAAGATTAGCTCGGCAGCTGCTCTTAAGGCCGTTAGGGGAAGATAGAAAGTTGTAAGTCTCGCTAAGTTAGAAAGTAGTGTGTCTGTAACTTAGAAAACTTCTATGTAAAGTTGTATGTCTTTCATTAAGATAGTATATAAAGTTGTGTGCCTTTCTTGTATTCCCGGTAGCCAGTACTAATTACCATGTGCCATTTTCGATTTGCCGTTATCTATAATAAGAAACTTAATTTTATCAGTTATGTGACTTTGAGTCAGTGTCCCTCAAATCCAGATTTACTGTATCATTTTCATGTCTCAAAGGCCGTCTATTTAATAGAGTTTTGAAAACTCATCAATTTGTTTAAGAATTTTTAATATTTAATATTTTCTATGTATTTAAATTCTTAAATTTAAAGGATATGACATGATACTTTAAAGGGATATTCAATAAGACAGCAAATTCAAAACAGTAAATCTCGATTCAGAGTCCCCTTCGAATTTTCTTGGTGGTTCTTGCTTCCTTTATTGCTAGAGCATTAAAAATTAAGAATACTTAAGGCACTACGTCAAAATGTAAAATCTACATTATTATCTATACTAAAAGAATGTAAACTTTTATTGTTCACTAAACAGTAAATTATACAGTAAAATTGTGCTTCTGTCCTTCAAACCCTTTGCCTTTTTCCAGATTGCACAGTGATTTATCAGTTTTGCCCTTTTGGCACTATTCACCCATTTCGTCCAAAACGCACGAAACTTGCGTTTTAAGGAGAGAGTGAGAGAAAGAACTTTTTAGGGTTTTGTTTTCTTTCTGACACACTAAAGGGAGGGGAGAGAAATATAGAGAGAGAGAGAGAGTATTTTGTGTTGTTTTTTTTTTTTTGTTCACCGACAAACGGGAGAAAAAGAGAGAGAGAGAAGGGTAGACTTTTAGTCCTTTAACTTTATTTTTTTCTCTTTTAGCCCAATTTGTTTTTATTTTTTCATTTGAATCCTTTTTTTTTTTTATATATAAGTCTATTTTTGATATTTTAGTATTTTTATTTTTTTATCTTTTTTTCGTGCTTTTTTTAATTTATTTTAGATACTTTAATGATTTTTTTTTTGTCTGTTTTATTTACCCAAACAGTAAACTGTACAGTAAAATGATGCTTTTGTCCTTTAATTCCCCTGCATTTTCCCGGCTGCACAGTGACTTATCGATTTTGTCCTTTTGGCATTCTCTGGTCATTAGAGAGAGAGAGAGAAAGAGAAAGAGAAAGACAGATAGAGATAGAGAGAAAGAGAAAGTAAAAGATATCTATATCTACATTAAAATAAATTTTTAAAAAATAAAGATAAAACAAGAAAAACCATAAGATAAAAAATTATATTTTATTAAATTATTTCCAATTATAAAAAATAAAATTATATATGTTAAAAAATATTTGAACATGTTAAATTATTGACATCAATAAAAATTTAACGAAAAAAAAGAATAATATAGTTTAAAGAATAAATTAATACATTAAAGTATAATATTCAAAATAAACAAACAAACCTAAAAATTTAAAATTAATAATAATTTTACAGAAATTTCAATTATAAAAAGGTCTATAAAAGTAAAATGAAAAAATTAAAAATCAATAAATAATTTTTCATTATTGTTTCTACTCTAATGAAACGTAATTATAAAAAATGTCTATTTATAAACTATTATAGCTAAATTATTATTTATGTTGTATATTAATATTATTATTTAAAATTAAAGTTTTTAAAAATATTTTATAAATTTCTAGGTTTATTTATTGATGTTAATTAATTTTTTTAAAATTTAATAAATTTACTAAGTTATTAAATTTTTTTGACTATTTAAGTTTAAAAAGTTTTTAATTTATTTATTCTTTCTGATTTTTTAATAACAATATATTTATTATATTTTATTCTATTAACAACCATTCTTACACTTAATATTTTATTTTAATATTTGATATTATTATTTTTTTTATTCTTTGACTTCTTTTATTTTTTTCTTCTTTTTTTAAAACAAAATGTTAAATAAGTTTCTTTATATTTATATCTATAATCTTTATAAATTTTTTTTTTAAAAATTTCTATTCATTTTTACGTTTATTTATTAATTAATTGGTTTTTATTTTATTAAATTTACCCCGTAACTTTGTTATCCCTTTGATTTTTCAAATTTTTTTTATTTTATTTATTATTTGAACTTTTTTATTTTAAGAAAATTACGCTTATAAATATAAATGTATGTATTTTAATATTATAATAGTAAATGCTAAAAATATATATATATTTATTATAATTATAATATATATCTTAATTAACTGCTTTTATTATATAATACTAAATTTTGTTCATTTTTGTTTTTCTTCCTTCCCCTATAATTTATATCTTAATTAACTGCTTTTATTATATAATACTTAATTTTTTTTCATTTTTGTTTTTTCTACCTTCCCCGTGCAACACACAAGTGTTGGATAGTATTTTTGTCATTATATAAAAATTATTTAAAATAATTTTTACTCAAGTCAATATAGGTAGGAGCCTACCTAATTATAAGTAAGGTGACAACCTAGGTAGGAGCTTACTTGATTATAAGGTAGGAGACAACTCAGGTAGAGGTTACTCATTTATGAGGAAGGAGACTATCCTCAAGTATGAGCCTTCCTAAGGTTATATCAGACGTCAGAAGGAGAAGTTCAAGCGTCTACAAAGGACAACGTTCAACAATTAATAGGAGTTTAAAAAGGGAACTCAATCGTCTATATTTAATGTTAAAAACATTAAATGTCCATATTTATTATATATCAATCACTGGAATGTGAATAGTTCATTGTAATTAAAGAGAGAATAAACTCTCAAATTAATAGGAGAATTAAACTCCTACATTCCCAATGTATTATAAATTCTCTTGAATTGAGAGGAAAAGATAGGACACGATTCTCAATACAAAGCATTGAGGCAATTATACCAGATTCCGGTTTTCTCTACATTGTTCTTAAGGTTCTTGTGTTTTCTTGTGTTCATGCTTAATGTTTTTGATTATTTCTTTCGTTTGATCTTGTTTTCTATTTCAAGAACGTTTATTTGGTGTTGGACGAAATTCTGCTCCAACATTTTGGCGCTAGAAGGAGGGCCTTGTGCGATTAATATCCACAGGTTCTCACCAGCATTTTCAATCTTATTTCTTAAAGATGGCGAGCGAGAACATGTCAAGTGCAAACCCCACTAATACAGTTGGTGCTCAAACGGAGGGAGGTGGTGCTGGTAAAGGGAAAGGTAGACGATTACCAAGTCCTCCGCGTCCTCCAACACGCATGGATAGGTTGGAGACGGGTTTGGAGAATTTGACAGGATTGGTGACTGAGTTTGTCAATACTTTCCATGGCGTACAACCAGCTAGAGCTCAGCCATCCAATGGCCAACAAGCCACACCGAAAAACTCGTGAAGTGTGAGGAGTGGTAAAGCCGACGAGGTGAAGAAGAGGTTTCCATAGAAAGGCTGCAACAAAGGGATTTAGCTGCTAGGCAGCAACCACGACAAGTTTGTAGACGTTTGGGAGCACAAGGGCGAAGTGAAAGTCGACGCTCACGAACAGAGAGAACGCGTACTTCCGTGTTCGATAGGTTGGCTCACTCGGAAGGAAGTGATGAAGAGGTAGATAGTACTTGGACTCCATCAGGATCGGAGGAGCTTTCCACTACTGATCTACGTGATCGACTCAATGCACGACGTAATATATCACATGGTGTACCCCAACCTCGGAATCCCCGAAATGGTCGAGTACCTTCAGCAAGGAATGAAAAAGGTGGTCGAGCCATCCTCCGCGAGGTGCTCGAATTATACAACCAAACCAAAGTAGAACAAGCGGTGCGTACCATGAACAAGCAAAGAGCCAGTCAAATCGTAGCATCCGAGAAGTACAACTTGAGCAACAGCTTGAAAGGATGCAAAGGCGAATGGATGATTATGATGCAAATCGGAAGGTGCCAGAAGGCATTAAATATATGATGGATGAAACCGAACCTCCATTCACCGAGGATATCCTAATTGAGGAGTTTCCCGCCGACTTCAAGATGATTCCTATCAAGCAATATGATGGGAAAGAGAACCCTGCTGGTTATATGCATGGATATTGCACTTGGATGGGGATCCGGGGAGCGACTCAAGCTCAAATGTGCTTAGCATTCTCTTTGACATTAACTGGACCGGCACTTCAATGGTTCCAACAGCTTGAGCCGGGTTCAATTGGCTCATTTAGAGAGCTAAAGCAACAATTTTTGGGTAGATTTGTGATGGCAAAAACCCGCAAAAAGGATAAGCTCTATCTTTATTCCCTCAAACAAGGGACCGAAGAATCAATAAAGAGCTACATAGAGCGTTTCAGCCAAGAGATGAAACTATGTGGAAGGATACACTGATAGTGATGCCGTTGCCGCAATAAGAGAAGATCTTTTGGAAGGAAGTATGCTAAAGTCTATTGTGCACAAGAAACCCAAAACTTTTGCCGAACTTATTACCCGAGCACAAAAATTTATCAGTGCGGAGGAGTATATGCGAAGTCGAAGAGGTCCAGCTCAGGCTGGAACATCGAAACTTGAAGGAAAGCGGAAGGTTGAAGAAGGAGCCAAGGGGTCTGATAAAAAAAAACAAAAGGCAGAAGTACAATCAGAGACGAGCAAGTTAAAAGCTTTGACACAAAAATTTCAAGCGTACACTCCGCCTGATGTGACAAAGATTTATACACCGTTGAATACAACAAGAGAACAAATCTTGATGCAAATTCAGCATCGAAATTTGTTAGTTCCACCAGCACCCATGAAAGGAGATCCTAACAAGAGGGATAGATCTAAATATTGTCGTTTCCACCAAGATTTTGGTCATGATACCTCGAATTGTTACCAATTGAAAGGACAAATTGAGGCTCTTGTGCAACAAGGACAACTGCGGGAGTTTGTGGAACGAGTGATAGCAGAAAGGCGGATCACACCCCCTATGGTGCAACAGCAACAACAACAACCCATACCACCTGCTTCATTGGCCGAGAATAATAATCCGGTAGGAGAGTTGAATGACGTTCGAACAATATTCGGAGGACCAGAAACAGGTGATAGTTCACGTGCGCGGAAGTCATATGCCCAAGAAGCCAAAGATTTTGATGGTGCACAATATGTGAACATGACTGAGCATATTGCAAAGTTTTCAAAGATGGAGAATGTCGCCATAACCTTCACAGAAGAAGAGGCTAAGAAATTACTCCACCCACATAATGATGCCTTGGTAATATCTCTCCGAATAGCAAATAGTCGGGTTCATCGAATTTTAGTCGATAATGGGAGTTCTGCGAACATATTATTCAAAAGTGCATTAACACGAATAAATCTAGGGGGAGCAAAGCTAACTCCAGTGTTAACCCCTTTGTATGGATTTGCTGGGGAATGTGTTAGGGCTGAAGGAGTGATAACTCTCCCGGTTACAATGGGAGAAGATTTAGCACAGATAACACGAATGGTGAATTTCCTAGTAGTGGATCGCCCATCTGTTTATAATGCCATTATTGGCCGACCAACTCTAAATGCGATGAGAGCAGTTACCTCTACATATCATTTGATGATGAAATTCCCAACAGAAAATGGCATCGGAGTGGTAGTCGGAAGTCAAAAAGAAGCACGGATTTGTTATGTTAATGCTACCAATGGGGAATCAAGCGCAAAAGGAAAAGAGGTGATTTCAACCATTTATCAAATAGATGGAGATTTACCAACTGATTTGCCAAAAGACTTAAATGACATACAGAATTTTGGAGAACTCGATCCGCGTGAAGAATATGTGAAAAGAGGAGAGTCTATTGAGGATTTAGTAACAGTACCTCTAGATGAGTCTATGCCCGACAAAACAGTGCAAATCGGATCAAGGTTGTCATCACCGTTACGAGAACAGTTGGTTAGCTTCCTTCGGGAATACAAAGATGTATTTGCTTGGTCCTATGAGGATATGCCAGGGATTGATCCAATAATCATGGTGCATCGGTTGAATGTAGATCCAGCCTTCAAGCCCAAGGTGCAAAAAAGGCGAACTTTCAACCCAGAGCGCTACATAGCGATAAACCAAGAAGTGGAGAAGTTATTGGAAGCAAATACTATACGGGAGGCACACTATCCAGAATGGATTGCCAATGTAGTATTGGTAAAAAAAGCAAACGGAAAATGGAGAGTCTGTATTGACTATACTGATTTAAATAAAGCGTGTCCAAAAGACTGTTTTCCTCTCCCACGAATTGATCAACTTGTGGATGCTACAGCGGGTCATGAATTGCTTAGCTTCATGGATGCATATTCTGGATACAATCAGATTTACATGCATGAACCTGATCAGATCAAGACTTCTTTCACAACTGATAGAGGCCTTTTTTGCTATAGAAGGATGCCATTCGGTTTGAAAAATGCTGGAGCAACCTACCAAAGACTTGTGAATAAGATGTTTGCTGAGAAGATTGGAAAAACAATGGAAATGTACGTTGATGATATGCTTGTAAAGAGCTTAAAAGCAGTTGACCATGTGCAAGATTTAAGGGAGGTCTTCGATGTCCTTCAAAAATACCAAATGAAGTTGAATCCAACCAAATGTGCTTTTGGGGTAGAGTCGGGCAAGTTTCTTGGTTTTATGGTGAACCACAGAGGAATTGAGGCAAACCCAGCCAAAATAAAAGCATTGTTAGAAATGAAATCCCCACGAACGGCAAAAGAAGTCCAAAGATTGACAGGAATGATCGCTGCACTCAATCGATTTGTTGCTCGGGCAACTGACAAGTGTCAGCCTTTCTTTCAGGCTATTAAAGGTGGAAAAGACTTCAAGTGGGATGAGAATTGTGAGAAGGCATTCCAAGACCTCAAGACATATTTAGGAGGGTCACCACTTCTTTCAAAACCAAAGTTTGGAGAAGAACTTTTTCTCTATCTTGCCGTTTCCAAGCATGCAGTGAGTGCTGTTTTAATCCGAGAAGAAGAAAGGATACAATGGCCAATTTATTATGTTAGCAAGGCATTGTTAGATGCTGAAACTCGTTATCCTGAGATGGAAAAACTAGCCTTGGCTTTGATAACAGCTTCACGGAAATTACGAGCATATTTTCAGTCGCATCCTATAACCATTCTTACAAGTCATCCGCTTAGGCAAATCCTACAAAGGCCAGATATGTCGGGACGATTGACGAAGTGGTCAGTTGAATTGGGAGAGTTTGAAGTTAACTATAGACCAAGAACAACCATTAAGGGCCAAGCTTTAGCGGATTTTGTAGCAGAATTCACTTATCCAGTGATAGTGGAAAATCAAGAGGAAAAGGATACGACTAAACAAGATTTCACCAAGCAAGATGGGAATGATCAAGAAAAAGACACGACAACCCTCAGAAGGCCTGATGGACCTATTTGGGAATTACATGTCGATGGGGCATCAAATGTCAATGGATGTGGAGCTGGGCTAGTCTTGAAGAGTCCGAACAATGATAAAATCCGTTATGCTTTGCGATTTGCTTTCAAGGTCTCTAACAATGAGGCCGAATATGAGGCGTTACTCACAGGACTAAGACTAGCACGAGAATTACAAGTGCAAAACTTGAAAATTCATAGTGACTCCCAGTTGATAGTGAATCAAGTTCGAGAAGAATTCCAAGCGAGAGGAGAAAAAATGGCAATGTACCTCAAAGAGGTGAGGGTTTATCTTGATAAGTTGAAATGGTATGAGATACAACAGATTCCCCGATGTGAGAATCTTGAAGCAGATGGACTTGCTCGGTTAGCTTCAGGAATGGATGAAGATCAACTTGGTACAGTTCCTATAGAAGTACTCATACAACCAAGTGTTGGGGACCAAATGGTGATCTTTACAGTAGATGCAGATGAAGAGAATACATGGATGACCCCAATATTCCTTTATTTGTCAACTGGGGAATTACCAATTGAAAAGAATGAGGCAAGAAGGCTTAAGTACCTTGCCAATCGATTCCTGATAATCAATGGAAAATTGTACAAGCGGGGATATACTCTACCTTACTTGCGATATCTGGACAAGCATGAAGCAGAGTATGTTATGAGAGAAATTCATGAAGGAATTTGTGGTAATCACTCTGGCGGAAGGTCATTGTCTCAAAAGGCTCTTCGTCAAGGGTATTACTGGCCCACTATGCTGAAAGATGCAATGGAGTTGGTAAAAATATGTGATAAATGCCAACGCTTCTCGCATATTCCGAGACAACCGGGGGAACCCCTCACCTCAGTCTCAAGTCCTTGGCCATTCGCGGTGTGGGGAATTGATATTATAGGATCACTCCCGTTGGCTAGTGGAAAATACAAGTACGCGATTGTAGCCATTGATTATTTCACAAAGTGGGTAGAGGCACAAGAGCTACCCCGGATTACTGAAGAAAATGTAACTGATTTCATTTGGAAGTCTGTTATTTGCCGGTTTGGAATACCCCATTCCATCATAACTGATAATGCACGTCAATTTGATAATGAAGAATTGAAGAGCATATGTCGACAGATGGGGATTCATAAAAGCTATTCTTCACCTGGATATCCCCAAGCTAATGGTCAAGTTGAAGCGGTGACAAGACAATTAAAGAAAACTTGAAGAAAAAATTGGAAGATTTGAAGAATAAGTGGGTAGAGGAATTGCCGCTGGTGCTTTGGGCTTATCGTACTACGGGTAGGACTCCAACTGGAGAAACGCCTTTTTCTATGGCGTATGGTGTAGAGTCTGTGATCCTTGCAGAGGTAGGAATGCCGACTTATCGGATTGAGGCCTATCATGAAGAGCAAAATAATGATGAATTGTGTACTGAGCTTGATTTGGTGGAAGAAAAACGAGCACAAGCTTGTATTCGGGTGGCTGCATATCAGCAAACTACAGCTAGGTACTACAATTCAAGGGTTAAGGAGCGGAGATTTAAAGAAGGAGACCTAGTTTTGAAGAAAGTTATTCAAAATACAAAAAAGCCAGGAGATGGGGTTCTAGGGCCAAATTGGGAAGGACCATACAAAGTGGTGAGAGTGGTTCGGCCGGGTACCTACCGGTTAGAAAATAAGTGGGGTGAGGTGTTAAAGCATCCTTGGAATGTTGAACACCTTAGAAAATACTATCAGTAGGTGTTTGAGTTGTGTGGTGTGATTTTAAGTAGTATTAGCATATTAAAAGTGTGTTTTTATTTAAGTTGGGTTTTTTGATGTAATGCCTAGTTTACAAAGGCACAAAAATTATTCAAATAAAGATGAAATTTTTGTCAATACTTTTTTGATTTTCTTTTACCATGCTAGCATGAAAAAAGAAAATGGGGAGCTAGGAGGAGATAAGTATCCTCCAACGACTCCAATATCCTTCTACGACTCCATAATGACTCCAACATGTTAAAATATATATATATATATATAATAATAATAATAAATATAGTTTGGCAGGACCAAACATAAACATGACGGCAGGACCGATCATGAATTTCTCGGCAGGACCGATTCAAAAAAAAAAAAATATATATATATATATATGTACACATATATAGTATGGCAAAACCAAACATGAAAATGACAATTATGGATTTTTTGGCGGCATGACCGTAATACATAAATCATAAAAAAAAAAAAAAAAAAAAAAAAAAAAAAAAAAAAAACATCTGAACTCAAAATACAGAAAGCTTCAAAAAATGAAAAGGGGTGTCTGAAATAAATGGGTTCTAAGCATCTGTGGGAGAATTAATTGGAGGATCCGCATCAGCACTCGGAAGGTCGCAATTTGCAGTTTTCTCTAAGTTTCTCATAGGTGAAATAACAACAAAATCACCTTTCCTTGGATCGAATTGTGGGGAAGCCACGAACGGAGATTGAGAAGTAGAGGCTCCATCACGACGGCAAGAGTCAATATCAAGATTAAGCTTAATCCCAGGATTTAATTCAAGGATTGCCTGTTTCGCTTGGTCGAAGCCTTCCCAATATATCCAATTAAATAGTAATTCAAACAAACTTATTTAGCATTAAAGTTGACTGAGTTCTCGATCCCATGACGTCTCCAAAAACATGCTCTAATATCATGATTTAAATCCTCATATGCATGTTAAGCTATAAGCTCAAAAAATCAAATCTTTCAGTTAATCATTCGAAATATCAATCTTGGGGCTTCTTCTTGTATAAGTGCGTTTATTATTTTATTTCTATCTCTTTTAGTAGAGAAAGATAATTACTATAACATTTATAAAAAGTCAAAGATTCATCATTTCTTTTGATACATGTCATTCTCACTTTTTTTTTTTTACCTTTTTTTTTTTTAATTCTCTTCATTCTTTCCACTTCCATTTCTTTCTTTCCTTTTTTTTTTTTTTTTTTCACTTGCTAAAATTTTTTCTCATTTACTTTATTAAAATATTTTTCTCAGCATGCTTATTATTTTTTTTTCACGATCATTTCAGATTCTCAACTACTATTTTTTCAATATATATATATATATATATTTTTTTTATTCTTTGTACTCTTTAAAATTATTATTCACTTTCATACACGTATTAATCTATTTTTTATATATTCTCTTTCATCGTTTTAAATTTATATTTTTCATTCTCTTTTGTCTATAATGAAATATATTTTTTTTTAAATTTATTCTTACTCAAATATATTTGTATTCTATGAGTACGTCTCAACTAATATTTTCTTATAACATCCTCCAATTAATTTTTTATGTGATTCGCTAATTTCTCTTTAATTTCTTACTACGTAAGTAGTTTTCTTCTCATTAATATTCTATGAACAACTATTTTCTCGTTATACTTCATAATTAATTTTTTATTTAACAAATTAATTAAATACATGCATGTTACGTGCCTCTAACTAGTAATAATAAAAAGGAGCAGAAGATGAAGACTAAAAATGGAGAAAGGACGTTGTTCGTTTCCGGAACATATCCCTTGTTATGCTGCAAAAGCCGTCAAATTTGATGCCAAAACTTTAAATAATAATAATAATAATAATAATAATAAAATTTGTAAAGCAGGCATTGGAAGTGCTCGTTTCATGATATAATTCACAATTCATTGAAGAACAACCATACCAACCAAATAATAATAAATGAGTATTAGACTGAATGAATCAGACAATTTGTAGATGTGTTCATCACAAAAAAAAAAAAAAAAAAAAAAAAAAAAAAAAAAAAAAAAAACTAACTAAACTAAACTAACCAATTTGTAGATATTAAATTCCAGGCTACCCTACCAAGTCAACTGTGATATAATGTACGTAGTCAACTTTGTTTCATCAAGTTTTGTCTTTGGCTTTCCTGGTTTCGTGG
This sequence comes from Ficus carica, assembly GCA_009761775.1. Classification (NCBI taxonomy): domain Eukaryota; kingdom Viridiplantae; phylum Streptophyta; class Magnoliopsida; order Rosales; family Moraceae; genus Ficus; species Ficus carica. Next base: position 4,457,226 of record CM019741.1, on the reverse strand, counting down.
AGCCTTCGGCTCCTCTTTTTTGGTTTGATAGGAGGCTTTTTCATTAAAAAAAAAAAAAAAACAAAAAAAAAAAAAAAACTTGGTTTCATAAAGAACTTTGTTTGGAAGGAACCAAATTAATAATTCTATCTTAATATAAATAAATTTGACACAAGACCTATGGTTATAAAATTAATAATATTAAAGTTAATAGGTTGATCTAAACTTTTAATTTTGTGTAATTTTAGTTTATATTCTTTTCTTATATCTAAAATGACTCTAAACTATTAAAAACGTTATTATAGTAGTGATTTCCGTTAATTTTTGGACGAAATACTATTAGTTAACATTACTTTTTGATCAAATTACTAACAGATTCCATCTAAAAAATTAATAAAAATGGTTATTGTAGCAAAACTTTGGTAGTTAAAAGCATCACAGATACGAAAAATATGATTAGGGACTAAAGTTGCATAAACTTAAAAAATTTAAGGATTAAATGAATAATTTACCCTAAATATAATTTGCTAGGCATAAGTGTGCATGTGATGATTTGTTCCCAAAATGTAGATTGGAGGGGCTCTTATATGACAACTCTTTTATACGTCACTTATGTGGTTTGTGTTTTATTATATGAATTATGCAATTTAAATAACTTTTTCCAATTATATTTTTCATTTAAATCAACTTATAAGTTTTTAAATAAAAGATTACAGATATTGTATGAAATGCAGTACCCACATAAGATATGTTTTCTATACACACACACCACACACACAAAGATGGAGACAGAGACATCGTCCAAGAAGGGCAAAAAAATAATGGCCTTTTGGAGCAACGTTGACATCTAATTTCTTTTGTCTTTTTTCTCGATTTAAAATTAAGTTTCATTATTTACATTTTTAAATATTTATAGTAAACTAAAATTTATAAGTCCAAAATTTTGTTATTTTAAGTTCAAATGAGATATATATTTTAAATTATATAGAATTTTGAAAAAGATAAAACAAGATTCATATTGATATATGGTTTTTTTTTTTTTTTTCCAAAAACAAAATTTCTTTTTTATACTTTTTTCTCCAAACAACATTTTAAAAAAATTCAAACACACAATTTCAAATTTCAATTCAAATATGTCCAAAACTATATCTCTAAAACCTTCCCAAACGGGGACTAATTGCTTTAATCACAACACTAATACAGTCGTAAATAATTAAGGGCCCATTGCCACATTTAGAGACGGTATTTTGGAGATTAGAGATAATTTGAGTTTTGGAAATGTACATTTTGTGAAAATGAATTTTTTGGAGTAAAAAAGTATAAAAATTTGAAACATGTTCTGAAAAAATTAATAATATAGATCTTATTTCGTTTATCTCGAAATTCTATGTAATCTGAAAAAAAAAAAAAAAGAATCATCTCATTTCGACTTAAAATAATAAAAATATGGATGTTTAAAGTTTAAGTTTTTTTAAAATATTTAGAAAAATTAAAATTAAAATTGGAGGAAAATGACCAAAAAAAAAATAAAATTGGAAACACTTTTCCCAATATTGATCCAAACGGGGACTAAGAGAACTCGCACTGATATATTTTATATATAGTTCTAAACAAAAAAGTGACATTGGACGTAAATTTAAAATTTTAATTAAAAAAGTTTAGTTCTTTAGAGCCGTTGTATTTGATTACGACTCACTTTTTCCTTTTAGTTGGAGATTTATTAAATTGAACTCCATACTTTCGGACTTTCGTTACTTATATATTTATATAGGGATAATCTATAGTAGAGTCACTTTAAAACACATTATCAATAATTATCCATCTCATGGTTGTTATTGTATTGTTTTTAAAATATACGGTTATAATTTTGTGTAAATATGAGATTGGTTATATTAAATCTCCTCTTTTTTTCTTAGAAAAAAAAAACAAAAAAAAAACAATGAGACTTCCTTCTTTTACGTTATCAATGTGGTAAAAATTTCACAATCGTACTTGAAAATCAGAAGAAAAAAAAAAGGGGGAAAAAACTTTCTGGAGAGAAAAAAAAAAAAAAAAAAAAAAAAAAAGAAAGAAAACGCAACAATCGTCTGGCCGCCGGCAGTCACGGTTGCTTATGTCGAACACAGCCGCATCTAATGAGTCGTCGGAGGTGTTAGAGGAGGTCTGCGAGCCCGCGACTTCTCCGTCGACGAGTTCCGCATGAGCATGAGCATGAGCAACCCATTGCCCATATTGGGAGCTCATTGGCCTCATGAGCCTCCCACCGCCCAGTCGCGAGCTCACCGGCCTCGCGAGCCACCCATTGCCCAATCGCGAGCTACCACTGCCCATATTGGGCCATCAACGGCGCGAAGGGCGGCGACGGCATCGGAATCCAAACGACGACGACATCGCGAGCTCACCTGCCGTTTCCCAGATTCGCCCTTCGCCGCCCTTTCCGACATTTGGATTCTGATGTCGTCGCCGCCCTTCGCGCCATACAAAGGTAAAAGAAACTCCGGTCAGAGAAACCAAAAAAAAAAAAAAAAGAAAAAAAATCCGACAACCTGAGAAAATCCGGAGACACTACCACAGAGAAAAAAAAAAAAAAAAACTCCGATCAAAGAAACGAAAAGAAAAACCATGCAGCTCCCTCCACCAACCATCGGAGCGCGGGTAGTTACTGTCCCCATGGGCGACAGATATATCTGCCTGATCTGGACAATTGGCGAAGGTGGATGGATTCGTGTGATCCACTATGGACGGCTTCTCGCTTCCGAAGTCAGAACGATGGTAGCGGAGGTCACATTCGGGCAGTGGGAGGCTCAGCGACGGGGGGCGATGTGACGGTGTCGGATGGGTGGCCGACTAGTTCCGACGACGTTGTTCTTCTGATTTTTTTTTTTTCTTTTCTTATGTGATCTAATGGAAATGTTCTATAATTAATTGGTGAATCCTTTTAATCGTATCCATTCAAACTAATCGGATGGTTAAAATTTTTAACCCATTGATAAGGAAATATAAGTTGCCCCCATTGTAGAATTGGTCAAGAAAGTTACTACATTTTGGAAGAATTATTATTTTTATTAGCAGTTTATAAGGATGAAGGTAAATATATACACACATACACTCACACATATACTCTACTATTTGATATAAATCAAAATGAGAGAGAGGAAGAGAAATTTCTGAATACTTGTGCAGTGCGCACAAAGAAAACCAAAAAAAAATAAATAAAAAAATAAAAAAATAAAAAAAATTATCTAGAAAAAAGGAGACTAGCCTGTACGCTTTAACAGGGAATAATTACCATTCTTTACGAAAAATAAAACTAGCTTATAGTAAGGTTAATGGACGTGTACTGAGTTTCGAAAGCGAACATTGAAATAGGTATTTCCTCAATCAAGCACACATATGTTTCTTTAATGAAATCATAATAATCGAATAAATCGGATCAATTTAAATCAAGAAATTTGTGACATCAAGATCACACAAAACAAGGTATACATGTAAAAAATAAAAAAATAAAAAAATTTGTTTAGGCTAAATAAGGATAATTAGCATGTTCAGGCCTTGAACTATGTACTTTTTCAGAACTTTATATGATAAATTAGTCATTGAACTTTTTTGGATAGTTTTGGTTATTGATATTAAAAGTAGTGAAAGATTTTTAAAATTAGAAACAAATAATCTTATGCCAATTCTGAAAACATGAAATTTTACTGAAACCATTGTACTAAAGGTAAAATGAGCTCTTTATTACTGTTAGAAATCATAAAAACTAGAAATAACAATTTATTTAAAAATTTTCAATTATTAAGTAATAGAGATCCGATTATCTCTATTAAATTTATATAATCTTTCATCAATATTTAATATCACAGATTAAAGCTGCAAAAAAAAAAAAAAAAAAAAAAGTTCATGATTAATTTTATCAAAAGTAAATGTTTTCAAGTTTCAAAATGTACATAACTAAACACATGAGGGTTATGATTTCTCAAATTTTTTATATTTTATTTTTTTTGTCTTGAGGACAATTTTGGTGGCAATCTTTGGCCTGTCTATGATTTTTCGGCCCTGGAGATAGAGGTGTGAATCATATGATAAGGGTCTTGATGGAGTCGAGCTCGTGGCAGGAGGATGGACGTTGTGGGAATGAACAAGACTTGAATGAGATAGTTACTGGTGATACGTGGTTGTCAAGCGTCAGGAAGGTCCTGTAGTAACTCGACTTTGCAGCCCAACTTCATTCGATCCCGTGGATCGTTTATTGACAAGGACTTTTTTGTGTGATTGTTGTTGTTGTTTTTCGTTTCATTTCGTTTTGTTTTGTTTTTGTTTTTGTTTTTTTTGTTTTTGTTTTTGTGTGTATTGTGTATTGTGTAGGTTTATGTGTAATAATGACTATGTCTTGGTTGTCTTTTCTTTGACTAATCAGGGAGGTGATCTCTCCAACTTTCGCGTTGATTGTTTATCTATTAAATTTGAGTCTTGACGGTGTTTGATCTTGTTAGAGTTGCTTCTATGCGGCATTAGTAATGCCTTTAATGCTATTGAGTCTTGACCCTCGATCAATTGGAAAATTCCATTGGATGTCGAGATTTTATAAAAAAGAACCTTACATATTCTCGTTTTCAATGTGTCGAGTTATATACCTGTTTTTTGGCCTCAAGCATATGTTTTTTCTTTTGAGCATCATCATACTGATGGATCCGTTTTATTTGAAGGATTTTGTCTCATGAATTACGAGGTCATTTATTATATTTGATGTTTTTGTATCTCCTTAATAAGTTTAATAAAATTTCCCGGCACATATTAAAAAAAAAAAAAAAACCCATAGCTAAACGAGCTAATTACAAAATATATATTATAAAATCATTAAAAAAAATACAAAAAACAAAAAACATAGCTTCAAGAGAATTCGAGCAATGTTATTACACATCGTATATACACCGTAACCGCCTAATATATAGATAGTGTTGAGATGCGCCAATACTAAGCAGCTTCCCCTATGCTGACTTCTCAAATGACTACTGTTATGCTTTCTTCTTCGTTTTCCCTCTGCTTTTGAACTCTCTCTCTCTCTCTCTGGGTATTTTTCTCGCTCTAAACCCCTTTTCCCCTAATTCTTTCACTTTTCTTCTTTGAATTATTATTATTATTATTATTATTATTATTTTACCCAGCAATTGAAATTTTGATCCTAATATTTAGAATAATGTGTATATATATATTCAGAGCTTGGGCAGTAACAACAATGTCGACCTTCGGAACCACTTCCACTGGGAATCCCAATCCCAATAATTCCTTTGAGGTATCTTATTTCTGATATGTGTATATATATATATATATATCTGCATGTATATATGATTTTGTGAAGTGATGGAATATTGTTTAATTGAGGCAGATTTGTAAAATGCGAGAGAACTGAGATATATTTTTTCAAAATATATTTTCAGCTTCAGGGTATTACTGAAATCTAGTTTCCTATGTACTTTTCTGTATTTGATTCTCTAAGTTTTACTATGCATTTAAGCTGATTCCGGAGTCTTATAAGTAAAAATAGGCATTTCTTTTTAGATTTTTGTGATGGGTTTATTCTTTTGCTATTTTTTGCATCTTATTTCGAAGTCAAATTTCATGGCTCTAATTGGGGAAATTAGGGCTCATCCGTAATAAATTCATTCCTGAATTTGGGTGGTTTTGATGATTTACTGTTGCTTTTCTCTAACCCTTTTTAAGTTAGATTAGACTTCATATATGTATATGTTCTTGATATTGTTTCCTCTTTGAAAAGGTAATTTTTCTTTTCTTTTCTTTTTCTAGTAATTACTTAGCTTATTTCAATTTTGAATGCTTTGTTTAGGTGACTCAACCTCCTAGTGATTCTGTTTCAAGCGTTACTTTTAGTCCGAAGGCCAATCACCTGGTCGCAACTTCGTGGGACAATCAGGTTTGTTTCGTTAGTTCTCATCTGGCTTTTTGTCCTTAAGCATAAATCATGCATTTCTTAATTTTTTTCTTCTGGTTTCGTTGAAACAAAGTTTTATTCCATATTGTATTATTGATTTGGTAGGTGAGATGTTGGGAGATTATGCGAAATGGGAATGTCTTGGGCAGTTCGCCCAAGGCTTCAATATCTCACGACCAGCCGGTAAACAAAAGTTCTTTTCGTTTGTTTGTAAATTTAATTTCTTCTTTGTTTTTATTTTCTATTTTCATTTTTCTACTTGTTGAATCTTTGAGTTTCAATAGTCATTCATTGACTTTGTTTTTCTGTAAGGTTTTGTGCTCGACTTGGAAGGATGACGGGACAACCGTCTTTTCTGGAGGATGTGACAAGCAAGTGAAAATGTGGCCTTTGCTGTCGGGTGGTCAAGCAATGACTGTGGCGATGCACGATGCACCCATTAAAGAGGTTGCTTGGATACCGGAGATGAGCCTCTTGGTGACAGGAAGCTGGGATAAGACCTTGAAGTAATTTTTATTTTTTCTTATTTATTTTTTCAGGTTTTCATCTGTTAATATAATACATCTTTTTGTCGATAGTCCTTTTTTATTACCCAAAATTTCTAATGTTCATCCACCATAAATGTTCCCTATCAACATAATGTAAATTACAGTATGGTCAATCTGCATTTTGTGCAGAAGCTATCACACCTTTACTCCTGTGTTTATCTCCTCATCAAAATGCATTTGACAATAAAATGTCCGCTAAATGCTATAAACATATGCCGGTCTGCACAACTTTTTAATTTTTCAAGTGAAATTTGATTTGTGTGTGTGTGTGTGTTTTTTTTTTTTTTTTTTTTAAGAATAGTTTACTCATGGTGGAGAAAGTTGTATTTAGCAATAAAATGACAACTAAAAGCTATAAACATATTCCATATACCAATAGGGTGCTTTCTGCATGCACACCCAGTTCTGTGTATGCTTCTATAATTTCCGTACAACCTTATCAACTTATGTGTTTGGGCTCTAAGGTTATTTAGTTCGTGGAAAACAATTATCCTGTTTTATAGGTATTGGGATACTAGACAACCAAATCCAGTCCACACACAACAACTCCCAGATCGCTGTTATGCCCTGACAGTGAGGCATCCACTGATGGTTGTTGGCACTGCAGACAGGAATCTCATAGTCTTTAATTTGCAGAGCCCACAGGTAACGCACTTTCAATTAATTTGATGGTTGAACTTAGTGTTTAGAACAATGTGAAGGTGCATTTGAAATAGTCAGATACTCGAGGATGATTGAACAGAAATTAAAATGTTTCAAGGTTTTCTGGTTGAGTATTCGGATTTAGAAAAATCATCAATTTTATTAGCATTGATATGAATAGTAAAGGATGTAGCTCATTATTATTATTATTATTATTATTTTGCTAATTTAAGAAATTTTGATCGGAAGTGGGTATCGTAGCCGATTTGCAAACTGAGCTTTCACTAGCAGTCAAAGTTCAGATAGTGTAATCATATGAGAATCTGTTTTCACTTGTTTGTAGGCAGTGCCTGTATGGTTGTGCAGCATCCTTTCTTTGCCTTTTTTTAGGGGAAAAAAAAAAAACAGAAGCATCGGAGTTGTTTTTTACAATGATCAACCGTTGAGAAGGTGTTTGAAGTAAGGAGTTCAAGGACTCCTGGTTTTGTTTAAGAACTAGAAGTCTTGCTTTTGTGGACTTCTGGTCCTCCTTTCTATCCTTTAATTGAATTTTTATTAAACAAATAAAAATAAAAATAAAGTTCAATGCTTCTCATTAGATAAGAAAATCCTATAGAGATGTCTAATACAAAACTACTGACATCGACTTCTTCATTATTGGTTGAATACTTGCACAGACTGAGTTCAAGAGAATTATGTCGCCATTGAAGTATCAGACAAGATGTGTTGCTGCTTTTCCTGATCAGCAGGGTTTCTTGGTACTCTTTAGTGTTGTTTAGTTATTTTGACATTTTCTCTGTTAAATGGTGAATGTTAAAATGTGACGTATTACTTGTATCTATGAATTCAAAAAATTACTTGTCATGGCATTCCCTGTGGGACAGTGAAATGTTAATTTGTTGTTAAACTTAAGTTGACAGATTTTATTTCCATGGGCTTTAGTTACGGTTTAGCTATGACAGTTGTGATTATGTCGTGTCCTAATTAAGGTGTTTATCAATAGAACATTAAAAAGCCCTCCTCTTGTGGTATGGTGAGAGCAGCTGAAATTACCTGAATTCTAAAGACTTCAATTAGAAGAAAGAACAGAAGCAACAGACAAGAAAATGGTTTATGGTGATATATGTTAGAAATTTCGAACTCATCATTTTTATAGGAATATTATAAAGAACAGAACGTTGATGATGTCACACAAATTTCATAGTTGCCCAATTTATGATAATTGAGCAATTTGCATTAGAATTTATGCTAACCTCATCAAATTTGGTCGTGCAACAAAAACCCTATATTTTTAGGTAAAATCTGTTGGGGGAGAATTTTTGAGATATGAAGCTACGACTTAAAAATCATGTTTCTCCTGTTTTCAGATTTTATTTTTTCGGAAGCCCCTTATGAATTGTTAAATGTTATGTTTTATGTTCTTTGTATCTGAATTAGGTAGTGGGGCTGGATTTCTTGGTACTGCTGTTTCCTCCTGTTTATCTCATTGTTATTGAAAAGATTCTGTCCTGAATTTTTATTATTTGAGTGTGTCTCCATGTGTAACTGCATTGAAATAGGTTTTCTGGGATTTGATTTTTGTGGTTCTTTCCAGGTTGGTTCAATAGAAGGGAGAGTTGGTGTGCATCATCTAGATGATTCACAGCAAAGCAAAAATTTTACTTTCAAATGCCACAGAGATGGCACTGAGATATACTCTGTCAACTCTTTGAACTTCCATCCTGTAAGATTTTCTTTTGTCCTTAAATACATATATACACATTATATGGTATGAAATAATTTGATAGTATAACTCATTTTGACCACCTTTATTGATTTTGGCTCCGTTTATCAATGTTGTTGAGAAAAATTTTAATGTCCCTCAAAAGTTTTGCATGTTGTCAAAGTAGATATTTGCTTTGAACTTGCATGATGTTGGAAGACATAATATCTTGTTCATTATAGCATATATATATATATATATGCATTGAAATCCGACTATTCTTTACAGATCTGTTAGGTCTATTTCAAGAGAGAGAAGATGAAATTGATTCTGGCTGTAAATTGCCTATATTTATCTTCTCGTTGATACGCCTGTTGTGACCATATGTGGTTCTTTTTTTTCAGGTGCATCACACTTTTGCTACTGCAGGCTCTGATGGGGCCTATAATTTCTGGGATAAGGACAGTAAACAGAGACTTAAGGTGTTTCCGAATATCTTTTTAGTTTTCAATTCACTTTTAAAACCTCTTTGTTTTAGTTTATTCTACTTGCTATGTGCTTTCGATGCTAATATAAGACAGGAAGTCAAGTTTATATGCGATTTATATACATATATGATATATATGCATATAAAAAAAATGTTATTGGTTTTCATTTCATTTCTTCAACTTTTGAGATTACTTTACTGTACTTTCATGCATGTCAATTATCTTCTTCAGATCCTACAAATTACATGTTATTCAATCGTACTTTTATTTTGGAAGGATTGAAAAACATTATAACTTGTTGCTGGTGACTCAGAATTCCACTTGATGACAAGTTTAGATTTAAACAAGAACGTTCTTAGTTCAACAGTTTTTCGCCCATATCTCATTTCACGCATGCACACATCTGTGCCCATGTGTGTGTGTGTGTGTGTGTGTGTATAAAATGTATATATGTCGTGTATATTTATTTCTTGAATACATCCCGACATTTTTGTTTTTGGTATTTTTCTTGAATATATCCTTTCTGGGGCTGTGCCTCTCGTTATTGTTGTAATCTCACTCCCATTCCTTTGCAATCTAATTTTCTTTCGTTACTTATTGATGGGCTCTCTTTTAGCATTACTGTCCAACTTTAACACATGTTTCTTCTCCCAGGCAATGTCAAGGTGCAGTCAACCAATACCTTGCAGTACGTTCAACAATGATGGCTCGATATTTGCGTACTCGGTACTTCTCCTCTTCGTGTCCTTACATTTTATCTGGCATTAGTCTTAGTATCATCTCCCCATTCTCCTCTGCTGAAGCTGTTATACTCTATAGGCAGATTTATCCACTCAGAGGCAAAACATATAAACAATCACCGGATAGATAAATTTGCCTACTTCTCTCTTTTGCATACACGGGGACACAAAAAAACTCACTCTCCCTCTCTCTTTTGTATGCACGGAGACACCAAAAAACGTACAAGGATGGGGGAGACAAAGGTGCAATTGTGACACTATAAGGGCAAATCATCGACTGTTTCCCGTGGACCATCATAAACTTTTAATCCATATTTACTATAAAATTTTACACATGAATGCTTCGAAAATTCACCTATATAGGTCTTATTTACGTCTAGCAACTAATGTGTTTTGAAGGTTTATTTAATGCTTCAAGTCTTACCGTTAGAGAATGCCAACGTCCTTTAGGTGGGTTGGTAGGGCTCCTCCTTGCTAAATGCTTGGGTTCAAGTTACCCCCACCATGTTGGTTTGGGTATTATGAGCAATCCGCTTCGTGAGGGATCCAGTCATGCAGGGAGGCATCCAAAACTTACCATTAGAGAACAACTATTTGGGTAATTTTTCCTTTTGATTCCTCAACTTTTTTTTTTTTTTTTCCTTCTTCTGTAGGTCTGCTATGACTGGAGCAAGGGTGCAGAAAATCACAATCCTGCAACAGCGAAGACCTACATTTACCTGCACTTGCCGCAGGTGTGTTCTTGTTCATGATTTGGTGCATCGAAATTTTTTGTAGCTTCTATACCTCAAAATCGGAAACTCCAACTAGTAATACAAAGCCCAATCTCTTTTATTTCTTGGTGCAGGAGTCTGAGGTGAAAGGCAAGCCGCGAGTCGGGACAAGTGGAAGAAAGTAGAAGTGCTCATTAAACTATTATGTTACCAAGTAGCTGAGAAATTCGACTTTTCCCTTGTATATGGATTTTTAGTTTTAACTTTTACCCCGCATGCCGGTTAATGCCCAATGATTCGGTTCTTGTGCTCAGACAGAAACCTAGGTGAATTGAGGCTTTTGTGTATTGCTTGAAGTTGGTAGATGTTTTGGCTTTAGGTTCATGTAGTACCTACCTTTTTGAGTTTGCTTCTTTATGTAAGTTATGTCATGTTATTCACTGGTTGAAAGCTATTCTTTTTACCTCTTTAATTTTTATTTTAGTTTTTTTTTTGTGTGATTTTTTTATTTTTTGTAATGATTTTTTTGGCAACTTAAAGTAATATTTTTGTTGGAATCTTCTCTCGTGAGAATTTATTTCCTTTGGTGAGTCTAAGCAAGTGTTGCATCCTCCTACTATCCTCCTTTTGATGCCATTGTTATCGAATGAATATTTGCTAGCCGATCAGCCTTTGCACGACGATCTCCAACCGCGACGACGACGGGCGGTTCTACTAGCTTCGATTTTGAAGTTCGTGCTAGGGCGACGACGGTCGATTCTTCCGGTGAGTCCGAGATCGGGGTGGATCGTGGTGATCTCCCTCAGAACCATGCCAAACTCGCGGTTTTGTCCCCCGTGCCGCCGCCTCTACCGTCTTCTTCACCAGCCCGACCTTGTTGGAAAATCTCGTCATCTCTCGGGACGTCGTGATTGAAGCTGCAAATCCGAGCTCCAACTAATTGCATTTTTTACATTTTTATTTTACTTATTTTTGGTTTTGATTATTGTGGAATTATTTTCTTTTTGAAAATTTTTAGTTTTTTTTTTTTTTTTTTTGTGATTTTTTAAATTTTGGTGTGTATGATTTATGATTTTTCTAGAATCGTGGTGTTATTTGGTAAAATCTGGTGTTTGTTTAATTAAATTCGGTGATGTTATCCGAAAAGTCCGGTGAAATCTGAAGTTTCCGGTAACCGCTTGGTAATTAACTGTCGGTAATTATTTGGTAGTCAATTGGTTACCAGCCGGAGGCAGTGGTCACTGATCAGAAACTCACGTTGGTAACCAACCGGTATAATTGGTTACTTGCCAACAATGTTGATTACCGATCAAAAACCTATTGGCGGTCGGTAACCAACTGGTAACCAGGTGGTTATCCAGTTGTAACCAAGTGGTTACCAAATGGTAACTAGGTGGTTACATAAGAATACTAATTGGGATTTTAAAATAATTAAATAAATAAGTATTTATGATACGACATTTCTTATAAGACTTTATTCTTGTGTGGTAAAAATCAATTCAAAACATGTTTTTGTGACATTTGTCTAAAGTTCCCAAATATTTAAAATTGTAAAAAACATCCAAAAGCCAAAATGATCTTCCTTTACCCATCGGAATATAAAATTTTATGCACAAATTACAAATGTTTATAACATTTTATGCCATTTTTAAATGTAACGTGTCAAATGCTTTTATGAAATTTTTGGGAAATGAAATATTTAAAATGTTAAAAAATGGTTGAAATAAACTGTCAGGCTAACCATTATTTTTTAAAATCAAAAGAATATTTTACACAATTAAAATAGAAAATTCAGTCGTCAAAGTATCATAAAATACTTTGAAATCAAGGAAAATAACAGCTACAAAATAATTTTATTTATTTATTTTTGATAGGTGTTTGGACCTCCAATACAAACCTTACTTCCACAATTCAATTTTTATTTACGATTGGTTCGCCGGTTGGAGATGAAAATTTTAAGTTAGAGTTGATTAGCTTTTTAAAAACTAGTTATAAATTTAGTTGATTTTTTAGAAAAAAAGATAAAAACTGAGATGAAAAGTACAGTTTAGTTGGAGTTAAACTATAACATCAAACAAAGCTATCTTTTTCCTTCAGCTTTACTATTCACACAGTTTTGTATCTCAAACTTTAAAAGTCCATAACTTTACGTAGATAAGTCCAAATAAGATAAATTTTTTTTAAAATTATATAAAATTTCGAGACAAATGAAATAAGTTACATATTGATATATATTTTTTAGAACATATTTAAAGTTTTTACACTTTTTAACTCAGATAATTCAAACATCTCGACAAACGCATAATCATTCTAAACCTAAATTCTACAATCCAACCTTAACACTAAATACATGCTTGGTCTTTTAACAACTTAGACTTTATTTGATATTCAAATTTAACTCTAACTAAATTTTATTTTTTCATAACAATTTTTATCTTTTTCTAAAATATCAACAAAAAATTATATAATTAATTTTTAAAAAATTAATCAATCCCAATTTAAAAATTTCATTTTTAATTAACAAATCAAATGCAAACTTAGATTATTGATTTTTGGATGGTACGAACGTGCGATTTCAAAGTAGAAGCTATGAGAACTTCAACTACCAAGCAATAGCATCCAATTCTACCACGCCCTCGCCCACGCCCACGCCCTCTCTCTCTCTCTCTCTCTGAGTCTCCACTGTTAGTTTTAGCGTCGAATCCTCTCTCTTTCCCATCCGCCGCCATTTTCTTCCATTCTTTGGGTTCATAAAGCTTTGCCTTTTTCTTCCTCTTCTTCACCCGCATAATCGAAGAATATGGCCATGGTCATGGAAGGTGCGGCGGCTATGGCGGTTTCCGTTAAATTCCCCTCCTTCAAAATCATCAGAAGTACCTCCCGGCCTTCTCGAACCTTCCGAAGCTTCTCCGTCTCCGCCTCCTCGGCTTCTGCTCCTCCGTCCGTCAATTCGCTCGGTCACCTCACCCGCCCCGATTTCCCAATTCTCGACCAGGTTCGTCTTTCATTTTTATGGCCCTATTTTTTTTTTTTTTGGTGTCGAATTTCTTGATTTTTGCTTACTTTTAACTTGGCTGCCGAGAAATTTTGGGAAAATTAAGGTAGGTTGTGATCATTTATGTCGAGAAAAGAGCAAAAAATCTATTTTGTTGATTGATCGGATTTAATTTGTGTGGTGTTTTTGTGATTAAAGTTGATTATTTTTGTTGGTTATAACTTTATTCGTTGATTTGGAATTAGATATATATCTGCGTGTTTTTAGTTGTTTAAAACTGTACTTTGAGGTATGGTTTAGTTTCTATTAATTTGACTGGACATTGAGTATGGTTTTCGAACGTTTATGATATGTAGTTACAGGACCTGACATGATTTTGCAGGAAGTAAATGGCTCGAAACTTGTATACTTGGACAATGCCGCGACTTCCCAGAAGCCCACCGCCGTCTTGAGAGCTATACAAACCTACTATGGAGGCTACAACTCGAACGTGCATCGCGGGATTCATTTCTTAAGGTACTTGGTGATTAGTTGTTGTGAAAACTATTATAAAGCTAGAGTGACGTTTCGAATTCAGGATTGAGGTAGATAAAGTTGATAATTTCATCGAGTGATGATGATTTTTGGCAAGGGAGAGATCGTTCATTAGTTGCATATTTAATATTTAAGCTTTTTTCGTTTTCATGGAAATAGTGCAAAGGCGACAGAAGAGTATGAGTTTGCAAGAAAGAAGATTGCATCTTTTATCAATGCATCGGATTCTAGTGAGATTGTTTTTACACGGAATGCTACTGAAGCTATCAATCTTGTAGCTTACTCATGGGGCCTCCAAAATTTGAAACCTGGAGATGAGGTGCATTTCTTAATTTCCATGGATTTCAAACTGCCAAAATTTGAAAATTTGCATGAATATCTTAATCTTTTAGGCATTACATTCATAGATGAAGAATGCAATTTTTCTTCGTTGTTTTTGTCAGTATGATGATCATCATCTCCCTCTCTTCGTTTTTTTTGTTCTGTTTATTTGACTATTTATCTATTTTTTTAAACACAATTTATGAATCTCTAAGAAATATGAAATGCAACGAAATGGACAAAATTTATCTTTGCAATTACTGTTATAAACTTTGAACGCAATATCTAGATTTGAGCCACAGTGAATCTTTGTTTTATTGAGAACAACTTCTGAATTCTATTTCAAAATTTCTAGGCCACCATCAATAATTTTCCCCGACACGAGGTCTTTGGTACTTTTTAGAGACGCGATTTCCTGATCTGGAACAATGATTATAAAAGCCCATCTTTCTATCACTTTCAATTCAAAATTGCATCCTATGGTTGTTAAAAACTACACACACATATATATATATAAACAAAAGTTTGTGTTATATGCTTACATAGGGCATTTATAGTTTGGGGACCCGTCAGTTGAAGGTCTGTAATTACGGAAGGTTAAGGTTTGTGTTATATGCTTATTAGAGTTTGGGGACCTGTCGTTTGAAGGTGTGTAGTTTTGGAGGTTTGCGGATGTGCTAACTGAAAATTGCAGAATTTGTTACGCTTTCTGAAGGGGTATGCGGGGGTTACATGTTGTGGAAAGTGCTAGACTTGTGGGATTTTAACAGGCTAATGGGGGGCTTAACCAGAAAGGTAAATGGATTCATTTGTTGTAAGATTCCAAGATGCTTGAATGATTGTGCTTTAGTTATTTTAAACTGTGTAGTGCTGGCAAGAAATTGGGATATTTGGTTGTAGAAGAGCAAGTTAACATGCAAAGGCAGCTTTAAGAGGAAGTTTTCCAATAGGGTAGATGTAATTTTTGTCTCGTTTTTGGTGTCCGTTCTGAAGGAATTTTAATAAATATTCTTTCTCCCTCTGATTTTGATGGGTTGGAAAGGTCTGTTTTGATGTTTTAATTCACAGCAAAATTGCCTTGTTTTGCAATGAAATGCGTTTGCAGTAGTAGAATTTCATTACTTGAGCAAAAGAAGACCATAGCCTAGAAGCATGTTCTTTGGTGATAATTTCATAAATACCAGAGTATTCGTAATTCAATAATTGTGAATAGAAGCCAAAGTTGAAAAAAAATATATATTGAAAAAGAAAAATTTGCAACATCGAAAGAACTAGTCTTAATCTTTATTTTCCATGCCAATCACCAACAAGATACCCTGATGTCTCTCTTCAACATGCTTAGCCCTAGAGATTTTGAAAGGGTGTCTATGTCCAAGATATTTTTACTGTAAACCTCCTGATACAATGTCTGATACGATGTCTAAGTGATGTAGAACATATCCTTATGAACCCACAACTGACGATGTCCAATCAATTTAGGAAGCTCACCTGCACAGTGGTCGTTTCATGATGGTCGGTGGCTTCTTCTCCAATCCATCATGGGTAAACCTCACCTAGTCACGGCTTTGATACAGATCCTGTGCACCTTCCTTCTTGTTCCCAGAAATTATGGCCATTATTTTTATATATTTACTTAATTGTATGGAAAGTTATGGCCGTGACTAGGGACGATACAACTTATATACAATTTGAAGACATCGGATACCACTGAGCTTGTATACCATTTTTGGCAGTTCCGGATGAGTGATTCTTGGGACAATACAATTTGAAAGCAAGCTTGATGGGTTTGTATTTATAGATATAAGACCTAGTGGATCTAAATGATGTCCATGGTCAGTAGTTTCGCAAAGAAGTCACAGAAAGTGACTTGGAGTATCTTCCTTTACATCTTTATTTATATTTTTTAAGTGGCTTTTACTATCTCCTCAACTAAATCGTGACCAAATTCCTCATCTACCTTATTTATGAAGCGTCTGTGCCTGGTTCAGTGGTGCTTTTACTTGGGCTATTTCTGGAGGTTTTTAGGACATAATCTTGTAGTTGTACTGGAAAATTGTATGTTTCCTTTTTTGATCTTTCTAGGAGGAGTAATCTTTCCCTTGAGGTTAGTAAACATATTCATAAAATGCCTTTTTTTTTTTTTTTCTTTTGCAAGTAAAGAACTTTTACATGCTCTTTTTTTATCATATGGGAGAACTTTAATGTAATCTGTCAATCCACATATCGTATTTTATAGTTTATGTTAAATTGCCTTTTTGCAGATCGTTGTTACAATAGCTGAACATCACAGTGCTATTGTTCCTTGGCAAATTGTGGCCCAAAAGACGGGGGCTGTGCTGAAATTTGTGACCTTAAGTCAAGATGAGGTTCCAGATCTGGACTTGTTAAAAAGATTGTTGTCGACGAAGACAAAACTTGTTGTAGTTCATCACGTCTCAAATATGCTTGGTATGTTTCTTTCCCTCTTAAATATATATATATATATATATATATTTATTTGTGTGTGTGCGTGTCTTTTTTTCATATATATAAATATATATATATATATTTTCTGCTGTCTTTTAATAAGACTCAAGAAGTTGGCTTCTGTGGGTGTCTCAGATATGTCCTGAATGTGTCTTCTGAATTCGCGCGTTTTTTTTATGATTATGTTTTAGAAGATCTTCCCGATTAAACAAAATGGCAAATCACATGATCATAGTTTTGATATGATCTATTTCTTTAGCGTCTGTTCTTCCTGTTGCGGATATCGTGCTTTGGGCTCATGATGTTGGAGCAAAAGTACTAATCGATGCTTGTCAAAGTGTTCCACACATGGTGGTTGATGTTCAGAACATTGATGCTGATTTTCTTGTTGCATCTTCTCATAAGGTTAGGATACTTTTTTAATCTTTTCGATAATTTTGGCTTATGGGCGAGTATATCAAGTTAAGGAAATGCTTCAGATGTGTGGGCCTACAGGCATCGGATTCTTATACGGAAAGATAGATATCTTGTCTTCCATGCCTCCATTCTTAGGTAACTTAAGCGTCCTTTTGAAGTTGAACTTTTGTGCTTTGAAATTTCAATGTTCTGTTTACAAGAGTTCCTTCACATCTATACTCAGAATACTGGGGTTGGAGTTGTGCTATTTGCAACTTGCTTTAGCATTAATGATTTTGCCCATTTTCTAGGTGGTGGAGAGATGATCTCTGATGTCTTTCTAGATCATTCGACTTATGCAGAACCACCATCCAGGTTGGCGGAACTTCTTTAGAATTTGTTTTCTTTCTGATACATGTTATTGTATTCATCGGCCTTTTACTAAATCAGATTTGAGGCCGGAACACCAGCAATCGGAGAAGCAATAGGATTAGGAGCAGCAATTGATTATTTGTCAAGAATCGGTATGCAGAAGATACATGATTACGAGGTTAGCTCAACATCTTTTTTTTTTTTTTCCTGCTATTTTTCTTACGCTAAAGAAGCCAACATTGGCCTCATTATCTCTAAAAGCTGGGAAATGGAACATCCACTGCATTCCTAGTCCGTGTCATTGATGATTTTTTTTTTTTTTTTTGGGGATTTTTATGCTACTTTTTAACAGGTAGAGCTGGCTGACTATTTATATGAAAACCTCCGATCGGTCCCTAATGTTCGAATTTATGGCCCCGTACCTTCAGCAAATGTCCATCGTGCTGCACTTTGTTCGTTCAATGTCGATAACATTCACCCAACGGATATTGCTACTTTTCTTGATCAACAGGTAATTAAACAACAAGATTTATAGTTCGGTAATTGTTACGAAAGGGATCTTGAATGTCTACTGACATGTGTGTAATTTCAGCATGGTGTGGCTATCAGGTCAGGTCACCACTGTGCTCAACCCCTCCACCGCAGTTTAGGAATCAGCGCAAGCGCGCGCGTAAGCCTTTACTTCTACAACACTAAAGACGATGTTGACTACTTCATTCAGGCTCTAAATGATACGGTCAGCTTCTTCAACTCTTTCAAGTAGAGCCAACAAGTCTCTACCCAGCTTATTGTACATTTTCTACCAAATCTGTACGTGCTTATACCCAACTACATTTAGGAGCATTATTATTGTTGTTATTATTATTTCAAGTATTAATTGTGTTGGGAAGGGTCTAATCTTCTTACTTTCTTTCAATACAAAAAGGGTAATTTTATCAATAAAAACATTCTTTTCTGATTCTTAGTGAAACTTTTCCAAGGGAACGTTCTTATGTTATAGTAACATGTTGTGATTTTGTTGCTCGGAACATTCGATCTAGATCAGAAACCCTTTTATGTTTCCTAAAACATATATATATATATATATATATATGTATGTATATTTTTAATTTTACATAAAATCTCTGGCTAGGGGCTCTGGCGCGGCGTTGCTCCTCGCCATATGGCTATCCACCACCGCGAACTTCCATACCCTGGCACGATTCCATAAATTTGAAAATAGATAATACCTGAATCTTATTAAAATATTCCCTAAAAAAAAAAAAGAATCTTACTAAACTAAAGTTTAGTTTCAACTTTCAAGTGGATTCGAGCACAATAAATGATCAAGTTTCTAACAAGAATATGAAGTAAATTTTCAAAGCATTACAAAAATTACTCAACCAAGGTTCAGTGGTGTGGTTGGTGTCATTGTGTGAGGTGGTGACGGTGGTGCGAGGACCAACGGTGGCTAGATATGGACCAACGCAATCAGCATATTTGTGAGTGTTCGACGGAAAATTTGTTTTTGAGTAAAGGAAACAACTCCGCTTTCATACCAACATCCTACTACGTTCACTTGTCTCTGGTGTGTGTCAGTTAGTGAAGGATTCTAAAAATCATAAGTTCACTTGTCTCTGGTGTGTGTCAGTTAGTGAAGGATTCTAAAAATCATAAGGCGGGAAAAAAAAAAAAAGAAGTCTTAAGATCGAGCACCAGTTAAAGAAGGTTGAAATTAAGAGAAAAGTTTTGATACGTGACAAGATTGTTCATCCTCATTCTTTGCCCAAGCCTATTGCCGCTTGTGAACTTCAATTTATACCAAGTTCTTTTAAATTGCTTTAGCAAAAAAAAAAAGAAAAGGTTCTTTTAAACTGTATCTTCTATATATGAACGCCTAGTTAAAGAACATCAACTAGTATTGTTCTTTATCATTTTTCACTTATAATTGTAACGATGTATAATTTTATATGATAATTTTACTAACAAAATGCGTAAATTTTATTTCAAATAATGTCATCAAGTCATAATGAGAATTATAATTATTGCTTTAGAAAAATTCCATCCTATCATTAGTTTCACCATGAGCTCCACCACTAATTAGTCGAGACACTTTATTTCAACATTTTTGTATTAAAGGAGATAATTGACTTTCTCATCACAGAATGAAAGACCCAGAATTCTTTTTTTCCTAGAGCCACCATGTTTATGGACTTATCATACTAGGGACATTTGGATGCTAGCAACTTTATTAAAAAAAAAAAAAATGATGTGTTTATTACCCAAGTATCTCACCACAAGTCATTTGTGTTAAGAGCAAACACATATTCCGAAGAAGTAACGTACAAATTTTCCTTCACTTCGCCCCCAAAAATTTTCAACTAATAGTTCTTATGTAGAATTTTTTAAGGGTTTATCATTGCTCAAATTTAAATTCTAACTTTTGAGTATACTCATATTTCGTAACTCTTTTTAAATATGTTTCGATTACATACTATATTTTGACTTCTAACTTTTAATACCCACATTTCAAATTTAAAATCTCATTTATATAAAGCAAAAATTAACTACACTAAATCATTTTAGTTCATAAATTTATAAACTTATAAACTTTAAAAGGTGAATTGAACATGATCACAAGCTTTGCTCATTTGTAAGAAGAAAAGAAAGATACAAATATTATATAGAAAAAATATTAAAGAGAAGTTAAAAAAATAATTAAGGTGCAATATTAATTTAGTTCAAAATTTGACTCCCCCCCCAAAAAAAAAAAAAAAAAGAGCTCCGGCGGGCGGCATATCAATAGATGTCATTATTGGTTAGAAACAAGCTATCGAAAAGCAAACAATGGGATCAAGAAAATTAACCAAACGATTCACGATTAGCCAAGTTGATCAATTAATGAATCCACGAGGATATATTTTCATTAAATAATCTTTCGCCTAAAATTATCTCCCACTCCCACTTGGAAAATTACCTCAATATCGTAAATTTTACTAATTTACTTTTAACGTAATTCACAAAGCAATTAGAAATTAACATTATTAATACATAAGATATATTGTTTAATAGAAAAACAAAATAAAAAAAAGGGAACATAAATTATTTGTTTTTGTGTGTGTATCGCGTATTCCACTTCCCTATCGGTTGACTTAGGTTTGTTTGGTTGATAAGCTCAAACTAACATTTTCAAACTTTTTTTTGACTTTTCCCAAAAAGTTTTTTATCTTTTCTGAAAAGTTAACATAATTTACTATTTAAACTAAAAAATCTTAACTCAAACTTACACACCAAACACTCCTACTTTCCTTGAATCTCTCTCAATCCGCTAAAAAAATTCAGTGCGGTTTCCCCATCATTGAGACAATTAGGAGAGGTAAAAAAATAAATAACAATAATATATATATATATATATATATTCAAACACTTTCATCACTAATAGTAATTCTAAACACGACTTCATTATAAAATTTAATGTTTGAATCATCACACCCTCAACTTTTATGTATTAAAACAATACACGATCATAATTTTAGATACTATAGTGGAGACATTCAAAAAGAAAAATGAAATGAAATTGTCTGAAAAAGAATCATAGTGAAAATTAAATATCGGGTTAGTTTGGGGTGTAAGTTTGAGTTAAGATTTTTAAGTTTCAATAGTAATTTTTGTTGATTTTTTCAGAAAAGATAAAAATTTTTTTTTAGAAAAAGACAAAAATTGAGTTGATAGATTTGAGTTTAAGCTTGACAACCAAACTAATCCATCATTTCCATTATTTTAAGTTATCTCCATAGCTCACTTTCAACATGTCATGATACCTCTTCATCAATTTCGATGTTGCAAGACTGTTCTAACTGTTTAGATGACCCTTGATTATGCCACAAATTTTGACACCACTACAAATTTTACATTAAAAAAATGTTTTCTTTGACTTTTTTTTTTTTGAGAAAAATGTCGTCGGATGCACTTAAAAAGCATCCGCGTGAAGATTTCAAAAAACAATCGTGAGTCAACTCTCAAAAATGATTTTTGAAAACTGTCGTTAAAAGTACTTGAAAAAAAAATATTGCACCAAGACTCACGATCATCATAGCCGTTGCCACCAAGACTCCTACGACCATGCCTACCGTCACCGTCAATGTAAAATTATGAGATGTTGTATCACCAAGTGAATTAAAAATCAACTACTCACTAATTCAATTCTCTCAATATTTAGGAGATCATGTTTTATCTCTTACTTTTTTTTTTTTTTAAAATGTAATGTCGTTAATTATTGTGACATAAGTTTGAGATTCGTAACTGCAATTGAAAAAATCTTAGCGTTTTTTTTTTTTTTGGAAAATGGGACCACTTTTATTAAATTAGAGGCCAAGATCAGCCTTTTCAAAAATGCCCAAGAACTTTGGCACCGAGTCAAACCATATAAAGTCACTAAATTGAGATAAAACAAAAGTAGCTAAATAGTGGATTACACCATTCTCTTCTTGAGGGACGTAACAAACATCGTCACAGTGAACAACCAACAAGACATTTCTAATGTCGTCGATGATGGGAGCCTCAAGCGCTTGAGGAGCAGGGGACTGAATAGCCCGAACTTAAGATTTGAGAAGAATGAAATATTGAATAAGACTTTGCCAATTTACAGTGTACAACACACAACACACACACACACACACACACACACACACACACACACACACACACACACACACACACACACACACACACACACACTGAGAGTACAAAGCTATAAAAAGAAATGTTACAAATCTTCTACGGTTAGAAAACTAATACAAAACAGAATATTTACATTTATTAAAATAATAAAAAAATTTCTAAATCAATTTGGGTTGTTTTCCTCATGTTGACTTTCCTTACCACGAACAACGTTAATAGCATCTGACTCGAGAATCCACTTTTGATAGCCCAGAGATCCCCTCCCGAGCTGCTAGACATTCCACCACATGATGGGAAAAGAAGCCCATTATCTGTTTGCGATATATTTTTAGTTGCTTCTTCCTTGTTTTTATTTTTATTTTTATTATTTTTTTAATTTAAGTTATGTTCTTTTTTGTTTTAGGTATTTGTAAGTGTTTTTTATTTAAGGCGGTCCATGGCGGGATTGTTAGTGCGCATTAAGCAGTTTCTAAAAATAATTATAAATAAAGAAACAAATAAAATCACATATGCATATATATGGTGGTGGACCTGGTGGCTAATTATGCTTATTGAGTAGGAGACTTGGAGGAGGGCAGATTTTCTACTGGATGTTTCTAATTGGATTTGTTCAAGAAAACCTTTGATGTTATTTATCCACTTTCTATTTTAATAATATATACAAATATAGTGGCTGTACCAATGCAACAAGTGATGCGATAAATTTTATGTAACAAATTCTATTATCTATATATATATAAGAAATGTCTTTTACCCAATACGGGATACCTTCTAGTACTTATAATTTTTCTTTTTAAAAACTTGTAACGATTAGTTGATTTATATAATTTTCTAAGTTAGAATCTTATCATGTAATATTAGTTAAAAAAATATTACATTAAAATCACCTGATTGATATAACGTATCAAAAAAAAAATTATAAATGTTCGTATAAAGGGAGTGTCGGATATCAATCCCTCATATAGGGTAGGTATATCCACATATAACTATATGCTAGGTGATTTTATCAATTGTATTCCTAACGCCAGCAACAATAGAAACTATTTACGCATTATGAATTGCCAGGGCCTGGTAGCTAAGGCAACAAGAATTTACTTAGTTATACACTCCCATTTGTTTCGATCAATAAACAAGAACTGCTGATAGAGATCATGAAGCTATTAAGTTTAATCGTTTGCTTCCTTCTTCTTTTCAATTCATCTCTTGTCTGGCACGCATTTTTTTCATGAAAGTTTAATCAACTGTAAAATGGATAATTAAGCATGCGTTTAGACCAATAATTCAAATCATACAGTTACAATTCAATTTTTATCCATAACTTTGCATAGACAAGTCTAAGTGATATATATGTAATTTTTAAATTGCATAGAATTTTGAGATGAACAAAACAAGCTCCATATTGATATATTTTTTCCGAACATATTTTTAGTTTATATATTTTTTAACTAAAACAATTCAAGTGTCTCGATAAATGCACAATCAATCCAAACACAATTCTACAATTAAAACCTTAACACCAAACGCATGCTTAGTCGGAAAAAAACTTTTTTTTTTTTGGTAATAGATAACCTGGGAATGAAAGATTGTAAGCTCATTCTATATTTTGTTATCGTGAAGTTATATAGGAATTTCTTGTTAGGTCAGGTCTGTACGAGGATCTCGTCTAAGTTTACATGTATCATTAACTCATTCATTTTTTTCTTTTTTTAGGTCCCACTCCAATATTGACAGGGCTAAGGATGTTGATCCTTGTGAGTCTTCTTCAGTTGGGAATTATGGCCAAGCAAAAGAAGAC
Source organism: Ficus carica (assembly GCA_009761775.1). Taxonomy (NCBI): domain Eukaryota; kingdom Viridiplantae; phylum Streptophyta; class Magnoliopsida; order Rosales; family Moraceae; genus Ficus; species Ficus carica. Next base: position 4,432,926 of record CM019741.1, on the reverse strand, counting down.
CATACTTACCCACCATCTCTTTATTTCACCGTGGTAGTTCCCACAACCCACGTGATTTTGGACATTCTGATGTCTTAAATTCGCCAAATGCACATGTTCATCCTGGTCCGTAAACAATATTACCTCTGCAAAGGAATTAAATTTCATTATAGCAAGGGAAAAAGAAGTAGTGCTTTCACGATTCTACTTGTAATATTTTTTAAAAAAGAAAAAGAAAAGTTCTAGTGTGCGTTTATTAAACCGCAAAAGAATATATATAATATGAAATGCGATAGGGTTAGAACGGAAATTAAATAATGAGAAGCAGAATCATTGATTCTCTTTATAGTGTTTACTTGTCTAGTAAAATAATGTAATAGAAAATAGTTTTATTCCATTTTTAGTGTTTACTAAATTCAGTAATTATTGATACCCTTTTTTTTTGCTTTTTCCACATTTTTTTTAACAAATTTTATTGTTATTGAATTACCCTCATATAAAATAAACTTAAATGGAAAAGTTAAAAAAAAAAAAAATAGTATTCACACACTTCATCTTAAATTTGAGAATAAATATTAATCAAAATCATCGGGTAAAAAAAAAAAGAATTGCCAACATCTCAAATAAATTCACTTGAAATAAAAGCTCTAAGTTTGGATTTGTGGATGATGATTTTGTTCACTACTCTTATAATATCGAAAGAATTGATTTTTGTCCTTGCTTTTCTTCTACTTTTTATAAGGCAGGGCTTGGGATTTTGCTACTTCAACCTCTCCTTTTATTATAAAATTATATGCTCAAATAAAAAAAAATAAAAAAACGATAAATAAGGAGGGTAATTAAAAAAAAAAAAAAAAAAAAAAAGAAGAAGAAAAAAAGTTGTGGTCGAAAGGAATGGGAAAGTGTGTGTTTGTGTGTGTGTGTTTGAAGTTTGGTTTTGGCATCTTGTTTTCTCTTCAAGTCTGGTATCTTTTAAAACATAATGAATAGCATCAATTGAAAAAAAAAGAAAAAAGAAAAAAAGAATAGCGGAAGAAGAAGAAGAAGAAGAAGAAGAAGAAGAAGGAGATAACAACGAGGATTATTATATGACACAGTTAAATATGCTTCATATATATATTGGTGAATTTTCATTTGGTAGTGTCCCTTCGGATGTACTTAGTAATGCTTCTTACTGGTCCCCTCTTCGTTAATCGAGGGGAGCCTAAGGCTGTTGTTTTCTCTTGTGTAATACAGCTTCGTTTCCAACAAACTAAAAAATGCTTCATATATATAAAAACTGACATTAGTACCCATTTAATAACCTTAATTCCATCAATCTAATAGCTAAAATATCTTTTTATACAATCAAACAATTATTATTATTATTATTATTATTATTATTTCTAAACTTAAGGGTGGGGGGATTCGAACTCTACATCTTTTGGTAAAGTCAAGTGTGGAATTACCATTAAATCATGCATGCAACCACAAAATCAAACAATTAATGATACATAAGAACTTATAAAAAATATATAAGTAAATTTAGTAAAGTTAAACTCATCAATATAATTACTATAATATTTTTGTTATACAATCAAGCAATTATTGGCGTATGAGAAATTATTAAGAGTTTATATAAGTGAATTTGTTTTTTGTTTTTTTTTTGTTTTTCCTTTAGACAAGAAATCAATACCAATCATAAGAACTGAAATTCTCTTTTTGCATTCCTTATATTTTCTTTGAGTCAACTAAACTTTCATTTCTCATTTTATAAGTAAACACAATTCTTTCCATGTGCAATAAACGCGCATCCAAAGTAAGTGAAGTTGTCCTAAAGCTTCTTATTGTTTTCAGAAAATTTTAACAATTGAAGTGAATGTGGATTCATCTGCGTACGTTTTAGTTGCAAGCGTGAAAAAAAATTGTATTCTCAAATAGTTTTTAAAATTCCTAGAAGTCCGAAAGGAGTTTATATCCATGCTTTTCTACGGCTGAAAGTAGAGTATATTATTATATGTGTTGTTAGTCAGACCATACAGTCACTAAATTGAGATGAAATAAAAGTAGCTAAACAGTGGGCTGCAACATTTCTCTTTTCGGGGGACGTAACAATTATCGTCACTGTGAGCAAGCAACAAGACATTTCTAATGTCTTCTATGATGGGAGCCTCGAGCGCTTGAGGAGCTGGAGATTGGATAACCCGAACAACGTTAATAGCATATCTGACTCGAGAATCCACTTTAGTAGGCTAGAGAAACAGTGAAAAAAGTCCCCTCCCTCCCGAGCTGCTAGACATTATGCCTCATGAGGGGAAAAGATGCCCATTATGCATTTGCAGCTAGCATGTAAAAACCACCCCTTCTTTATCCCTAATCACCACACCAACCCCAGCAAAATTGAGGTTTTGTTTAACGATTTATTTTTATAGTTGCTTCTTCCTTGTTTTGTAGGTTTTTTATTTTTTGATTTTTTTCTGGTTTTAGTTATGTTCTTTTTTGTTTTAGGTATTTGTAAGTTTTTTTTTATTTCTAAATAAATTTTTTATTTATAAAAAGTTACTTATATTTAAGGCGGTCCACGGTGGGATTGTTAGTGCGCATTAACCGGTTTCTACAAATTAATAAAGAAAAATAAATAAAATCACAGCATATATATAGTGGCTAATTATGCTTATTAAGTAGGAGGCTTGGTATAGGGCAGATTTTCTAGTGAATGTATCTAATTGGATTTGTTCAAGAAAACCTTTCATGTTATTTATCCACTTTCTATTTATATATATATATATATATATATATATAGTGGCTATACCTATGCAACAAGTGATGCGATACATTTTATGTTAGAAATTCTATTATATATATAAGAAATGTTTTTTTATCAGATATTGGATATATCTGGCACTTGCAATTTTCTGTTTAGAAAGTTGTAATGATTAGTTAATTTATATGTAATTTTCTATTTAAAACATTGTCACATGATACTAATTAAAAAAAAATGTTATATTAAAATCACCTATTTGATATAAACGTATCACAAAAAAAGTTATAAATACCATATAGAGAGGGTGTCGGATAACAGTCCCTCTTATACTGAGAAGGTTTCCACAAAAATGGTATGTGATTTTATCGATTGTAATCATAACAACAACAAAAATGAATAGTATTTACGCATTATGAATTGCCTAGGCCTAGTAGCTATAGACAATAATAATTTACTTACATAAACACTTCCAATTTGTTTCGATCACCAAACAAGAACTGGTGATAGAGATCATGAAGCTACTATGTTTAATCTTCTGCTTCATTCTTCTTTTCAATTCATCTATTGTCTGGTACGTATTTCTTTCATGGAAATTTAATTAACTGTAAATAGATAATTAAGATGGGATACAATGTTTTTTTTTTTTATTTATTTTTATTTTTAAGATTTAAGAGTGAAATATTTAAACTAATTTTATAATATATTGGGTGGAGTTATATATGAATTCTTGTTAAGTTATATCTGTATGATGATCTCGTCTAAGTTTACAAGTATCATTAATTCACTTCTTTTTATTTTTTTTGGGTCACAGGAGTAAGGATAGTGATTCTAGTGACTCTTCTTCAGTTGGGAATGTTGATGGCCAAGCAAAAGAATACCGTACTAACCGCCATCACGATATCCCACGTGATGACTTCCACAAGCCACGTGATTCTGGACGTTGTCATGACTCGAATTTGCCGAATGCACACGTTCGTCTTGGTCCCTAAACAGTACTACATATGCAAAGGAATTATATTCCAACAAAAAAGAAGTGCTTTCATGCACGATTCTACAGCTTGTAATATTGTTGGAAAAAAAAAAATTCATAAAAGAATGTAAAATAATGTAATAATAAATGTTATAAGATTAGAATGGAAAATAGAATAATGATTAGGAATGTAATAATAAATGTTATAAGATTAGAATGGAAAATAGAATAATGATTAGGAGAATCATAAATGTTTACTAGCTTGTCTGGGTATAACATGAAGTAATTTCATTTTCTCTTTAGTATTTATTAAATTTAATAAGGGATGTCCATCGACATACCTCATCTTAGAGGAACAAATTTTAACTTCTAGAAAAGTCAGGTTATCGGCTTGTTGACTGACAAAATATTAATGGTTAGAGAAAACTAATGTTTTAGTTAATACATTACCATTTATAATGATTTAATCAATGAGTTTCCACATTAAACAATTATGAGAAAATTAGTCAAATAATCACAATTTTTTTATCACTTGACCAACATGACACAAACTCCTCAATCTTGACTAACATGATACAAATTTTAATTTAATTTTGTGTCATATTGGTCTAATGTTGCTTTTTTGTGTCATGTTGATGCGTGGTCATTAAATTTATGTTATTCAGGTACTTTCCCCAACAATTATTGCATTTTGCGTTGATTTTTCCAGTGGGAGTGTTAGAGCACCATTAGCCTAAACGGGATTCGTTCAACTTTTAAATTATGATTTAAAGATGTTTTGAGGTAGGAGAATATGAGTCGACTTCTTGTATTGGTCCATCTCTTTGGATTATAAGCCAAGGTAGATCTATTTTAAGTCTTTTGATGCTTTATGCCACTTGTCGTTTTATTTTGCATTTGGTTCAATGGTTGAAACTAAACTTTTTGGATTGGATTTGTTTGATTTTTAAAAAACTAGTTAAAATTTCTGTTGAACTTTTAGGAAAAAAAAAAAAAAAATTTTGTTGAAAAAGTTTAGTTTGAAATAGTATTTCCAAATAAAGGCAATTTTCCATTGTTGTTACTAGTTGTTCGTTTTGTGCCTGTTGCTTTATAAAGCTAACTCTTATTTTGGTGTCATTTTCTGTGGAGTATACAGTGGTCATTTGATTGCTCTGTAAAGGACATACTTGAAAATTTGAGATATTAATATCAGAATGGGTTTCTCTCTTATTTTGGGGTTTTCCCCTTAGTCATGGATCTGGCTTGATTTTTTCCCAGTCCGCTGCATTATATTTACAAAATTAAATATAAAATCACACATTGTCCAATCTATACACACACACACACACACACATATATATATATATCAAATATTAGTTATTAGTATCATGATAGATATACTAAATGCATATTGTAGTGGCTCAACATAGTTCACTAAATTCCTACTTTTGAAGGCACTTATGGTTGATATATCTCGTGAGATACCAAAATAATAATAACAATAACAATAATATTAATATAAATATACATAATGGGAAAGGATTAAGAGTACTCGCAACAAATTGCAATAATTTTACGTGACCATGCCACTTATATGCTTTGTGATTTGATTGATATTTGTCAACTAGTAACAGTAACAGTGAATAGTACAACATTTAAGCATTATAAATTAGTTGGTTTAATTTACATATATAAAAGATATTAGTAAGAAATAGTTTCACAAACACTTCCAATTATAGAACAATCCACGAGAAGGATCACCATGAGGCTACCATGGTCAAATATCTTAGGCTTATTGGTTTTCTTCCTTCTGCTTTTCAGTCAGATCTGGTACGTACTTCAATTACATGGTTAGTTGATGGATTACATTTATTTTATTTTATGGTGTCGATCAGGAGAAAAATTCCCGACACCGTGTTGGGAATACGATAATTTGTATGTTTTATGTTGGAATTTGTAAATTTTGTAACAAAAACTCATATATTTTTAAGAGAATGTCATTACTTGTATATCTAAACGATAAAATTGCGAACTTTAAACGTTGAAGTTCTGAACTTTACAATAACAGGGCGAAGAATATTTACGAGTCTGATTACGATGGAATTGGTGTTAATCCCAGCCACGAGCCACGTGTTAGGAAAAGGGGCAAGTTTCCGTGGCCGCCGCCAATCGTTAATGATCCTGCTCATCAATAAACAGTACTTTTGTAAGGGAGACTTCCAGTAGTACATTATGTTCTACAAACTATATATATATATATATATATAGAATTAAATGTACTGACATTATACATAATATATAACTATATGAAAGGACATCTAAGATGCAAGCCTCATGTCGAAGAATATTAGAGAGAGAGAATTAGTCAAATAGCTACTTTTTCTCATCATTCAATGTGACATAAAATTCTCTCTTAATAAATAGAACAAAAAATTTAGTTTAATTTTTCTATCATATTAGTTTTGTATCAAATTTTTGTATCATATTAATACAATGATCTTTAAATTTATGTCATACATGTGTTTTTCTCTTTAATAAGGTTGAGTTGAACTATAGCAACTTTTTTAAAATAGGGATTTATAGCTAAATACTCCTTTTTTTTTTTTTTTAAGAAGTTTTTAAAATAAATGACCGAAGTTTTTAAAAATGAGTTAAAATGTCATTTTTTTTTCTAAAATGATTAATCAATTTTCTTAAATAATTAATCGGTAATTGACCGCATAATAGTCATTCAGTGATTAACCATAACATAAATCATTAAATTTCATAGTCAATCACTAATTGACCATTAGTCAATCATCAATTTTCATAGTCAATCATTGATTGACCAAATCTGAAAAATGACAAACGATAATTTTCCTAAAATATATATATATATATATATATATATTTAGGACATCTATTAGATTAGTTGATTAAAAAAGGTCATCCAGCTTGATGTTCCTTTAAAATATTATAGAAGTAGCAGATTTTGTAAATTTGCTCTACAAGTATGGTCAATTTTACCCTTTAAATATTATATTTATCTGTTATCTCTCTCTCTCTTTTTATTTTTATTTTAATTTATTTACGGATTTCAATTTATATTTATTTTCGGATTTAAAATCAATCTTTTTTTGTAACTGTTTCCAGAGTTGCACAATTATGTGTAATAACAAAACAGTAAAACAATGGTATGTGATTTTGAAAATCAAACGTAAAAAAAGGATGACAAAAATGACATGGACATATCAATAATGATCACAAATCAGAGAAAACATGATTTTAGAATACTCATTGTACAATATGAGATGAATATAGTGAAAGAAAAGACGAAAATAAAATGATGTGAAGTCAATATGCAAGGGTCAATACATAATCAAACAATGACATTACAAGAGAGAATTTTTGGGAATGCGATCATGAGAGAAAAAGTGAGTTTATGAGGAATGAGTTATGTGATTTTTCTGTAACCTTTCTTCATAATATAGTAAAAAGTAGATTTGCTTTGCGATTGACAAATCAAGACCTTGTTATTCCAAATTCAATAACCCGTTAGTTGTCTTTTTAATAATGTTATGAATCATTTAAACGTATGTTAACGAAAAGGATAATTTCACATTCTTTAAAAGAGTTTGGGGGAGCTTTTAGCAAAAAAAAAAAAAGTTTGGGACCAATTGAAATTTCATAAAATGGGAAATGATCCAATTCCAGAGAGGAATCTAAGAAAAATAAAAAACAAAAAACAAAAAACAAAAGAAGTGATAAAGAAAAATGCAACTAAAACGAGAGGTCTTGAGGATATCTCCCTCCCGACAGGAATGAAGCCAAATAGGAGGCAAAGAAAACAAAAAAAATTCAGGAAAGATTAAGTTCTTTCCAGAATCCTTCTTAGGTAGTAGCTACTGGTAGGCAGTAGCACGATAGAAGAAATTTGATCAACACTCCTTATACATAATAATTAATAATTTTTAAGAGAAAATTACCTAATTAACCATAATTTTTTTATCTATTGACCAACATAATACAAATTTTTCATCTTAACCAACATAACACAAATTTTAGTTTACTTTAGTTTAATTTTGTATCATATTGATCTAATATTACTATCTTGTGTCATGTTGGTACAATGATCTTTAAATTTGTACCATTTAGGTTACTTTCCTCATAATTAAATGGGCATTAAAGACTAGTTGCAGGCATAGTTTAACGGTGACTCCACATCTAACTACATCATAATATGTAGAATTCGAATCTCCCTATCTCCAAATTAGGGAGAAAAAAAGATAATTACTCCAGTAAAAATTGTCATCTTACGTGGCACAATATTTGGCAGCAATTCCTACGAAAACTGATGTAAAACATGATTTAACAAATTACATCAAAAAATGATATAAGAAAGAAATAGATCAACATCTAATGAGACAAGACTATTTCTTATTTTACAACCTTTTCTACTAAGAGCTCTAAGTTACTAAAATGAATTTTTTTTAGGTGAAACCGTTAATTTAATTCTAATTTTGAAATATCAAAACATACATAATGTCTCAGCATCAACAGTACAGAATCAACATAGAATAAATCACAAAACATGAAATAAACTAAATTAGTCAAAAAGTGGGTTACATCATTCTCGTAACGAGAGGTGTAACTAACATTTTCACTGTTGGCTTAATTAATAGCATGTTGAATATCCGCTACAATATATGATTCTTGCGAATGCGGTGTCGATCGGTCTCTGAATAGGTCGAATCATATTTGGTAAAAAAAAAAAAAAAGGAGTTAAGGTTGAGCCAAACACGTTGAAATGACTGGAGTAAATGCCAAATAGCACACTTTTGCCAAACTTCCCCTGCTGCTACAGAACCCCAAAAGACATGACCAACATCCTCCAAACCTTCCTTACACCGAGGACAGGGGCGTGATCAATTAATACCTCTTTTACCAAGAAGTTCCCACGAAAAGCACGCCAGAGGTGGAATTTGATTTTGTTTGGGATCCGAAGTCTCCACAGCCTTCTCCACCAGAAATGGTCATCCCTCCTACAGGAGCTACTAGCCACCAATCTACTCTCCATATCCAGTTTATAGCCCGACGACCTAACTGAATAGGGTTTCTGTAAGAGTTTGGTAACCCGAATTCTATTTGACCTGACCCGAAAAACTCGTGGTACAACATATGTAGTGGAGCTTTAATTATGAGAATTTTTTTTTGGTCTTTGTGGTGGAAACGGAGGGATCGGGCTGATTGACGATTCAGAGTTTGGGTATATATGATGTAGTTTTAGAGTTTCATTATTTTCGTTCTTTTTGCTATAGCCGTTCCTTTTGTACCGATCTTTGATTTTAATGGATTTCTTCTCTTCTGTCCGTGGTTTTCCCTGATCTAAGGTGTTACATGTAAATCTGTATATTCTTATTTTTCGTGTTTCTGTTGCCTATTCTCGTTCCTTAATTTCGTAACAATCCCTTATCATCGAAATGCCAAACAATCATATCTCCCCAGCCCCAATCGCTCAATGGGATTCTATAGATGACTTCCTTATCAACATCCAAAGACTTTCCTCTATAAGATCCCGTCTCCAATCCCCGTCAACAATCAACTCCGATACCCTCCAATTTTCCATCTCCGAAGACGGCCGAGTGATTGGTTTGAAGGTACGTAGATGGTCTAGGTATCCTAGATTCATCAAAGACTTTTTTTGTTTTTTTTCCTTGGACTCCTCATCATATTTTTTGATTAATTTTTTTCCTTTAAATATCAAGTTACACCAATTTATCTCGAAACACGAAGCCACAACTTCCAAGCAAGTGCATACATTGATTGCTGAAGGTTAGAACATATTCTTTGCTTTAAGACTTTGATTTTCAGAAGATTATGTATCGTCATCATCTTCCATATCCATCTTTGATTGTCTTATCGAGCGCCCTGATCCTTTTTTCGCTCGCGTTTAGATTTTCCTCCTCTTTTGTCGACCTACGTAGGTCGTAGCTGCAAACGTCTACAAGACTTCATTAAAAATTGCATATCTGTTCATCTCATCGTGAGAGAAAGGAAGATCACTTCTTAGGCAGTAGATTCCTTCATGGGAGTGTTCGGAATTTTTTGAGACTGAGGGTGGGAGATGAACAACCATCTGCCTCTTCTTAGACTTTCCCAGGTGTAAAATTATCAGATGTTGTATGACCAAGTTAATTAAAAATCAAACTTGTAACTAATTCAATTCTCTCGATATTTAGGAGATCATGTTTTGTCTTTTCCTCTTCTTCTTCTTCTCTTCTTCTTCTTCTTCTTCTTCTTCTTCGTTTTTTATTTTATTTTTTAAATAAATAATGCCATTAATTTACTAGGAAAGTAGATGCAATTGCTCTAATTGTTGTTACATAAGTTTGGGATTCGAAAGTGAAATTGACAAAATCTTAACGATTATTTTTAGTTGCTTCTTCCTTGTTTTGATGGTTTATATATATATATATATATATATATTTTTTTTGGTTTTAGTTATGTTCTTTTTGTTTTAGGTTTGTAAGTTTTTTTTTTTAATTATAAATTGATTTTTAATTTATTAAAAGTTACTTTTGTTAAGGCGGTCCACGGTTTTAGTGCGCATTATTAACCAGTTTCTACAAATAATAAATAAATATGTAAATCACTTATAGTCGAATAAATATATATCATAATGGAAAAAAAATACACTCGATGCATGTATATATATATAGAGTGGTGCCTAATTATGCTTGTTGAGTGGTAAGCATGGCATGGGGCAGATTTTCTAGTGGATGTATCTAATTGGATTTGTTACCTTTCATGTTTTATATATATATATATATATATATATAGTGGCTATCCTATGCAACAAGTGATACGACATTTTATATACCATTGGTAGTGGGTTGGTGGTAAAGAAGATCTATTTTGAACATTTATTTTTATCAGGTGTAAGGTTCAAGCTGTGATACACGTTGAGTTTAATCTTCATGTACTATATGTTCTTAAATCCTGGAGTCTGTTTACTATGAAGATCTGCGGTTCAGGTTCCTTATATCCCATCGGTATGATTAGTGGGCTCACCTAATGACCACTAGGGTATAAGTCGTGACCCACGCAGAGTCTAGCTTTTGACAATACTTTGAAAATATTATGTACTATTTGCCCTTGAAGTTTGAGGTCTACTACTGTGAAGACCTAAAATCAGATTTCTTGTCATCCCATCGATGTAATAGTGAGCTCACCCTATAACCATTGGGGTGAAGGCGTTAAGACACTATTGATCCTTCTGTGAAAAAAAAAAAAAAACGTACAACATTTTTTTATTAACAAATTCTATTTTGTGTGTGTGGTGTGTGTGTGTGTATACATATAGTGGAAGGTTTCCACATATACGCTAGGCCATTTATGGGTTGTAATCATAACGATAGCAATAAGAATTTCCTGGTCCTAGTGCTAAGGCAACAAGAATTTACTTATTTAACGCTTCAAATTTGTTTCGATCAATAAACAATAACTTCTGATAGAGATTATGAAGCTACTATGTTTAATCTTTTGCTTCCTTCTTCTTTCAATTCATCTCTTGTCTGGTTCCTTTTTCTTTTCTTTTTTTAATGGAACTTTAATTATTCTTTGCTGCAAAATGGATCATTAACTCGAGATATGTAACGACCCGCCTAGCACAGGCCGTTACCGTACATACATACATATCGTATATTTCGTACTTACTTATTTGATGCAAACAGCGAAATTTTTTTTTTTTTTTTTTATACAGTGTGACACACACACACGAAGTCGTTACGTAAGATATAACAAATATTAATTAAAGTCGTTTGGCGTATCTTAACTTGAAAAGCATAAATAAAATAAATTCAAAACGCGTAGCGGTTCTATAATTCCCACGGTTCACAGTCCGCCAAGCCTCGCCCCTCCATCTTGCATCAGCAATTGCTAGCAGGTTGTTTACCTACAGCATAGACGTAAGACAGTGAGCTTTCGCTCAGCAAGTACAACTATCCTATACCGCGACACAACGCAATATGACACACATACATAGCATAATTTAATCATTGCATACATCATATAGTTTAACATATCATAACATAGCGTAACTTATCATACATATGCATGAGCCACTTATGCTTTCTTATGCTTTCTTATTATTCATAATTTGCTTTCTTAGCTTATCTTAACATATGGGCCCCATAGGTGTCAGTACCGGGCGCAACTATGAATTGGTTGGGGTGGCCATTCCATTTCCAACACAATCCATAGTCCAACCCGACCTAACGCGGGTCGGTACGACACAGGCAATTTGCTTGCCATCATAACATTCTTTATCTTGTACTTGGTCTCATTCTTAGTTAATTAGTGAACTGCTTCGTGATGTTCCACATAATTAAATCTAGCATATTTTAGTCTTAACATGTTTCTAACATTTTTCATAACACTTTCCTTAGCATATTACATTTTACTTTTCATAACATAGTTTATAACATTTCATAAAGCATAGCATATAATCATAACATTTTGTAACATTTCCTAAATCCTAACATATAACTTTTATAGCACATTAAACATGTAACACTTCATCACCATAGCACTTAACAATTTCATACTTAGGCAAGTATACACAACAAAGCCTATGCTGTAGGCGGAGTTGTACTTACCTTGTTCGTGTATGTTGTGTCCAAAGTTGAGCTGACCCTCGTCAGGACACTGTCGGATATTATATTCTGTAATTGAACAGAAGTAAGGGTTAGAAATGTTGGTAGTATAACCAACACTCTTATATAACCTTAGTTATATGCCCTTACTTATTTTTACATTATCCTACTTGGTTACATTGAGTAACCCTAGGGTTTAAATCTATTCTAATCGGATTATTTTAACTTAGGTTTCAAAATCTTATTTCCTTAGAAAGAAAAACCTTAGGTTTAGGTATAAAATCCTTTTTGTTTAACTTTGAAAACTAAAAATCTTAAAATGAGACGTATAAAATTATTGACTATTGGAAACTACCTTTGGAACAGTTTCACAATGTCAATTATTAGTGTAACTGCGAAATTACCCTTTTTTCTGTGTTGATTTTAGAAATCCTGTACAGGATTTTCCATATTTCCTGTACCGTTTTCGAAATCCATTTTCATTTTAAAATCAAAGCTGATTCTGAACAACTTGTCTTCACGAAAGTTTTAGATATTAAAAATTCCTACAACTTTCGTGTTTTAAGTAAAACCTAGTTCGGACGTTTTCTTTGTCAAATACCCTGTGGAACCAATCCTGGCCGTGCAGGGGTCCTGGGCACTTCAGGCTCGGGTTTTGTTAAAAACCGAGGCCATTGGAGCCTCATTTTGCAATCCGTCCGCGTTGTCCACTAGGAAAAATTCTTCTTAACAACTTTCGTGTTTTGAGTTTTTCCAGATTCGGCCTCTAAAGGCCTCAAAAACTGTTTTTCCCGAAACTGGCCAATTCTACCCGAGTTGTCAGTTTTCGGTTTCAATTTTCGTTTACGTTCCTATAACGTTCACCCTACCTCAACCGAACTCAGCGGGAGCCTAAATCAGTCATGCATCACGTTTCTAACGTCCCAATTTTCAACATGCAAGCCAATATTAGAATCATACAACCAATCATAAAACCCTAATCAATAACACAAGCACCTAACATGCATATTCTTTGCAACCACCAACAAACCCTAACCCTATCAAGCACAAACCCTAAATTTTTTTAACTAAGCAGCAATAACAATGAGCTTAAGCTCTTACAAACCTTGCTTAAAAATACATTTAAATTTCTCAAATGAAATTTAAATGGAAAGCTTAAAGGTTTAGTAAATTTTTACCTCACTTTTGGTCCAATTTGGACTTGGATTTCTTCCCCTTTTTCCTTTCACTAGCTGCTGACCTTGCTTGGCTAATGGGGTCCAAATTTTTCCCGCCTTCCTTCCCTTGAATTTCCGGCCACCAACTTGCTCAAAATTCCGGCCAAATGCTCCAAAATCCGGCCAAAATCTTGGCTTGGTTTTCCTTGCTTTCTCCTCCCTATAACCGGCCTTCTTGGCCAAGATGAGCACCAAAATTTGTTGAGGCTCTAGCTTGAGGTTCTAGATAAGAATCCAACACTCAAAACCCCTAATCACACTTAGTTCTTAGAATTTTTTTCTCACCTCTCTCTTGCTACATACAACCGGCCACCTCTAGGAAATTGGGTGCCAAAATTTCCAAACTTTTTTTCCTTGCTTTCCCTTCACAAAAGCCGACCCTCTCACTCTCTATTTCCTAGATCTTGGCTGAAATTCCTCTCCTTTCTTCACTCCCTCAAATCCGGTTTGTTCAAGGAAGAAAATGGCAAGAGTTGGTTGCTTTTTCTCATTTTTTTGAATTATGAACACCTCTATTTATAGAGGTTGGAAGTCTTTAAAATTGCACAAACTAGTCCTCAAAAATCAGAAATTGGACATTAAGGGGGGTAATGTGGCCGGCCAACCTTGGCTGATCTCTAGCTAATTACTTTCCAAGTTTTAAATAATTAATAAGATGATGTAATAATTCATAAAGTAAATGAGGTAAGCACTCTAATGCTTTGTTTGGTTAAACTTCTATTATACAGTCCATTCTTATAATTAACACAGGTATTTCCAATACTGGATTTAATTATACGCAGTATTGATATTCGAACTGCAGTCCAAAATTCATCTGTGTAAAACCGAACTGTATAAAAATTTTCTCATAACTTGGAACTACTTGGCCCAAGTCATTCTAATTATTGTGCTTGATTTTCTATGGTGGTTTTGAATCCTAAACATATCATTTTAATCATAAAAATGACTTTATGCAGTACAATTCTATACTGCGAATTATTGAATTGTACAGCCTTTTCTTTAACTTTAGGGTCAATCTTTGGCTTTCTCGTCCGCCATTGATTTTCTTGTCAACCGCTGACTTTCCCGTCAAGTTTTTGACCCTCGTGGTCAACAGTGACTTTTTGGTCAACCGTCGACGTTTTCGGTCAAACTTTGACCAACATGAAAATTCTGGTGATTTTGCTCCTTTTCGCCTAAAAGGTCATTTGCTTGATTAAGCAATCATTTTCGAGTCTTATAAAATTATAAAAACTCACAAAAACGAAATAAAAACCCTTAACCGGCTTTTTCATGCATACCTTCATAATTTGTACAAATTCCTTAAAACAAAAGAAATTGTATATTGCGGAAATACTTGGTATTACAATCTACCCCCTTAAAAATTTTCGTCCTCGAAAATTAGAACAAACTGGGGTAGTTCTTTCTCATTTCCTCTTCTAATTCCCAGGGTGGCCTCTTCAACCTTGTGGTTTCGCCATAATACTTTAACCATGGGAATTGTCCTATTTCGTAAGACCTTCTCTTCCCTATCTATGATCCGTACGGGTTTTTCCTTCATATGTCAAGTCCGTTTGAACCTCTACTGGTTCCTGGCTGAGCCACATGGGAAGGGTCTGATACATATTTCTTGAGCATCGAGACATGGAATACGTTGTGCATTGATGCTAATTCTGGCGGTAGGGCAAGTTTGTAGGCTACTTTCCCGATCCTCTCGAGAATCTCGAACGGTCCCTGTATACCTTGGGCTAAGCTTCCCTTCTTGCCAAAGCGCATTACTCCCTTCATAGGAGCCAATTTTGATGAATACCGCGTCACCGACTTGGAATTCCAAAGGCCTTCTACGCTTGTCAGCTTAACTCTTCTGACGACTAAAAGCCACATCAAGCCTTTGTTTAATCTTCTTAATATCCTCTGAAGTCTTTTTGATGAAATCCGTGGTTAGTAGCTGTTTTTGTCCCACTTCTTGCCAATGAATCGGGGATCGACATTTCTTCCATACAGTGCTTCGAACGGAGCCATTACCGATTGATGCGTGATAACTGTTGTTGTATGAAAATTCGATCAACGGCAGCTTCTGATCCCAGTTTCCATTGAAATCCAGAACGCACGATCTCAACACTATCTTCTAGTGTTTGGATGGTTCGTTCTGACTGGCCATCAGTTTTGGGGGGTGAAATGCTTGTACTGAGCTTCAATCTCGACCCCATAGCATTATGCACACTTGTCCAAAATCGAGAAGTGAACCGCCCATCACGATCTGAGATGATCGATTTTGGCCACTCCGTGCAGTCTAACAACCTGGGAAACGTAGACTTCAGCCAATTTCTCCACTGAAAAGGTGGCTTTGATAGCGATAAAGTGGGCTGATTTGGTTAATCTATCAACAATGATCCAAATATGTCGTTCCCACTTGCAGTCCTGGGTAGTCCCACAATAAAATCCATGGTAATTTGCTCCCATTTCCATTCAGGAAGCTCTATTTTCTGCAATTCCCTCCAGGACATCGATGTTCTGCCTTAACTTTCTGACAAGTTAGGCATTTTGACACATATTCTGCTATCTCGTTCTTCATGCTCGGCCACCAGAAATTTTCTCGGAGGTCTTTGTACATCTTGAAAGCTCCTGGATGTACTGAATACGGTGTCTTATGTGCCTCAGACAGTATCTGATCCTTCCGAAATTCAAAATTAGGGACACAAACTCTTTCCTGAGTACGTAACACCATCCGCAGAGGTCTTGAATTCTTTATTCTTCCCGTTAAAAAGCTGGGCCTTTATCAAAAAGGGATCCTTTCCTTGATGATTCTTGATGGACTCCAATAAATTTGACTGAAGAGTCAAAGAAGATAATCTTCCCGTTAATAACTCCAAGTTGAACTCAGAAATTTCTCTTTGTAGAGGCTTAGGAAAAATTTCAATAGACATTAGCATCCCGGATGACTTCCTGCTTAGAGCATCTGCTACCTTGTTTGCTTTACCAGGATGGTAAGGATTTCGCAATCATAATCCTTTACAAGCTCTAGCCATCTACGATGCCTCATGTTAAGCTCTTTCTGAGTAAAAATGTACTTGAGGCTTTGGTGATCTGTATAAATTCGCATTTATTCCCGTATAAATAATGCCTCCAGATCTTGAGTGCGAAGACTACCGCTGCAAGTTCCAAATCATGTGTAGGGTAGTTCCTTTCATGATCTTTCAACTGTCGGGAAGCATAAGCGACCACTTTTCCATGTTGCATTAGAACCGCTCCAAGCCCCGTTTTGGAAGCGTCACTGTAGATTACGAAGTTTCCCGCATCTACGTCTGGAATTATCAACACTGGAGCTTTCGTCAGTTGCTTCTTGAGCTCTTGAAAATTTCTTCACATTTCGACGTCCAATCAAACTCTTCCCTTTCGAGTAAGGGCAGTGAGAGGTGCTGCGATTTTTGAAAATCCCTCAACAAATCGTCGATAATAACCAGCCAATCCAAGGAAACTCCTAATTTCCGTAACATTTCTGGGTCTGGGCCAAGTACTAACCGCTTCTACCTTAGCAGGATCAACGGAAATTCCTTCTTTTGACACAACATGCCCCAAGAAATGTACCTTTTCCAGTCAAAATTCACATTTAGTGAACTTGGCATACAGCTGATGTCGTCTTAGCGTTCCATTACCGTTCTCAGATGTTGCTCATGTTCCTCCTGGGACCTTGAATAAATCAAAATATCGTCAATAAAGACAATGACGAACTTATCCAAATATTCCTTGAATACCCGGTTCATAAGGTCCATAAAAGCAGCTGGGGCGTTGGTCAGTCCAAACGGCATAACTAAAAATTCATAGTGTCCATAGCGCGTACGGAAAGCCGTTTTGGAGACATCTAATTCCTTGATCCTAAGCTGGTGATAACCTGATCGCAGATCGACCTTTGAGAATACCACTGCTCCCTCTGAGCTGATCAAAGAGATCGTCTATCCTCGGAAGGGGATACTTGTTCTTGATTGTGATCTTGTTCAGCTCCCGGTAGTTGATGCACATGCGTAGCGATCCATCCTTTTTCTTTACAAAACAAAACTGGTGCTCCCCACGGAGAGTGACTCTGTCGGATGAATCCCTTGTCGAGCAACTCTTGTAACTGTACTTGAAGTTCTCTAAGTTCCGCAGGTGCCATGCGATAAGGTGCTTTTGATATCGGAACAGCTCCAGGTAGTAACTCGATCCCAAACGAGATTTCACGCTCTGGCGGGAGCCCTGGCAGATCTTTCGGAAAGACATCCACATATTCCCTTATAATAGGGCGTCTTCTGGCGTTAGCTCCATCTCTCTATCCTTATCCATCATGTTAGCTAAGTACCCTTGACAGCCATTAGCTAACATTTTCCAAGCCTTCATTGCCGTGACCAGTCTGGTGGCTGAATTCCGAGACTGTCCGTAAAAACTGAACTCCTCCTCACCACAGGGACTAAAAGTTACACAACGCTTTCGGCAGTCGATCTTGGTGTTGTATTTACCCAAGAAGTCCATCCCTAAGATCACATCGAAATCCTGAAGCTTGATTGCGATGAGATCTACATGCAATTCTCTGCCACAGATATCCACGGGAATATTCCGTATCCAGAAATTGGACCACAAAATTTCTCCGGATGGCAAAGAAGTTCTAAAGGGTTGTTCTAATTTATCCACACCTCTTCCTAACTTCTGGGCGAACTCCAAGGATACAAACGAATGGGTGGCACCAGAATCAAATAAGGCAATAGCTTCATGAGTGGCGATAGAGATCTGACCTGCCACCACATGAGAAGTCCCTGCTTCAGCATCTCCTCTTGTATAAGCAAAGATTCTGGCCTGGGGTTCAGGAGCTTCCAGCCTGCCTTGGGCAATTGAAGGTCCTTCCAGCCTAGCTTGAACCGCATGCAGCTGGCTATTCACATTTCGGCTTGGACGTGGAGGGTTCTGGTTCTGGTTCTGGTTCTGGGGATTCTGATTGCAGTTTCTAGCAAAATGCCCCTCTTTGACCGCACAGATAGCAGCGTTCGTCCCCATTCTGCACACTCCCGGGTGCTTCTTTCCACACTTGGCACATTGGGGAAAGTCAGTATTGCTGCCCTCAATTCCTCTATTATTTCTCTTCGGAGGGAAATTCCTCTGTTGACCCTGACCTGAGAAATTTCCTTTTCTCTTATTCCTCCCAAACTGCTTGGAATTCTGAGCGGGACCACCTGGTCTGGCCTTTCTGGTTAGACTCGGAACTCTGGCGGGGCTGTGTCTGTTTAACTACTGCCTTCTCCTCCTTCCTGGCTTTGAAAATCTGAGCCCGTGCTTCCTTGTCCCGGTTAATCCAGTATTCCGCTCTTATTGCCCTGCTAACACAGTCGGATACCAGGGTAGGCGGGCTACTGCCTGCACTCACTTGTTTGGAGATGTCCGTGCGGAACATCTTCATCATTCGTCTGACTTTCTCCCTTTCAGTCGGAACCAGTTCCGGGCACAGACGGGCTAATTGTTCGAACTTCTGTACAGCCTCGATAACAGTCATCGATCCCTGTTGCAAGCTGGTGAACTCATCTTGCTGGGCTGTCAGTATCTGCGCATTGTAGTACATGGCACGGAATTCGGTTACAAAATCCTGCCAGTCCATGGCCAGGACATCCCGGCGCATCTGTACTGTCATCCACCAGTGTCTGGCATCTTTCCTGAGGGCAAACGAAGCGCAGAGAACCTTTTCTTGCTCAGTAAGCCGCATGAAATCCAAAATGACTTGGATATCAATCAGCCAGTTATCAGCGGCTATAGGATCAGTTGGCCCTTCGAACTCAGGTGCTTTCATACGCCTAAACCGCTCGTACAGTAAATCTTCCCGGACCGGCTGTACATTAACTTGTCCTCCAACCGGTGCCATCGGAATCTCAGCATTCCGGGGAATCTCAGGCTGAACCTCTGGAACTGAGGTACTACTGGCGGTACCTGATAGGCTGGGGGTGCTTGGTGAACGGGAGGTGGAACTTCGTCCACTTGGGGTCTCTGGTTCATCTGGGCTATCTGCTCCCGTAATCTGTTCGTTTCTTGCTGCTGTTCAAGCAGCTGCCTTTGCAAGTTTGCTACTACTGTTGCTAAATCTGGCAAGGCGGGTTTACCGGTATTGTTCGCCGTGGACATACCATCTTCTACAATTCATAAGAAAGATATATCATACTGTTAATATCTCTTTTTTCATACGTAACTTATCATATCTCAAGGGAATATTTAATATCACAAATTTATCATAGCGTTTAAAATCTTAGCATAACTCTTGTGTATCGTATCTTAACATTTAACATACATGTGCTTAACACAGCACTTCGTAAACATAACATAACTTTTCATATCATACATCCCGTGGTCGCACGGTCCTTTGTACATTTTCAAAAATACATCATATTTACCGTACTGTAAATACATGTCTATGACATCGTACTGTATATATACAGGGTCAAATATGATGGAAGTGTCTACCACTTAACCATCGTACATAGGTACAAGCCTATATCCAAAAAAATAATAAGCTGGTACAAAACAGTTTCAAAATCAAAAATATATACATAACCAGTTAGTCTAAACCTAATCTATCTATAACAACTGTGACCTCCGAAGCTACATCGGAGTCAGCGTCTCCATCATCAATCGGAATCTCCTCTGGGTCCTCCTCAAAGTCATCGCCCTCATCGAGCCAGCCTCCGAACCCTAGCTCGTGCTCGGGCTCATCGTCGTCGTCCTCATCATCGCTAGATATGACGATAATCGGAGGATCCTCTGGCTGATCCTCGTGGACGTCCATCTCATCATCACTGGCTTCGGCCTCCATCTCGGCCTCCTGTACCTGATCGGCGGCCATCGGGTCCTCTGGAGAGACAGGGCCTGGCTCATATACGGGCTCCGGCTCATCTACCGGCTCGGGCTCATATATCGGCTCGGGCTCATATACCGGCTCCGGCTCATCGACGTCGTCCGCTGGTGCCCCGGGCTCGAACAGGTGTGCATCTGCCTGCACAGCGTGATCCACGATCTCGGCATCCAGGATGTACTCGATCATGTGCTCTATCGTCATATCTAATGTGGGTGCTGAGACGTATTGTCGGATGGAGAGAGGTAGTCCGTTGCGGAGAACCACTAAAGCCTGCAGCCCCGGACTGGGTATATCCTGAGGAATGTGAGGCAGCATCGCCTCCTGAAAGCGCTGGCAATAATGGCCCATCGACTCCGCTGGATACGCGCGCCAATACTCCACATACTGATAATAACGCTCAAGGTGCATATCCTGATAAATCTCAGGATCTCGGGGTGGCGCGTCGGCTCCCTCCGCAGGTATCGGGCCATAGCGTCCGATCACTAATGAACGAAAGTGTCCCCAAGTACGCTCCGGCATCGCCTGCTCACCGAGCGTCATCCACCAGAGGCGAGCATCAGCCCTCAAACATCGACTGGCCAGCGAGACCTGTAGGCGAGCCTGGATAAGACTCGTGCGGAAGATCAACTCCATGTCATATAGCCATGCTGCTAATGACACGGTCCGTCTCGTACCGTCGAACACTAAAGGGAACGACTCGTAAAACGACGTAACTGCCTCTCGATCCTCCTCCACTCGCTCGGGGTCCATGATATCGTATCTACCATGATATAGTCACATAATAAATATTAATATATGAAAAAAAATTTGACTTACAATAATGGCGGCGATGGCAGGCTGACTGTGACACCAATTCGCAGGAAAACCGCTCTGATACCAACTCTGTAACGACCCGCCTAGCACAGGCCGTTACCATACATACATACATATCGTATATTTCGTACTTACTTATTTGATGTAAACAGCGGAAATTTTTTTTTTTTTTTTATACAGTGTGACACACACACACGAAGTCGTACGTAAGATATAACAAATATTAATTAAAGTCGTTTGGCGTATCTTAACTTGAAAAGCATAAATAAAATAAATTCAAAACGCGTAGCGGTTCTATAATTCCCACGGTTCACAGTCCGCCAAGCCTCGCCCCTCCATCTTGCATCAGCAATTGCTAGCAGGTTGTTTACCTACAGCATAGACGTAAGACAGTGAGCTTTCGCTCAGCAAGTACAACTATCCTATACCGCGACACAACGCAATATGACACACATACATAGCATAATTTAATCATTGCATACATCATATAGTTTAACATATCATAACATGCGTAACTTATCATACATATGCATGAGCCACTTATGCTTTCTTATGCTTTCTTATTATTCATAATTTGTTTTCTTAGCTTATCTTAACATATGGGCCCCATAGGTGTCAGTACCGGGCGCGCAACTATGAATTGGTTGGGGCGGCCATTCCATTTCCAACACAATCCATAGTCCAACCGACCTAACGCGGGTCGGTACGACACAGGCAATTTGCTTGCCATCATAACATTCTTTATCTTGTACTTGGTCTCATTCTTAGTTAATTAGTGAACATGCTTCGTGATGTTCCACATAATTAAATCTTAGCATATTTTAGTCTTAACATGTTTCTAACATTTTTCATAACACTTTCCTTAGCATATTACATTTTACTTTTCATAACATATTTATAACATTTCATAAAGCATAGCATATAATCATAACATTTTGTAACATTTCCTAAATCCTAACATATAACTTTTATAGCACATTAAACATGTAACACTTCATCACCCATAGCACTTAACAATTTCATACTTAGGCAAGTATACACAACAAAGCCTATGCTGTAGGCGGAGTTGTACTTACCTTGTTCGTGTATGTTGTGTCCAAAGTTGAGCTGACCCTCGTCAGGACACTGTCGGATATTATATTCTGTAATTGAACAGAAGTAAGGGTTAGAAATGTTGGTAGTATAACTAACACTCTTATATAACCTTAGTTATATGCCCTTACTTATTTTTACATTATCCTACTTGGTTACATTGAGTAACCCTAGGGTTTTAAATCTATTCTAATCGGATTATTTTTAACTTAGGTTTCAAAATCTTATTTCCTTAGAAAAGAAAACCTTAGGTTTTAGGTATAAAAATCCTTTTTGTTTAACTTTGAAAACTAAAAATCTTAAAATGAGACGTATAAAATATTGACTATTGGAAACTGCCTTTGGAACAGTTTCACAATGTCAATTATTAGTGTAACTGCGAAATTACCCTTTTTCTGTGTTGATTTTAGAAATCCTGTACAGGATTTTCCATATTTCCTGTACGTTTTCGAAATCCATTTTCATTTTAAATCAAAGCTGATTCTGAACACTTGTCTTCACGAAAGTTTAGATATTAAAAATTCCTACAACTTCGTGTTTTAAGTAAAAACCTAGTTCGGACGTTTTCTTGTCAAATACCTGTGAAACCAATCCTGGCCGTGCAGGGGTCCTGGGCACTTCAGGCTCGGGTTTTGTTAAAAACCGAGGCCATTGGAGCCTCATTTGGCAAATCCGTCCGCGTTGTCCACTAGGAAAAATTCTTCTTACACTTTCGTGTTTTGAGTTTTTCCAGATTCGGCCTCTAAAGGCCTCAAAAACTGTTTTCCGAAACTGGCCAATTATACCGAGTTGTCAGTTTCGGTTTCATTTTCGTTTACGTCCTATAACGTTCACCCTACCTCAACCGAACTCAGCGGGGAGCCTCTAAATCAGTCATGCATCACGTTTCTACGTCCAATTTTCAACATGCAAGCCAATATTAGAATCATACAACCAATCATAAAACCCTAATCAATAACACAAGCACCTAACATGCATATCTTTGCAACCACCAACAAACCCTAACCTATCAAGCACAACCCTAAATTTTTAAACTAAAGCAGCAATAACAATGAGCTTAAGCTCTTACAAACCTTGCTTAAAAATACATTTAAATTTCTCAAATGAAATTTAAATGGAAAGCTTAAAGGTTTAGTAAATTTTTACCTCACTTTTGGTCCAATTTGGACTTGGATTTCTTCCCCTTTTTCCTTTCACTAGCTGCCCTTGCTTGGCTAATGGGGTCCAAATTTTTCCAGCCTTCCTTCCCTTGAATTCCGGCCACCAACTTGCTCAAAATTCCGGCCAAATGCTCCAAAATCCGGCCAAAATCTTGGCTTGGTTTTCCTTGCTTTCTCTCCCTATAACCGGCCTTCTTGGCCAAGATGAGCACCTTTGTTGAGCTCTAGCTTGAGGTTCTAGATAAGAATCCACTCCCCCTAATCACACTTAGTTCTTAGAATTTTTTCTCACCTCTCTCTTGCTACATACAACCGGCCCCCTCTAGGAAATGGGTGCCAAAATTTCCAAACTTTTTTCCTTGCTTTCCCTTCAAACAAGCCGACCCTCCTCACTCTCTATTTCCTAGATCTGGCTGAATTCCTCTCCTTTCTTCACTCCCTCAAATCCGGTTTGTTCAAGGAAGAAAATGGCAAGAGTTTGGTTTGCTTTTTCTCATTTTTTGAATTATGAACACCTCTTTTATAGAGGTTTGGAAGTCTTTAAAATTGCACAACTAGTCCTCAAAAAATCAGAAAATTGGACATTAAGGGGGGTAATGTGGACGGCCAACCTTGGCTGACTCTCTCTAGCTAATACTTTCCAAGTTTTACATAATTAATAAGATGATGTAATAATTCATAACGTAAAATGAGGTAAGCACTCTAATGCTTTGTTTGGTTAAACTTCTATTAACAGTCCATTCTTAAATTAACACAGGTATTTCCAATACTGGATTTAATTATACGCAATATTGATATTTCGAACTGCAGTCCAAATTCATCTGTGTAAAACCGATACTGTATAA
Organism: Ficus carica; assembly: GCA_009761775.1. Classification (NCBI taxonomy): domain Eukaryota; kingdom Viridiplantae; phylum Streptophyta; class Magnoliopsida; order Rosales; family Moraceae; genus Ficus; species Ficus carica. Next base: position 4,408,648 of record CM019741.1, on the reverse strand, counting down.
AAATTTTCTCATAACTGGAACTACTTGGCCCAAGTCATTCTAATTATTGTGCTTGATTTTCTATGGTGTTTTGAATCCTAAACATATCATTTTAATCATAAAAATGACTTAATGCAGTACAATTCTATACTGCGAATTATTGAATTGTACAGCCTTTTTCTTTAACTTTTAGGGTCAATCTTTGGCTTTCTCGTCCGCCATTGATTTTCTTGTCAACCGCTGACTTTCCCGCCAAGTTTTGACCCTCGTGGTCAACAGTTGACTTTTTGGTCAACCGTCGACGTTTTTCGGTCAAACTTGACCAACATGAAAATTTTGGTGATTTTGCTCCTTTTCGCCTAAAGGTCATTTGCTTGATTAAGCAATCATTTTCGAGTCTTATAAAATTATAAAACTCACAAAACGAAATAAAACCCTTAACCGGCTTTTTCATGCATACCTTCATAATTTGTACAAATTCCTTAAAACAAAGAAATTGTATTATTGCGGAAATACTTGGTATTACAAGATACAATCTTTTTTTTTTTTTTCGATAGATAACTAAAGAGTGAAAGATTTAACTAATTTAATAGTTTGTTTATGTGGAGTTATATATGAATTTTTAAGTTATTGCTGTACAACGATCTCGTCTAAGTTTTCAAGTACCAATAATTATTATTATTTTTTTGTCCCACTCCAAATGACAGGGCTAAGGATGTTCATCCCAGTGAGTTAGTCGGGCATTATGGCAATGAAGAAGATGACCCTTCTGACAACCATCCTATATCCACGTGAACCTTTCCACATGCACACAGCCACGTGACTATGGAGTTTATGGTAACCTGAATTCGCCGAATGCACATGTTCCTCCTGGTCCGTAAACAGGGACTTCTGCAAAGGAATTAGATTCCAATATAGCAAGGGAAAAAAATGTAGTCCTTTCACGATTCTACTTGTAATATTTAAAAAAAAAAAAAAAAAAAGTTATAGTGCGCGTGTATTAAAACCGTTAAAGATGTGTATATAAAATGTGATAGTGCAAGGCTAAATAGCTTCATGTTCTAAAATAAAAGCATCTCCAATATATTAAATTATAGTGCTAAAGGTAAAATTTTGATATATGGACGAAAAAATGTCTTCTCTAATAAAACCAAATTTATTATATAAACTTTGTAACAAATTGTTATATACTAAACTTTGTGATAAATTGGTCACAAGATATATTTAATATTAAATTAACAATTGATTGTATTAATTGGTGTCTTCATTTCAAACATAATCATTATAATATTATATTTTAAATTATTTAAATACTAAACTACATGTTCGAAAGCATAACAATGATGAGCAAAAGTAGAAAAAGCATTAAAATAGTGCCAACATATTGAACGTAAAGTATGAGTGTTTTTTTTTTTTTTCACTATTTTATAATAAATATATGTTGGAAATGCCATAAGAGTAAAAGACATTTTAGTTACATTTTATTTATTTTGAACTAATTAATATTCTATTTGAGGTTTTTTCATTACAATTTGCTATATTGTTCCCATCTAGATTACATGTTAAAGTAAATGTAAGCAATTATAACTCATTGACTTCTTGGTGTCTAACTGTTAGAATGCTGCATGCATAGATTTTTATATGCAAGAAGACAACGTTCTAAAGTAAGCAGTCTAAATCTATAGTCCGTATTTTATGGGGTCAAAAGTGAGCAACTAACTCATATAAAGACTATTATGTTGTCTAAAGCCAATTGGAAGATACTTTGTCTTGACCATCTGGAGTGAGCCAACTCCTAAGTAGAGACATAGTTATATTGCCTAATAGTGGTGATATATTGACTAGCACCAAAGTGTAATTAACCTATAAGTCCACTTGATTAGATTAATTCACTTTTGATGTTCATTATGCAATAACCTTAATCTTGAGTAAGTAAATGACTTCATATTTTTGACTTGTGTACTTTGATGTTCCAAATGCTAAAAACTTTCAGAGTAGTAAGCTATTAGACTGGTTCATTGGGTATATGACTTATATTCGATGTGAGCTTGCTTATAGATATTGAATTATAGCTTTCATTAAAGAGTAAAGGTTTTCCTCTTAAACAACATTATACATTATGTGAAAATGGACGAGGCCTTGGGTCGTTTGTTAGGCAAATGACTAATTATTCAACGTTGGATGAATAGACGAGGCCTGGGTCGTTGCTAGGCAAATGACTAATATCACGTTGGCATGAATAATCATTTTCCTATTTGGATGTAAAATGGATCTTTAGGATAACGTGATCAAAAGGTTGAACGGATTTTGATTTTAAGTGATCAATAGATATCATATGAGGGCGTTGCATATATGACAAGGTCATTGGATTGCGGCTGCACATTGGCTTACGTAATACGGTATATAATTGGAGTGTAGTTTAAGGTTTATAGTGGTGTGACTTTAAAATTAATAATTGTGTAATTAACTTATTGGTATAGAATAATTAATTATATAGATTATTGAAGCCCATATTATATATATGTCTAATTGGTCCTTTTACTAGCTCAATATAATTCCTAACGGATAGTAGTCAATTGGGATATTCATTATGACTTTAATTATTGGACGTAGTGAAGAGAAAAGTCCGGAACACCTCCCACAAGATGTAGGGGTTTTTTTCTACTTAGGGTAGAATGAGAATTTTGTTTTATTTAATTAATTGCATAAATATTTAGTTTGGATGAATATTTATTGAAGATAAGATTTGAAATTTGAATTCATTATATTTATCTTTTGTGATAAATATGCGTTTAATTAAATTAAAGATATGTATAAATTAATTATTTGGATAATTAATTTAATATTTAGATAATCTTATTTAAATAAATATTTTAAATAAATATGGTATTATCCTATTTGGATTTGAAATTAAAACAAAATCTTATCCTAGTCTACCTTGTGTAGGCGTTTTTTATGAGGATAAGGGAAGTAAAAGATTTTCTTCTTATTGATTCATTTGGATAATTATTACATAAACTATTTAATTCAAATAAAGTTGTCATGGTTTATTTGATATTTAAATTGGAGTTATGGAAACATTATCCATGGAGATAAAATTATAAGATAATTGGAGACAAAATTGAATCAAATTTTGAATATTAGCCCTATTGTGGGTGACTTTTCTGTCTCCTGGGCAAAAGAAAAAACACAGATTAGGGAAGGAGGAGAGAGAAAATCTTTTTCAAATCTCCTATTCGAATCAAATTCCACACAGTCCATGCACTATAAATAGATGCTAGATGCGCTTATTTTATTTAGACTATAGACTCTAAGGTGAGCGAGCTTATTATTATTCTCCCATATAGTAATAATAAGCTGCAAGAGTTATGGGTGGTGGAAAGGAAAGCCACGTACGAATATTGATCGAGAGACCAAGTGCGCACACACTCTTCTATCTGGGAATTGGAGAATGGTAAAGAATGCTAGTTAGTTGAAGCTCTCTTGATCACATCCCCAGGCATTCCTATTATCTCTCTCAAGGTACGTAGATTGTAGAATAATTTATTGTATATGACAACATGAGTTTAGTACGATCTTAAAAAAAAAAAAATTTTAATTCCGTTGCTTTAGATTAACCATTTTTCCTATAATATAAATTGACATAGACAAATGTAATAGAGAAGATCTGAGATAACGTTGGTTTCACAATCCAACACCAACTTTTTAATTACAGATTATTGCACCCAACAAAGTTCAAAAAAAAAAAAAAAAAAAAGAAGTTTTACAGCACAAACATTCTCAGCTCAAACAGCTCATAAACACTCAATAATTACCATGTTGAAGAGTCCGATTTTCATTGTAAATATTCCTAGGACACAAACATGAACTGCAGATCTAAATTTAAATATTTCCTGTAAACTACATTATTAATAGAGATGGAACACCTCTGTAACGACCCGCCTAGCACAGGCCGTTACCATACATACATACATACATATCGTATTTATATACTTAGCTTAAACGTGAGGATTTTTTTTTTTTACACAGTGTACTTACACACAAAAATATAAACGTAACCATATCGGACATTAAATAAAGTGTTCGGGTGTGTAAAATAAAAACTCATAATATAATTACATAATATTATCAAAAAGCGTAGCGGTTTTGTTCCCACGTTTACACAGTCCGACCAGGCAATACCCCTTCATCTTGTATCATCAGTGCTTGTAGGTTGTTTACCTACAGCATAGACGTAAGACAGTGAGCTTTCGCTCAGCAAGTACAACTATTCTATACCGCAACACCACAAAACATAACATATATAAACAACACATCCTAGCATATCATACTTAACATAAACATAACATGTCGTAACTATCTTAGCATATGCATGAGCCAATTTATGCCTTCATATGCTTTCTAATTCATTCATAACTTTCTTATCTTAACTTATCTTATCTTAGGGGCTCATAAACGTAAGTGTTCGTACCGGGCGCGCAACTATGAATTAGTCGGGCGGCCAGTCCATTCCCAACTCAATCCATAGTCCACACCCGACCTAACGCGGGTCGGTACGACACAGGCACTTGCTTGCCATCTTAACATTCATTGTCTCATACTTATTCTTATTCTTGTTAATTGGTGAACATGCATTGTGATGTTTCACACATTAAATAGCAGTCTCATCTCATAATTTTATCATAACTTACGTCTATCATAGCATCCTCTACATAACATGCATTCATAACATATATCTATAGCATTTCATAAATTCATAACATTTTTCATGACATTTTATAAACCTTAGCATACAATCATAACATTTAGCTTTTTATAACACATAACATACCATAGCATTTTTCATAGCATTTCTTAACATATAAATATGACTTTCATCACATTTAACATGTAACATTTAAGAACACATAGCATTTCACACATATAGTTAGGCAAGTATACACAACAAAGCCTATGCTGTAGGCGGAGTTGTACTTACCTTATTTGGGTTGGCTGTGTCCGATGCCGAGTTGAATCCCGTCAGGACACTGTTGCGTGCTAAATTCTGTGATCAAATAAAAGTAAAGGTTAGAAATGTTGGTAGTATAACCAACACCCTTATATAACCCTAGTTATATACCCCTTACTTAATTTTACGTTGTCCTAATTGGTTACATTGAGTAACCCTAGGGTTTAAATTTACTCTAATCGGATTATTTTTAACTTTAGGTTTCAAAATCCTATTTTTTTGGAAAAACTTTGTGTTTGTGTAAAAATCTTCTGTTTAACTTCAAAAATTTGAAATCGTAACGTAAGATTGGTAAAAATTCTTGACTATTGGAAACTGCCTTTGGAACAGCCTCCCATTGTCAATTTATCAGTGCATGCATAAAATCACTGTTTTTCTGTACTGTTTTTCAGAAATTCTGTACAGGAATTCCCTATTTCCTGTACAGTTTTTGAAATCCAATTTCATTTGAAAATCTAAACTGATTTTGGAAAAATTTTCTCACAAAAGTTTTAGCTATCGAAAAAGTCTACAACTTTCATGTTTTGAGTAAAACCCAGTTCGGACGTTTACCTAGTCATATGCCCTGTTAAACTAATCCTGGCCGTGCATGGGTCCTGGGCACGGTCAGGCTCGGGTTTTGATGAAAACTGAGGCCATTGAAGCCTCATTTTGCAAATATCTTCACGATTCCCCTAGGAAAAACCCTAATCTACAACTTTCATGTTTTGATTTTTTCCAAATTCGGCCTCTAAAGGCCTCAAAATCTGTTTTTCCCGAGACTGGCCAATTTCTACCCGAAATGGCATTTTTCGGTTTCGATTTTATTTTACGTCCTATTACGTACACCCTACCTCAACCGACCGCATCGGGAGCCTAGGACAGTCATGCAAGACGTTTCTAACATCCAATTTTCATCATGCAAATTCAAAATTAACATCATACATCAGCATATAAAACCCTAGCCATACTACAAACATTTAGCATGCAAAAATTGAAACCACCACACAACCAAAAAACCTAACTAATCAAGCACATACACTAAATTCCTAACTAGGGCAGCAAATTAAAGTGAGCTTATGCTCATACAAACTTTGCTTGAAATACATTTAAATTTCCCAAATGAAATTTAAATGAAACACTTATAGGTTCAAGGGATTATACCTCACTTTGGGTCAAGAACTTGGCTTGGCCTTTCCTCCCTTTTTCCTCCTCCAACAGCCGGCCTTCTTTGGTCAGTTGGTTCCTCAAAATTCCAGCCTTCCTTACCCTAGAATCCGGTTACCAAATTGCTCAAAAATCCGGCCACAACAAGCTCCCAAAAATCCGGCCTCCACAAGCTTTTCTCTTCCTCCCTTGTTGCTCCCCTACAACCGGCCTCCTTGGCCAAAATAGTCCCAAAATCCTTGGAGCTCTTGATTGATGCTCAAGGTAGAAACCAAACACTCAAAACCCTAATTTCCCTTAGTTCCAAAATTTTTTTTCCTTTCTTTCTCCTTGGTTCCCACAACCGGCCTTGGTTAGGGAAAATGGGTACCAAATTTTTTTTCACACTTTTGCTTGTTCTCCAACATGAACCGACCACCACACTCTCATTTTCCCTTGATCTTGGCTTGAATTTCTTCCTTTCCCTCTTCCTCAAGTTCGGTTTTTGGTGAGTGAAATTTTGGCATAATCTAGCTTGGGTTTTCTAATTATTTGAATTATGGAGTCACCTATTTATAGGTGAAGAGCAATTCTTGTTAATTGCAATTTAGTCCTTGGAAAAACAATGAATTGCATAATGGGGGCGGGGGGAGGGGGGGGGGGGGGGGGTATGTGGCCGGCCAAGGATGGCTCTAGAACCACCTATTTCTTTCCAAATTTTTTTCTTAATTAACATAATGATGTCATTATTCAAAGGTGGGTGAGGTAAGCCACCTTTAGGTGTGTTTGGCTCTTTTCCTTATTGTACAGTCCATTTTTAAGTTGACACAGGTATTTTCAATACTGGATTCACTTATACACAGTATTGGTGTACTGAACTACAGTCCAAAATTCATCTGTGTAAAAACGAACTGTATAAAATTTTTCTCATAACTTGAAACTGCTTTGCCCAAGATATTCTAATTAATGTGCTTGATTTTCTATGGTGGTTTTGAATCCTAAACATATCATTTTATTCGTAAAAACGGCTCTATACAGTATAATTGCTATACTGCGGATTATTTTATCGTACAGTCTTTTCTTTGACTTTTTGGGGTCAATCTTCGACTTTCTCGTCCACCATTGACTTTCTTGTCAACCGTTGACTTCCTTGCCAAGATTTGACTCCCGTGGTCAATAGTTGACTTTTTGGTCAACCGTCGACGTTTTTGGTCAAACTTTGACCAACATAAAAATTTTGGCAATTTTACTCCTTTTTACCTAAAAGGTCATTTGCTTGACTAATCAATCATTTTCGAGTCTAATAAAGGCATGAAAACTCACAAAACATAATAAAAACCCTTAACCGGGCTTTTTCCATAAATACCTTCATGATTCGTACAAATTTCTTAAAACAAAAGAAATCGTAATATTGCAGAAAAACTTGGTATTACAACATCTCACTTTCTCTTTTTAAAAATTTTCATGAAATTCAAAAGTCCATAATTTTTTTTTTTTTTTAATTTCAAGTTGAAATGAGATGATTCTTGTGTCTAAATGTTCATAAAGATAAGATGAATAAAATAAGATCCATATCGTAATTTTTTTTAACACATTTTAATTTTTTTATCATATATATTATATGACAGTCCATTTTCAATTTACACTTTAATCAAACACATATTTCAATTCAAACTTATAAAACTTCAACCCCAACCATTGTTTTAAATGGGTCCGGAAAGAACAAATTTTAACCACTTGAAAGTCGGTTATCAGCTTGTCCGCCAATCTCTCACACCTATAAATATGTAAGAATGACTTGTGTATAATTAATTAAGACAAGTATGATACAATAAAGAGCCTTTCTTCTAAATTCACGCTTTCTACCTTCACTTATATAGACTACTTAAGAAAAATAAATTATTTATGGAGGAAAAAAATTAAAGTTTTAGTCATTAAATTAAATTTTTAACAATCTGATTTGATTTATAAGTATTTACGTTAAAATATTACATTTTCCCTTGATTTTTCCGGTGTGTTAGTCACCATTAGCCGAACGGGAGTCGTCCCATTCGTTGTTGGTCTATTTCTTTGGATACTAGTCAAGGTAGATCTATTGTTTTGTTACTTTATAAAGAAATTTTTTTTTTTTTTTGGGGGGGGGGGGGGGGGGTGGGGGGGGGGTTGTCTCTTGATTAAACTGTAGAAGACAAACTTGAACATTTGAGATATTGGTGTTAATGTTTCACTCTTATTATTATTATTTTTTTGTCGTAGATTTTGCTTTTTTTTTTTTTTTTTCTCAATCCGCTGCATATGTTTCCACGATTAAAAAATAAAACACACGTTGTCAAATCAATATAAATATATAAGATAAATAGCTAACATAATAAAACATAAATACACTAAATTAAATTATAATTTAGTAATGATTAAGAGCACTCATAACACATTGCAGCATTTTTACGTGACAAGAGGCCACTTACGTATGCTTTGTGATCTCATTGATATTTGTCAACTATCAACAGTAACAGTGAATATACTGCATTAATTTAAGCATTATAATTGCTTGGTTTATTTTATATTTATAAGATATTAGTAAGGAATACTTACATAAACACTTCCAAAAGTAGAGAACAATCCACGAGAAGTGCTGCCGATCCGAAAGATCATCACGAGGCTTCCAAGGTTAAATATCTTAGGCTTATTGGTTTTCTTCCTTCTGATTTTCTATCAGATCTGGTACGTACTTTTACATGATAACTATTAAATCATTTTTAGTTTCTTATGATGTCGGGAGTAGAATTTTCAGTATCATATTGGGAATATGATAATTTGTGTATCTTATATTGGAATTTATAAATTTTGAATGTTTTGAGTTGTATAAATTATAGTAAACTGAAATTATACAGTTACTATTAACTTGTGAAATAACACCGGTACCGTCGCGCTTCATAAAAGGATTGACAAGCAGTGACGGAGCTAGGAATTTTTTTCAGTGGGGGTATAAATTAAAAATTTTTTTTAAGATAAAAAATTTTAGTAGGGACTATGTGAGAATTTTTTATTTTAGTGGGTTTATATGAGGATTTTTAATTTTAGTGGGAACAAAGTTATAAAAGTATTCACTTTTTTATCGGAATTAATACTAGTGGGGGTTATGTGAGAATTTTTTATTTTTAATGAAAACAAATAGGGACTGTATGAGAATATATATTTTTTAGTGGGGACAAATTATAAAAATTAAAAAAATTTTGAGAAAAAATTAAAAGAACAAAAAATTTAAACGGAGACTGTAGCCCCACTCGCACCCCTTCCCTCTACCCCTGCTGACAAGGCATAGAATATTCCAGTACTATGTTCTACATACTATGGGGGAGTTTGGTGGACCATTTTAAACCATTCAACTCAAACTTTTTTTTGTCTTTTTCCCAAAATGTTTTTGTCTTTTTCCCAAAAAGTTTTTTGTCTTTTCTGAAAATTCAAAAAATTTACTATTGAAACTTAAAAATCCCAACTCAAACTACTCCATCAAACTCCCCCTATATACAATATTCTACTGTAGTGAGTAAAATGTACTGGGATTACAAATATACGGATATAAAAGTAATATGGAAGCCCCTTGTGGAAGAATATTAAAGTGTGCATTTATTTTATCCTCATTTGTGTGTAATGTGAATCCTCTTGACAAAAGTGTACCCCCTTGTTCGTTCATGTTTCGTGTGCCCATTTTCCAAATGGGTGGAAAAATAGCAAAAAATGTTTTTCCCTGGCAATTTTTTCTTTCATTTTTCTCATTTTGAAAGTAGTGGACATCTCATTCTTAAACATGTTTTGTACAAGAAATTTAGGCTGGGTGACCTTTTTTAATCACCTAATTTAATAGACGGGCAAAGTTTTTTTTTTATTTTTTTATTTAGCAAAATAATCGTTTGCCATTTTTCAAATTTAGTTAATGAGTGATTGACTAATGTTTAATCAGTGATTGTCTATGAAATTTGGTGATTGACTAATGGTCAATCAGTGATTGACTATAAAATTTGGTAATTTACGTTATGATTAATCAGTGATTGACCGTAAGTTAATCACTGATTGATTATTATGCGTTCAATCATTGATTGATATTTTTTTTAAAATGAAAATTTAAATAATTTTTAAAAACTTCAGTCATTTAGTAAAAAACTTTATAAAAAAAAAAAAAAGTCTATTTAGCTATAAATCACTTTGTACAATACCCTTTTAGAATCCATTAGAATTTTATGAAATATTTTTCAATTCTTCTCCCAATACATTATTCCTGACATAATTTTTTCTTATTTTACAACTTTCCAAAGCTCTTTTTGTTTTCAATTTTTTTTAAACGTATCAAAATGCCATCTCATTCTTAAAATAAAATGACTTCCCTCTTTTGAACAAAAAAATTTTCTATTTTAAAAATGATTATGCGATCCAAACAGGCCCATAGTTTCAATGAATGTAATCATTTTTTAAAGTTCATCAAACGTAACAAAAAAGAAAAAAGAAAAAAAAGGCTACGTAACTAGCAAAGAGGAGAATGAAAATGAATCTAGCCATCATCTCTTCAGGTGCAGCAGCTCTCCTATGCCAGCCGGGGGCGTCCTCAAAATCAGTAGAGATGAAAATTTTATCAATTCACCAGGTATTGGATAGATTAATATACATGAGCAGCATTGTTGTTCCATCACTAACATAGAGTACGAGATTCTAAGAACGAGTTGTTGTTTTTGCTCAATCGGTATTTTTTCACGAAAAGCAAACTCCATATAAGAGGGTATAGCGAGGACATATTTGCATGCTACAACTAATTTGACTAAACTTCTACGGGTTACGAGACCTGTAGCGAGGAAAAATTATCCAGATTAAATGTTATCTGTGCTTAACAAAATTATCTTTTAATGTAGATCTCTACATCTCCAGAGCCCACTGATGAAATTTTTTTTTATATTTTTTTTATAGAAATTAATATGTTATGCTTTTATTTTATATTTCTTCTTTCTTGATTATATTGTGCTATATTGTAATATTATTAGTTCGTAATAAATTTTCAAATAAATATAGGTACTATACATCTCATGTCGAGCATTTCTAATCCCCTTGTGATGGAGATGATTGCCTTGGTAAAAAGAGTGTTGGTAGAGGAAAGTATCTCAGAATTAATGGAGAAAAAAGAAAGAAAGATGCAGAGGGTGGCAAGTTACGAACTCAATTGGATGAAACGAACTTGAAACCAATTGGGGACAATCACACTGTATGGACACGTGACTTGTCTTATAATGGGAAACAACACCTACCGCTGCAGGTTGAGTCATACACCAAAATCAATGATAAATGGAAGCGGCCAATTTGGAAAGCCATGGATGTGAGGAAGTCAAGAAAAATTCACTTTTCTTGTTAAAAATCAATGATGAATATGACTCATGACACTTTTTTTTTTTTTTGGATCTTCCAGGAAAAATTGCATATTGCATATACACTACAATAATCATGACTTTAAAAGACCAAACTTTTTGATACAAAAAAAAAAAAAAAAAAAAATGATAGTAGAAAATAGACTTTTTATTACCAAATTTTGGTAGCTGAAAGATATAGAGATTTTGTTACCAAATTTGGTAGCAAAAATAACACAATCCGCTACCAAATCTAGTTTGGTAATAGATGACATGGCGGAAATTGAATTCTGTTCCCGCCGAAAACTTTTTGCTACCAAAACACTAGTTTGTAACAAAATGTCAACATTCCACCCCCAAGATTTGGTAGGGAATTATAATCTTTTGCTACCAAAAACATTTTGGTAGCAAAAACATTAGCGGGAAGCCAAACTTTTTCCTGCTAATGTCATTTGTTACCATTTTTTTTTTTTGTAGCAAAATATGATATTTTGCTACTTAAGTTTGATAGCAGAATATAGATTTATGCTACCAAATCTTAGTAGCAAAATTTCACATTTCACTAGTAGAAATATTCGATTCCATGACAGCTTTTAACCGTCGTCGAAATTTTTGATGATGGTTAAAGAACCGTCGTGGAATCCATAGTCGTGATATGTCATGTATACTACGATGGTTTTTAAACCATCGTGAAAGGCATACATATTACCTCTTATGTCTGAATAGGCGCGAAATCTACCATGACGGTTTTCCAAAACACTGTAATGGTATGTCCCTCATGTTAAAATATATATATATATATATATATATATTTTGCACCTTTTAACAATTAACCACATGCTAAATTTGCAGGGCCAAAAACATTTCATAAGAAAGAAATAACATCTATAAAGATACCGTAAATGAAGAAACTTTTCAGCAAAAGAGAAAAAAAAAAAATGCAAATGAAGAAAACAACCATTACTTACATTGAGAAAAATCAAGATACAAAGTTCAAATTTTAGAATAAGTTATCCATCTACAAACTCAAAACCCGAACATTACTTTCCCATTCTTAGATGCACGCTATTGTGTTCTACTCTAATACCATCATTGCAATAAGTAGTTAAATAACAATAGGTATAAGTTACTCTAAAATCATGTACAAAAAGTGAAAAAAAAAAAATTAATAGACACAAGAAACCTGTAACCTAGAACTACTGCATGAGCATGATAATGCATCTATTTGATCTTTTGTTGGTGCCTGAAATAGAAGAGGAATAACAGGTTTTTCTATTTAGTTTTTAATTATTAGAAGGAAAACAACTCTGTAAAGGGCAAAAAGAAGAAAAATAATACTAAATAAGTTGGTAACTGAGAGAATTATGAGCGATCATATTTCATCCAAGGTTGAAATTAGGAATTAAGCATTGAAGTTCACCATTAGAAATATCTTTCACAAGATTCAGCTAGAATGAACATATCACTTGTGGTTAGCTACTCAACAAGACGACTTCTTCTGTTTCTTTTTCCTATTATGCCATTCAAATATATTGTAATTCAAACATAGGGTAGAGGGCCTACCTTTCCTGTATTAAAAGGAGCCAAAGCAGACACTCATACAAAGGTATTTGTCCATCATACTTAGCAACTGGTAGTACTTTTTGGCACTCCAGAATAGAAAGACCTCTAAAACAAATGCCCTAAAGAAACAAATAAAGAGACTAGGATGTTACAATTGAAAACTTGACCAAAGTTCGAATATGTAATACGCACAACCAAAAATACACATATCATACTCCAAAACAATATCAAATACAACTCTCAGCCTTCACTATCCATAATTTAAGTTTCAAACTCATTTTACATTGTCACAATACACACCTTTTCCCAAAAAAAAAAAAAAAAAAAAGAAGTCATAAATGCAAAAGAAATTGTACCTAAAATAATTCTTATTGTACATTCGCAATCACCAACTAGTAAGCAATACTTTTTTCTAGAAAACAATCACCCAAAATCACTCTCACAATTAGCAGTTGAAATTCTTCAAATATTCTCATATTTGAGCATTTTGTCGAACACGTAATATGCAAAACTAAAAATACAAATGTTATACTCCAAGACGATATCACATACAACTCTAACCATATTTTTACTGTAATAACTAATTTTTCTGTAACATTACGATTTCTTCTGTTTTAAGAAATTGTACGAACCATGAAGGTATTTATGGAAAAAGCCCAGTTTAGGGTTTTTATTATGTTTTGTGAGTTTTTTATGACTTTATAAGACTCGAAAATGATTGCTTAGTCAAGCAAATGACCTTTTAGATAAAAAGCAGTAAAATTGCCAAAATTTTTATGTTGGTCAAAGTTTGACCAAAAACGTCAACGGTTGACCAAAAAAGTCAACTGTTGACCACGGAAGTCAAATCTTGGCAAGAAAGTCAACGGTTGACAAGAAAGTCAATGGTGGACAAGAAAGCCAAAGGTTGACCCGAAAAGTCAAAGAAATGACAGTACGATGAAATAATCCACAGTATAGAAATTATACTGTATAAAACCGTTTTTACGGATAAGATAGTATGTTTATGATTCAAAACCACCATAGAAAAATCAAGCACATAATTAGGGTATCAAGGGCCAAGTGGCTTCAAGTTATAAGAAAATTTTTATACAGTTCGTTGTTACACAGATGAATTTTGGACTGTAGTTCAATATAACAATACTGTGTATAAGTGAATCCAGTATTGAAAATATATGTGATAACTTAAAAGTGGACTGTATAATAAAAAAAAGTAACAAACAACCCTTAAGGAGGATGACATCATCCACCTTTTAATTAATTGCATCATTAAGGAATTAAAGAAAAATTGGAAAGTATTTGGGTGAATTTGGACCATGCATGGCCGGCCACCTATCTTCCCCCCATTGTGCAATTCCTTGTTTTTCAAGGACTAAATTGCAATTTACAAGAGTTGCTCTTCACCTATAAATAGGTGATCCCATAATTCAAAAAAATTAGAAAATCCAAGCTAAACTATGTACCAATTTTTCCCTCACCCAAAACCGAAATTGAGAGGACAAAAGAGAAGGAAGAAAAAACCAAAATCCAAGAAGGAAAAAGCTTGAGGAGTGGCCGGATTTCTTGTGAAAGCAAGCAAGAAAGTTGGAAAAAAATTGGAGACCCATTTTGGCCATTAAGGCCGGTTGTAGGGGGGAAGAAAAAAGGAAGAACCAAGCCAAGTTCTTGGCCGGATTTTTAGAAGCATTTTGGTGACCGGATTCTAGGGCAAGGAAGGCAGCAAGTTTGGAACTCAAATCACCAAATTGGCCTGGCTGTTGGTGAAGGAAAAATGGGAAGGAAAAGCAAACCAAATCCTTGGTTTAAAGTGAGGTATAAATCCCTTAAACCCCTAAGTTTTCATTTAAATTTCAATTGAGAAATTTAAATGTATTTCAAGCATGGTTTGTATGAGCATAAGCTCACTTTTAATTGCTGCCCTAGTTAGGAAATTTAGGGTATGTGCTTGATTAAGTAGGATTTTTGGTTGGTGGTTTAAAAGTTGCATGCTAGGTGTTTGTTTGCATGGCTAGGGTTTTCTATGCTTGATGTATGATGCTAATGTGATTTACATGATGAAAATTGGACGTTAGAAATGTGTTGCATGACTGTTCTAGGCTTCCGATGCGGTCGGTTGAGGTAGAGTGCCCGTGTTAGGACGTAAAACGAATTTAAAACCGAAAACTACCATTTCGGCTAGAAATTGGTCAGTTTCTGGAAAAGCAGATTTTGAGGCCGTTAGAGGCCGAATTTGGAAAAACTCAAAACATGAAAGTTGTAGAGTAGGGTTTTTCCTAGGGGGTAGCATGACAGTTTTGCAAAATGAGGCTCCAATGGCCTCGGTTTTCACTGAAACCCGAGCCTGACCGTGCCTAGGACCCATGCACGGCCAGGATTGATTCAACAGGGGATTTGAATGTGTTAAAGACCGAACTGAGGTTTTTCTCAAAACACAAAAGTTGTAGGATTTTTTAATAGCTAAAACTTTCATGAAGAAAACTTTTTCAGAATCAGCTTTTGATTTTTAAATGAATTAGATTTCAAAAACTGTACAGGAAATAGGGAATTCATGTACAGGATTTCTAGAAACAGTGCAGAAAAAGGGAAATTCTGTGCATACACTGATAAATTGACATTGTGAAGCTGTTCCAAAGGCAGTTTCCAACAGTCAATAATTTTACAGATACTATTTTATGATTTCAAATATTTAAAGTTAAACAAAAGATTTTTATACCTAAATATAAGGTTTTTTCCAAAGAAATGAGATTTTTAAACTTAAGTTAAAAATAATCCGATTAGAGTAGATTTAAACCCTAGGGTTACTCAATGTAACCAAATAGGACAACGTAAAATTACGTAAGGGGTATATAACCAAAGTTATATAAGAGTGTTGGTTATACTACCAACATATCTAACCCTTACTTTTATTTGATAACAGAATATTGAACATAGCAGTGTCTGGACGGAACTCAAGCTAAACCTTGGACACAGCAAACGTAAACAAGGTAAGTACAACTCCGCCTACAGCATAGGCTTTGTTGTGTATACTTGCCTAAGTATGTTTGTTAAATGCTATGTATAAATGTTACATGTTATATGTTATAAAATGTTACATGCTAAGTGTTATAAAAGGTCATATGCTATATATATTAGGAAATGTTATGGAAAATGCTATGCTATGTGCTATGGTATGCTAAGTGCTATAATATGTTATGGAGTATCCATGATATATGCTATGAAATATGGAATGCTATGATTGTACGCTATGGATTATGAAATGTAAAATGCTATGCTATATGTTATGTAATATGATTAGAAACATGTTAAGGTTATGATATGCTAAAGATAAGATCATGAATTAGTTGTGTGAAACATCACGATGCATGTTCACCAATTAACATGAATAAGATCAAGTATGAGACAATGTAAGTTATGATGGTAAGCAAGCTTGCCTGTGTCGTATCGACCCGTGCTAAGTCGGGTTGGACTATGGTTTGAGTTGGAAATGGACTGGCCGCCCCAACCACTCCATAGTTACGCGCCTCGGTACGAACACTTATGTTATGGGGCCCATAAGTCAAGATAAGTTAAGAAAGTAAGTTATGAATGAACAAGAAAGCATAATGAAGCATAAATGGCTCATGCATATGCTATGATATGTTATGATTAAGTTATGTTAGGTATAGTATGATAGGATGTATGTATGTATGTTATGATGTGTTATGTCGTGGGATAAAACAGTTGTACTTGCTAAGCGAAAGCTCACTGTCTTACGTCTATGCTGTAGGTAAGCAGCCTACCAGCAACTGTTGATGCAAGATGGAGGGGCGTGGCCTGACAAACTGTGAAATGTAGGAAAATTAATCGCTACGCGTTTTGAAATTTCATGTAATTATTTTATAAGTTTTATTTTGCGTTTCAAACGACTTCATTAAGTATCCGTTATGCTTACATATATATTTCGTGTGTGAGTATGCCGTATAAAAAAAATTTCCGCTGTTTACGTTAAATAAGTAAGTAAGATACGTATGTATGTATGTATGGTAACGGCCTGTGCTAGGCGGGTCGTTACATTTACATTCAAGCATGCTATCGAACGCGTAATATGCAAAACCCCCAAGTTTTATATAGAATATGTATATGTAATTATATGTATATGTCTAATATAGTTATACATAATCCAATTTCAAAAGGGATCAACTTTTCTTGTAAAAAGAAAACAAATATCAGAATTATATATCCAGAAGCGGATAAAACAAGTTAAAAAAAAAAAGAATGCAAATTTAATTCTTAGTAAAGCAATATAAGACAAAACCAACCCTAAGCATATGCATTTGAAGAACATGTTTCAAAGAGAAAGGAATATTTTGGAGAACCAGTAGATAAAGTAGACAAAGTTACTTGGTGGTCACGACAGCAGAGAGATCGCAAGAGATGGGAATTCATCGGAGTTAGAAAGGGAAACTAGTTCGGGGCGGTGAAGGGAAGCGTTGCAGTGAGAGAGAGATGGAAGCTTCGGCTGTGGGAGGGAGGACTAGCAACGGAAGGAGGTGTGGCTGCGGAGGGAGATAGTGCCGGTGGAGGGAGATAAGGAGTGAGGGTTTTGAGAGAGAATGAATTTCTGCCATCAAATTTTTTTGATAGCATAAACTTTTTGCTATCAAAAAGAGGACTTTTAGCTACCGAAGTTTTGGTAACAAAAAATCCAAATTCTTGTAGCATGGAGTAAGCCATTGCATATTAGTAGGAATAGACATCCACTACTAAAAAAGTTGGATTTCATGGAAGTTTCCAACCATCATGGAAAGACACAAGAGTGGTTAAAAGTTGGTACAAGATCTCGGGTACAAGATCCGCATCCCCAGTTGAACTGCGATCGTGCTGAGAACATACACGCGCGGTAGACGGATTCTAAGACCAACTACCCTGTACAGCTGTGAACATATATAGCGTACTATTTACCCTATTTTCAAATTTCAAATTTCAAATTTCAATTTTTAAAACCCTGTACAAAGAATTGAAATCCCTTCACACAAACTCATTCAACGGTTGCATGTGGATATGGTTGCTAAAACTCATTCAATGGCATAGTTTCAGCTAAACCTTTCGACATTAGTTTTAGCTAGTTAAGCGATTTTTAATTTGGATTGAATTTCCTGTTCGGATTTTAGGTAATCTCTTCGTTTTCTTTAATTTAAACTTTTGTAATTTTCTTTTATTTAATAAATTGAATTAGGAATTTGAGAATGGATTCGGTTTTTTGATGTCAATTTGATTGAGATGTTTAATCTTTCTTTGATATCAATTATTCTTTATTTTACTTTTTTAAAGTGTACGGTTGCTATCAAAATAATAATAATAATTGCACAACTTGTCCACATTCAATGACAATATATGTATATATATATATATATATATATATATATCTCCAATGAGCTGGAAACAAATAATTAATAAATGGGAATATAGACGGCAGTACTAGCCCACAATATACGGAATTCCCAAAGCGTGGACAAAGACAGGATCGAGCACATTTCATGGCTTTCTTTCAAGGTTTGAAAATCGGTAATTTTGTCCACATATTTCCCTAAAAATTTCTTGTATTTTAAAAGAACAGATATAAAAACAAGAGTGCAATCTTTTATTTACAAAATATTCACGAAATTTTGATAAAAATTTCGATGAATATCGATATGTGAAAACTGTAGTGTTAAATGATTAAGAAAAAGTCGTAAACATTTCCAAAATTTCCACGAAAATATCTTCACTACAAATATTGTTACTTGATTTTTTAATTTATTTTTCTTAATGTAGTAAAATTCTTGTTTTTTTTTTTTTTTTTTTTTTTTGTATAATATTTTGTACGTTGTATATTATGTGATACGTTGTTTTTGCTGTATAATATTTTGTATAATATTTTGTTGTAGAATATTTTGTACATTGTGCGTTGTAGTTAAAATTCTTAATGTTGTATAATATGTGATACGTTAATTTTTTTTTTTTTTTTTTTTGGACTCAGTATCAAACTTCATCTTTTGGTATTGATACTTTCTTATATATATGTATATAACTTTAACGTAAGATACTTGTATTCGGCTATTTTTCAATTGGTTTACTTAATTTATCAACATACAATTATCCCTAATTGATCAATATTTATGTATTATTTACTATTTAAGAGGTGCTTAAAGTTTCATTTCAAAAATTTAACGTTTTAGGACAAATTTCTATTTTTTATATTAATTTCCGTCTATTTTAATATTTCTATAAAATCTGAATACTTATATTTTTACGGATGTCAAAATTTTCTAAGGATAGTTCTATTCACACATCTCATTTAATTTTGACACATCTCTATTAATTTGATTCTTTAATTACAAAAAAAAAAAAAAAAAAAAAAAAAAAATCAAAATCTTCAAATAAAATAACATAAAAAGACAACTATTAGAGTCTTATTTACATAATTAAATATTAATTATAAAAAAGAAACTCTGTGACGCCCCGACTTCCCAAGCCAGGTCGACACCATACGTACTTATTCTTTACTTGAAAGTTTGAGATAAATTTTTTTTTTTTTTTTTTTAAATCATATCCACATAAGTTATCTTATAGAGAAAAACTTGTCATACATACAGACTATACTGACAGTATCTTTTTGTGTCTTTAAACTTCTTACAAATAACAAAACATAATTTATTTTTTTTTTAAATATTAACATATTACTAAAAATTAGATGCGGAAAATTTATGCGTAGTGGTATCCCACACCGCCCTTCACCCGCCGCATCGTCCGCATAGCCCACCAATTAAACCGCAGGCCTCTTACCTACAGTATGAAATATAAAGGTGAGCTTTCGCCCAGCAAGTTCAAACATAATCTCACAAAACATTTCGAGCATCCTTAGGACATGACAATCATCACTAACTCATGCATGAACCATTTATGATTGATTGAATGTCTTATGTTTTATTATAGACTCAATCTTTATTATCTTATCCTAACATGTGGGCCCATAGTGTTCGTACCAAAAGCGCGCAGCCTCCAGATAAAGCTAGGGTTTGCAAGGCCCTAACAGTTCTGGGAATTTTAACTTGACCCTTCACGATCACGAATTTCGATCACGGAAGGTAATTATCACCACTAAACATGTAGCCTCCTTGATTAGGGGAGGTTGGTACGACACCTTACTTGATTATCTTACCATGTGATTTAACATTAGTGAACATATTTTATGATGTCACTATGTCATATCATAATCAATATTTGCCATAATATGGCCTTCTTGAAAACATATCACTTCTGGAACCATGGCATTTTTGAAAACATGGCATTTCTGAAACCATGACATTTTTGTAAACATGGCACTTTGGTAAACATAACACTTTTATAAACATAGCACTTTTATAACATAGCACTTTTATAAACATAGCACTTTTGTAACATAGCACTTTTGTAACATAGCACTTTTATAAACATAGCACTTCATAACTTAGCACTTTTATAAACATAGCACTTTGTAAACATAGCACTACATAACTTAGCACTTTTATAAACATAGCACTTTTGTAAACATAGCACTACACATCGGCACAACATAGCATATACTTGAAAATAGTCTTTACTATTTTCATACTGTAGGTGAGGTTTGATACTTGCCTGATATGCTAGATTCCGGGTTTCGTGGTCTTAACTCGGATTGCAACTGCAGGTTCCTTCCTGCTATTAAAAGAACATAGGATAAGAATCCTATAAGAAGTTGGTAACCTTTCCAACATTCTAGTTATATGTCCCCCACACAAGTCTTGGTATCCTATAGGATTATATTGGGTAACCCTTAATTAAAGGTTGGGTTAATATCTGATCAACTAATGGTCAACCCTTTGTCAACTATGGTCAACCTTGGGCTTTGAGGCTAAGCCCAGTAACTCGGGTATATCTCCCGGTTACCTTTCATAAACAAGTCGCTTGCTATATTCTAACTTGAAAAATTAATTTCCCTTACTTGGAAAATTTAGGGAAATTAATCCCAAAACTTTATTTTTTAACTTATAAAAATCCTTTACTTAAATCGTAAAAATTCAAACTCTTGGATTAGTGCTTTATAAAATCATTTGAGGTTGAAAACTGCCCTTGGAACAGTTTTCCATAATCAAAACAATAGTTTGTAGTAGAAAACAGTTTTCTAGAAACATTTGTAAAACTAGTGGTGCAGGAATTTTCGGATTCCCTGCGCACCCTTCGAAAAACGATTCTAATTTAAAAATCAGTTCGTAATCTGAAAAAGTTTTCTTCATTAAAGTTGTAGCTCTCGAAAAATACTAAAACTTTCGTGTTTTGCAAAAATTCCAATTCGGCCTAGATTCGTCCCAGTTTTTTGTTTGAAACTGGCTGACCCCGAAAAACTGAGCGAAAACTGGGTCTGAGGATCAGCCACGGGTTTTGAGGTAAACGGAGGCCATTGGAGCCTTATTTTGGGAAACGGCCCACGCTGTCCTCTAGGAAAAATCGTTCCGAATAACTTTTGTGTTTTAAGTTTTTCCAAATTCGGCCTTTAAAGGCCTCAAATTTCACTTTTCCCGAAACTGGTCAGGTTTTTACCCGAAAATGGCAGTTTTCGGTTTAGGGTTCGCTTTACGTCCTAGACGTGGAACCTAGCTCAACCAGCCACCGCGGGAGCTCTAATACACACATGCAGCGGTTTCTAACGTTCCAAACCATCATTATTAAACTTAATTGGGGACATACAACTTATCGAATCCTAACATGCGATTCAACAAAATCAATCAAGCATAAGCATAAAACTATGCAAGCTCATAATTTAAACTCATAAATCAAACCACCCTTAATCTAAATCAAGCACAACCCTAAATCCAACTTAGGCAAAAACTTAAATCGAGCTTATGCTCTTACAAACCCTTGGAAAATACATTTAAATTTCTCAATTGAAACTTAAATTGAGAAGTTTAAAGTCTAAAGAAATTACCTTGATTTGAATCAAGAGTTTGGCTTGGCTTTTGGAATTTCCCCTTTCCCTTGGCTCCTCCTAGAACCGGCCCTAATGGTCAAAATGGGTCTCAAAATTTTTTTCAAAACTTTGTTGGTTTCCCACTAGAAATCCGACCACCCCTACACTCCGATTGCTCTCGGTTTTGCAAAATTTTCTCCCGTTCTTGCTCACACTTAGAAGTCCGGATTTTTGAGGGAGAAAATGGCAAGAGTTTGGCTGTTTTTTTTAATTTTTCTGAAGCCAAAACCGCCCCCCTTGGCAGCCTATTTATAGGTGAAATTTTGGACTTTTTGCAAATATTTGGTTCACCTTTGCTCATAAGTCCTTGATGCAAAACTAATTGCACAAAAAATTACACAAAAACCCTCCATGTGGCCGCCCATTAGAGGAGAACTTGGTGGCCAAGTTTTGATTTTTCCTAAGCTTATCTTAAGTTAATGATGTCATAATTAAGGATAAGGTGATGTCATTCACCTTATGCCTTGTTTGGCTACTTCCTCCATAAACAATCCATTTTAAGCCAATACAGATATTTCTAATACTGTGTTTACTCAAACACAGTATTGATTTAACTAAAATTTATTTGTTGAAAAGAAAACGGACAGTACAAAATTTTTCTTATTTTCCTGAGTCCTTTTTCGTCTCTAATTCCTACTCGGGTGCTTGATTTCCTAAGGTGGTTTTTAAAACCTATTCATGCTATCTCTATCATGAAGACGGTTTTCGTAGTATTTTTCCATACTGCTTATCATATCACCGTACCGTCTTACTCTAGTCAACCTCTGACTATTCTGGTCAACTTTGACCTTTTTGATCAAACTTTGACCAACATGAGTTTATGAAATTCCGCCATACCTTTTTTCATAAAAAGACCTGTTATGGAGTCTCATAATGAATTTACCGAGAACTCAACCTCATACTGATAAAATCATGAATCTTGTATTAATATTCATAATTTTCATAAAATCACACATAAACACATAATACGAGCTTTAGATTTCTTATTTACAAGAAAATCATGAGTTCGTAAAAATTTTGGATATTACAAACTCAATGATATATTTTGCACACACCTATATATCAAATTCTCGAATAGTAGCTATACCGTTCTTTATAATAAAATCGACCGTCTTTACCGTCTTTATCATAATAGCTTTGTCATTCTTTTTTGCCGCCTCGATCAATGATATTTTATAATGATGTTCTTTGATATTATTTTCTTTACCGTTCTTTGTTTTTACTTGTGTTTTGTCTAATTGCTTTCTTTTTCATTTGAAAGTTGTCCTTATATCTATTATTGGTTGGTTGCTAAACATAAAATTGAATATATATATATATATATATATATCTGCTTTGCATGTATGATCTGTTGCGACAAACTCTTTTTTCTTTTTACAAAGTAAAATATCAAAAAAAAAAAAAAAAAAAAAAAAAGGAGATATATGTCTAGATTTTAACTAGATATTGTAGAATATCAAAATTAAAAAAAAAAAAAGGGTGTGTGAAAAGAAAATTTAAATAATGTAATCATTTTTATTTTATGAAAATGGTAAGGGATAAAATTTTGGAATTTTATTGAGATGTGTAATAAGTAAATTTAACAGTTTAAATTTAGGTGGGGTGTGTGTTTAGAAGAGAGTGTGAAGAGTTGAGAGATGTGTGCTAATAAAATCACCCAAATTTTATCTTTGTTTTTTTTAAGGGCAATTTGCACAGTACAGGCCTAACTAGGTTATTATATACTATTTCTCCTTCGTTTTTTTTTTTTTTCAGTTTTGTTTTAAATTTGACGTATTCAACAATGAAATTCATTGTTTCTTTGGACATCACGCTTTCATTGTATATTATATTTCAATAAAATGCAATTTGTATTTGGGTATATAATATATCTATTCCAATACAACCCTATTTTAACTATAAATTATTTCAAAACAGTACTCTTCATTTATATTAATTCAAAACAATACTCTTCATTAATTCCCTTTTTATCTCTACTTATATCAATCACATTACATACTCTCTCACCCTAACCAATACACATCATAATGACTATTCAAAATTAAACACTCTAAACATATATTTCATTTAAATACGATGGGTAAATATCCAAACATATATTCTAATATATATTTATATATATTTTTTATTTGAATACGATACAAAATGGATAGGTAATCCAAATGAATCATTATGTTTTTTTCTTTAAATACAGCTTTAGAAATGCAGGTAAGTTGCGTTTTGTTTCTCTCTCCTTGTCCTTTCCTATTTTTTCAACGACGGGGCTATCACGTTAAAGCTCACAAAAGTATTTGGCCAGAGTTTTTTTTTTTTTTTTTTTTTTTTAATGAATAAATGACTTCATTAGATAGCAGAAAAGTAATTGCAAGCTTCCCTGATTTTTAGTTTATTTCTTTGGAGAAATTTTTCTCATTTCCAACAGTAAAGTCTTTGTTTATATTAAGGAAAAGAGAAAGAAACATCATATGGAGGTTTCAAGCATATTTAAAAAAATCTTTAAAAAAGATTATTTTTAAAAAAATTAATTGATTAATATAAAAAGATTAAGTGAGGTATTTATGACGATTTAGATTTACTAACTAAGGTAATATATACTAGGAAAGAGAAACATACAACAAAACATTTTACATAGATAAAGTCTCCAAATGCCAAATTTTAATTGTATGGACATACCATGTAAGCACGATGACGTAGTACACCCAGTCCATTGAATAATTTCAGGCAAATCTAAGTGCATCTCTAATTATTTGCAAGAATTAATGAATCAAAAATTTATTAGCTAAAAATTATTCTGCAAAAAGTAAATTTTGGCAATTAAGAGGAAAAAAAAAAGTTCTTTAATAAAGAGCTATATTTGATTTCAAACATTTCATGTGCTCAGTGACAAATTTCTCCTCGGGGATATAACAAATGTAGAACTTGTTTGATTATTATTAATCAGTATCTTAACTTTTTCATTTAATCATTACAGTTTTGTCATTTTAAATTTATTTAAATACAAAAATTTTAGTTTTACAATTCCAAAGCTTATGATCATGAAGACAAAAAAATAAAAGAGCATTAAAAATAACATTATATTGAAGTATATAAATTTTAAATATACTATTTTCAATTTCATATCCTTAATAAACATATTGTTGATATCGACAAATACATTAAAAATGGTTGAGCACGGCATGCTGCCCACAACGGAACAAAAAGATAATGTGAGCATATATATATTTTGATTGACAGCAAGAATCTTCCCAAATGGCGATCAACAAGCTAGAGGATATGAGCTAGCACTGATCCCTCTCAGCAAAACTCCACCATATTACCTGCAAAATCGTCGACTATATTTCCTCACCTGCAGCCATGCTATACCCAACGTGATGCAACGGCATGTAATTCATGTGGTATTAAATACTTGTTTGTAAGAAATATTTCACATATATATCTGTTTAATCAAAACTTGAAGTTTGTATAACAACTAATTTATGCACAGCCAAAGGTTTCCAGTTTAGATCATGTTTTATGATGACTTTTTGTGTTTGCTTTCGCCTAAATCATCTCTATAATATTGTCGTATAACGTCCCGGCTGATCAACACTACGTTAAGTTCTTTGTCGACCTCATCAATCGCTTTGTATGTCTCAATTTAACAAATTGAATCTCACCTCGTTTATTTACATTTCCATTCCGAATAAGTTTCACGTAGATCCGATTATAAGTTGTTATATATTTCGTGTTTTCTATGTTATATTTGAGTATATGTAATTGTATATAAGGTCTTTACCAAATCTGTGAATTCACTCAATTCGGTAAGCCAATCAGCTGGATTGGACTAGATTAAAGGATCAACAGTAGGCTGTTAAAAAAAATGAAAGAAACTGGCGAAACCAAACCGGCGACAGAATCGCCATTACCATCCCCATCAACACCGATGGCCTTCGGCCGGTGTGGGATATATGGGACTCGGTCTGAAACCGAAACCGACCGAGTCCCTCTTCTTGTATAGCAGCACTTCACGATCCGCAGCTTCCCACTGGTTCGGGTATAGCAGCGCGGCGGCATCAGTTTCTTCATATTCTTTACTTGACGGTTGACAGAGAAGGCGACGGCTCACGGGAGGGCGTACGGCGGGCTGGCTGCGGAAGTCGACGGTGGGGGGCTTCATGACGGTTTCGCGAACATGAGCCGGGAGAGAGAGAACGGTGCAGCCACGACGACCACGACGCGCGACTCTGGCTGGCAAAGGGGGAGCTAGATCCGCTGAGAGATGGGATGGTGGGAGTTTGCTCCCGTTTTCCTTCCTATGGCTACTGGTTTTGTATTTTTATTTTTATTTTTATTTTTTGGCCCTTAAGTAAGATTAAAATAGTTACACTAATAAGATCAATGGTTAGGATTTATTAGGGATATTTTAATCATTTCATATGTAAATTTATCGTGTGACTAATTTTGATCAAGTAGGTGTCTCTATAATTTTTAAAAACATAGGGGTATCAGTGTATTGTAATATTGTAAATGGATTGTAACACTATAATTTGGTTTATTATCAAAATTTGAATTTGAATGTTTTGTGAGAAATTGTATTTTATTTTTCTGATTTATGTTTTAGAATTTTACATTAATTTTCAAAGTCTACAAATTGAACTTGTGATAAATCTAATATTGCTTATAGCAATTGGATTGGAGGTCTAACAGAATGAGATTTGTCCAATTTAAAGGTTACATAATTGGAGTACAGATCAAGGCCTAATTCGTGTAATCCAAATCCGTGAAAACTGCTAATACATATTGCTCTACTTTCATGCATCGCCTGCTTTAAATATTTTGGTCAGATAGAAGAATCTATCTGTAACTCAGTGCTGTTTTTTTCATTCATGCGTCTTTTTTTGTAACAACTTTTGGGCTGTTACAACTTTAAGGATGGCATATTTCTTGCTATTGGGAAAGACTACACTCCTTGATGAAGTGATGATGAAGATTTTTAGTTTAGTGATAACTTGTTGTCACATAAATAATATTATTTAACAACAGCACGCATATTGTCAATTTTACAGCTTCATCTCTAAATTTGATGCAGAAAAAAAGCACATATTAAAATCTTTTTCCACTCATATATTGGTTGCAAGTATGGTCTAGCAGAAATTTCACACATGACTCTAACATAAGGTAAAAAGTTTGAATCTCCGACCCCATGTTCATAATAATAATAATAATAATAATAATCTTTTTACCATCACATCCGTCGTTAGATATGATCTATGAACTCTTTCCATGGCTTTCTCTCTCCCCTTATGTCTTTGCCCTCCCTCTGCCTCCATCGCCCCTTCTCCGCCCCTCCCTCCCACCTCCCTCATATCTCTCTCTCTCTCTCTCTCAAAAACCCTTCCGCCCTAACTTCTGCTAGAGTCGATCATTGCGATTGGAGCCTGCCACTCATCCATTGTTCTCTATTTGCCAAAAACTTCTTTCTTTCATTTTTTTTTTTTTTTTTTTTTTGTTTGTAGGCCGCTGCCACCAGAGTCCATCCGCCATCATCTTTTGTTGACTTTCACCAACGAACTACATTGTTGAAATTGTAGTTTTCCGGTATGACTTTTTTTTGGTACTTTGTTTTAGGTATTGATGAGTAGGTTTTACGTTAGCTTTCTAAGCCAATTTAATTTTATAAATTGATGGTGTGTAGGTGATTATGATTTTAGGAGTTGATGATAACTTTTAGGCATGATTAAGAATTTTAAACCCCGAGTATGATTTTATTAATTGATAATGATTGTCATAGTCAAGGATTTTAAGTGATCATTATGATTTTAGGTGTTGCTGGAGATTATGATGAATTTGGGATGATAATGATTATTCTATTTATTTGTTAGTATTATTTTGCTTAATTTTCAAATATTACTGATTATATATGGTTATGTGTAGTGGTGGTGATTATATATTATGCTAAAGAAGAATGGTAGTAGTACTATTTAAATAAAAAAACTTAATAATTATCAAAATTAAAATCCATATTGTCTGTTAATTTTTTTTTAAAGAAGACTTAGGATATTGTGCTATACTTACTTTTGCCATCAATAGTAATAGGTACTGTATTTTTAACTGTTTGATTTAGTTTAAGTGATTAAGATTTCAAAAGCGGTACCAAACTACTGTGAGAGAAATACAGGTGATCCTTTCAATATATGTGCCAATGATTGATTAAAAAATAATTAAAAACAAACAAAACTTCGAGCTTCGACACGAGATCAGTAAAATGGTCTTCAAAATAAAAAATATTCTTTAAAGGAGCAGATCGATCAGTTCGTTTGGTTTTCAACCGAACTTTAGAATATGGCTCACAATTGGCGTGCAGGCAATACTTGCCTTTGCCCATACTCACAAAGGAGCCACAGCAAGTTTTATTGACATAATGGAGTAAAAATTATGACAATTAGCTCATGACAATAGTAATGACAAGGTTATGTCATTTGAGCAACGTGGGCAGGCTCCTCAAGCTCAAGTGTTGCCACATTCAATCAGCTGCTGCCTAAAAATTGGCCTAATTGCAGCCTGTTTGGAGTATCCACTTTGAGAGCTTTTTGTGTGCTAACAGAGTGTGAGTTTGTGAGGAGAGTGTTTAGTATGTTTAGTAATGAGAGTACCTTTGAGATTATTGCTTTTTTTAGTCTATACTTGTTGAGGTCAAAATTCACACCTCGTATTTCATCGTCCACGTGTCAACTCGGATCAGCCCAAGAACAATCCAAAAGACTTCATTAGCTAATAAGGAAGGTCAACTTCTGAGTCAACAAATGTGACCTCTAGTTAATTGACATCACTTTTAGGTCAATCAAAATGCAAGAATCAGCTTGAAGACAACTTAAATAAGCTCAAGACCCAAATCAACCCAAGAGCTTGTCAGGTTGAGCCGAAGACCAGCGACTCAAGAAATCAACTTCCGAGGCAACAGATGTCGACCTCTAGTCAATCGACATCACTTCTAGGTCAATCAAAATGCAAGAATCAGCTTGAAGACAACTTAAATCAGCTCGAGACCCAAATCAACCCAAGAGCTTGTCAGGTTGAGCCGAAAACCAGCGACTCAAGAAATCAACTCGACAAGTTAAACCGAACACCTATCCAAGGTCAACGCACAAGAAGATCAGGAAACTTCCCAGATTCATTCCTACACAAGAATCATACGAAGATCAGTCCAAATCAAGTCAAGAATTAGCCAAGAAAGTTGCTTTTTCTTTATGGAATAGCTCTCCAAATAAGGAAAGTCAACCTGGATCAAGAAGAAGAAACAATTTGCCTTCACCAAATATGGCATGTTCAACACCAAAATGGACAACAATCACCATCTATAATATAGGGCATCATTATGCACCTAAAGGATGGAGTTCTCATCTTGGAGGATCCAATCTCACATTCCATCTTCAAGAGAATCATGCCCAAAGAAGAAATTTTCGTTGAAGGAAAAAGAGAAATCATTGGAGATCCTTCTAGTTCGTTGGACATCATCTCCGACCACATTAAAATCATCTAATATGATCCAATTCCCACAGAAGATCACCCCGGATTACTCGGAATCATCTCGGAATTCCCGCATCTTCATCCGATTCTCTCTACTCCCTACAATCTCTCTCCATTTCCTGCAATCCCATTCTCATTTCTTCCCATTCTTACTGCTACGGCATTCACTATCCTTTTTATCAACTATAGTGAAATCCTTAGAGCCACCACAGAGGACTAGCTCTCATATTGAAGTGAACCTCTATAAATCTCTTGTGTTCTTTATCTCATTACTTTACTTTACTGTTATTTTGTAGCTACTACGCTCGGTTTAACTTAACATGCTTTTAGTCAGCTCAACAATTTAATACAGATATAGGTCATAACCCGACTTGATCCGATTCGACTGTAAATTTTACCCTCTACAATACTATTTTATAATCTCCTTGTTTTGATAATGGAAAATTCTCACTATCTTCACTCGTGGAGTAGGCCGAAAGCCGAACCACATAAAATTATCTATGTTATTTTTTTTTTTTTACTCTCTCTATTTCTTATTTTGTCCTAAAATCACTTAATGTTTTACGAAATTCCTAACACAAAACCTAAGTACCATCGAAAACTTAAGTATCAGTTTTGAGAAAAAATACAACAAAACTACACCAAGACACTTGATTTTCGTGGCAAAATCACCTGCGGGATTTCATTTCTAGCCAGTTATAATCGACGATATTTTAAAGCCCAAATTCAAAGGGCCAATGAAAGGGGCCTTTAAAGGCTTAGAGATTTTTCATTAGGGAAAATATACACAATAGTATATTTAACACAAAATGTGTTGTGATATCCAATATGGGGGGGAACACTCTGCATCAGGTTGTATTGTATGATTTAAGCTAAATGATTGTATTTAAAAACATAAAAAAATTTCCAAATATATTAAATTTGACACCAATATAAAATTTCAGAATGTGTCTGAAATCAAAGATCATTTAGGATCTGTAGTTTATGTCGAGGCTGGTTTTCCGTAAGGGGTTAGGTCTAGTTTTGAGACAAGGAGCCGACATCAGATATTAATACCGAGGTAGTCATAGTAGTCAAGTTTTGGGATAGGGATCGGGATTGGGTTTCTAGAAAGAGTCAAGGTTGAGTTTCGGGAGCAGGGTAGAATTGTGTTTTGGAACAAAGGCCGAAGTCGGTTTTAGGACTAGGATGGGGTCTAGTTTCAAGATCGGGATCAAGTTTTTGGATGGGTCAGGGTTGGGTTTCGATACATAACTCGGGGCTAGGTTTTGGACATGAATTAAATTTTAGGTTTCAAGACCGAGGTTGAAATAGGGTTCAAGCTGGGATCGTGTTCAGGATTAGGTCATGCTTAGGTTTTGTGAACAAGGTCGGTGTTAGGTTTCGAAACAAGGGCTGGATTTTGGGATGAGGATCGTCTTTAGGTTTCAAGACATAAGTTAGTTTTCAGGACCGGAGTTAAGGGCAGGGTTCGAATTTTAGGATGGGGGTATGTGTAACGCCCCCAACTTCCCACGTAGGGCCGACTACGTCGACGTGGGCCGTTACATGCTTGCTTAACTTACTTGCTAGTTTCTAATACTTGATCTTTCAGAAAATTACAGAATAATTTTTTTTTCTTAACATAACTTAAATAAACTTGTCCATATGGGTAAACTTCATCATGCCTACCCATTACTTGTTATGCGATTATAAGGTCACCATAACCTTTTAAACCGGACCTTGGAAACATAACATGGTACATATTTCTTAATCATACATATACCACTTCATACTTAAATATTGCGGAAAAATTGCATAGTGGTATCCCACACCGCTCTTCACTTGCTGCATCGTCTCCATGGCCCACAAGTACAGCTGCAGGCATCTTACCTACAGTATGAAATATCTGATGAGCTTTCGCCCAGCAAGTACAAACATAATCTCACAAAACATTTCAAAACATTTTAGAAACATGCCAATCATCATGTAACTTATGCATGAATCATTTATGATTGATGAAGTCTTATGCTTCATTATAGACTCATCTTTAATTTATTATCTTGTCTCAATCTGTGGGCCCATAGTGTCCGTACCAAAAGCGCGCAGCCTCCAGACAAAGCTAGGGTTTGCAAGGTCCCTAACAGTTCTGGAATTTTATAAGCCTTTGCGATTTTACGAAAGATCTTGTAACTTGACCCTTCACGATCACGGACGGTCAAGATCACAACTGAAACATGTAGCCTCCACGATCACGGGAGGTTGGTACGACACCTTACTTGATTTATCTTACCATGTGGTTTAACATTAGTGAACATTACTTCATGATGTCACTATATCATATCATACTTAACATTGCTATAACATAGCATTCTTGAAAAACATGGCATACATGGCATACATGGCATAGCATGGCATAACATAGCATAGCATAGTATAACATGGCATACATGAAACATGTTATATATTTAAAAATAGCTTACTATTTTCCATACTGTAGGTGAGGTTTGTACTTACCTCTCTTGTTATGTCCTACGTAGTGCTGCTTCTCCTCTGGGTACAGCTGCAGGTTTCCTCCTGCTTGATGAAGGACATAGGTAAGGGTCTAATGAGTATTGTGGAATGTTGGTGATCTAACAACATGCCTACATAATCCTAGTTGTATGTCCCCGATACTAGATGTCTTACTGGGTTACAAATAGTAACCCTATTATTTAAAAAAAACAACCCAATATGGATTAATTCTTAAGAGGTTACATTGGATAACCTCATGTGCTAAACCTTTATACATACCGTTAGGGTTAGGTTACCTTCCTAACCTTGGGCTTTATTCTTGTCCATAATTATTGGGTTACCTCAATTAACCCTATATCTTAGCTCAATTTTACTAATCTTGGTATCCCTTAGGGTTATCTGACTAACCCTTAAGGTTAATTGTAGTCAAACTCTTGGTCAACCAAAGTCAACTTTGGTCAACTAAGGTCAACCCTATATGGGTCAAACTTGAGCTTTAGGCTTTGGCCCAGTAACTCGGATATCACTTCCGGTTATTTACCCCGTAATCATCTTGCTTGCCTAATTTGGTTTAAAAATCCATTTTCCATTTCTTTAGAAACTTGGGTAAATTAACTTCAAAAATCTTTTACTCAACTCATAACAATTCATATTCTTGAAATAAGTCTTTATAAAAAATCATTTAGGGCTGAATGAACTGCTATTGGAACAGTTTCCATAGTCAAAACAGTGGTTTTGAGGAAGAAAGAAACAGTTTTTCCGAACTGTTTTTAAAAATCATGTGCAGGAATTTCCTGTTCCCTGCACAGTCTTTATAAACCGTGTCAGTTTAAAGATCCATTCCGATTTAGAAAAAGTTTCCTTCACGAAAGTTCTAGCTCTCGAAAAATCCTAAAACTTTCGTGTTTTACGAAAAAATTCAATTCGAACTCTAACAGGTTCATATTTCCGTTTGAACTCTCCTGGTCGTGCACAAATCCTGGGCACGGATCAGGCTCGGTTTTTCGTGAGAAACGAAGGCCTTTCGAACCTTATTTTTGAAAAATATTCACGTTGACCTCTAGGAAAAACCGTTCTAAACAACTTTCATGTTTTAAGTTTCTCCAAATTCGGCCTCTAAGGGCCTCAAACTTCCACTTTCCCAAAACTGGCCATTATGTACCCGAACTGGCAGTTTCGATTTTAACTTGGTTTTACGCCCTAATACGCGCACACTACCTCAACCGCTCACTTCGGGAGCCTACACAACAAACATGCAGTGTTTCTAACGTCCCACATACACCCACATGCAGCTCGAATGGGTCCATGCAAACCAAAACCGAACTGTCCTACCTAGGTTTGCATGGTTTTAACTTTTGCATCTTACTCAAGCAAGCATCAATCATTCACCCTTAAGCTAGCAGCTAAACATGCACTGCCTAGGGCACATTTGGACCATAAAAATCAGGGGACACACAACCATGCACATCTAGCATGCAACCTATCAACCAACAAGCATAAATCAAGAAGCAAGGCACAAAATCAAACCAACCACCCTTAATTACCAAATCAAGCACATACTAACCAAACTAGGCAAGAAATTAGAATGGACTTATGTCCTTACAAAACCAACTTGAAACACAAATATAAATTCCAAATTGAATCTAATGAAAGGATTAGGGCTCAAGGAAGTTACCTTAGATCAAAGTTAGGGCTTGAAAATTGCAACTCCCCTTTCTCCCTTGCCTTCCATTGCCCACGGCTTCAACCTAGTTAGGGACCCAAATATTTTCTCTTGGCTCCTTGGTTGATCCACACCAAAACCGAACACTCCCTAAGCAAAACCCCCTTGAAAATTTTGATTTTTCCTCCTCTTCTCTCTTCCTTGGCTTGATTTTGAAGAAGAAAATTGGCAAGAACCTCCCCAATTTTTGAAGAAAAAGAAAAGTGAATAGCAACCACCCCTATTTATAGAGGTTGAAAACTTTGCTAAATTACACAAAAACCCCATGAAAACTAAAAATTGCACAATGGAGGGTGAGGTGGGAGGTGGCCGGCCATATGTTTGGTGAAACAAGCCAAAGAATTTCTTTCCAAGCCAATTTAAATGATTATGATGTCATAATTAAAGGATAAGGTGATGTCATTCACCTTAGGCCTTTGTTTGGCTATTCTCATCATTAAGCAATCCATTTTTGAGCTACACAGATATTTCCAATACTATATTCACTTATACACAGTATTTATTTAACTAAATTTATCTGTTGTAAAAACGGACAGTATAAAATTTTTTCTTTATTTTTCCGAGCCCTTTTTCGTCTTTAATTTCTACTTGGTGTGCTTGATTTTCTAAGGTGTTTTTAAAGCCTATTCATGCTATCTCAACCGTAAAGAGGTTTTCGCAGTATTTTTCCCATATGCTTATCCTATTATTGTACAGTCATACCCTTGACCGTTCTTAGTCAACCCATTGACTTTTTGGTCAACTTTGACTTTCTTGATCAAACTTTGACCAACATGAAATCATGAAAATTTTATCATGCCGTTTTCCTTAAAACGCCTTATACTTGACTAAATAATCTATCGTTGAGTCTCGTAGCTAGTTGATCGAGAACTCAAACCCATACGGTTATTCTATTCCAATCATGATTCAGACTTAGGTTTCCTTGTTTCTAAGGAAATCTTGGGTTATCAAAATTTCAGGTATTACAGTATGGGTCTAGTTTTGGGCTATAGTTAGGTTACAATATGGGTTTCAAGATGAGGTCAAGGTCTGGTTTTCAGGACAATGG
Organism: Ficus carica; assembly: GCA_009761775.1. Lineage (NCBI taxonomy): Eukaryota > Viridiplantae > Streptophyta > Magnoliopsida > Rosales > Moraceae > Ficus > Ficus carica. The sequence continues at coordinate 4,373,812 of CM019741.1, read as the reverse complement.
TCAAGGTCGGGTCGGGTTTCAGGATGATAGCTGGGGTCGGGATAGGGGTCAAGGTTGGGTTTCAAAACTAGGGTCAAGGCTCAGGTTCGTTTCAAGGCCATGGTCAGGGTTTTGACTGGGGGCCGGAGTCAAGGTCATGGTTGGGGCTAGGATTTTGGTATCAGGGTCAAACCCTATCCCAAAACCCATCCCCAACCTAATTCCCAATACCTATCACCGTCCTCGGTCTCAAAACTTGATCTTGACCCAAACCCCAGTTTAAAAACCCAGTCTCATACCTCACTGCTAAGTCATGCCCCGAATCCCGATCCGACCTCATCTTTGGCCTTGATCATGGACCCCGATCTAATGCACAGTCTTTATACTTAAGTCTTTACCTGATCATAAAACATTGTCCACGGAAATTGCAGTTTGAGTCAAAATAAAGTACAAGAAATTTCCTGAACAATATTATAATTAGCCTAAAATGCTTATCTTGGGTTTTATACTTCAAATTGATCTTGTTTTATCAAAACCTTAATTTCTTGGTATTATGCTGAAATTGACAATCCATGAATTATACTGCTAGAGCTTAGGATTTTTCCAATGTTGATTGTTTGATTGTTTCTGTACATAGTTCTTATGTTTACAAGCTTATTCATCGTATTCATATGATCGGTGCCAATTATCAAACAGTTTTTGCACTGTCTGTTTAATTTAAAACACGCAATAGCGGTAAATTCAGACTGTAGGTTTTCCTGAATTGTTATTGACATTTCTATGAATTAGGTCTCCAGTAAATTCCGAATGGAAACTTTTATGCTTATTTTGGCAATTTAAAGTTTCCTAATCATAATTTGGCTCGACATAATTGTTTACAGTGTCAAGTTGCACCGAGTGTTTAACACCTATATAGAAATATTTGGATTATGAAATTTTGGATATATTACCCTAAGATTCTCGTTCCCATCAAAACATAGTGTTTACGAGGAAAATGATGGACTTATCTTTTAAACAAGGAATTTAAATCTAAATATCCCGGATATTAGAATTTTGTTCGCAACAAAGTTTGTTCAACACTCTTCATTATAAAACACCACACCATCTGATGACCATCTCGTTGATCCGATGACCTAAAGCATTACCAACACAACAATTTCTCAATCTTCATGGCAAGACAACTGTTCTACCGTGAACTGTGATCTTGAGGGGGATGTTAGAACATAGTTAGTTATTTTGTCATGTATGCTTCCTGCCAATTTATTCTTTCTGTATAATACTATACGTGAATTGGTCTAGGTGTACCATTTTGTTACTCTTTTTGTAACGTGATATGTAAAGTTTCTTCTCTGAGTCTCTAATTCTTGAGCTTCTCATTTCTAAGAGACTCATCTCTTCTCATCTTCTTTTTCTTCTGCCCTAAATCTTATCTTCCTTCTAAGAGAGATTGCTACAATCTCTTCAACATAATCATGAAAGATAGAAAACTGACGCCCGGGAATTGCAACCAATATCTAGTTGTTGGAGAAGCAATTACCGGAAGAAAAAAGAGGTGGGAAACTGGTTTGGTAGATTCGATCAAGTGAGCAAGAGCAGTGGAGGGTGCGGCATTGGTCCCACTGTGTGCATTGACGACAGCGGTGACTAGAATGGCAAGTTGGGATGGTCGTGGAGGACCGGCGGACAAAAATGGTGCAATGACACCTCTACTAAATAAGGAACCCTAGCAGAGAAAGTAGAGTTAATGAGCATGTGTTATTCAATTCATTAAAAAAAAAAACACTGAAGAACCATAATTAAATTCAACTCTGCTTGTTGAATTTTAAATTCAAAACTTTGCTCGTTGAATTTTCCAAACTATTTGCTCATCGATATAGACTGACGTGATTACAGGTATAGCTTAGTAGTAATACATGCCTAACTCCGTCTAAAGGTGTAGAATTTGAATTCCTCAACCAAGTTCAAAAAAAAAAAAATATATATTTATATATTTGACTGACAATCAATATAAACTTAATTTGTGCACTGCCAAACTTTTTCTGTATCTTTCTTTTTTGAAACTTTCTTAACTACTTGGTAACACCTTAATGATTTGGCAATAATGAATCCAGGGAAAGGGAAGGAGATAGAGGCATTGCTAGCTAGATATAAGATCATTTGTCCAGCACAGACCTTAGGTTTAACTCATCTATTATTGCAGCTGTCACAACATAGAAAGAAGAAATTCTGAACAAGATCGATTTGGCAAAGAAGAAATTCTGAACACACACAAGAAAGCATGAGCGTTCTAATTCAAATTGGAGCATCGATTGTTGCAAAAATTGCCAGATGCACATTTGCACCAGTTGCTCATCAAGTTGGTTATCTACTGCACTACAAAAGGAATATAGAAACCCTCGAAACGCAAGTTACGCAATTGAGTTATACCGAAGAGAGACTGCAACATTCTGTTGATGATGCTGTAAATAATGGCAAACAAATTGAAGCGGATGTTCAAGACTGGCTAACTAGAGTAGGTCGAAAAATTGAAGAAGCCAAGGTTCTGATAGTGGAACGTCATTCGATGACAAGGTGTTTCGATTGGTTCCTTTACGAATCTCGTGTCTCGACGTCGTCAGAGCAGGGATGCAAAGAAGATGGCACAAGACCTTGAAACAGAGAACAGATCAGGAAGATCATTTGACAATGTTTCTTTTCGTCTCCCTCCCAAGGCTCATCGAAATCAGAGGCTACGAGACTTTTGATACAAGAATGCCAATTCTTTTGGGAATCAAAGAGGCGTTGAGAGATCCGAGTGTTACCATGATTGGGGTGTATGGTATGCCAGGCATTGGGAAAACTATGCTTGCTAAAGAAGTTGCTAGACAAGCTAAAGAAGAAGGGTTATTTACAGGTGATTGTAGTTTACTGGTCACAAACTCCGAGCCACAAGAATATCCAAGACGAAGTTGCAGAAAACTTCGGGCTAACACTTGATGAGAAAACTCTATCCGTGAGAGCAAATCGGTTGGGTGATCGGTTACTACTGGAAGAGAAACTCTCATAATTCTAGATGACGTGTGGGAGAAACTTGGCTTGGAGGAGGTTGGAATTTGCTTGGTGACGACCAAAAGGGATGTAAGATATTGATAACCTCCCGATTGGAAGATTTGTTGTTGAATGATATGAGTGTTGAAAAGAATTTTCATGTCGAAGTTTTATCTGATAGTGAAGCGGCACGCATGTTCAACAAGATAGTAGGTTAAAACAGTTGCAAATAATGAGGTCAAACGTTTGGCCACTGAGATTGTTGCACAGTGTGCGGGGTTACCTCTTGCAATTGCAACAGTTGGGCATGCTTTGAAAAACAAATCTTCGATTCCCATTTGGGAAAATGCCCTGCAAGAATTAGAAGCATCTAACCCTGTTAACATTAAAGGAATGAACGAAAAAAGTGTACTCGAGCATAAGATTGAGCTATGATTACCTAAGAAGTGAAGAAGAAAAGTCACTGTTATTGTTGTGCAGCCTACATGAAGAAGATGCAAACATAAATATCAACTTCTTGGTGAGATATTGTATGGGACTCGGCTGGTTTAATGGCATCACCGAATTGGAACACGCAAGGAATAGGGTGATTTCGTTGGTTGAAAGTCTCAAGAGTTCTTGGTTGTTACTGGATGGTGACTATCGTAGCAGAGTCAAAATGCATGACGTCGTTCGTGATGTAGTGATCTCAATTGCGTCCACGGAAAGGCATATGTACAATGTTATGGGAGTTACGGAACTAGAAGAATTGCTATCGAAGAACAAACTCCAGTGCTCAACTGCTATTTCGTTGCTTGGAAAGAAGAATGATTGTCTTCCTGAAAAGTTGGACTGTCCACAGCTTGAATTTTTTATGTGGAGGAATAATCGAACCTCAGGAACTGTCCCCGACAACTTTTTTGAAGAAGCAAAAATGCTCAAAGTTTTGGACTTGGCCTTTGCATTTTTGGAACCGTTACCATCTTCTTTTGGTTCCCTGGAAAATCTTCGACATTGTGTTTATTTCACGCTTCGCTGGAGGATATCGCTTAATTGGAGAGTTAAAGAATTTAGAAGTTCTTGATCTTTCATGGTCCAACATTGAGCAATTGCCCGCAAATCTGGGGCAACTTTGTCGTCTAAAGCTGTTAGATTTGAGATTTTGTTCCAGACTTGAAGTAATAGAACCGAATGTCTTAGCAAGGTGACACGGTTAGAAGAACTGAATATGGAAAGCAGCTTTACAAACTGGAATGGTTTAAGAGCCAGAGGCAGTGAAAGAAATGCTAGTCTTGACGAACTAAAAGAATTGCTTCGATTGACCACTTTACATGTATGTGTGCTTGATGTCAACTGTCTCCCGGAAAATCTATTCGGTGAAAATTTAAAGAGATACAAGGTCCTGATGGAGATGAAGTATTACGGCATTGTAAGCTTGAAAGCTCAAGTACTTCAGAATCTTGAAAGTCAAGCTCAACAAAAGTAATCTACTAAATAAGGGTGGTCTGAAAGTGTTGCTGAAAAGATCCGAGGAGTTGTATCTAGATGGACGGGAGGATGTTAATAATGTTGTCTTTGAATTAGACAAAGGGGATTTTGAGGAATTGAAGCATCTTGAATTTGCAAATAATGCAACATCCAATTCATTGTCAACTCGACGGAGCAGATCTATCATTTCAGTGCCTTTCCGAGCTTGGAGTCACTGCTTCTAGATAAGCTAACGAATCTCGAAAAGATATGTCACGGGAATCTCGCAGCAGAGTCATTTCGCAATCTGAGAGTGATAAAAGTAAGAAAATGTGATGGCTTGAAGAGTCTCTTTCCGCTGTCTATTGCTAGCATCTTGAGATAATTGAAGTGATCGATTGCAGAGAATAGACAGGTAATTAGCTATGAAAGAGAGGATCCTAGTAGTGCAGCCATTGATAAAGTCAAGTTCCCTCAGCTGCGGTCTCTGTGCCTTGGACAACTTCCAGAACTTATTCAGTTCTTTTGCAAAGCAAAGGAATCTAGCATGTTAGGAAGCAAAGATGCATCATCGGTTTCAATAACGTCAGCCATTCCTTTTTTCATACCGGAGGTATAACAGTTTTTTAATTATCTCATATTAATCATCTTTATTGAAGTGATGTGTAAATATGTAGAAAATTTTCTAACTACGTAAAATTCTCTTTTACAGGTCGAACTTCCGAGCTTAGAGTACATGAAGTTGTCGGCAATTAAGTATGATCAAAAGTTATGGACAGACCAACTTCTAAATGAATTAGAGAGAGACGGTTTACGACAACTAAAGGAACTCATAGTGGAAAATATTGTGGGAATTCGATTCATTGTCTCTTCCTCTAACCAACAGATTCCTTCTTGCGCTTTCCCGAGCTTGGAGTCACTGCATCTTGAGAATTTGATGCAGTTGGAAAAAATCTGTGATGCAAAACTTGCACAACAGTCATTTTGCAAACTAAAATATGTAAAAGTCATCCGTTGCAATAGATTGAAGAATCTATGGTCATTCTCTATTTCGAACGCCCCTTCACAACTTGAAGAGCTTGAAGTGACCGATTGCAACATGATGGAGGAAATATTTAGTTGCGCAGAAGAAGAAGATACAGCATCCGTGATCGAGTTATCACAATTACTTTCTCTTAAGCTAATATCCGCGTCCAAGCTTAAGCAGTTCTGCTCCACATCTCCAAAGAAAACAGAAAGATCGACAGCGGATTCTGGCATGCCTTTTTTCAATGGGAAGGTACAACTCCAAAAACTCGATTTCGATAAACTACTATTTGCTTACTCTTGTGATTTCCTGTTATCTTATATACTAAAAAATTTGACAAAGTGTTTAGTGCCTTTTGTGGAAATACTACTTAAAAAAGAGCCAAACTTTTTACTTGACAATGATTTGCATTAATTATATATGACTGCGCAGGTTAATTTTCCGAAGCTGGAGACCTTGGAAATTTGTTCATTAAATTTTCAGAAACTGTGGGAGGATAACAGCTCATTGCAGTTGCTCTCTAGTCCAGCAAGCTTTCGAAATTTAACAAAAGTGCTTGTAAAAGGCTGCAGGTTTATGAAAAATCTATTTCCTTCTTCTGTGGCTGCGAATCTCGTTGCACTGCGACGCATTGATGTACAAGAGTGCGATGTGATGGAAGAGATACTAAGTGTGGATGACGGCACGCACAAGATCATATTCCATAAATTAAATGTCCTTACATTCGCAAATCTTCCGAAACTCACACGATTTTCCACGGGAATCACTATCGAATTCCCAGAGTTGCTTGAACTCACCACAGCAAGTTGCCCTGATTTGAAGACTTTAATCGTCTCTGATTCTACAAGCCAAACAACGGTGTCTTTCTTCAATGAAATGTACGATTTCAAGCGCTCTATTTTTCTCTCATTCATTTTTTTTTTTTTTTTTTTCTTTAGGTAACAATAAACTTATCGTATTATAATGACTCGCATATAACTGACGCAGGTCGCAATACCAAAATTGGAGAGAAACTGGTAATTACGTGCATGGATAACTTGGAAGCGATATGGCAAAGCGAAGCATTGACCGCAGTTTCTTTTACGGAGTTGAAGGTGATTAAAATTTACGAGTGTAAGAATCTGACTACCATGTTTCCACCGTATATGCTGGGAAGACTCCATGGTTTGAGAAGGTTGGGAATAAGAATATGCGCCTTGTTGAAAGAGGTTTTCCAAGTCCAAATTTCAAACAATACCATTAATTTGTCAAATCTCCAAGCAATTATAATCTATGGATGCCCGAGTCTGAAGTGTCTGCTCCCACTTTCCGTAGCGAGAGGTCTTCTCCGACTCGAAAAGCTGGAGATAAACGGTTGTAACATACATGAAGTCGTTTGTGCAGAGGTTGGAGTAGTAGACACAACTCCTAGGTTCTTGTTCCCGCAATTGACCTCTTTGCAACTCCGAATGCTGCCAGAGCTTTTGCATTTCTACCCCAGACCGCATACTTCAGAGTGGCCTCTGTTGAAAAGCTTGAAAGTGTATAATTGTAAGAAACTCATGGCTTTTGCTTTCGAATTCCAAGGCTTGCAAGGGGGGCGTAAACTAGGCAGTCCTCCTAATGGTCCTGTTCAACCACTATTTTCGATGAAGAAGGTAAGGACTACTATTCTCTCTTCTACTTTAACATCGTCTTTATCCATCGTGGAAATTTCAATAGATTTGGTTGTCTCTTTTCAGGTTTCATTTCCTAAGTTGGAAGAATTAACACTGAGGAACCTTGCGTCGGAAGGCAACATATCACCTGGTCAATTTAGTAGACTACTTGGTGAGGAAGAGAGTGCAGACATGGCTTCTAGTCTAAGAATATTGGAGATATTCGAACTGCCTACATTGACGCATTTGTGGGCGGAAAATTCCTCTAATTCCACCTTATGGAATTCGAAAAAATTAGCACCATCATCCCGTCGCTCCAAAATTTGATGAGTTTGAGAGTGTCGAAATGTCACGGAATGCTAAACTTGTTAACTTCACCAAGTACTGCTAAAAATTTGACTCAATTGACAAGAATGAGCATAGCCGAATGTGAAAGGATGGAAGAGATCGTTGGAGATAGTGGAGCTGAATGTGAAATCACTTTCAATGGATTGGAAATCTTGGTACTGCATGATTTACTCAGCCTTAAAAGCTTCCATTCAGGGAATTGCATAATGAGATTTCCAAATTTGAAACAAGTAATCGTGTCGCGGTGCTCGGAGATGGAGAAGTTTTCTTTCGGAGCCATAACGCCGAAGTTGGATCGAGTAATCACGGGGATAAAAGACCAAGAAATATGGCAGGAGACGAATGTAGGGACTTATTTTAAGAAGATAAATCATGTTTACCTCATAGAAGAAAGCTCATGGGACGGGGATATTAATACCACCATCCAACATATTCGGGAGGGCGACCTTGGTGCAGCAATACAACGGCTATTTCTTGAATAAGGTGAAAAATATTTCTGTCAACTCTAACAATTTATCATTATTTCATTTACTCTAGCCAATACAGTAGGCATATAAATGTATGAAAAAAATGAGAAAATTACCTAATTACCTACATTTTTTTCATCTATTGACCAACATGACATAAATTCTTCATTTTTTATCAACCTGACACAAATTTTAGAACTCTGAGTATTTGTTGGTGTGTAATCTGATTTTTCTTTGAGTTTTCACTTTTTTCACCATGTGGAAAATCATATCTTCTCCAACTAAAAAAGAGCTTTTTCCAATCATATGTTTCATACGTGTTGCCCAAGACGAATGACTACTGACGTTGTAGTTCTCGCATGTCATGGCTAGCAGGCTCATCACTGTGCCTAACCCAAAGCGAAAGGCAGGGGAAAAAGTGCTAGAGAGAAGGGACATTGCAAAAGTGCTGGGTGTGTGGAGCCTAACATCGCTCTCGCATAGAATTAGCGTACCGATTCGATCTTATTTCACGTGTGTTTCAGTTGCCCTTATTCCACGTAATCCTTGTTAGGGGAAATTTTTGGGAGTGAAATCAGGAAAGAAACATTGTGAGTCCAAGAGATTAGTGAATTATGTGATTTCCTTGGAATATTCTTCATATCATAGTGTGAAACTTGCTAAGGCTGAAAGTGGGTGTAACTCTCTCACATTGAGAGTGAAGTTCTATAAACCTTGTGTATGAATATTAGAGGATAAAAGAGCAAAAGTCACCAATGAAAACTAGAATCTTGGAGATTTTGCTTTGCGACCAAGAAGGCCTTTTTTTTTTTTTTCTTTTTTTCTTTTTGAAATACCGGTACATCATGAATATATTACACTGTTGTAATTTACACTTTAGATTTTTAATTTTAACAATTTGCACTTTAAATTTACAAATTTATGATAATTTATACTCTTTTGGAGTATCTTAAACTGGTTATTTTTAAAGGGGCGGAACCAAATATCCATCGTAAAAATTGTCGTTTTCAATTTGAAGAAAGTGATCAACGTCAAATTTCTCCTTCTATTTGTACTGTATGAATTCATATGTGCATCTATGTTTGTTTTGGCCTCCTAGTAGGCAAGGGCCATCCCGAACTTTCAGAGAGTACTTGTACCCAAAATATATATATATATATATATATTTAAATTGAAATTTAATGTCGAATTTGGGCTTATGGAGGCATCTTTTTCTGCCAATTTTTTGTATTTTGATTTTTTTGAAATGAAAGAGTGAGAAAGTGAATTATAGTTTTTGGAGTTTTGGATTTAAGATGGTAAAATACCATTTGAAGTCATCACCCAAACGGGCCAGAAATTATTATTATTATTATTTTTTTTTTTTTGGCCCCTACAAGATTCCCAAAAATATCAAAAAACACGTGCAATGTTCATTTTTTCTTTTCTCTATTCCCGACAATATCAAATAATTCATATTTAGTTTATTGGTCATTTTATATCCTCATTCAAACCCCATATCTATAAAAATGAAATTAATGTGCCATATAAATCTAATAGATTAACGTTGATATGATAATCAAATAAAAACAAAAAATACAAACAAAGGTATATGTAGAAATAATACATGGGTGAAGAAGGGTGAAATTTTTTCTCTGACCACTAGGTCCTCACTCATCAATGTAACGTTTATTTGACTCAGAGTATCTTGGCAAATTCAATAACCTTCTTCCCATCATGAGGCTTGCTGAAGAAATGCTTGAAGTAATCCGAGTACAGAACTTGCTTATACCTCGGTTTTTCTCCAGTTTCCAACACTTGAGGCAGAGGTCCTATAAGCGCATCCTGTCCGGGACTCACAAATATCGGAATGGAAATCCTGCTCCTGTTCTTGTTAGGTAACGCGCGATGTTCAACGCTTTTGTAGAGGCCATTGCTCATTATCTGCAGCACATCTCCAACGTTGATTACCAACGCATCCGTAACAGGCGGGACATGGATCCAACTATCGGCTTCGCTGCCTTCCCGACGGACATAGAGACCGCCCGAATCATCCTGGAAGAGGATTGTGATGGTTGATATGTCCGAGTGGCGGCCAACACCTGCTGTGAGCTCCGGGTTGGGACAGTTTGGGTAGTAGTTGAAGTTGAGCGTCGTAGCACCCATCAACAAATGTTCCATCATTTTGTCTATGTCCTCCACATTCAATCTCTTCATTAGGACTTGTAGCAGCCTTTTTATTAGAATCTCTGCTCTCTTCATGTACTCTATAGCTTCGTCCCTGTTGTTTTCATTATCAAGGAAAAACAACAAAAATGTAACACTTTGTACATAAAACTTATCACAAAAATAAAAATAAAAAAATAAAACCCTTATCATTATAAAATGATTGTTGAATGAAATCAGAGTAAATTGTTCTTTCAAAGAAGTTTTTAAACTAAAAAGTTAAAACGGTAAACTTCAACAAAGAGATCTCAGGTACCTAATCATAATTTTCTAAAAAACAAGTACCTAAATAAGATTTTTCGAAATTGAAAAAAATATTAACCTTTTTTTTTTTTTTTTTTGGAGGAAAAGATGGGCATTTTATTCCAAACTGTTAAAATCCTTGTTTTACAAAGGGACCCAAAAACTTGGGCAAAACATCAAGCCAAATACAAGAACCAAAAGAAGGCAAAGCCAATCTAGCAAGAAAATATGTTGCAGAATTCCCTTCGTGAGATCCATAACAAACCAAGCCACTTCCCATTTGAGCATAAGAATCACGAATGTCGTTAATGATATTTGCTTCCACAGAGCATTGAAACAGAGAGAAAACAGCTCTATAAGCATTGATAGCATCCGTTTCAACAACCCATTTTGAGAATCCATGAGAAAAGACAGACCACGTACTTTCCCTGACCGCCATGCATTCCCCCACGTGAGGGGAGAACAATCCAGCCATTCAGCGAGACACCGCCCCAAGTACAATTACCACCCCACGGTCATATTAACTTCAAGATACCAAAATGGACATTTTCCCAAAATTTATGTTAGCACTATTGAATAATTACTTTCTGTTATATGATTTTCAATCTCCATTATACTCTGCCCTTCAACTGTCATAGCCAAAGAGCACTGTTTTTACTGGACAAACCGTCAAATCAGACAAGTATCAAATCAAACATATATATTGTATTCGTACTCAATTTGTAATAAATTATAACTAGTCTCAAAATCATATAAATTGTTAAAATTACCACATTTCTAAAAAATTCAGTAAATATATATTTATATAGAATTACTCGTTAGTGAAACAACTATAATTAAAGGCTTGTTTGGTGATATCACTCAATCTAAAATATTTTAACTCAGTTTTTATCTTTTTCTCAAAAAGTTTTTATTTTTTTCTAAAAGTTTTTTATCTTTTCTGAAAATTCAAAAAATTTACAATTAAAATTAAAATATTTCAACTCAAACTTATACACCAAACACCCCCTAAGAAATCAAAACCCCCTTCTACATACACACACACACACACATAAATACCTGCACTGAGGAGGCCAAGAAGCAAGAGCCTGATCCTCCGAAACATAAAGCATTGTCAAATAATCTTTCCACTCCAAAACCTGCTCTGCTCTCGGACTGAAGCTCGTCGACAACCGAACACTCTCCGCCGCCGCCGGCGATTCCTTCAAGTACTTCCTCTTCTCCTCCGTCGGCGACTCGAAAAACCGATGCACTGCGGCCTTGAGATCGTCTAGGATTCCAGTGGGCACTCCATGGTTGACGATCTGGAAGAAACCCCACTTTGTCGAAGCTTCGAAAATGGCGTCTGCGACTTCGGGACTGTCCCACTTGGAGAAATCTATAATGGGTATGGAAGATTGGGGCACTATTTTGGCGGAGTCGAATCTTTCTTCGGGAGGTTGGATGTACTGAGATGGGACGGATTCGATGCCCATGTCCGAGAGACCCTTCACTCCATTCCCTTGTTTGACGACGAAATCGAAGAGATTGAAGGACTCAGGGAGTTCTGCTGCTGCTGATGATGACATTTGCTTGTTTCCCGAGAAAGTTGTGTTCGTTGAGGTGGGAAAAGTAACTCGATTTGAGTTTAAGAATACAGACTCATAGAATGCCGTGAGTAGCAAGGCAAGTTGGCAGAAGTTGACTAGTATTATTTTTTTTTTTTTTAAAAGAAGTAAATAGCATTTTTTATAAGAATTCTTTGTTGAAATAAAATAGTATGTTTTATCAATATTTACCATCCTTTGGTTTGACAGTTAAAATTTAAATTTTTAAGATGAAATTAGTTAATTTTTTAAAAATTAATTATAATTTTTGTTAATTTTTTAAAAAAAAGATTAAAATTGAATAAAAAATTTGAGTTGGAACTAAGATATCAAACGAAGGCTTAAGGTCTGTTTGGAGATGGTGTTTTGTTGATTAAAGATGACTTGAGTTTTGAAACATGTGTTGGTGAAAATGAAATAGTGTAAAATTGAATGTATTCGGAAAAGAAAAATGGCAATATGTATTTGTTTCGTTTCTCTCAAAAATTCTATGCAATTTGAAAAAAAAAATCATCTTATTTCGACTACTTTAAAATGATAAAGTTATGAACTTTTAGGCCCCGTTTGCTTCACCATCTCAACTTAAACTAAACTGTACTTTTTTCATCATGTTTTTTGTCTTTTCTGAAAAAGTTTTTTGTCTTTTCTGAAAAAGTCAACAAAATTTACTATGCAAACTTAAAAATCTCAACTCAACTCAAACTGAACTGGTGCACCAAACGGGCCCTTAAAGTGAGTTTTTTTAAAATGCTAAGAAAAATGAATAGAAAAATTGGAGGAAATAGACAGAAAAAACATTTGGAAAATTTGGAAAATACTTTTCCAAAAGTGTCCCCAAACGCCTCTTTAAAATGTGTCTAAGGACATTCATTTAAATTGAAAATTTGAATTCGGGTTGAATTATGTTTTTTGGCTCATAATTGTACAGATGCATAATTATCATATAATTTTATTAATAAAATGCGTAAATTTTCTTTCAGATAATATCATTATGTGATAATAAGAATTATAATTATTACTTTTAGAAACATTCCATCCTATCATTAATTTACCTTGAGCTCATTAGTCGAGACACTTTTATTATAACATTTTTTGTTAAAGGAGAATCAAAATTCCGATTTTATATATTTTTCTAGAACCACCATGTTTATGGACTTATTTATTTTTCTAGAACGACCATGTTTATGGACTTATCATACTTTGACTATAGACATTTGGATGCGATAAACTTTCAAAAAAGGCGTCTATTATCATTAACAATTTAGATGTTGCAAAGCTACTCAACTGTTTAGAATGACCCTTGATTATGTCACAAATCTTGAAACCTACAAATTTTACCTTTAAAAAATGTTTTCTTGACGATTTTTATTGAGAAAAACGTCATTGAATGCGCATAAAAAGAGCACCACGCGAAGATTTTAAGAAACAGTTGTGAATGTAAACTGTTGACAATAATTATTTGAAAACCGTCGTTAATATACTTTAAAAAATATGCTGCATCGAGACTCACAAGATCATACCCTATAGGCGTTGCCGTCAAGGCTTTCACGACCATCCTACCGTCACCGCCAACATGTATTCTACACACACATTTAACTACTGTTAAAAACCATGGTCATTTGTCAAATATACTTTTGCTCTATCTGAATTAGTTTTGATAAGAATTTTATGGCAAGGAAGTAAATAATAAGAAAGTGCATTATTGATTCTTTTTCTATTATTTACTTATCTCTATTAGAATGTGAAATGGGAAATGATCCAATTCCAGTAGAGGAATTTTTTTTTCTAAAAAAAAAAGTTCTTTCCTTAATCATTTTTGTCATCTTCTTTTGCAAAATATCAAGATCAACCAAGTCATCCAAGAGATTTCCATCTTTTTAATCATAGGTGGATTACAAGAAACAGAGGAAGCCCAAAAATTGGGTTTGATGAAATTATCAACTTTTGAGTTTATTTCCTCTTTTCTTCTAATTCATCCACGAAACATTTCCAAAATCATTCATCTCTTGTAGTGTCATTTACTAAAATATATTATAATTAATTTATCTTATTAATTAATTTAAATTATAAATTATTTATATAAATGTTCTATTCTCCTCAAAATATTCTAAAATATTTTTACTGTGAATATTTTTAAAAAAAAATTATCTATATATTGCAATGACTACTCATAGGTCATAACTACATATGAACCTATACCTAATTAGTTTAAGAGGAAGAAAGAAGTAAATAGTAGTTTTTATAAATAATTAAAATAAAAAACATGTTCTTAAAATAGTTGAAGAAACGGTTGCAGACATAATTTAATGATAATTAGAAACTTGACACTATCATTAGATGAAGATAATTTGTTTATTAGAATTAAATTTACTATTTATTAATAAATTAGTTATTTATCTGATAAATTTATTATTTATTTTAAATATTTTAAAATGTTACAAATTACTTAATTTAACTTCCTAAAATACTAGGGGTATGCTAGTTATTTCAATTTCCAAGCCTCGCCTCCTTTAATGTCGAATCTTGTACTGTAAGCCCATTAGTCAATATACTTTAAGAGAAAAGGAAGATCGCATTTCTAAAAAAAGTAATAATAAATTACAATATTAAATTTTAAATATATAATAAATATCATAATTAAATTTTTGATAACATAATACAAAAAAAAAAAAAAAAAACCATCGTCCTTTTTTTCATTTTTTTAATAGAAAACTAATTATATAAATTTGTTGTTAAAAATTGATCGAAATTTAAAATTTTTATAAAATCTAAGAATTTATCAAAAATATATATTATAATTTCTCATATTATTAAAAAACTTGTTATACACTTCAAATTTATTGTAAAATAAGTTATTTGCTATAATTTCCCATATACTTCAAACTTCTTTCAAATGCTGTGTCGTTTGTTCTCCAAAAAAATTATTTAAAAAAAAATAATTCAAACATTTTGGTGACCGACTGTCTTCTGACACCGGTAGTCATTTTGCACTCTATCCTTCAATCAATTACAAATGGAGGACTAAAGACATCCCCATATGTGTGTATACGAATATAAGAATACCCATACATTTATATTTATATACTAGTTTAAACATTTGTTAGGTATATATTGAACATATTAAAAATAATTTATCTAAATAAAAGAAAATTAAAGTAGTAAATAAAAATACTCCAAAAAAAAAAAAACAACAACAAATAATAAGTACTTGAAGATTAAAAAAAAAAAAAAAAAAAGATAGAGAGAGAGGTATGAAAAAAAATTATCAAAAAATAAATATAAGGCTAAAATGTAAAAATTTGACCAATACAGAAAAAATAACTAAAACGAAAAAATAAAAGAATAGGCTAAAAAAAAGTGAAAATCAAGGGAGAAAAAAAATAATAAAAAGTTTTTCAATCAAAACGAATCGTTTTTAAATAAAGGAGAAAGTGTAGAGTGTGCATGTGTGTGTGTAATGGGGAAGGACCAAGAGCACTCATAACAAATTGCAACATTTTTACGTGACGAGACCACTTACATGTGATTCATTGATTTTGTCAACTGTCAACAGAAACAATGAAGTTGTAATTAAATTGGGTATATTTATGGGTCCACTTGATTACTCCTTTTAAAGGTATTTCGATCAATATGTCTCATGAGAATGTGTGTTTTTGTCTGTGTTTTATCCACAAAAAAAAAAAAAAGTAAAAGTGAATAGTACTGCATTTAAGCATTATAAATTGCTTGGTTTTATGAGAGATATTCGTAAGGAGTAGCTAGACAAACACTTCCAAATACAGAACAATCGACGAGAAGTACTGCCGATCAGAAAGATCATGAGGCTGCTTCCATGGTCAGGCTTATTGGTTTTCTTCCTTTTGCTTTTCAGTCCGATCGATTTTTATTTTTCTTTATGATGTCATGAGAAGAATTTCCAGCAATATGATAATTCGTTTATTTTACATTGGAATATATAAACTTTGAACTTCGAAGTGTATAAATTACGATAGACTTAAATAATAAACGTTACCATGAACATGTAGTACAATAGCATCGGTGCCGTCACGGCATTATAAAGGACCGAACTTATAGTTTAATCATTGCCTACTCTTTGGATCACTATATATCACATCTAGTTTTACGACTGTGACTTCCCTCTCATTTTTATTCCGGGCCACACTCCAATGACAGGGCGATGAATATTGCAACTACGTGTGACAATTCTGATGACTTCTTCTGTTTGTGAATTTAATAACCATGCACTCAATGTGGTTAACCGCGATAGCTACCGATAGCTACCACAACACGGCATACGGGCTGGGGAGAATTTCTACCGCCAAGCGATAATTCTGGTCCTCAACACTAAACAAAACTTCTGCAAAGGAGTCCAGTTCCAGAACTATGTTTTACAAACTATAATATTCTACTGTAGAGAATAAAATGTACTGAGATTATAATAATATACACTGTTTTGGAAGTATTATATGCAAGCCTCTTGTGGAAGACTATTAAAGTGTGCATTTACTTTATCCTAATTTGTGTAATCTGAATCCCTATGACAAAATTGTAGTTTTAAGAAGCTGAATCAATTTTTACAGTTTATCCCAAAAAAAAAAAAAAAAAAAAAATAAATCCTACGTAACGTAAACTAGCGAAGAGGAGACTGAAAATGAATCTATCCATATCTTTTTCAGGTTCATCTCTCCTCTGCCATCTGGGGCGTCCTCAAAATCAGTAGAGATGAAACCAAGCATTGGATAGATTAATATATAAGGAGTATTAATGTTGTTCTATACAAGAATGAGTTGTATTAGCTAGGACAAGTTATACTTGATTATTAATATTTTTTTTCCCCCTCAATTGGTATTTTTTCACGAAAAGCAAACTCCATATGAGAGGTTACAGAGAGGAAATATTTCCACGCTACAACGAATTTGACTACTCCAGAACGCTTTTTAAACTTCTGCAAGTTATGAGACCTGTGGTGAAGAAAAATTATCCAGATTAAAGGTTATCTTTGCTTAATAAATTATCTTTTAATATAGATCTCTACATCTCCAGAGCACACCGATGAACTTTTTTACTTGTCTTGTGGACCCAATATTTGAAGTAGTTCTTATAGTGGATGATGGTTAATGGTATAAAGTTTTTGATTGAAGAACGCGACTCTAGACATACAACGCAAAGCTGTGCAGTCTCCGTGCCTGGATCTAATGATGGCTCAGTACATTATGAATTTACGCATGTCAACAAATGTCGTGTGTTGTTGTTCAAGTGTAGATGGCTCGACACATCATTACGATCCAGGAATGTCGTGTGTGAAAAGTGGTGTACAACTTTGTGTGGGGACAAACAATAGTTTGAAAACGAACCTTTCACATTCGCCTCTCAAGCTCGCAAGGTATATTTCATGGAAGGATTATTGACATATCATGACGATGTGGATCTAGAAACATTGCACCACTGATATATATAGATCCTGAAGTTAGACCATCAGATGATGGTGATAGTGTTTCACGTTGGATGATGGTGATGATGTTTTTATATTGGATGATGATGAATTGATGACACTCTTGCCGAGTATGACGACGAAGGAAGAAGTGACATTAGACCAAGAAAATGGCTATGATAGTGATGAACCTGACGAGCCCTAATGCTTCAATGAGCGACTCGGAGGAATGATTATTTGTCAATTGTGATTTATATCACATTGTGTCTATTTTATTTGTATTTGTATTTTTTCTTCTTTGTCGGGACTTGTTATTAGAGTTTGATGTATCGTGTTCTTATTCTATTTTTCTTCTTTCTTGACTACAATATTGTTGTTGAAATTTGTTATGTTATAAATTTACTAGTTCGTAGTATTATCAAATTAATATATAGGTTCTATATATCTCATGTCGAGCATCTTTAATACCCCTTATGATGGTGATGATTGGCATGGTAAGAAGAGGGTTAGTAGAGGAAAGTATCTAAGAGTTAATGGAGAAAAAAGATAGAAGGATGATGAGGGTGGCAAGTTACAAACTCAGTTCAATGAAACAACCTTGAAACCAATTAGGGATAATCACAATGTATGGACACATGATACTTTTGTTATAATGGGAAACAACAACTACGTACCGCTGCAGGTTGAGTCATTCAACAAAATCGATGATAAATCGAAGCAGCCAATTTGGAAAGCCATGGATGTGAGAAAGTCAAGAAAATTTTATTTTTCTTGCTAAAAAATCAATGATCAATGATAGAATGATGAATGCGACTCTCAACACTTATGTCAATCCAAAATAAACTAACAGATGATGAAATAGCATTACTGGCTAAAAACTGGGCTATAATATTCTCTGAACGGAGACCATAATAGACAGTACCACTACTAGTTTGAGAAAAAGTACATCGAATGTCATCAATAACATTTGACTCTGGTAGCACGATCCATCTCACTTGTCCATTTTGAAAAACCCTACACAAGAGCGAACCAAGCACCCTCTCAAACTGCCAAACACTCACCAATATGAGATAAATTAATTCCCAAAAATCCGTCTGGCAAAAGCACCCACAACAACTCCTTTGGCATCCCTAGCAACTCCACCAATACCTACATAGTTAAAGGGTGCAGTGACGACTGCATCAACATTAACTTTAATAAGCCCGATAGGCAGACGTTGCCATTTAACTCTTGCAATAGTGGAAGACAGACTTGCTGAAGCGTCAATGTTTTTGGATAAATCAAACTCCCCAAATTATCGCCCCACACGAACCATGAAAAGCATGTATAGTATCCTGATCCTCTACTGCTTCTGAACACCGAGAAAAAGTCTGGACAACTTTCACTCCATGTCTAGCATGATGAGTTATCGCCGGCAATGCTTTATGAAAAGCACGCCAACTATAAATCTTCACCTTACTGGGAATTGCAGGCTTCCAATGTTTATTCCACCATGTCCCCATCTATTCCAATGTCTCTGAACTACTCCCCCTCTAATATTTCTTTACTGAAAAATGCTAAAATTTATTGATTTTCATATTCTATTAATTTAGTAATTTTGTCTTTATTCCCCTTACTGAATTTAAAGTCTAGCTCCATCAGGGTACGGTGCTGTTATAGAAGCTAGTCGGTTACAAGCTAATCTATTGGAACCATAATTTTTTGGGATACCGTGGTTATTCTCTCTTTTTTTTTTTTTTTTTTTTTCTATTTAAAGGTTATTCCTTTTTTTTTTTTTTTTTTTTTAACTTTTGTTCTTCACATTTTTTCCCCGCTAATATTACTCTTTTTTTTCTTTTGTACCGTATTCACCCTATATAACCCACAAAAAAAAAAAAAGTGAGTAGGGGTGGCGGGGGGTTGCTTTTTTTTTTTTTTTTTTTTTTTTTTTGGAGTAAATGGTTGCAAATTTGTTTTTAACTCCAAACGTTTTTTTCGTGATAATATTTTTTTTTTTTTAGGATAAATTTCCCCTGATGATTTGATAAGTAATTTTACACCACTTTCTCACCTTTAATCTTTGTTTTCATGTCTTCTCCACGAACAAAAATAAATAAATAAATAAAGCAATATGTTTAACTTGGAAGAATTTAAAACTTCACTCCTTCAGCAAGGAAGGAAGGAAATAAAACAAAAAGAATAATTGGTCCAAATAGTCTATGAATTCTTTATTAGGTGATGGTGTGGTCCTATTTAATTTTTTTTTTTTTTTTTTTTTTTTTTTTTTTTTTTTACAGAGAAGACCCTGAACTCTTAAAATGTTGGCCATCTTAGTCATTTCCATCCAAAATCGTTAAATTTCTAATAGAATGTGTTATGTGCAATACACGTGATCTAATTTGAGAAGTCAATCTAACTATATAATTTAACACAAATTATAAAAAAAAAAACTCATAAAAAAAACCTAGAAAAAAGATTGATCACTCAAACGAGAACAAAAATTGAAAATGAATCAAATTGAAAAGAGAGAGAAAGATTGGGAAAACCCAAATCAAAAGAAGCTAGAACTTCGAAGTGGTCTTGGATCTTGTGAGAATCAAGGGACTGGCCGTGGGGATCGACGGCGGGGGTAGCGAGCATGTTGGGCCTCTGGTACATGTTGGAAAGGAGGAGGGTGAGGCTGGTTCTGAAGAGAATTAACAGTTTTGGACGGAAATGACTGTAATGGCCAACATTTAAGAGTTTAGGGTCTTCTCAGCCAAAATAAAATAAAATAGAGACCAAACCGTCACTTTTATAAAGAATTTATGAACTATTTGAGCCAATTATTTTTAAAAAAAATTATCTAAAAACTAACTGTGGACCCCACTTAAAAAGATAATAAGAGAGATAATCTCTCACATTTAGTTAGTGGTCCAAGAGAGATAGAGTGGAGTGGATATAACCATGAGAGAGAGAAAACAGTGAGGATTAAATGGTTGTTAATGTGAGTTGACATTTCAAATATGATTTTTGGGCGGGGGGGGGGGGGGGGAGGGACCCACAAGGGGATAGAGGATGTGAGTTCATTCTAAAAAGAAAAATGTTCGGAAATATCAGTGATATTCAATATCACACTAATAGAGAAGCAGGTTTCACTAGTAAATCCTATATTATGGGACCAACCATCTATTAATGAGTGATGTAAACATTCACTGATATTCCATAACATTATTCTTCTAAAAGAGCCGTTATGATTGATATTTAAAAATTGAAAAAAAAAAAAGTGAGTTTATTGCAAAAAATAAAAAATAAAATGAATAAATAAAAAAGAAAATAAATTTGATTATGTCTAAAATTTTTGGACAGAATTCTTTCGGAGTATCTTAAACCGGTCCTTTTTGTGGAGGCCGAACTAGGTTCTTTTAGAGTGGCCGGACCAAATATCCGTTGAAAAAAAATTGTCGTTTTTAAATTGAAGAAAGTGATCGTCAGTCAAATTTCTCCTTTTTATGTGCAATGTTTGAAATCAAGTGTGCGTGTATGTTAGTTTCGGCCTCTGGCCTCCGAGTATGCAATGGCCATCTTTAACTTTCGGAGTACTTCTACCAAATAACTTTCTCAAAATTTTGACTAATAGAGACATTACGGACGTCGATTTTTCGTAGTCTTCCGTAGACTCGTATAGTAGGAAAATGACAGAGTTAAATTATCTCTAAAAAACCTAGATCCCATTATGCATAACCATCTTTAAAATATATGTGTGTGTGTGTGTGTGTGTGTGTGTGTGTATATTTAGCAGAAATGAAAATTTTATTTGGCCCCTACAAGATTCTCAAAAAATATCAAAAAACACGTGCAACATTCGGTATGTAGAAATAATACACGGGGAAGAATGGTGAAATTTTTTCTTTAACCACTAGGACCTCACACATCCATGTAATTTTATTTGACTTAAGAGTATCTTGGCAAATTCAATAGCTTTCTTCCCATCATGAGGCTTGCTAAAGAAATGGTTGAAGTAATCCGAGTACAGAACTTGCTTATACCTTGGTTTTTCTCCGGTTTCCAACACTTGAGGCTGAGGTCCTATAATTGCATCCGGTCCAGGATTCACAAATATCGGAATGGAAATCCTGTTCTTGTTCTTGTTAGGTAACACACGATGTTCAACGCTTTTGTAGAGGCCATTGCTCATTATCTGCAGCACATCTCCAACGTTGATTACCAACGCATCCGTAACAGGCGGTACATGGATCCAACTATCGGCTTCGCTGCCTTCCCGACGGACATAGAGCCCTCCTGAATCGTCCTGGAGGAGAATTGTGATGGTTGATATGTCCGAGTGGCGGCCAACACCTGCTGTGAGTTCTGGGTTGGGACATTTTGGGTAGTAGTTGAAGTTGAGCCTCGTAGCACCCATCAACATATGTTCCATTTCTTTGGTCTATGTCCTTCACATTCAATCGCTTAAGGAGGACTTGAAGTAGCCTTTTGATTAGAATCTCAGCCCTCTTCATGTACTCTATTGCTTCCTTCCTAATGTTTTTCACTATCAAGGAAGAGAGGGGGGGGGGGGGGGGGGGGGGGGGGGGGGGGGGGGAATCAAAACCAAAAAACAAGACAAAACAAAACAAAAATGTAACACTTTCTATGTATAAAACTCATCACAAAATTTCGAAAAAAAAAAAAAAAAAACTCATCATTGTAGAACGACTGTCTGCATATAAGAGATCATCCTTTAACTTCAATACTTCATTTGATATGCAAATATTTGTGCGAAATACTGGATGATTTCCTAACTAAAATTAAGGGGAAAATATTATTTTGGTACCTTATAGTTTGACAATATTTCAATGTGGTATCTTCATGTTCGGAAAATCTCATTAAGGTATCATAATAGTTGAGAAAAAAATCATTCGGCTAGCGTGAGTCTCCTATTTGAAAAATAAAATGACAGTTGTACCATTTCAGTTTAGAAACCTAATTAAATTAAAAATAAAAATAAAAATAAAAAAACCACAAAAAATTTTAAAAACAAAAAAGCAGAACCAAAATCAAAGAAAGTTGATTCAAATTTAACCATATTCAATCATACCCAAAAAATAAAAATAAAAACCGCACACACGCACACACACAGAATGAAATCAGAGTAACTAGTTTTTCTTTCAAAAGAAGTTTTTAAAGAAGAGAGTTAAAACAGTCATTTAAACATTAAAAAAGAGATCTCAAGTACCTAAATCATAATTTTCCTAAATAACAAGTACCTCAATGAGATTTCTCCAAATTGAAAAAAAAAAATATTTATGTATAGATTAAACTACACGTACAAGGTATCAAAATGATCTTTTTCCTGAATTTAAATTACAACTTTTGAATAATTACGTTCTGTTATATAATTTCCAATCTCCATTATACTCTGCCCTTCAACTGTCAAAGCCAAAAGGTTTGCTTTTACTGGACAAACCGTTGAATCAGACAAAGTATCAAATCAAACAAATCTTGTATTCGTATTCAACCTGTAATAACTTAAAACTAGTATCAAAATAATTGATGAAATTACCACATATTCAAAAAATTGATATATATATATATATATATATATATACCTACATAAATACCTGCACTGAGGAGGCCAAGAAGCAAGAGCCTGATCCTCCGAAACATAAAGCATTGTCAAGTAATCTTTCCACTCCAAAACCTGCTCTGCTTTCGGACTGAAGCTCGTCGACAACCGCACACTCTCCGCCGCCGGCGAAACCTTCAGGTACTTCCTCTTCTCCTCCGTCGGCGACTCGAAAAACCGATGCACGGCGGCCTTGAGATCGTCGAGGATTCCAGTGGGCACTCCATGGTTGACGATCTGGAAGAAACCCCACTTTGTCGAAGCTTCGAAAATGGCGTCTGCGACCTCGGGGCGGTCCCACTCGGAGAAATCTATAATGGGTATGGAAGATTGGGGCACTATTTTGGTGGAGTCGAATCTTTCTTCGAGAGGTTGGATGTACTGAGATGGGACGGATTCGATGCCCATGTCCGAGAGACCCTTCACTCCATTCCCTTGTTTGACGACGAAATCGAAGAGATTGAAGGACTCAGGGAGTTCTGCTGCTGCTGATGATAACATTTTCTTCTTTCCCGAGAAAGTTGTGTTCGCTGAGGTGGGAAAAGTAACCCGATTTGAGTTTATAACACAGATTCATTTAGAATACAGATCCATAGAATGCCGTGAGTAGCAAGGCAAGTTGGCAGAAGTTGACTAGTATTATTATTTTTTTTTAAAGAAGTAAATAGCATTTTTATAAGAATTCCTTGTTGAAATAAATAGTATGTTCTATCAATATTTACCGTGCTTTGGTTTGACAGATAAAATTTAAATTTTTTAGTTGAAATTAGTTAATTTTTAAAAAATTAATTATAATTTTTTGTTAATTTTTAAAAAAAGATAAAAAAAATTTTAAAGTGAGTTTTTTTAAAATGTTATGAAAAATGAATAATAAAATTGGAGGAAATAAATAAAGAAAAACATTTGGAAAATACTTTTTTAAAAGTGTCTTCAAACACCTCCTTAAGATGTGTCTAAGACAATCATTTAAATTGAAAATTTTGAATTCGAGTTGAATTATGTTTTTTAACTGATAATTGTGCAGATACATAATTATCATATAATTTTATTAATAAAATGCGTAAATTTTCTTTCAGATAATGTCATTATGTGATAATAAGAATTATAATTAGTCGAGACACTTTTATTTTAACATTTTTTATGTTAAAAGAGAATCAAAATTCTGATTTTATTTATTTTTCTAGAGCCATCATGTTTATGGACTTGTCATACTGTAGACATTTGGATGCGAGAAACTTTCAAAAAAGGCGTCTATTATCGTTAACAATTTATTAAGTTATCTTCATAGCTCACTTTCGACGTGTCATGATACCTCTTTATCAATTTAGATGTTGCAAAGCTACTCAACTGTTTAGAATGACCCTTTGATTACGTCACAAATCTTGACGATTTTTATTGAGAAAAACGTCATTGAATGCGCTTAAAAAGAGCACCACGCGAAGATTTTAAGAAACAGTTGTGAATGTAAACTCTTGACAATAATTATTTGAAAACCGTCATTAAATCTACTTTAAAAAATATGTTGCATCGAGACTCACAAAATCAAACCCTATAGGCATTGCCGTCAAGACTTTCACGACCATCTTACCGTCACCACCAACGTGTATTCTACGCAGACATTTAACTACTGTTAAAAACCATGGTCATTTGTCAAATCTACTTTTGCACTATCTGAATTAGTTTTTATAAGAATTTTATGACAGGGAAGTAAATAATAAGAAAGTGCATCATTCATTCTTTTTTTAGTATTTATTTATCTCTAATTTCAGTAGAGGGATCTTTTCTTTTAAAAAAAAAAAGTTCTTTCCCTTAATCATTTTTGTCATCTTCTTATGCAAAATTTCAAGATCAACCAAGTCATTCAAAGAGATTTCCATCTTTTATATCATGGGTGGATTACAAGAAACAGAGGAAGCCCCAAAATTGGGTTTGATGAAATTATCAACTTTTGGGTTTAATTCCTCTTTTCTTCTAATCCACCCACGAAACATTACCTAAATTATTCATCTCTTTTGCAGTGTCATTTACTAAAATATATTTAAAATTAATTTATCTTATTAATTAATTTAAATCATAAATTATTTATATAAATGTTCTATTCTCCTCAAAATATTTTAAAATATATTTACTGTGAATATATTTTTAAAATGATTTATATATTACAATGACTACTCATAGGTCATGACTACATTTGAACCTATACCTAATTAGTTTACGAGGAAGAAAGAAGTAAATAGTGTTTTTCATAAAATAATTAAAATAAAGAACATGTTCTTAAAATAGTTGAAGAAACGGTTGCAGATATAATTTAATGATAATTAGAAACTTGACCTTATCATGAGATAAAAAGTACGGATCACCCACCCTTAAGTTCAACAAAAATAAAAGATCAGAGGAAATAACAGTATAGATAATTTGTTTAGTAGAATTAAATTTGCTATTTATCTAATAAATTAGTTATTTATCTAATAAATTTACTATGTATCTAATAAATTTATTATTTATTTTAAATATTTTGAAATGTTACAAATTACTTAATTTAAATGCTAGTTATTTCAATTTCGAAGCCTAGCCTCTTTTTATTTCGAATCTTTGTACTGTAAGCCCATTAGTCAATATACTTGAGGAGAAAGAGTAAAATAGTATTTTTAAACAGAGTGATAGTAAATTACAATATAAAATTTTAAATGTAATAATAAATATCATAATTTAATTTATGATAACATCATACAAAAAAAATACATCCTCTTTTTTTTCTCTCTCTCTAATATGAAACTAAGTACATAAATTTGTTATTAAAAATTAACCGTTAATTCAAAATTTTAAAAAAAATCTAAAAAAATCTAAAAATTTACCAAATATATGTTATAATTTATCATCTTATTAAAAACATGTTTTACACTTCAAAGTTACTTGTAAAATAAATTATTTGCTATAATTTCTCATATAATTCAAACTTCTTTGGAATGCTGTGTCGTTTGCTCTCCAAAAAATTTATTAAAAAAGAAATCATCAAACATTTTGGTGACCGACTGTCTTCTGACTCCGGTCGTCATTTTGTACTCTATCCTTCGATCAATTACAAATGAA
Organism: Ficus carica; assembly: GCA_009761775.1. Classification (NCBI taxonomy): domain Eukaryota; kingdom Viridiplantae; phylum Streptophyta; class Magnoliopsida; order Rosales; family Moraceae; genus Ficus; species Ficus carica. Next base: position 4,347,742 of record CM019741.1, on the reverse strand, counting down.
GGACTAAAGACATCCTCATATGTGTGTATATGCGTATAACAATGCCCATGTATTATATTTACATACTAGTTTAAACATTTGCTACACATATTTGAAAAATTTTATCTAAATAAAATAAAATTAAAGTAGTAAATAAAAAGAATAGACTCAAAAAAAAAAAAAAAAAAAAACAACAAATTAGTACTTGAAGATTAAAAAAAAATAGAAAGAAAGAAAGAGAGAGGTATGGAAAAAAATATCAAAAAATTAAAAGCTAAAATGTAAAAATTTGACCAATATAGAAAAAATGACTAAAACGAAAAAAAAAAAAAAAAAAAAGAATTGGCTAAAAGAAAAATGTGAAAATTGAGGGACAAGAGAAATAATAAAAAGTTTTTCGACCAAATCGAATCGTTTTAAACAAAAGGAGAAAGTATATAGTATGTGCATGTGTGTGTGTGTGTGTATATATATATATATAATGGGGAAGAACTAAGAGCACTCACAATAAATTGTAACAGTTTTACGTAATGAGGCCACTTACGTATGATTCATTGATTTTGTCAACTACCAACGGTAACAGTGAAATTTTAACTTAATAGTGTTCATTTATAGGTCCACTTGACTATTTCTTCTGAAGGTTCTTCTGATTGATATGTCTCATGGAAAATGTGTGTTTTTTTCAAAAACAAAAAAGTAACAGTGAATAGTACTGCATTTAAGCATTATAAATTGCTTGGTTTTATGATAGATATTAGTAAGGAGTAGTTAGACGAACACTTCCTAGAACAGAACAATCGACGAGAAGTACTGCCGATCGGAAAGATCATGAGGCTGCTTCCATGGTTAGGCTCATTGGAATTTCTTGCTTTTGCTTTTCAGTCCGATCTGGTAAGTACTTTACATGATTATTAATTGGATTTTTATTTTTCTTTTATGATGTCGTGCGAAGAATTTCCAGCACTATATAGGGAATATGATAATTCGTTTATTTTACGTTGGAATATATAAACTTCGAACTTCGAAGTGTATAAATTACGATAGACTTAAATAATAAACGTTAAGATGAACTTGTAGTACAATAGTATCGGTGCCGTTACGGATATTATAAAATGAGCGAAATTATAGTTTAATCATTGCCTACTCTTTGGATCACTATATATCACGTCTAGTTTTACGACTGTTACTTCCCTCTCATTTTTATTCCGGCCCACAAATTCATAATGATGTGTTTGGTATGAGTGGAAATTGGAATGAAAGAAAACAATGGAAGGATTTTATGATGAAAATTGATAATTTGGGGTGTTTGGTTGGACATTAATATCCCACTAAAATTATCTTTCTAAAATGGAAGGATTTCGTAAGGAAAATCATTGTAAAAAAACTAAAGTTATCCAATTGTTCTTGTCCAATTAAATTCCATCAAAAATATGATTGATAATATTTATTTTGAGATTCCTATCTCTTTAATTTCACTTACAATACCAATTGCAAACAAGAAAAGGTAAAATGATTTTCTTTTCACTTCTCATACCCAACAACTGAAGGACTTTTTCTTTCTTTACAATTTTCTTTTTATCATAGTTTTCTTTCCATCTCATTTTATTTCCTTCTTACAAAATGTAGTGTAAATATATTGATGCAAACCAAAGTGCATTGTCTAGGGGGTAAGTAATAGACATATGCGTGCGTGTATAAATAAGAGAAAGCCATATTTCAAAAGGGAAACAAAAATAAAAATAAAAATAAGTCCTTCTTAATTGCCAAATTGTCGGAAGGTAGAGCAAAACTTGTTAGCTTCAGTTCTGACCTAGTTATTTATATTTAAAGCATGTGCTTGATGTTCAGGTTAAGTTTGAAATGAAATAAAAATTTTAAATTAAAGTTAGTTGATTTTTAAAAAACCATTTATATTTGTTGACTATCTTAGGAAAAAAAAAAAAAAAAAACAGTAAAACACAGTTGAGTTCAAAATGAACTCAAACACCAAACGTAAGCTAAAGCTTTGCATCTTTATTGGATGAGCACAATGGGCAAAACTCTTCCATTTCTATTCACGTGATTTGAGAATGAGTCGGCCAATTTTATTTCAGAACTCAGAGTATTTGTTGGTGTAATCTGATTTTTCTTTGAGTTTTCACTTTTTTCACCATGTGGAAAATCAAATCTACTCCAACTAAAAAAAAAAGCTTTTTCCAATCATATGTTTCATACCTGTTGCCCAAGACGAATGACTACTGACATTATAGTTCTCGCAATATGCCATGGCTAGCAGGCTCATCACTGTGCCTAACCCAAAGCGAAGGGCAAGGGAAAAAGTGCTAGAGAGAAGGGAAAGTGCAAAAGTGCCGGGTGTGTGGAGCCTAACATCGCTCTCGCATAGAATTAGCGTACCGATTTGATCTTATTTCACGGTGTGTATTTCAGTTGCCCTTATTACACGTAATCCTTGTTAGGGGGAATTTTTGGGAGTGAAATCAGGAGAGAAAAATTGCGAGTCCAAGAGATTAGTGAATTATGTGATTTCCTTGGAATATTCTTCATATCATAGTGTGAAACTTGCTAAGGCTGAAAGTGGGTGTAACTCTCTCACATTGAGAGTGAAGTTCTATAAACCTTAGTGTATGAATATTAGAGGATAAAAGAGCAAAAGTCACCAATGAAAACTAGAATCTTGGAGATTTTGCTTTGCGACCAAGAAGGCCTTTTTTTTTTTTTTTCTTCTCTTTTTAAATACCGGTACATCATAAATATATGACCCTGTTGTAATTTACACTTTGAATTTTTAATTTTAACAATTTACACTTTAAATTTATAAATTTATGATAATTTACACTCTTTTGGAGTATCTTCAACTGGTTCTTTTTAAAGTGGTGGAACCAAATATCCGTCGTAAAAAATTATCGTTTTTAATTTGAAGAAAGTGATCAACGTCAAATTTCCCTTTCTATGCGTACTATATGAATTCATGTGTGCGTGTATGTTTGTTTTGGCCTCCTAGTAGGCAAGGGCCTTCCTGAACTTTCAGAGAGTACTTGTACCCAAAAAATAATAATAATAATAATTAAATTTAATGTCAACTTTGGGCTTATGGAGGAATATTTTTATGTCGATTTTTTGTATCTTGGTTTTCTGAAAATGAAAGAAAGAGAAAGTGAATTATAGTTTTTGGAGTTTTGGATATATTACGGTAAAATATAATTTGAGGTTTTTTTTTGTTTTGGGCCCCTACAAGGTTCCCAAAAAATATCAAAAAACACGTGCAACTTTCATTATGTAGAAATAATACATGGGGGAAGAAGGGTGAAATTTTTTTCTTTTACCACTAGGACCTCACTCAACCATATAACGTTTATTTGACTCAGAGTATCTTGGCAAATTCAATAACCTTCTTCCCATCAGGAGGCTTGCTGAAGAAATGGTTGAAGTAATCCAAGTACAGTACTTGCTTATACGTTGGTTTTTCTCCAGTTTCCAACACTTGAGGCAGAGGTCCTATAAGCGCATCCGGTTCAGGACTCACAAATGTTGGAATGGAAATCCTGCTCCTGTTCTTGTTAGGTAACGCGCGATGTTCAACGCTTTTGTAGAGGCCATTGCTCATTATCTGCAGCACATCTCCAATGTTGATTACCAACGCATCCGTAGCAGGCGGGACATGGATCCAACTATCGGCTTCGCTGCCTTCCCGACGGACATAGAGCCCGCCCGAATCATCCTGGAGGAGGATTGTGATGGTTGATATGTCCGAGTGGCGGCCAACACCTGCAGTGAGTTCTGGGTTGGGACATTTTGGGTAGTAGTTGAAGTGGAGCCTCGTAGCACCCATCAACAAACGTTCCATCATTTTGTCTATGTCCTTCACATTCAATCTCTTCATTAGGACTTGAAGTAGCCGTTTTATTAGAAGGTCAACTCTCTTGATGTACTCTATAGCTTCGGCCCTAATGTTTTTCATTATCAAGGAAAAACAACAAAAATGTAACACTTTGTATATAAAACTCATCACAAAAAAAAAAAAAAAAAAAAAAAAAAAAAAAACCCATATCATTATAAAATGATTGTTGAATGAAATTAGAGTAAATTGTTCTTTCAAGAGAAGTTTTTAAACTAAAAAGTTGAAACGGTAAACTTCAACAAAGAGATCTCAGGTACCAAAATCATAATTTTCCTAAAAAACAAGTCCCTCGATAAGATTTTTCGAAATTGAAAAAAAAATATATATATATATATATATATTTTGGAGAAAAAGGCAGGCTTTTTATTCCAAACTGTTAAAATCGTTTTTTTACAAAGGGACCCAAAAACTTGGGCAAAACATCAAGCCAAATACAAGAATCAAAAGAAGACAAAGCCAATCTAGCAAGAAAATGAGTTGCAGAATTCCCTTCGCGAGATCCATAACAAACCGAGCCACTTCCCATCTGAGCACAAGAATCGCGAATGTCGTCAATGACATTTGCTTCCACAGAGCTTGAAGCAGAGAGAAAACAACTCCATAAACATTGATAGCATCCGTTTCAACAACCCATTTCAAGAATCCACGAGGACAAACCACATACCTTCCCTAACCGCCATGCATTCCGTGGGGGGAGAACAATCCAGCCATTCCGCGAGACACCGCCCCAAGTACCACTACCACCCCACGGTCATATTAACTTCATTATACCAAAATGACATTTTCCCAAAATTTATTTTAGAACTTTTGAATAATTACTCTCTGTTATATAATTTTCAATCTCCATTATACTCTGCCCTTCAACTGTTATATCCAAACAGCATTGTTTTTACTGGACAAACCGTTAAATCAGACAAGTATCAAATCAAACATATATATTGTATTCGTATTCAACCTGTAATAAATTATAACTAGTCTCAAAATCATATAAATTGTTAAAATTACCACCTACCAAAAAAATTCAGTAAATACATATTCATATAGAATTACTCATTAGTGAAACAACTAGAATTAAGAAATTAAAACCCCCTTCTATACACACACACTCGCATACATAAATACCTGCACTGAGGAGGCCAAGAAGCAAGAGCCTGATCCTCCGAAACATAAAGCATTGTCAAGTAATCTTTCCACTCCAAAAACTGCTCTGCTTTCGGACTGAAGCTCGTCGACAACCACACACTCTCCGCCACCGCCGCCGGCGAATCCTTCAAGTACTTCCTCTTCTCCTCCGTCGGCGACTCGAAAAACCGATGCACGGCGGCCTTGAGATCGTCGAGGATTCCAGTGGGCACTCCATGGTTGACGATCTGGAAGAAACCCCACTTCGTCGAAGCTTCGAAAATGGCGTCTGCGACCTCGGGACGGTCCCACTCGGAGAAATCTATGATGGGTATGGAAGATTGGGGCTCTATTTTGACGGAGTCGAATCTTTCTTCGGGAGGTTGGATGTACTGAGATGGGACGGATTTGATGCCCATGTCCGAAAGACCCTTCACTCCATTCCCTTGTTTGACCACGAAATCGACGAGATTGAAGGACTCGGGTAGTTCTGCTGCTGCTGATGATGATGATGACATTTGCTTGTTTCCCGCGAGAAAGTTGTGCTCGTTGAGGTGGGAAAAGTAACTCGATTTGAGTTTAGAATACAGAATCCAGAGAACACCGGGAGTCAAGGCAAGAAAGGCAAGAATGGCATAAGATGACTCGTATTTTTTTTTTTTTTTTTTTAAGAAGTAAACAGCATTTTTATAAGAATTCTTTGTTGAAATAAAATAGTACGTTTTATCAACATTTAAGGTCCCGTGGTGGTATTTTAGATATTAGAGATGATTTGAGTTTTGAAAACTTACGTTTAATAAAAATAAATTGAAAAAGTATAAAAATTTAAATTGTGTTTCGAAATTTTATTATTTTGAAAAAAAAAAATATCTCATTTTAACTTAAAATGATAAAGTTATGAATTTTTATAATGAGTTTTTTAAAAATATTTGAAATAATTAATAGTAAAATTAGAGAAAATAACAAGAAAAACATTTGGAAAACACTTTTTCAAAAATGTCCCCAAACACCTCCTTAAGATGTGTTTGGGACATCCATTTAATTGAAAACTTTGAAATGCTTTTGAAGACCCCAAAAGTCATTTACAAAGTATGATAAAAATAATGAGTTAAACAAAAGTGCTTAAAAATCATTTATACAAACATCAATACATTTTAATAATAATTTGGAGAAATTAAAATTTGACACTTTTGTTTTTATCTTTTACTTCTCCTTTTGCTACAAGTAAAAGTAAAAATTTTGTCAAAAATCATAACAACTTCAAACTAACCCTAAAAGAATTTAAGGGCCCAAAAAAGTTTATTAGACCAACTCCAATGCACACTCTAAAATAGAGTTTTGCACTAATTTGGAGTATGAAGCTACTCCAACGCACACTCTATATGGAACTTCAAATATAGAGTATGAACAGTATACTTCATATTTGAAGTATCACTGTTCATACTCTAAACCACTTTTTCTTTTTTTCTTTTTTTTTTTAATTTTTAATTAAATTTTAAACTAATATTTAGATAAAAATAAAAATTATAAAGTTATCCTTAACCTAATTTTTCTTTGAAAATTACCCATTTTTCTATATGTAAAGTATTTGTATGTTTAAATCTTAAAGCTATATTTATTTTTTTATACCTTTTTTTATTTTATTATTTTGAATAAATTTTGTAAGATAGTAAATCAACATACAAGTTTTACATAAATTAAAAATATCATATAGTTTTTCTTTTCACTCTATATTAAGTTGTTTTTTATAATCGCACTAAATTTATAGTGTTTTGGTTATTTGATATAACTTTCTATTTTTAAAGATTATTCGTAAAAATAAAAACAATCAACGGATTAATATGTTAAAAAGATTGTATTGGGGCATAATTTGTAAAATACAAAGATTATAGGAAATAAATATAAAATAATATCTAAATGATTTTAAAAAAGAATATAAATAGAATATTCCTTTTAGAGTATGATATAGAGTAAATGGGTTGGAGACAAAATAGTATTTGAAGTGACAGATACTTTATTTTAGAGTTTCTGTACTCTAAAATAGAGTAAATGGGTTGGAGATGGCTTAGTGGGGGAATAGACTCTTGTAAAACACCAAAATCAAAAATTATTTGTACGTAAATGCATTTTTGAAGCTTATCTAGTGGGGGCATGTACCTCCACTAGTCCCCTCCTCCCTCTGTCCAATGATCTGACAGTGTACACCCTTAAGAGTCCGTTTGGTTGGAGGGAGAGAGATGGAGGGAGAGAGTGAATCACTTGTTTGGTTGGAAGGAGGAGAGGAGGGAAGGGAGAGTTGGAGGGGGGAGCTATCCTCTTGGGCCCACAAAAATGGATCCTTTCACTAATGAAGAATCTATGAAATCCTTGCTTTTGAATTTGAAATACCTACTTTACCCTTTAAAAAAATTGTTAACCAATAATAAAATAGGCAAAACAATAATGTTAAAACAACTATTCATCTATCGTTTCAACTTTCTCTCTTTCTTATTAAACAACATAAAAAATTCCTACAATCCTCACCATCATTCACTCTCTCCATCCTTCCTACCAAACATACCCTAAGAGTCAAAGGGCCGCACAAGTTGACCACCGTCTCTCCTCCTAGCGCTCAGCTGAATGCTCCAAACCAAAACTCTATCAACCTCCCAAAAGACGTCATTGATTTTATCCCGATCCCACCCATAAGACAATATCAAATCTTTCAACTCTTCTTTCGTCTTTAATTTATCTAACTCTTATACATACATATATTGATTTGCAACTTAGATTGAAACCTAGACAATTACTCAATAGAATACAACATTAAAAAATATGCTTATAAGTTCATGCAAAATAGTCAATAAATTAACAAGGACAAATAAAATAAAAAATAAAAAATAAAAAAGGAAAAATTACACTTTTTCCTCCTGAATTTTAGACATTGTCACAAAATACCACTCGAACTTCAATATGTGATATTCTTTCTCCCTGAACTTTAGAAAAATTTGTAAATTTTACTCCTCAATTAAATGTTTGACGAAAAAATACATCAAACACTTATTGGAAGTATCGGATTGGCGTATTAAGTATAGAATTATGAAAAGATAAGCATTGATAATACTATTGGCATCCGTTACCCTTATTAAATATGAAATAACGAAATTACTTATAAGAGAAAATATAAGAAAAAATAACAATCAACCCTAAATATATACCTTTTTTAACTTAATTATAAGTGTTTTATATTTAATATATGTAACTCATACTTCAAACGAGTGTTATGTATTTTTTTTTCATCAAAAAATTAATTGAGGGGGAAAATTCGAAAAGTTTTCCAAATTTCAAGGGAAAAAATCTTAAAATTAAAGTTCAGAAAATATTTTATAACAAGACCTAAAATTCGATGAGAAAAAATGTAATTTGTCAAAAAAAAAAACCCTTAAAAGAATATGGAAAATTTCTTGAAAGAACATTGATGAGCGGACATGTAGGGAGAGGCAGATAAGGATGTATGTGGAACTTTAAATTTCTTTAATCTATGTGTACTATGTAAAATAGAAGCAAGTTGTTATGCAAATTATTGAAGGACTCACATCCTCACGCCCTATTTGTATGTCCCCTTTTCTGTCCCCCAAACATATTTAAACATCTCGTAAAAAAATATCAACTCATATTTAACAATTATTTAACCTTCAAACAGTTTTATCTTTCTAATTGTTATCTACACTTCACTTTCTCTCTCTCTTGAGACCACTAAATAAAGTGAGAGATTCTTTCTTTCGTTATCTTTTTAAGTGAGGTTCACAGTTAGTTTTTAATTTAATTTTTTTTAACTCTTTTATTTATCGTCTTCTTCCTTTTTACGTTTAACTCTCATTAATTATTTTTATTGTAATTTATTTTTTCTATGGTCTTCCTCCATTTTTACGGTTAGGCCGGGGACTCTATCCTTTTTCTTTTTTTTTTTGACACAGCTATTGCATTTTTTTTTTTTTTGGGTACTATCCCCTATTTGTAGTACAATTTTTTGGGGTACCATGGTTATTCCCTTTTTTTTTTTTTTAAATCAAAGGTTATTCCTTTTTAATTTTTTTAACTTTTGCTCTCTATATTTTTCCCCCGATACGATTTTTATGTATCCAGTTTCTAAGATAAGAAATTCTTCTTCTTAGACTTGTGCAGTATATGAACTGAGCAAGTCGGCTACAAGCTAATCTATTGGAACCATAATTTTTTTGGATACCGTGGTTATTCTTTTTTTTTTTTTTTTTTTCTATTTAAAGGTTATTCATTCTTTTTTTTTAACTTTTGTTCTTCACATTTTTTCCCCGCTAATATTACTCTTTTTTTCTTTTGTACCGTATTCACCCACTACTGTTATATATAACCCAAAAAAAAAAAATAGTGAGTAGGGGTGGCGGGGGGCTGCTATATATATATATATATATATATATATATATATTTTTTTTTTTTTTTTTTTTTTTTGAGTAAACGGTTGCAATTTTGTTTTAACTCCAAACGTTTTTTTCGTGATAAATTTTTGAGTAAATGATAATAGACACCTTTTTTGTTGTGTACCATTTTTGTTGTGTCTATTATCATTGACAATATATTAAGTTATCTTCATAGCTCACTTTCAACGTGTCATAATACCTCCTTATCAATTTAGATGTTGCAAAGCTACTCAACTGTTTAGAATGACCCTTTGATTATGTCACGGATTTGATGCCCACGTCTGCGAGACCCTTCACTCCATTTCCTTGTTTGACAACGAAATCGATGAGATTGAAGGACTCAGGGAGTTCTGCTGCTGCTGATGATGATGATGACGACGACATTTGCTTGTTTCCCGAGAAAGTTGTGTTCGTTGCGGTGGGAAAAGTAACTCGATTTGAGTTTAGAATACAGATTCCAGAGAATGCGGGGAGTGGCAAGTATGGCAAAAGATGACTGAGGTCTGAGATTTTTCTTTTTTGCCCTTAATAATACATTATAGTTTTTTCTTTTATACATCACACTGCTCTGAATTTTTCTATTACTACACTATTTTTCTATTATTACACCAATAGTATAAAAATTATATGAAAATTGGACTTATTCTGATAACATAGTTTTATTTATAGATAAAATCATAATTAAATATATTTTGAAAGGAAATTATGCATGAATCCAAGATTTTCTAGAAGTAAATTATATTTTAATCAAAGAAATATAATGCAAACCTAACGTCATAAAGTCATTTTGGTGGTATAGTTTCACTACCAAAAATATTAAATTCACCTGATTTGAAAGTGATAAATTTTTGTTCAGTTTTTTTTTTTTTTTTTACAAAATACAGATATAGAGGCCGTTTTCGTAATAATACAAAAGTTTAAGATAGTATAACATAGAAAACTCAAAGTTAGGGATTAATTTTGAATTAAAATATAACTCATGAGCCATTTGTGAAAATATCTCTTTTTATTAATTATAAAATTCACCCCTCACCCCCCCTCCCCCAAAAAACAATTATAGCCATTGTAATATTTTGTCTCTCAAATCTCAAAACGTAATATTTGTCCTCCCGATCTTTGAAATCATTTTAATTTTGCCCCACATTGTTAGTAGTTTTATTTTTTTTTTTTAAACGGAAAACTCATGTGATGTGCACATGACAAAGAGATTAATTACAAAAATTCCCCTTGAATTAAAGGTCTTCTAACACTTTGCCCCCAATTTTAAAACGTAAGATTTGTTCTCCCCAATGTATATTTCATTAACAAATAAAGTCCTTATGTATGCGTTTGTTTATGTATTGTTGCTTTTAGGTGTTATTTTGTATATTTCTTATTGTTTTAGTTAAAGAACTTAAAATGTACATTAATATAGAGGATAAAATAGTAATTATGTATTTAATGTCTCAACAATTATATTTTATGCTTGATATGTATAATTTCCATATAAAAAGTGGTGGATTTGTTGAATCATTCCGAATCATAGTGGAAGGATTCAAATTTGTGGGTTTGGAGGGAGACTTCCTCCCTCCACCTCTCCGCTCCCTCCCCTATTCCTTCCAACCAAACAAGAGATGATGTCTCTTCCTCCACTACAATCCCTCATTTCATCTCTCCTTCCAACTAAACATACCCGTAAATAGGCCTGTTTTGTAGGTCCTAAAACATAGCCTGTGGACTTATTGAGTGGGGTTAGAAAAACGAGCAAACCTTATCACGGAAACGGCATAGTAAGTGACATCATGTTGGTAGTGAGATATAGTTGATTGGAGGATAAAGTGTGCATATTCAAAAACATGAAATTTTTCGAAGTTGGACATAATGAACAAATTCAAAAACGGGAGAATTTAGTGAATGAAATGAGAAAATCATTTCACATTGAGAATGAGATAGTGTTTGATTAATGTATAAAAATTATCATTTGGAAAATGATACAGATTCTAAAATGATGTATGATTGTGTAGTCATGAATTCGAAAATGAAAGAGTTTTATTTTTAAATTGAGAGAAGAGAAGTAGAATTGGTATTTGGTAAAATTTAGCTTATTTTTGAAATGAGTATCCCAAAATAGCTAATTTTGTTGCATAAAGTTAGAAAATCATTTTATATTGAGAATGAAGTGTTAATGGTATTTAGAAGTGTTAAAAAAATACTTTTGGAAACAAAAAAGGATCTAAAATGATGTATAATTGCATTTGAAAAATGAAAGGGTTTCATTTTTGAAGTGGAGGGAAGAATAGCGAAACCCTTTTAGGGAAATTCGTTGCCCTCCTCGTCACCTCCCCATCAACAATTTGAATCTCTTTGTCACTCCGTCGTACGACCAAGATTGTCACCTCATGAAAATTCTTTTTTTTTTTTTTTATAATCTGCTTAAAAAACATTGCTAGAAAATAAGTTGCATTTTCAAATACACAACCTTTCATTCCCCAGTCCCTTATCTATTTCACTTTCAAGCGAGACCTTTTCTCTTACCTGAGCTTCGAACTGTTGTTTCAACCTTAAGTAACTTTAAAATTGTTTACAAAAAAGAGAGAGAAAAAAAAATTAAAAGCAAGATAATTAGTTGAAATATTCAAACAATTTTTAATAACCAAGATACTCAAGTATTCATTCAGCACCAACTCAGCAACATACTCAACTCTTAATTAGCATTTGACAATGCTCACTAAATCAAAAGCTCAAACCTCTATACTAAATTAGAATCAGTCATTTTTCTATTAAATCATTGAATTATGGATTCTTGAATGAGTAAACTAATGATGAAAAATGTAGCTGATTATGAGGGATGATATTGAAGAACAAGAAACTGTCGATAAATTACTGATTAACGATCCCAAATGTTAAAGATAATATAAGATTAGTAACCATCTGGGGCAGGTAGAGCGAACAGATTAAGAAAACCAGGACTCACCCTCACTTAGGCTAGCACCGCATGAAAAGTTCTGTGCCCTTTTAAAATAAAAATCGTGAAAGTACAACGAAGATGAACAACATTTTCATGAGATGAAAAATGGCGAGCAATGTTATAGTGCATTTACAATGATGCTCATGTTTGCAAAATAACAACAACAACAACAACAACAATAATAATAATAATAATAATAATGATTTGAACAGCATTTTCATGAGATGAAAAGCAACCGCAATCCTAGGTTTCTCTCCTTCGCCTGATTGGTGTTTTGGTGGTATTCCCCCCTGTGAATCCTGTATGAATGCGATGCGAGCTCATTGAAATTATCATACTGGGGGGTTACAGTGTTGAAAATTATGCATCAAACATGAAGATTAACAACTTACCGTGCTTTAGCTAACTATGGTCTTTAATAAATGTAGACAAGCAGTAGTTGTTTACGGTCTGGATGGTCAGTTAAGCGGAATCTTGGCCTCGATCATGACGTGCTCAATCGAGTTGTAGACTCTCTTTTTGTGATGTTAATATATTTTGGATTACTCGTTAGATAATTATCAAGTTGCAGATGAAGATGATGGATAATGTGTGATAAATAAATTTATCATTGGAGTTATTAACCATCTTTTTCTAATGTTAATGAAATTGGTTTCGTCGGGGGTTCGTTATTTGTAAACATGGTTCACACTTTCGCTTATGATGTATTATTTAGAAGCCCCATCCAAATGAATATTTTATAAAGTGCCAACAAGGTATTCCATCAATAACTTACAGCTTTGATCCTATGAACCGAGTTGTAGGCTTTTTTTCGTGATGTTAGGGTAAATTACTGTATTAGTCCCTAAACATTTTATAAAGGTACTGTTTGGTCCTTCAATTATTTTTTTTCGATTGATCGGTCCGTGAACTCATTAAAGGGGTGTCAAATGATCTTTTTTTTTTTTTTTTTTCTTTAAGGGATGTTAAAAATTAAACAGATGCATTGCATATGTATCTGAAGATTAAGGACATTTTTGTAAAAATAACACATTTATGTTTTTAAAAAAACTGAAATTAAAAGACATAACAAAAAGACCAATAAACTTAGGCATTAACAATGAAGCTCATTAACTTCATCCCTTCGACAAGGAAAACCAAGGGACCAATGGCGACGGGTTGGCAAAATCACACGTTGGTTGATTCTAAGAGCACGACGACACATAGATCTCATAGGGCTCATGACGGGTTGAGCCTACTCCTAGGCCTCATATTAGGAAATCAAATTAGGGCTCATGACAGGTTGAGCCTCCTCCTAGGGCTCATATTAGGAAATCAAATTTAGGCATGTGTTCATCAACAGAATGATGGAGAAGACTACCCAGAGAAGTCTACCATAGCAACTAGGAAATCAAATTGATGGAGAAGACTACCCAGAGAAGTCTACCATAGCAACTAGGCCAAAGAGATAAAATCCCAATATGTACAGTTTAACATTTGACAATTTTGCAACCACTTAATCTTGTCACATTTGACATTGCTTTCCTCGGTTCTAAAAGTTGAAACCCTCCCACCACCGGGAGCAACTTGATACCTTTTTAAAACATGCAATAATTAGAAAGTTTAATTCTAGGTTGTAGCTTTATATAAAGTGAGTGAGCTAATAATTCTCTTTCTTTTCGATGTGGTATTTTTCCGTACACATGTAAAGTTTTTGTGAAGTTTAGTCTACAAATAAATAATAAAAATTTATGTTTCTCAAAATGACACAATAGCATGGGTGAATTAAGGGTGCCCAAAAAAAATAAAAAATAACAACCAACAGGCCAACCCGCCATCCAACCACAACATACTAGAGTCTCAAAACTAAAGTCAGTCTCTAACAATAGTTACTAAATTCCTAAAATTCAATTCCAATAAAAATAGATAAATGTACCTCTCTGTTTGGTACGTTAGTTTGAGATGGAATTTTTAAGTTGGAATTTATTAACTTTTCAAAAACTAGTTATAAATTTTGTTGACTTTTCAGCAAAAAGACAAAAATTGAGATGAAAAAGTAGAGTTTGGTTGAAGTGAAACTTAAATACCAAACAAAGGCGTAATTGGATCGTGTTAGAGGAGCTTCACCACCCCCACCCCCGCCCCGACCCCACCCCCGACTCGGGCTAATTTTATCCCCTATACACCCACCCCAGCTCCCATGTAATTTCTACCTTCCCCACCCTATATTAGGAGTGAATACGGCCTGTATGCAAGAATTTCATCCTTGTATATATGATCATCTAACCTTAGTGCAATCTTGCAAATATGAGCTGCTTAGTAATTAACCTTAGAGCACAAAGAGATGTAAAAGCATGCTCGATGCAAATTTAGATGATAAACATTTAGGGTATGTTTACTTTCCATCAAAGATGAAGGAAAAATTCGTAGTCATTCACTTTCCCAATCAATCATATGTTTACTTACAAGATGGGGAATGAAAATTAAAGAGACCCCACACAATATAGGGAATAAAAAGGGGAATGTTGATCCTTGCATCCACTTGATATTGATCACTTGTCAAAGAGAATAAATATCAAATACACTTATTTACCCTTAATAAATTTCCATGTACTACTGTTTTTTATTCATGTGTAAAATGATATTTTAGTAATAATTACATTAATAAGATTATATATTAATGTTACTAAGGTTAGTAAACACTATAAATGGAATGAGATTATTTTCCTTTACACCATCCAGTGGGTAAGTAAATACTACAAAGGGAATCAATGATCATCCTTCATATTCTTTTACTTTACTTTTCAATCCCATTATCTTCCTCATTACATTCATTTACGGTTTGATAAATGCGCGCTTAATGTCATAAAATATCGCCAAACGTTTTTATGCAACGCTAGCCCTAATAATGGTAATCTCTGGTTTTCGTAATCAGTTCACTCTACCTACCTCAGGAGGTTACTAATTTTATCTTGCCTTTATCCTTCGCTGATCGCTACTGATCAGTAATTTGTTCTTGTTCTTCGATCTTATCCTACAAAATCAAGTATGTTTTCATCTTAGTTCACTCATTCAAGATTCTACATTTCATCAAGATTCTACATTTCAATAGTGTTATGGAAAAATGATTGATTC
The DNA here is from genome assembly GCA_009761775.1 of Ficus carica. NCBI lineage: Eukaryota > Viridiplantae > Streptophyta > Magnoliopsida > Rosales > Moraceae > Ficus > Ficus carica. The sequence continues at coordinate 4,332,246 of CM019741.1, read as the reverse complement.
TGAATTAGTTTATAGTTTGAGAATTTCATTTTGTTAGCATTGAGCAATAATCTTGCCGAAATTAAAAATTTTAAAAGAGCTCATTATATTTTCCGAACGCTAATTAAGAGTTGAGTATCTTCCTGAGCTAGTGCTGATTGAATATTTCCACTCATTATCTTGCTGTTAATTTTCTTTTCCTCAGTTTTTGATAGTTTTAAAGTAACTTGAGGTTAAAACAATGGTTAGAAACTCGGGTAAGAGAATGGATCTTGCATGAAAATGCAATTTTTCTAGCGGGTGTCATCAATGGAGGTGCGAAAATAATGAAATGCCTTGTGATGAAATACTTGGCAATCCATCCAAATGTAACGGAAGTGCAAAAGAGCATAGGGATCAAGTTTGTTTTGATATTGGGAGGTTCTTTTATGAGAATGGGATTGCCTAAAATGCAACAAGGAGTCCAATATCTTATATCAACATGTGATGCAGCGGAAGTGCATGTTAGAATGACAAGAACAATAAAATAAAAGGTATAGATCAGTTAACATATCGACTCATACATAATATCACAAACACCGCTCCACAAAACACCAAAAATTGTTGTGGGGGGGGGGGGGGGGGTGTGAAGAGCAGCAAACCCTCAAGATTTCATTCAACATAAATTGTCCTCGAGCAAAACATATTACATAGGATTCCCAATTTCGACATTTGCAATATGACTTCATACATATGACACTGTTGGAATCTATGGTCAGAGGTCTAGAACCTCCAAGCATGCATGAAATGCGGACGTGTATATTATTAGAGGCAGAAAATAAAACTAAAATGAAGACGGTTTATGAGATAAGGAAGACTTGACGACTCAATGAGCCCAGAAGTTAGTACTGTTTTTCATAACAAATATTTTAAAATTTCGTTGGTTGGAGTTAAAAGGTGTATTTGGTTAGAGCGTGAACCGAAATAAGCTATTATATAGATCATAGAGAAAAAATTTAAAATATGTTTGAAAGAAAATATACAATATGAATCTTATTTCGCTTCTCTCGTAATTGTGGACATTGACAAAAGAGTCATCTCATTTCGGCTCGAAATAATAAAGTTATAAACGTTTAAAGTCTGAATTTCTTATAAATTTAAGAGAATGAGATATTAAGAAGTTTTGTAGTTGAATATGCATATTTTCCTTTGGAAACGGATCCTAGATATACATCACATTATTAGATACTCGATAATATATACTTGATGAAAAAAAAAAAAAAGGAAAAATCAAAATTTTGAAATAAAAATATGATATAGAAAAATAAAAACTTATAATTTGAAGTTACTTAAATACCCATAAATCTTATATAGAACTTTATTAATTAATTATATTGTATATCCATTCCTTATAGCCCCTAGTTAAGTACGACTATTTTTGCAAACAAGCCTTGTGGAAGAGACCATTACCAGTCACATGAGATAATAGATGATGATGAGAAATGCTTTAGATTCAAGGCCTTACAACTCAATAAAAGCAATTTTCGATTAGGAAATAATTTAACAAAACCGAGGCTTTTCCATCCAAACTCCTCCAAGAGATACACAAATGGGGATAGAAAAAAATGCGCACGCATCAAGACTTAGCTATCGCCATTCTTCTTAAGGATATTGCAGTCTGCTCTCCGCCACTGGACACCAACAAATCTGCCCCGACCATACTAACAATGAAGCATATGGCAAAAAGATATTTCCATGTCTATTTCTAGCATTAAGTCTCGCCGTTGTACTCATTTTTCTTTCTTGGCCAATGCCTCCCCTTTGCACTCGCTGCCGGCTGTGACCACAAAGCTGGCTCCAACCTGGAATGAACTTCCATGTAAACGATACAGGCAAAAGCATAACGGGGAGAGAGAGAGAGAGAAAGAGAGAGAGGATGTTACTTGGCAATCTTTCAATACAACGCGCTCTTGGAGCTGAACATTACTGCAAATCACGGAACCTTGAATCGAACAACCATCCCCAATGGTAACATGATTCATAACTACAGAATTAACAACCTGCAGATTTCAAGAAAAAGAAGAGAAAAAAGCTTGAGCACTCAAGACAATTATGCTTTTCCTTCCAACATTTATGCTGGAAACCATTAATACCTTGACATTAGAACCTATCCGGCAGTGACGGCCAATAACAGATCGCTTTACACTGCACTTGTCACCCATTTGTGAACCTTCCCCAAGCATACAATATGGTCCCACCTAAAAATTGTTTCAAGCACCAGATATGTAACGATAATGACCTTGAAATGGAAAGGTGTTGTAACGACCTAAACTTCTGGAATGCATAACCTCACAGGAACTTATATTGGTTTCATAATCAAATTTCTGCACCACTTAGTGTCCTACAGACTTACAGTTGTTTTTAATCCAAGCTCCGCTGAAGGATGGATGATATTATTTTGGGCAGAGAAAGAATAGCCGAACAAATTCCTGGCCTCTCCGATGACCTGACACATTAAAAGGTGAAAACATGCATAAATTGTTTGCTATAACTACGCCCTTGGGGTGTAGAGCCCATGACAAAAATAATAATAATAATTATAAGGAATGAGCCTCTAGCGAAAACTCACATCTCGATTAATATCACTGAATGCTTGGATGGAGTTTAATCGAGCACAGTAGTTGTTGTTAGCAATATAGACGCAGCACTTATGGGTCCTTCGGACAAGATCAGGACCATTATTAGGACCCAAAGCATAAAGTTGATGAAAGCTTGGTTTTGATGCATTTGCCAGGATCTGAGACTGCATGATTTGATTATACTGAGTACCAATTTTCTCATTTCCATTTTCTTCGGGTTGTGGGACACCATTTAACAATACTTCAGATCTCTAGTATTCATAAGAGAAAGATAATTCACTTCAGAAACCTTTTAGAAAATAATAACCGTACGGAACGTATTTTGCATGGTCCAACTTAACAAACCAGCTGGCTCCTGACAAGGTAAGGCAACACATCTCGCCTCAAACTATGAAATGTCTCCTTTTGATCCAGAACTTCCAGCAGAACAGATCTGTGAGGGAACCAAGAAGTCACCAGAGGATGTGAGACAATACCTATTTGCATAGTGTTTTTTTTTTTTTTTTTTGGGTCGAGATGCATAGAAAATAATTACTAGACATTAAAAGAGAGAAAGAAAAAGAAAAAACCTCTTAAATGCATATAAATGTGCATCCATGAGATCTGCTCGAATTTCCATCTACAAGAAGAGCAAAAGGAAAGAAAAATTATGCTTGATATAAGTGCAAACCCATCAATTAAAATACAGAAAGAGAAATCTTATTTCAGCAAAGATTTCTTCTTAGATAGTGACACATATCTCTCCTGCAAAAATTATGATCAAAATATACTTATCAATAAAGAAACAAACAAACAAAAGAGGAACCACCGCTGATCACTAAAACTCTTTCTACCCCATCAATGCTCCTTTAAGAAGCAATGTATTGAAGCAACTCAAATATCTAATTTAGCATTCAAAAAGGCGAGACTGGAAGTGAAGCAAGTAGCAACAACTGATACTTTGATGGACAAGGAAAGAAAATAACACAATACGCCGTAAAGCTAACAAGCAGGTAAGAATGACTTTGAAAAATGCGAGATGTGCGATGGAAATACATTACCTGCCCAGCTGCACGTAAAATGCTTTTTTGAATTCGAATATCTTTCTCAAGTTCTGCTCCTGGATGTAGCCAAGAGATGCTAGTTAGAAACTCATCACTTATAACCAACTAAATAAAGAGAGAAGAAGACTAAAGATCAAATCGAACCAGTTGCTATGTAGAGTAAAAACTGTTTTGTAGGGTCCAACCCAATAAGATTATAGCGTCCGGCTTTCTTGGTTTTGTCCTTCCCACTAGAAGATCCCGACTCTAAAGGTCCACTAACAGGAGTAGAACAAAGCATTGCAGTTACTACCGCACCGTGCCGTCTATGAGCAGCAGCCACTGCACCAGGAGGAACATCAGAAACAATGTCACCACTCACAACCTGCAAGAACAGAGGAGCAAATAGCTATAGAAAGCAACTCCTCAGAACTCAAAACACTGCAGGAAAGGGGATTCTAACCAAAATATCATTTGCCGTTAGATGATGAGCAATTGCCCGGATTGCACCAGCTGTTCCTACATCCTCAGGAACTGCTGCAACCTGCAGAATATAGAAAAATCGTCTGAGATCTTTTTTACTACAGAACTATTGAATAAGGAAAACTGAGAATTACATGCTTTTAATGTAGCTGAAATTAGTAGCAAATAGAAAATAGTCGTGAAAGAGAATAGTCCAACAAAGCTGAAAAATCCAGTCCACAAGCAAAAATATATAGCCAGATTTCAAGAAAAAAGGAGGCAGTATAGTTTTATGAGTAATTATATCATACAAAACCAATTCTCTTACACAGAAAAGGAGCTTGGCACGAGCTTCAAGTTCTAGCCATTCTATCATTCTATGTAATCCAAAACAATTTTATTGCCTCACGAAATCAATTATAATTTCCCATCAAACTAATTTAGATCATCAGCAATAACCATAGGCCAATGGCAGCTATCTAGACGAGCAGTAAAACGTTTTTCAATAACCAGCAAAATGTTTGTCAAAAATTTATTAGTAAGCTCGGATAATAGTGGAGTAACAATAAAGAGATCAGGAAAGGCAGTTTGAAGTAAGAAACAGAATGGTAATTATAAAACAAAGAAATTGTATCAGAGCCATCCCTTATAAATAAAATAAGCTTTCTAACCAGGTTAAGTGACAACTAAAATTGAGCAGTTAAATCTAAAAATGTTGGGATACCAATCTCATTCTTGAATATGTAAAAAAAAAAATATATTAAACTAAAATAAAATTGAAAATGAAAATGAAAAAAATCTCGTTCCTGAATATAGAACACCACAAACGAAAGAAAATATAATGTTAAAGGTGGATAAACCTCCAGAAATGAGATACCTAGTCCATTCTAAAAATATAAACATTACAAACGACAGAGGATTGATGAAATTGGATCTACCAACAACATTTTTCATGTCCTTCAGTCTACCAAGAACCCTAAAGATGAACCATTGAACCATGATTGGCCCAATACCAGAAATTCTTGCAACATTCTCCTCATTTAATTAAATTTACAAACTAGTTCACATGTCAACTATTTACCTCTTGTTAGAGCCAGTCTCTTAGGAGTACGTACAAATTTTAATTTCTGAATCTATTACGGCTTTTTCAAATAACTAAACTTCCACTAACTAGATGACCAATATTAACTATATACATATACTTATAAATAGAGAACTAATTGCTAGAGTATGAAAGAATACCCTAATACTAATAAGTTCTTAACCGTCACATCTTCATGAAGTTATGTTAAATTATCGTAAAATTATCGGTTAGATGGGTACCTCAACATGTAGACGATCAACATAAGCTCCCGATATCCAACCACCAACACGAAGAGCTGCATCTTCCCCTTCAACCACCTAATTAGCCAGTACACAAACAATAGCAAAATTGACAGTGTTTGATTTAATTGCAAAGCATAACGAAATTCCTGCCTAAATTAAGTTTAAGAAACCCTAAGCAACGAATCATTTGATCATCTACAATCAGAAACAGCATAAAAGAAAAAAAAAATTTGGTCACAATTCAGATAAATGTAGACAAAAAAAAAAAAAAAAAAAAAAAAAAAAAAAAAGTAAGAAATCGTACAACAATGAGATCCTTGAGGTTATTGAGTTCCAAGAGCTCCAGAACGTAGGAGAGAACCGGCCGGTTCGCCACCGGAAGCAGCGCCTTCGGAACCTCCTGTGGAGTAGAAGACTGTTTGGTTAATGGGAAATTTTGTTTGCGAGAAAGAAAATGGGAGTTTTTAATAGAATCAAAGCATAATTATAAACGCAATTCGCGATAAGATTTCGTTGGTTTTAAGAATCGTGAATTTTCATGAGGAATCAAAGAGGAAGAGCAAGTGAAAGTAGAAAGAAAAGGGGGCAAAACCTGGGAGACAAGAGGAACGAGATTCTTTGAGGTGCCTCCGGCCAAAACCACCACCTGAAAATCCATCATCGCTGAGACTCTGAGAGAGAGAGAGAGAGAGAGAAGGGTTTTGGGGAGGTTTCTTCCTTTCTCTAAAAGATTGCTGCAAAACTGGGGGAGAGAGAGAGAGTTCCTTCCAATATGACGGAGCAGTTAAAAAGCGACGAAGCTCGGCGTTAAGCATTCGCTTCTAATCACGTTTGGCCAAATTATGACAGGTTCTTATTTATCAAATAATAATAATAATAAAGCACTTATTTGGTTTCTTAACTTTTAATTATATACAACTTTGTCTCTTATCTTTTTTTTACGCAACTAGATTGCTCTTTAGGGCCCGTTTGGGATTTTATTGACGGAATTTTAGAGGATGGGTTGAAAATATGTATTTAGAGAGAAAACTTTTAAAAATAAACTGTGATATAAAAAATAATGTAAAAATTTTGAAATATGTTTGGAAAAAAAGATTTACAAAATAGATTTTGTTTCATTCGTCTTATCGTTTTAAGTATTTTAATAAAAAAATCATCTCATTTTAATTTGAAATATGAAAGTTATTAACTTTTAAAGTCTGAGTTTTTTGAAAATAGAATAGAGAAAAAGAAAGTGAGATGTAAAATTAAGAGTTTTGAAAATGACAATAAAGCTCCGTAAGACTTATGTCATTTATTAAAGAACTTATTTAAAAAAGATCATTTACCCATAAATCTTTTTTTTTTTTTTTTTTGAATAATTTACCTAAATAATTCCAGAACTCTTGCAAAAGTGACATTTTGATCCCTGATCTTTTTTTTTTTTTTTTTTTTTGCCGAGATGACACTAAACTCTTATTTTTTAGCCGTTATGATTCTTTCCGTCAAAATCCATTATATTTTTAACAGAATCTTATTAAAATGATTATTTATTAATAAAAATTACTAAAATACCCTCCCCTCTCTCACCCTCCCTACCCCCCCCCCCCCCCCTCTCTCTATTTCGCCCACCCCTCTTCGGCCCCCCCACCTCCCCTCCTCTCTCTCTCTCTCTCAGTCTGCCCACCCCCCACCCCCACTGCCCCTCCAGTCGTCATTCGCCCCCACCCCCCCCCCCCCCTTCCCCCTCTCTCTCAGTCTGGCCCCCCATTTCTGCAGCCATGAGCCCCCATACCCCCACTGCAACCCAAATCAGAGTTCCCCCGTCCGTCTTCACCATCGTCAGGGGCCCGCCTCGGAATCACCAATCTGTTTCCCCTTGTCTTTGCCATCATCGAGCCTCCCCCCAAAAAAAAACCCCTGATGCCACCAAAGGTCCCCCCCACCCCACCCTACCACCGCCCGAGCACTCCAATCTGATTTCCTCCCCTCACCACTGAGCTTGCCCCGACCCCGGATCTTGGCCCCAGATCTGGGCTGCTTTGGTTTTGAGGAGAGAGAAAGTGAGTGGCTTTTGTTTGAAGGGGAGAGAGAGAAGAGAGAGATTAATTTTTTTTATTATTATTATTAATTATTAGTAAATTATTAAAACACCATCTCATTCTGTTAGAAATTAACGAATTTTGACGGAAATGACCATAACAGTCAAAATATAAGAGTTTAGGGTCATCTCGACCAAAAAAACAAAAAAGAACAAGGACCAAATCGTCACATTCGCAAGAGTTTAGGGACTATCTAGGCCAATTACTCTTCTTCTTTTTTTTCCTCCAAAAAAAAATCAGTCCAATGAAATTTTTTTTGATAAATAATCAGTCCAATGAAATTAAACCTACATTCCAAACACTAGTATAAGATGAATCAATTGACTTTGATGCTCTTCACAATAACCCTCGAAAGTCGGGAAATCCTTGGCTTTCTTCTGCCAATTTTAAAAGGTCCCAAATATAGCCAGTTGAATAATGGACTTGAGCAATAGCACTGACGACTCCTCCAGCAGATTTGAACACAAATCCACGACTCGTCTCGGAGCTTCTTCCGTCGCTGCAGAGCATGATGATCACACATCATGCAGTGATCATCACTGACGGTGATGAATATCATCCATCCCCTCCACGGTTGTACTTCACAAGAGTGCATGAAATCAGCTGGTTGAAAATGGCTGTTCCTCCACATCTAAACCACATGGTAAGAGACTAAAATCAATACCAGCATGGGACATTACTACTATCCTAATCACAAAATGTAATCGAGACCTACCGTTTCTTATAAGGATGTGTACCCCCATGATTGCCCTTTATTTTTTTAAATTTCCCGGAAACAAGATGGGACGTTGTAAAATATAATTGAAGGAAAAAAAAAAAAAAACTTACATTTGTTGTATGCTTCAGCTTTCAAGGCTTTGGTTCGTTCAAACTTGGATGCTCCAAGTACAACTGCACACAGAGAGGTTCACTGCTCATCGACTTAATCGGGGTTATCGATGGCGGTTGCTGCCATTGCTTTGTATCTGTTGGGATCCAGGACTCTGAGTTCTTACTTGTACTAGCATCAGGAAGGGATCGAAAATAAGCGGTTATCTCCCACCTGCAATCTAAAGTGAAGAGAGCATCTTTCACGCCCCATTTCAACACACGCAATATAAACAGAGTAAACTCCAAAAACAGTCGTTAAATACAGCGATATTGCAGCATCTGATTAATATCCAACTAAGCTAACCAAAAAGATTTTTGACATACGATCGACAATTAAAAAGTTTGAAAAAAAAAAAAAAGCAAAAGTCAAAGACAGTAATAAGTTGAAGCATAAAAGTGGTGCCATGTGTCAAAATGTAGTAGTTGGAACTTGGAATTACCGTGAGAAAGAGCTCTAGTAAGTGGTTCCGAGACTGAAAGCTTGAGCAGAAATGACCTAAGAGAGAACTCCAAATCAGCTTCTTCCACCTTTGAGCCATAAGCCTGGTTCACCGCAAGCTTGAACATAAATCTTTCCACTTGTATGTTATCGGTGTTGAAGAAGATAACTGCTACTCTTTCAACAAGACCCTAGTTTGCAGAAAAAATCATCCGTTCAATGGGAGAACAATACTAAACGAAGAAAACATCAACGTATATGCTCTATTGATCTACAAAAGATTTGGGGATTGGGTAGAGCCCTTAAACAAGATCCTATAATGTCAAAAGGAAACCTCTTGATTGTCAAGTGTGCCAAGGAAAAATAAATCATTCATCATATAGAGCTATAAAGAACTTGTGAGGTTTTGCTTGCGCCAAGTCTAGATGACCATGAAGCGCACCAGAGGTAATGCAGCTACAAATGAGGAACAATCCAATTATTTGCTACCTTAGGACAATTATTGTTACTGCAGTGGGGGTCTCCATTCAAACCTTATAACACTTGGCACAATTAACTGATCCTAGTGGTCAGTATTTCAAGAACACGTTCAGAAATGTCCTGCTAAGGGGAATTACAATCGACTTCCTGTCAAGGTTTTAATGTACCTGGTGCTGTACAGTACAATTCTGACTAAATATCATTTTCACCGATGAACTCACTTATCTACCGTTCATCAGGGCCCTATAGGCGGTACCAGAGTTTGCAATCCCTGGACGTTTTGTGATTTACATGTAGCAGGGCCATTCGATGAAGATTGAAAACTTGAAATTCATGATCTTGGTGAACACGTGAGCAAACTTTTTTTTAGTAGCCCTATTAACGGATTATAACTGAGATGTGATTTTCTTAAGCCAACAGAAAAATCCTTTGTTTGCTTTTTCATTCCCCAATATCAAAGAAGATATAATGACTGATTCAAAGAATGCTGCTCAAACGGTAGCTTCAAAATTTGGCTCCACTAAACTGACTCTTGCAATGCAAAGGGATTTTGGGTGATAAGGAGTTTAACTTAAAACTTAAAAGGCTTTATGTTTTGTTCTTATTTCTATAAGTTGTAAGTGTAACAGCAATTGCCAACTAAGACAAACCAAATTCAGAAAAATAACCGGACAAACAAATATAGTGTCTAAAGACTACTAGAGCTGAGCCAAAAGGAATGGCAAGGTCTAGTAACATTTGAGCAAACATCTAGGATCTCCTAGTAAGCCAGTTAGTAAATCGTATCGTCTGGTGAAAATGCAGGAAAAGAAAATGTGAAAATTAAAATTCGTCAAAATTAAATTGAGAATTCTTTGGTAGGGTATGAAAAAGAAAAACACTACCAGTAGAACTCTGATCGTATCGTGTCAATTTTTTATGTGATTTTGACAAGATCTATTGTTACTGGCAACCTTAGAAAGCTCCAAATAAGATTCCTAGGAACTATGTAGGAAAATTCTCGACGTTGTAGGACACTTCTTACACACTGCAAGCAAGCGTTCTAGTTGTCAATCTAATTTCAGTTTCACAGCATCTCTAAGCATGACTGGTAACTTTCATATACATGAGTAAAATTAGAAAACAAAAACATATACAATAGCATGAAAATTCAAATGAAAACAAGGACCAACCTTCTCAATAAAAGGAAGAAGTCCGAAAACCGCAGAGTGGATATAGTCTCTGAGCTCAGGGTGACAAGCCCTCTGAACCACCAAATTCATATACCTCCTCCTTTCAAAAGCACCTTGAAAAATCATTTAAAAAAAAAAAAAACCACATTTTCACCACCACTCAAAAACAGTTCAAAAATGAAAAGCCAATTGTGAAATTTGAACCGGTGAAAAGGGTATTCCTTTCTTGGGTCATATCAGACAATATAGCCTACAAAAAATTTTCTTGGCAAGCAAACATACAAACAAAAGGGTGTGGAAAAAGGGATGTTAGAACCAAACCAGAAGGATAAACGCCTTTGAGGAAGACAATTGAAGTGATTGCCACCTCCAGGAATTCCACCAGAATCCGGGCCGTCCCACCTACACTAGTTTGTTTGTGATAATAAATTAAAATTGCAAAAGCAAATTAAATTTCACAAGCAAAGGAAAGATAAAGAAATAATTAATAATAATAAAGAATGGGGAAGAGAAGGAAATCAAACCATGGGGAGATTGATTGTCTTTGCGGTCCATTGAAAGAGGAGGAGAACAAATGCACAGTTTTGTTTCGATCTTCTACATCATGCTCGGAGAAATGAACGACAAGAATTGCAGATTGTAAACTCTTCCAAAAAAGATTCTCTCGAAAAAAATAATAATAATAAAAATAAAAATAAAAGCCCCCAAAAAAAATGAGTGCCTCCCGTGCCCGTGTGACACTTATGCCTCTGAGGCCCCCACGTGCCCCTCATCCTTGCTAATTTGACAATGCACACTCTAAAATAGAGTTTTGCACTAATTTGGAGTATGAAGCTACTCCAACGCACACTCTATATGGAACTTCAAATATAGAGTATGAACAGTATACTTCATATTTAAAGTATCATTGTTCATACTCTAAACTACTTTTTCTTTTTTTCTTTTTTTTTTTTTAATTTTTAATTAAATTTTAAACTAATATTTAGATAAAAATAAAAATTATAAAGTTATCCTTAACCTAATTTTTCTTTGAAAATTACCCATTTTTCTATATGTAAAGTATTTGTATGTTTAAATCTTAAAGCTATATTTATTTTTTTTATACCTTTTTTTATTTTATTATTTTGAATAAATTTTGTAAGATAGTAAATCAACATACAAGTTTTACATATATTAAGAAAATCATATAGTTTTTCTTTTCACTCTATATTAAGTTGTTTTTGATAATCGCACTAAATTTATAGTGTTTTGGTTATTTGATATAACTTTCTATTTTTAAAGATTATTCGTAAAAATAAAAAAAATCAACGGATTAATATGTTAAAAAGATTGTATTGGGGCATAATTTGTAAAATACAAAGATTATAGGAAATAAATATAAAATAATATCTAAATGATTTTAAAAAAGAATATAAATAGAATATTCCTTTTAGAGTATGATATAGAGTAAATGGGTTGGAGACAAAATAGTATTTGAAGTGACAGATACTTTATTTTAGAGTTTCTGTACTCTAAAATAGAGTAAATGGGTTGGAGATGGCCTTAGCCTCTAAGCTTTAAAATATCTTTATTGAGTTTACTGTACTTCGAATTTAACTTTATTTAATTTTTTTCATCAGAGTATTAATTAAAAATAGATTAAAAAAATGAGTTAAATATAATCATATGATTTTTTATTTATTTTTAATAGAAATACTAACGTAAGTAAGATTAATTCTTTTATTTTTTCATATATATTTTTAAGTGAAATTATGATAAAATGATAAAGTGACTTTAAATTCAAATTCCAAGGATTAAAGTTAAAATTTTTACAGTTTATGTGACAATAATAGAATGACACCAAAATTTAAGGACATAAATAAGAATAACTTTTTTTTTATTTTTTAAAATTCTTTTTTAACAAATTTGCCTCCTTTTAATATCTAAAAAATGCTAGGATAAAAAGATTTTTTTTTTTAACTTAAAATGGTGGATTTGAGATCTATACTATAATGGAGTCAGATATGAAATTAATGTTACACAATATTTGTACTCACAAAAGACTCTTTCTAATACATACGTGTTGCAATTGAAGGTCTTTTTAACTATTCGGTTAAATTTTCAACATATTAATCTCTAAATCCGCATTTGTGTAGCACAATGTTTTTTTTTTTATATATGATTATTTATATATTAGATTATTAAAAAATTAATCTAACTAATTAAAAATCCTTCACTAGAATTAAAAAAAATAGCGTTCCTATATTCCTATTTAGAAATTCCTTTCTTTATTTACTACATATTTTCTGTTTTATCAAAAGAAGTTTTGTATGATAACAATACCATTGACTGATCTTGACGAGAATAGTAAAACTCTTGCAATCCCTTAAAAAATATATGGATCCCTCAAAAAAAAAAAAAATGGAAAGTGAAATGGCCGGTAACATAATTAAACTGCAACCTTGACTACATGACCAAAGAAATCTTTTTAAATGGCTTATCAAAAAAAATTATTAAAATGTCATTGGATGAGCTTAAACATTTATAAAGTCCAGCTCGAGCTTGCATAAAGTTGATTTAAAGCTTGCTGTTAACTACTTCATTTAAATTTTTGTTAAAAATAAATAGAGATACTTTCTTTTTCAGTTTGATTTTAATAAAATTCTAACAAAAATGATTAAGTGAGACGAATGCAAAACTTAAAAAATAGAACGAGAATTTTTAAAATTATGGAGACAGTGAAGTCCAGAGCAAAGATTGTGATTTGTTGTCCATGAAGTTTCTAATCTCTCCGTCGAGAGTCTTGTCCCGGATGATATTCGGGTCTTGCTTGACTGTTTGAGTGCTCCACAACGACCCATGTTAGGAGATTTGTCAATTTTGTGACATAGTGTCTCAATATGGTGTCAATTCCAATTTTTTTCGTGTGGTTCAATGGGACTCCAGTATAGTCTCTTGCGCTATATTTTTGAATTGCCAAATTTAATAAAAGCAGTAATAGCCTTAAAAAAAATGATATGTGAAAAAAATCCTAAGAAAATTTAAAATCAACAACATGCAAAGATTGTTCACATTTTATGTAAACTTGTAACATTTATATATCTTACGTCAAAATTGCACGTATATTAACCAATTGGGAATTTAAATCCCAATTATTATATATACTAAAAGGATGTAATTTTTACCGTTCAATAATAGTGATTTTTGTTTTTGTTTTTTTATTTTCTGCTGCTTTCTTAAAGTAAAAGGATGCAATATTTTCACTGTACTAAACAGTGATTTTTGTTTTTGTTTTTAATTTTGCTGCTTTGCTACAGTATTGTACAGTATGTACAATATTTTTTGCCACAGTAATGCACAGTAGTTGCTTTTTTCTACAGTAAACTGTCGATTTTGTCCCTATCCTATGTGCTGATTTTGGCTTATCTATAGTGGAAATATGGTTTTGTCCTCACATATTTTACTGTTTTGTCTACAGTGCAGAGACTTTTTTGTCCTTCTGATTTAGTTGGTTTTCCTTCATCTATAGTAAGTTGATATTTTTAACCCTATTATGTAGAAATTGTCAGCTGTCCAAACAGTATAATTACCGTTTTACGCCTCTTTTTTAGTTCCTTTTCTTTTTCCTACAGTGTGTTGTCGGTTTTACCCCTATTTAAAGTTTGTTTTTTTTCTTAATATTGTTTTTGCCTTCTTTTTTATGCTAAATTTTAGACATTAGATTTCGATCTATTATTGTATTGTGTTTTTGCTCACTTTGCCTTTTTTTGATTTTTAAATGATTTTTTACTTTAAATTTTTTATCTTTATTTTGGATTTTTTTTCTTAGGTTTTTTTTTGTGTGTCTTTTTTGTTTTTTTTTTTTTTATTCTATTTTTTAAAGACCATTTTTTTTTAAGGATTCTGCATGTAATTTTTTTTTCCTTTTTTGTTTGTTTTGTTTTATATTTTAAAAATCCTTTTTTTTTTTAGTTTTTGCATGTATATAACCTGATAAATTTTTTTTTTAACAGTAAAAAAAGGAGAAAATGGGATATATATTTTATTTTGTTATAATTTTTTTTTTGTTAGAGTTAGTTTTTTCCGGTTCTTTTGAGTCTAAAGATTTTGATCTTTTTTTTTTGTTTTTTGTTTTATTTTTGTTTTAATTTTTTTCTTTAAATGAGTATGACTACATAAAATTTTTTTCTTTTTTGTTTTTGTTTTTGTTTTTATTATTATTAGTATTATTGTCATTTTGATTTTGCATCTTCACTGTTGGGAGAGATTTTGAAAAGAATTATACTTATTATAATTATAATATTTATCTTAACCAACTGTTTTTATTATTTAATACTTAATTTATTTATTTATTTTATTTTCTTCCTTTCCCTGTAATGCACGGATATTAAACACGTATATAACTAAATAATACAAATGACGCTGGCTCAAAAAAAAAAATGGCAATTCACCTATTCTCTTTTTTTTTTCTTTTTTTCTTTTTTTTTTTAGGTAAAACCTTTTTTTTTTTTTTTCTTTGTGATAGAATAAAGAATCAAACTTTTTTGGGAATTGAGTAGCCGCAAAAAATAGGCCAACTAATCAAATACGTATGTCGCGTAAATAATCCGCCACAAAACGACAACGCTTCTCCTCCTATTTTGTCGCATACGCCAATGCTAAACCACGCAACGGCTATCATCGTTGTCTCCTAGTTTCACAACACGCGCACGTTAGACACTCGCCCTTCTGATTCCCCCAACAAAAAAAGAATCCCCTTGTCTTCCCTTCTCTTCTCTTCCCTCCAAACCAACCAATAAAGAGACGCGCATTTTAGCACTCCAGCGGCGCACGTTAGCCCATATGCCGCGCATTCTAGCACTCGACGCAAACGCAGGCGGGGCGTCGAATGATCTCCGGCAAGTCCGCTGCCCTGTTCCACTCCTCCGCCGCCGTGTCGTACACCAGAACCAAGCCCTCCTTCAACCCTCTCGTGCTCCTCCCACTCCTCCTCAGCAAATCGTCGATGCATCCCGAGACCTGAATGAGAACCACCTTATCCCCGACTCCAGCACAGCTGAACCTCACCGTGCTGTCCACTCTAACCTGCGCCGGAAGCGGCGGGCTCCTTATCCTGCGCCACTCTCCGAACCCTCCCCCACCGCTCTTCCGCCGCGCGTCGAACCTCCAGAACGACAGCTCCACCGCGTGGCTGGCCAGCACGTAGATGAAGCCGGCGGCGGCGCAAGCCGCCACCACGCATCCGCCGCCAGGGACGGTTCGGCTCCGAAGCCACGCGCGTGACTCGACATCATACAAGTCCATAGAGCTGGCGTAGACGTGAGCCTCCGCTCCGGCAGAGGTGCCGCGTGAGAGATCGTTCCCCGACGCGCCGAGCTTCAGGCCTCCGATGACATAGAAGATTCCGTCGGCTGAGGCGCCGATGCAGCCGAATCGACTTCTCGAGGCGGTGGCGACCACGCGCCACTTATCCTCTTCCGGATCGTACTCCTCGACAGATGTCGTCCTTGGACCTCCTCCGGCGACGTAGATCCTGCCGAAGACGGCGGCGATGGCGAATTTCTTCCTGGACAAGAGCATCGGCGATTTGGCCGTGACGGTGCCGGTCCAGGTGTCGTACCGGAGAGTCGCATTGCGTCCGACGATGAAGATCCTCGGTCCGATCGAGGAGATACGGGCGTGGGAGGGGAAGGTCCAAAGGTCGTCGTCTTCGGGGAGAAAGGCAGAGACTGTCCAGAGAGAGGAACCGGAATCGGAATCTGAAACGGAATCGGAGCCGTGGAGGCGGAGGGTGGCGGAGAAGAGGGCGGAGTCGGTGGCGGAGAGGGCGAAGAGAGTGTGGCGGAGGAGGCCGCGGCGTCGGCGGAGGAGGGAGAAGGAAGGGGAAAGGAGGAGGCGCGACCAGCGGCGGCAGACGAGGGAGAGGGAGGGGAGGGAGGAGGAAGGGACTCTGGTGAGGCACTCCAGGAGGAGGTCGTCGGGGAGGGAGGAGATCGCGGCGGCAACGGCGACGGCGGAGGAGTTGTACGGACAGTCGGAGTTGTTAAAAGTGGAGGGTTGAGCGGCGGAGGCGGAGTGGTTGGGGTTGGGGAAGCAGGACTTCATGAGCCATGAGAAATGGCGGGAGTTGCAGCTCTCTGACATCTCACATCGATCGGATTCCCTGTTGAATCGAGGAATTCTTCTTCTAGAGAGAGAAAGTGATAGAGATAGAGAGAGAGAGGGGTGTTTTTTGGGATTGGAAGAGAGAGAAAGAGAAGTGAAGTAGGAGTAAGGAGGTAAAACAGTGAAGAGGGTGGGCAGAGGTAGTTCCTCTGTTCCTCGTTCTACTTCTCACACAGTGTCAGCTTCTCCCTATGTTCCCTCTCTTGTGGCGTTCAAGTTGTCCACTCCAACTAGAAAATTATTCTTTACATGTAGATTGCGTTCATTTAAAGTTGGGAATTTGGGATATTTATATTAAAAAAAAAAAAAAGGTAAAGGTATAGTAAAATTTTTTTTATATACCTATCGATGGAATTCATTTTTATATTATTAAGATATAATCAAACGTCTGTAATTTTGTCTGTATATAATAATTATAATATACATTATCTCATATTAGTATTGATTAATAAATAAATTTAAAAAAAAAATTTAAAAGACCACCCCTTCCCTGACACCGGTGACGAACCCTTTCTTCCCGAACAAAATCTGCCCCGCCTCCCACCCCCCCCCCCCCGCATCGGCTTTGACCTAGTCCCCCCAATGCCGACGACGGACTCCCGCACCCCCCCTCGCTGACGAGCCTAGTTCGCCCACCGCCCACCCCCACCACCCCGCCCCCCCCGCGCCGCGACCCATGAGCACCCCCCCCCCCCACCTCCCTCCATGACCCAATATGTCGCCTCCCGACGGACCTCGCCAGATCTGGACCCCCCCCCCCCCCCCCCCGGACGACAGCCCCCCCTCCGATGAGTTTCCTCTGTTCAGGGATGGCAAAATCGCCTCCCCCTGCCGACCTTCCACCCACCGGCAACGGCGACCTTCACGAGGATGGGGAGTGGCAAGAGAAGAGAGATATAGTTTTTTTTTTTTTTAAGGAAAAAAAATAGGAAATATGGTGTATTCAATCTCAAATTTACACAAATCTATAGCCGTAGATTTTAAAAGCAATTCAATAATAACCTTTGAATGAGTAACTACTAGTAGTGCCTCTTAAATAAGCTCTACCACAGATTTTCTCAAAAAAAAAAAAAAAAAAACACACAGAGAGGAAAAATAAATTTTTTTGGGAAAAAAAAAAAAAAATTGGTGAATGGGAATGGCAACCTTTTTCTTTTTTATTCGGAGTAAGGAAATGGTTAATTATTTCGGGAAAATATACAGTACATCCCATTTTATATACCCTGTCGATGGAACTCATTTTTAAATCATTCAAATATAATTTAATAGTTGAGATTTTGTTTGTATACAATAATTATAATGCACATTTCTCATTGCATTACATATTAATAATTAAAAAATTAAATAAATATAAAAAAAAACCAACCTTCATCGATGGAAGGTTAGGGGCTCCTCGTTGGGGGCTTAACATTCATCGCTCGTTGTTCAGGGGGGTCCGTCAAGATCAGGAGGGAAGGAAGAGGCTTTGGGGAGAGTGGCTTTGCCTGTGGAGCCGAAACCGGGGTCGGGGGGGGGGGGGGGGGGGGGGCAGGGTTCTCGCCGGAGATTTGCCACAGAGGCTGGGGTAGGGCATCACCGGAGGTCATGTCTCACCAGTGGGGGCACCTATGTCGCCTGCCAACTGAATTTGACTGCGGGGGGTGGGTGCTCATCGGTTTTTTTTTTTATTTCTTTTGATTTTTTAATTTTATTTTTCAGTATATAATATTATGCGCTAAAGTACATGATAATTATCATATACAAACACAAGTAGCATTTAAACCATTAAAACATATCAAATGGTCTATAAAATAAACTTTACCGGTAGACTTTCTAAATGAGACTCTACCACAACCTTACCCAATTACATATCATACGTTCTAGAATGGTAATTTCTTAATTTTATTAGTCTGTTTTAGAAACTATAAATGTGTCTAATGAATTTGAATAACTTCTTTTAATTTCATTTTTCACGTGCTTTATGAATTGGAAAATTGGATGAGTAACATCAATATCCTAAAATCTGGTGTATTCAATCTCAAATTTGCACAAAACTACAACCGTAGATTTTAAAAGCAATTCAATTATAAACTTTGGATGAGTAACTGCTGGTAGTGCCCCTTAAATAAACTCCACCACAAATTTTCCCCAAAAAAAAAAAATTCAAAGGTAAAATAAACTTTTTTAGGTAAAAAAAAAAAGAAAAAGAAAAAATAAATTGGTGAATGGGAATGGCGACCTTTTCTTTTTTATTCGGAGTAAGGAAATGGTTAATTACATAGGGCAAACATATGGTGCAGCCCATTTTATATACTCTACTGATAGAGTTCATTTTAAATCATTAAAATATAATTTAATGGTTAAGATGTTGCTTGGTATACGATAATTATAATGCACATTCCTCATTGCATTACATATTAATAATTAAATTTTTTTTTAAAAAAGAAATTAAAAAAAAAAAACCAACCTTTATCGATGGAAGGTTGGGAGCTTCTCGTCGGGGGCTTGAAATCGACAGGGCGGGGCTCTTCGCTCGTCGTCCAGTGGGGTCCATCAAGATCAAGAGGGAGGGAAGAGGGTTTAGGGAGGGGGGCTTCGCCTGTCGAGCTGAACTCCGGGGGGGGGGGGGTCGCTTGTTGAGCCGAGATCAGGGGGGCGGGTCATCGGAGATTTGCCACGGCGGCTGGGGTAGGGCATCGCCGGAGGTCATGTCTCACCGGTAGGGGGGACATATGTCACCAGCTGTTAGGATCTGACCGCGGGGGTGGGTGCTTGTTGGTTTTTTTTTTTAATTTCTTTTGATTTATTTTTTAATTTTATTTTTTAGTATATAATATTATGTGCTAAAATACATGATAATTATTATATACAAACACAAGTAGCATCTAAGCCATTAAAACGTATCGAACAGTCTATAAAATAAGCTCTACGGGTAAAGTTTCTACTCTTCCACAGCCTTACCCAATCACATATCATATCTTCTAGTTTGGTTATTTCTTAATTTTATTAGTCTGTTTTTAGAAACTATAAATGTATCTAATGAATTCGAATAACTTCTTTTAATTTCATGTTTCACGTGCTTTATGAATTGGAAAATTGGAAAAATAACATCAATATCCTAAAATAGTTTTATGAAGAATATGTTATCTATTAGAAAACAGGGAAAAAAATAATTTTTTAAAAAAATATAACGTAACGTAAATCTTGAAAAGAAAAATAAATATTAAATTTCATGTGGTGTATGTTTTTTTTTTTTTAAGGGAAAAGTGCATTAACATTAATAAAAAATGATAAACTGAATAATACAATATAAAGATCTTGTAATTGTGCGGTCATAATCTTTAACCATTGGTACAAACAACTGACGCATAATAGGAACGGCGCAAGTCTGATGCCCGAAAACGGAAAAGTACCTCGACATGTCAGAAACGAGCATGCACCAAGCTCTACTTAATAAAGCCCCAACCAACGACGAAAACTACCGATTAACCACGACCTCATATCGCAGAGATCACCAAACACCATGGATAGCCACAAGTCTACCAGGACCAACAAATCGCCAAGATCTAAATCTAGCGAACAAACTACAAGCCCAAATGATGAGAAGACCATTATTATTATTAAGGACTGAAGACAAACACATCAAAACGACAAACAAAACCAGATCTACATATGATATGCAATTATTACACTTACATACAAATATACCAAAACAAAATGAAAATCAACCAACACCGGAAAAGCCGTAGGCAAGAAGATGACCACCACAAGCAAAGTAGACAGTCTGAAAGTGCCGTCAAAGCCATGACCCTTCCCCTCCTCCATTTCACCAAAACGCAGGCCTCCCAACCCCGTCGTCACCTCCACACCTAGCAACCTTTCTGCGATGATCAGATCTTCATCTTTAGGATAAGAAAACCGACGGCAAGTAAAGCGTCGCTGCTTGTTCTCGGCCCTCCGAGAGAAGCACTTTCTAAAAATCTTAAACACCCCACGAAGAGAAGAGAGAAAGAGAGCAGTCTAAAAACCCTTTCTCATGTGGTATATGTATTAAGAATATTTTACATAATTTTTGTCTCAGTGAATAAATAGTTTTAAAAATAATGTCATCTAATTAAGGTTATTTTTGTCTTTTTCATTTTTTTTTTTTGTCAACAAAGATAAGATGTATTTGAAACCAATTTTCTTAGTTTTAAAACAAATTTTTTTCTTATTTTACAAGGTATAACTATTTAATCAATCCTACAAGAAAATGTCATTTTTTAAGTCATTTCCTAATAAAATAAAATAAAACTTTCACCATTTAAATTTTTCTCCAAATTATATCACTAGTGTTTATGAATTATGAACTGTACTCGTTGTACCTCGTACCTAGGAGTATAACATTTGTGTTAGATGCCCCTTCATATTTTTTGTAAATAGTTTCGTTAATATTTAATCAAATGTCCCATAATCTTTATATTTATATTAAAATACCCTTAATATATATTATTTGCGTCAAGATGTCCCAACATCAAAATGCTCCCAATAAAATTATGCCAAATAAATAGATTTGTTAAGAAGAAATTGTAATATAATAATAAGCACCATTATTACGACTAGCGGTTGTTAAAATATCTCAATCCAATGTACTCAATGCATTTTAGAATTTTATGTCCATTCCAACATTATTATTTTCAAGTCTAGTTTCTCTTCTTTCTATCTCAATAATTTAAGTCGAGTTACTGTTCTAGTGATAAATAAGTGAACGTCAAAAGAGGAAATTTATTTCCTGATCATATAGATGAACTACTATCACACAAAGAAAATAAGTGAAATTTCTTTATTAACTTACTAACGGTTATTTGTTTATTCTTGATTATGAAACACAAAACATTTCCCTCAAAGAATTGAAAAAAAAAATGGAAAAAAAACCACACAATACTTCAAGAATTAAAAAGACTTTCATAATTATATAGTTAAGTATCACCCCTCTCGTCTTAAATTTTTATAATTTATTTAAATTCATTAGAAAATCACTTATTGCCCACACATTTAGATGGATGTTAATCGTTCACCTTTCAACTGAGATCGGGGGGCGGGGTTCTCGTCGGAGATTTGTGACGGGGGCTGGGGTAGGACCGAAGGTCATGTCTTGTCGGTAGGGAGACCTATGTGTTAGAATATATATATATATATATATATATAAAGCATAAATAACTAACAAGTGAATTCAAATATATAACGACAATTGTTACACTGAAATTCAACCTTAACTTGAAGGAAACCAAACAAAAAGTAGATCGTCGAGGCACGTGAGTCACGCTTTCCTTAAAACAGATTCGTCCCTTCCGGTAAGTGCACGAGGCTTTAACGAACGTTTGTCTCCCAGGATACAACGATGAACAACGGTAGTCTAGCACGATCGAAAACCGCTTCTGGTGAACTTGAAACCAAAACCTTCCCTCTATCACCAAAGTTAAAAAAAACCCGACCACTACAAAAGAAATGCTAGATTAAGAAAACAACAGAAAGAAAACAAGTGCTCTGGGATTTTTTTATTGGGCACACTTTGAGCATCAATTTCTCATTCACCTAAATACCATTTTGAGCGTATGAATATATGATTTTGATCTCATCGCGACAGAGAACGCAAATCCACCAAGACTCGTTAATTCTATTAAGTAGGTCTCACTCAAATTTGGACCTCAAAATGGTTTAAAACCATTTTTTCCAACACTATGTTGCTGGTCGGCTGGATCTGACCGGGGGGGTGCTCATCGGGGGTTTTTTTTAAATTTCTTTTGATTTATTTTTTGGTATATAATATTATGTGCTAAAGTACATTATAATTATCATACACAAACACAAATAGTATATGAGTGGCATAAGGAAGCATGAGGTAAACTTGAAAATCTGTTAATTCACGTAAAATACCGGAAATCAAGGGCGCAAGTGTTTCGTTGTTCGCATGAATACTAAAAAACAAGCAATTGGTAAGAATAGTCTCAGTTTTTTTTTATTAATAATCAAAAGTTGAAAAAACTACAATATTGACGAGCCTTTAAACAGGCAATTGAAAAAACAAACTAAAGGAATCAAACTAAAAGGAAAAAATCTTAAAGCTAATTATAGAAACTAAAAACAAAACAGGAAACTTAACTTATTGATAGTGTTGAATTAAGCTTAATGAATAAAAGAAATAAAGAAATGGAAACATCTTATAATTTGGAATCTAATATGCTGCATTCCTAAGCCATTAAAATTTATCGATTTATAAAATAAACTTTATTGGTAGAGTTTCTAAATGAGACTACCCAATTACATATCATACCTTCTAGTTTGGTTATTTCTTAATTTTATTTGTCTTTGTTTAGAAACTATAAATGTATCCAATGAATTTGAATAACTTCTTTTAATTTCATTTTTCACGTGCTTTATGAATTGGAATATTGGAAAAATAACATCAATATCCTTAAATAGTTTTATGGAGAATAAGCTATCTATTAGAAAACAGGGAAAAATTAAATTAAAAAAAAAAAGTAACGTAACGTAACGTAAATTTTGAAGAAAAAAAATCTTGAATTTCATGTGGTATCTGTACTAAGAATATTTTACATAATTTTTGTCTCAATGAATAAATGGTTTTAAAAATATTGTGATCTAATTAAGGTTATTTTTATCTTTTCTTATTTATTTATTTATTTATTTTGTCTATAAAGAGTAAGATGTATCTGAAACAAATTTTTGAAGCTGAGATGATCCATTTGTAGATTCTAAAAACTAAAGACTAAATCGAGAAATAATTGAAACTACAAGGTATAATTATTTAATCAACCCTACAAGAAAATGTCATCTTTTAAAGTCATTTCCTAATAAAGGGAAAAAAAATCACGAATTAAGCTTGCATTTGGTTCACCTGTTGAACATGAAAATTTTAAATTAGAGTTGATTAACTTTTCAAAAACTAATTATAATTTTTATTAATTTTTCAGAAAAAGACAAAAACTAATATAGAAAAGTACAGTTTAGTTGGAGTTAAGTTGAAATGCCAAACAAAGCATAAATTTATCTCTAAATTATATCACTAGTATTCATAAATTATGAATTGTACTTTTTGCACCCCCAAGTATAACATTTGTATTAGATACCCCCTTGTATGTTTCTGTAATTATTTCCGTAAATATTTTATCAAATGTCCTATGATCTTTATATTTGTGTTAAAATACCCTTAATATATATTATTTGTGTCAAGATGCCCAACGCCAAAATGCCCCCAATAATTCATCACAATAATTATGACAAATAAATAGATTTGTTAAGAAAGAAATTGTAATATAATAACAAGCACCATTATTACGACGAGCGGTTGTTAAAATATCTCAATCCAAAGTACTCAATGCATTTTAGAACTTTATGTCCATTCCAACATTATTATTTTCAAGTCTAGTTTCTCTTCTTTCTTTCTCAAGAATTTAAGTCGAGTTACTGTTCTAGTGATAAAAAAGTGAATGTCAAAAGAGGAAATTTATTTCCTGATTAATATATATGAACTACTATCATTTCCACACACACACAAAATAATAATAATAAAATAAAAAAACAAAACAAAAACAAAAAAAAAATTCTTTTTTAACTAACTAACGGTTATTTATTTATTCTTGATAATGAAACATATTACCTTTTCCCTCTAGGAAAAAAAAAAAAAACCACACAATAGTTCAAGAATTAAAAAGACTTTCATAATTATACAGTTGAATATCACCTCTTTCATCTTTAATTTTTATAATTTATTTAAAGTCACTAGAAAATCATTTATTGCCCACACATTTAGATGGAAGTTTATCGTTCACCTTTCTCCTTTTTAATTTTTAATTTTTTTTATTTTTTTGGTAGTGTTCACCTTTAAACTTACTCCTAATAAAAATTAGAATCACAACTCGAATGAACTTTTATTAGTCTTTTTTTTTTTTTTTTGACCCATTGTAATTTTTAATTCTTGTCTAGCTACTTTGTAAATTATTTTGAGATATTTTTTTTTCATGGATTTTTCTAAGATTTTCCATTCTGGTTGCACTTGGATTTTTCCCAAAATATTTTGTCGATAGCTGGTTAAAAAACAGCATCGGATAGGTCTAAAATGTCAAAATGCGCGTGAGATAGAAAATGAAAACATATACATAATTTAACAATAATGTTATCAAGCGCATGTGACTCTTGAACAAAACAACACGAAAAAGAACAAAAGAAAAATTATGAAAGTTGTAATAATCTTGTCCGGTAATCATGTGACTACCTAGAAAAGAAAATAATATAAATCATATTATATAGTTTTGGGATAAAGTCGAGGCTACCATTAAAGAAAGCTAAAACCATTGCCATAAAACTTTGGAGATGAAAAATTAGTGGCCTATTCTATTTTTAAAAAAAGAAAAAAAAAAAAAGAAAAAAAGAATGGCCTATTGTGTGAATTGTCTTCATTCCAAGTAACTTTCTTTACCGCAATGATTGGTCCGTGCCTTCCCATTTACGTTTCCTCATATCAAAAGCAAAAGAAAATTAGGAAAAAATTATGGTAGCATCTTACTATGGTAGATATAGTTTTTTTTTTTTTTTAATTTACCGTCGATTAAATATTAATAGTCAGAGTTATAAATCGGAGTATTTTTATGTTTTACAGCTTATTTTTATGATATCGACGCTTATAAATCTAATTGTTAACAACTTAATCAGAGTTAGTGGCTGAGCTAGATTTTTTTTTTTTTTTTTCAGAGGCGTGAATAAGATCAAAAGTATAAACTAAAAATTATATACTAATTTTTTACCATTGTTATGAACTAAAAATTGTTATGTATTTGGAGTTTTAAAAATTGTGAAATTATATACTAGTATAGTCGATTTCATTTATTTGAGATATTAAATGTTAAATACAAGCACTTAAAAGTCAAAATTTAAGATGAAATTGGAGGGGTTTTTTTTTTTTAATAGTAATTCATGAAAATTCAGTAATTAAAAGAATTTCAAGGTGCAAATAATGGACAAAGTTGTAAAATAGTTTGTCATATGAGAAAAATTCTAGAAGGTCATTAAAAATTTCAGAACTTTTAGAGGTAAAATGGAAATTTCAAAAATTTAAGAGGGACATAAAAGTTTATTATAGAAAGATAGAATAAAAGTACAATTTCTATTACTAAATTTTAATTTTTTTAAAAAAATAATTAGGAGAATTTTCTAGTTGTTATGATACTATCAACAAAATAGTAAAACTTAAGAAAGCAGATAATACAATGAAGAGACAGGAAAAAAAAAAAAAAAAAAGGGGTGTAATTTTATTTATTGTTTCATTCAATAGTTTCTCTCTTCTTTTCCTTCACTTTAACCATTCTTTACTTCTTTTCGTTCTCACTTCTTGTACATCTACAACTTTCATTGTGATGTCCTTTGTATTTTTATTTTAATTTTCGATTTTTGTAAAAGTTGAATACCATTGTGAAAAAATTTTATAAATATGTATTTTTTTTATTACTTAATATAAAAAATGTGTGTGTGTGTTTTTTTTAAAGAAAATGATAGGTGATTATTAAAATGTTGATTGATCTGTCCAGTTAATTAGTAATTGACTAATAAAATTACATAATGATATTGATTAATAAGTAATTGACCATAGTCAATTAGTTCTCTCTTTCTCAATTAGTAATTGACTAGTAAAAAATACATATTAGTATTGGTCAATTAGTAATTGACTGGTAAAAAATACATATTAATTTTGGTCAATAAGTGATTAACCATAGTCACTGTCTGGGCCACGATGATCCGATAGTCAGTGCAGCAATATGTTACCTGCAATTGAACCCAATCAATTCCCTATGAGTCATGGCACACGACAGAGCAGTTATTCCACGCGGGACGAGAATTTTGTGTTTGATGTTATTTTGTATTCGTGCTTCGTTTTTGTGTTTTTTATTTAGTTTTGTAATAAAGAATGTAGTTTCCTCAACTTAGTTTTGTATTTGCGTGTATGTTCTACTTTAGTTGTTCTCCGATGGTATGTGTCTGTTAGTTCCATTAATATTATGGTTAGATGGAGCCTGTGGTGGTCTCTGTGTTACGAATGACTGTCTCTCAAACTATTAAAATATTCTATTGATTGTAGATTTCTTTTTTAAGAAAGAGTTTCATACATATTCGATTGTAGGATTGTTGGGAAATTTGACAAATTTTTCCGTTATGATTTCAACTTATGTCTTTCTCACTGAGTTTTTTCATATTTACTGATGAAATCGATTTTCATTGAGGGTTATGTGACTTATACTATATTATTTTTTTATCTTTGATATTAGTATTTGTATCATGTTTTAATTTTAACAAGCCTTTCCTTTTCTAAAAAAAACTCCGACGTTTATTATTATTATAATTTAAATGCTTAAAAAAAGAAAGAAAAAAAAAAGACCATTTCCCCACATCTCGCTACGTTTATTAATCAAAAGACTGACAAGTAGTTACAATAGCCGAGATAAACCTCGGAATGGCATGACAAGCAATCAAACAAACATTAGTGGAAAACAAAGCTGCAAATACCAAACTCCATCTTAACTGCAGTTACAACATTTGTAGCATCCATTTCATTATGAATTTTGTGAAGACGTCTATAAAATAAATTTCTTTAAAATGATGGGATATATAGAATATACTTTTCAATTACATAGTATCAAAACTTATTATAAATATAGGACAATTAAAACTTAATTAAAATACAGTTCACATTTCATCACGACATTGTATATTTTTTTTTCCTTTCAAAACACTGATATAAAACTTCAAATAAATAAGTGACGAATTAGTATATTATTATTATTGTTGTTGTTGTTATTAGTATTATTATTAACTAAATGGACTCGCATGAGAGAAAACTCTCCTTCTAGTTGAGTTTTGGCAAAAGAGAGTACAAAGAACCACAAAAAAAAAAAAAAAAAAAATGGTGATCATAAAATTTGTTAGTTGGAGTCTACATTCGTGCCTACAATACTTTTTCTTATTTTGCCTCACGATTTCCCCTTCTTCCTCTTTTTTTTTTTTTTTAATTTTATTTTTCTTCTTTGTTTACCAAGTTGTGTAGTCCGGTCTACAAATAACGTTTTTTTACCGAAATACTTGAAGTAAGTAAATTTATTACATTAGTAAAAATTTACGAAATAAATAGTAAATTTACTAAGTAAAAAATACATTTTCAATAAATCATTTACCTGATAAATTTATTATTTATTATTATTTACTCTATATTTTTTTAATATATGTTATTATTACTTCAATGTTATATTTTACTTCATTCCCAAAAATCATGCATACCCTCCATCAAAAGTCATCATTTAATAAGCTGGAATGTCCCTTACATGCACTACTAGTAGTTTAGGAGGGAAAATTCACTTACCTTCTCCAAGGCAACAGATAAGAAACTCATATCAATAAAGTGTAATCTTGTAATTGGCACAAATATACTAGTTACTAGCATAATTTTATGGTAATACCATAATTATATCACAAGGTATATATATATATATATATTTTTTTTTTAAAGCACTATTGTAATGATGCATATTTGGATATTCCTTACGTAGGCCAAGCTGCTGATTCTTTTACTTAATTATTATTATTATATATATATTGTAACTATTCACTTTTTTCTTTCGCTTAAAGAGAATTTCATTACCAATAAAGAGGACCACATGAACAAGAAGGGGTAGCTGGGGATCCCATGCAATTCTATCACTGGTAACAAAAGAAGAAACAAAAGTAAAGAGGGCATAATAAAATTAAGGGTCTTTCTACAATGAGATTTTTTTTTTAACCCCATCAATGAGTTTTTGACCATCCGATTGAAATCAATGGGTAGAAAGGGCTGAAGACCACCCAAAGAATATAAACCCTTCCACATATAAACCGTATGAGATTGAAAAAAAAAAAAAAAAAAAAAAAAAACCCACAACTAGCGAGAACGCCGGCGAAACCACAACGAGTTTTCGGTGGCGTAGACTGCATGGAGAGGCCGAGGATGGATCCATGACAAAGGCCGCACGGAACCGTGACAGTGGGTGCGATGGATCTAGAGCTTGGCAAGGTACACGAGGTGGAGGGGCTCCGAGCTTGCAACGCGATTCCGTTGAGCAAGCACAAATCTCTGCCGATGAAGTTTTGATGAGTGTTGGAGAATAAGAATAGAACAAGAGCAATAGAGGCAAAGAAAACTGAAAACAAAGATGGGTTTGAGGCGTATTGAGAATACTTTCCTTTAAGGTTTTATTTGCCCTCACTACAAAATTTTCTAACGAGTTTAACGGCAAATTACCCTCAAGATACAACAAACTCTTGAACGTAATATCTTGTAATAATATTGTGTTCTAGAACAAGATATGAAATTTTAAACTTTAAAAAACACAAAGATGCATTTTCATGAATCGTTACAACCATGGTCTATATAACCTTCTTCAAGAGGTGTCATTTCATTGCAAAGACATCTCTTTCGGTATCTATTCAATTATCATAACTAATATTTCAATTATTGATAATAATTCAGTTTTGTATAAAGATATACAACCAATAGATACAACGGTTTAAAATAACTTAAAAAACACATTCAAAACATCTCATAACAGGACGTATTGTGTGGCCGCGAGCCTGAATGGCAAGGCAGTGCCGTTCTCTCAGCCCGCTGGGAGGTCTACAAGGAGCGCGCCGGTGCATGCGGGCAGTAGGAAACGCCCACGCGCATGTGTGGCGCAGAAACGCGGCCTGTGGCACTGGCGAGCTCCATGTGTGACACGGTCGTGTAGCCTTCTCTGTCCTCGTGGCCCTCTTGTGTCTTTTGATCTTATGTCGAATTAGAGATATATTACAATCTCTCCAACAGGGAGGCCGGGGCGCGAGCAAGGTGGGGCTTATGGCAACCCAAAGCCCCCCCTCTCCCACCAACCACGATTCGAGACGGGGGGGGGGGGGGGGGGGGATTCGCTGCCATCGGATATCGGGAAGAGGGGATTTGCAATCGTTGGCTCCAGGGAGGGGGGTGATTCGAGCCGACAGGGTAGGGGAACTTGTAGGGCCGAACGAAGGCGAGCTCGTGGTCGTTGGCGGCCATGGATCGCGACCCCCCCTTTCTCAAGCAGCCACCGACCAGCGAAACCCACTCCCCCTACGAGCATCACGAGCGTTGCGACGGTGAGAGTCATTGACATCTCAAGTGGCCGACCTGCGCAAAGGGCATGACGTCGGAGCAACTCAGATGGTGGCGGAAAAGATTGCCGTGGGGACGGGCTGATTTTTTTTAATTTTTTTTAATTTTTTGAAATGTTTGAAAAAAATAAATTAGTGTAACTGGTAGTTCTTTTTTTTTTTTTTTTTTTTCCGTGTATTCTTTTAATTTTGACTGTTCAAAAATAATTAGATGATCAATTTTTTTGACCCCATTAGTGGGGGAAAAAGTACATCCCCCACCATAGAAGTCCCAAATAAAATAAAACAAAACAAAATGAACAAAATAAATAGAAGCCACTTGGATATAGTGTGCTGGGGATAAATTGCTCGAAATATATGGAGACCGTCAAGCTCCAATGAAGGTAAAAGATGTGTGTTCCAAAAGTTGAACTTCTACATAAGGAGGTATAGGTTATGTTCTGTAGTCGGGATGTGAGATATGTAATGTGTTTTAACGTTATTTAAAATGCCATCTGGAATTATGGATGATAAAGTGATCATCATCGTATTTTTTTTTTTAATTTTTTTTTGTTTTTCAGTTTTTTAGACTCTTTTATATTGAGAATCATCAAATTCCATATAAATATAATGTACACATGTAAACTTGATATTGTCACGTCTATGAAAATATAAGGAATGTAGGGTTGACATGCAAAATTTTCTATCAAAAAATGTAATGTACACATGCATAAGTGGAAGGGACAGCTTGTATAAAAATTGTGACGAATATTGAACCTAACCTTACAATTATTTTTATTTTGTCAAAAAACAGTTTCAATGCTACTATGTGCACTAGTTTTTTTTTTTTTTTTTGGTTCTCAATTAGTGTATTTCAAAATGTAAAATAGAGCTGCCAAACAATTTGGCAAATTGGGACGTTCAATTCTTGCCATTATTATTTTTTTCTTTTTTGGAAAATAATTTTTTTTTTTTTTATACATGATGCTTTATATATTTCTCAGTTGTTTTTTATAGGGTTATTTCTCAGCTATTTGTATTAGAACTTATGGATATCTTTTTAAATAAGAACATAATACATATATATATATATATATGAAAATTTCACATGGATAACTATATATAAAAATATATTCATCAATATCATTTCCAATAGTTTCACATTACTTCCCGGTAATAGCTCAAAGCAAAATTCCCCACCTAAGTGTTGTGTTCCCCACCGCAAGTTCAAAAAAAAAATATATATATATATATATATCGTATAAAAAATTCTATAAAAAATAACCCTAATAAATATAAATTAAATACAAATAAAAATTATAATAACAATTAGAGAAATTATAAAAAAATGGTATATATAACAATAAAAAGTAGTAATAATTAATTCCCTTAAACAAGTACTAATTGATTATAAAAAAAATTAAAAAGGAAAGAGATGAAAAAAAAAAAAAGAAGAAGAAGAAGATCTTTGGGCCTTGGGTGCCCCAAAACTGGGCCCAAATGTAACACGTGCCGGGGAGCGTGGAAAAAAGCCTGTACCGCCAACGGCTAGAAAATCCCTCACTCAAAAAGCGTTAACAGACCATATATGGGAGCAATCATCCAACGGTCGAAACTCGACGAAAATCCGACCGTTGGAGTCGCGTCGGTTCCTCATAACACAGCTTGAAAAGCAAGTAAGAGAGAAGAACTTCACAAGGATTTTTCTTTCTCTGTATAAATATTCTGCAAAAATCCAAAACCCCTCTCAAAGATCACAAACACCCTCGGAAAACAATAAGAAGAAATTCTCAGAAAGAGAGATAGAGATCGGAAGAAGAAAATCTACAGAAACGGAAGAGAAAGGAGAAGGAGAATCCGTCATTTGTGATTTTCCAAAAGGCGAAAGGTGGCGATCGCAAACGCCGAAGCCGAAGGAGGAGGCGGAGGAGGAGAAGGAGGAGAGACTCGCAACGGTGGTGGTGGTAGTCGTCTCCAAGTGTTCATCTCGTCGCTGTTTTCGAGCATCGGAGGAGTTTTCGCCAACTTTCAAGAACAAGATTCGTCCGAGGATATGGATTCCAGAGCTGTTGTTGTTGTCCCTCGCCAACAAGTTCTCAGAGGTACAACGATCTCCAATAAAAGTCCCTCCGTTTTTATTTTTATTTTCATTTTCTTTTGGTTGGTTCTCATTCTGGGTTTGCTTCCATGAATTTCTGTGATCTGGGTTGTTCTCTTGCTTTCTCCTCGGTTTCTTTAATTTCTTTAAGAGTTTAAAATAGCGGGTTCTTTTCGGAAAACTCGTATCTTCCGGTTTTCCTGTGTATATTTCCGAATCGATTTTCCGTTTGAATTAATTTCTATGATTTTTTCAAGAATTTCTTGTATTTTTGGGAATATCAACGAATTATCTGTGTTTTCTTAAGATTTTTTTTTTTCCATGGTTTCTTATTAAATCTTTTTCTGATTCATTTTAGAGGGAGGAAAGCAGAAGAATGTCGCGGCAGACGGAAGAAATAGGCGGGCTCTTCAAGATATTGGTAACTTAGTAAAAACTCGAGCTGAAGATGGGAAACTCCATGATCAGAAAGCTGTACCAGAGAAGAAGAACAACAAGGTAAACAAAAACAAAACAAAAAAAAAAAAAAAAGATTATTGTACAATTTTCTTATGGGTCATATTTTCGTTTATTGAGAATTTTCTGTATCAATACACTTGGATATTTTTGTTGATCTGTAGAAACCAACCAAAGAAGTAGAAGCTATTATAACAACAAAGACAAAAGATGATGAAATAGCCGTTGAAAGCAAAAAACCTGTTAGCGGAAGAAAACTAAAGGAAGGGACGTCAAGGAAGAATTTCAACAAGACCTTTACCTCAACTCTCAGTGCCAGAAGCAAGGTAAATTTGAGATTTTATTTCATTTGTTCATTTTAAATTAAGCCCTTTGGTTAAACTTTTTTGCTTTCTTTCTTTGTTTCTTAATGCGATTTTGTGTTGGGAAATCTAAATATTTTTCTTCCTTAGGCCGCATGTGGTTTGACCAAGAAGCCAAAGGATCAGATTGTGGACATTGATGCAGCAGATGGTGCTAACGAGTTGGCTGTTGCTGAATACATCGACGAGCTTTACGGCTTTTACAAGCTCTCTGAGGTGAATTCCCCTCTACCCTTTTCAGTTTTCTTTCTGTCACACTCTCCCTCTTTCTCCCTCTCTCTATCTCACTACTGATTTGATATTACGCAGGGTGAGACCAAGTTAAGCGACTACATTGGTCTACAGCCCGACATAAATGCAAAGATGAGATCGATCTTAGTCGACTGGTTGATAGAAGTTCACAACAAATTTGAACTCATGCCAGAGACCCTGTACCTTACCATCAACATTGTCGACCGGTTCCTCTCGATGAAGGTCGTCCCGAGGAGGGAGCTTCAGTTGCTCGGCATCAGCTCAATGCTTCTGGCAAGCAAGTACGAAGAAATCTGGGCACCCGAGGTTAACGACTTTGTCTGCATTTCAGACAATGCCTACATCAAAGAACAGATTTTGGCCATGGAAAAGGCGATCTTGGGAAAGCTCGGTTGGTACTTGACAGTTCCAACACCGTATGTCTTCCTTGTCAGATACATTAAAGCCTCACTACCTGCTGATGACAAGGTAAAAAACCATAACATAGTTTCGAGGTTTAGCATGAAATGAAACAAACTCAGAACATTCTGACTAAATTATTCGAGTTTTCTTTCTGTAATATTGCAGTTGGAGAATATGGTGTTTTTCCTGGCTGAACTTGGTCTAATGCAATACTCTGCTGTCACTGTGTACTGTCCTTCACTCATTGCCGCCTCGGCGGTCTATGCCGCACGATGCACACTTGACAAGAAGCCCTTCTGGACTGAAACTCTAAAGCATCACACAGGCTATTCTGAAGAGCAATTGATGTAAGTAAAATCTCTATTCAAATTTCAACTTTCTTTTGCCTTCTTTGTGGTTTGATAATTATATATATATATATATATAGACACACACACACACATATAATGACAAGTTGTTGTCTATTGATGTGTAAAAACAGGAACTGTGCTAAGTTGTTGGTGAGCTTTCACTCTGCTGCAGCAGATAGTAAGCTGAAGGCAGTGTTTAAGAAATTCTCGAGTCCAAAGTCTGGTGCTGTTGCTCTTCATTCCCCAGCCAAGACACTTTTAGAAGACTAAGCTAACCATCCAGAATTGTTTTGAATCATGGAGTTTATTTTGTGTAATTAAATTACCAGCTGGTAGTAAGTAAAGGATTTCCT
Organism: Ficus carica; assembly: GCA_009761775.1. NCBI lineage: Eukaryota > Viridiplantae > Streptophyta > Magnoliopsida > Rosales > Moraceae > Ficus > Ficus carica. The sequence goes on along the minus strand of CM019741.1, from coordinate 4,298,216 downwards.
AGGTTGTTAATTTGATAGGGGGTAGAGATCATTCTGCTGTTAATGATCTGCATTGTTTTATTGCTTGTTTGACATGATTACTATTATACATATTATAAGATAACGAATTGGAATTATTGGTATTGTAATCGACTTCTCTTCGGATTTCTCCATATTATATTGTTTTACATATTACTAACAAACAGTTCAAGCCGATACTCCTTTTCAATCCAAAAAGACTTGAGGAAAAAGGGTGTATGATCAAGCAAATAGAACGTAAATCTTTACAAGCAAATAGAACGTAAATCTTTACGATAAGAAACGATAATTCGGAAGGCCTACCATATAAATCTCTCCGCACCATGAATGAAGCAAAATTTTGGGACATCAATCCACCAAGAATGGCGCAAAAATTTATTAACCGCGACAAATTTAATTCACAAGATAAGTCAATCCTAGTGGAGTACAAATTTTGCAGGAAATTTTTTCCCAAATAGAATAACCTTCACAAAATCATAAGAAGAAATCACAAAGTTAATTTTCATTATTATTATGCGTACAAAATCATAACCTTCACATTATAAATTGGATGGAGAAAAAAAAAAAAAAAAAAAGAGGAAGAAAAACACTTCTACTAATTTCTTTCACCAACTCCATTGCTGGGATTAATATCAGCAGAACTTTCATCTTTTACCTTAACCTTGGAACCACAGCAGCTCTTCCTCTCATGCTTATGAACCTTCCCAACTTCTTTTACACCATTATCATTACCATCTTTCCCGAGCCTCCTCTCCAAGAACTCTGAATTCTCCTTCCAAACCTCTCCATTAGAATAAACCTCTTTCTTCCAAATGGGAACCGACGCCTTCACCTCGTCAATCACAAACTTGCAGGCCTCCAACGCATCAGCTCTGTGAACAGACGAAACCGCAATGAAGACGCTCGTTTCACCCACCGGAACCGGCCCAAGACGATGGGCCACCGACACGGAGTGGAGGTTCCAGGTCGACCTTGCAGATGAACAGATGGATCTCATGCATTTGATGGCCATTGGAACATACGCCTCGTACCGTAACTCAACCACTTGTTTGCCCTCAAAAGTGTCCCGTGTTGTACCAAAAAATGTGGCGATAGCACCAGCTTGCGGGGCACTCACATAGTTTATGTACTTAGAGATGTCAATTGGGGTGTGCTCCTCTAAGATCTCCACAAGAGTTTTCTCATCGTCCGCCATTTCTGTAACCAAGGATAATGGAAAATTCCCACATTATTATTAAAAATAAAAAATATATATAAAAACCTTCTACTACTTTTCTAATTAAAAAAACAACCCAATTAAGGAAACAACTTGAAGAATATGGTTTGGTGGTCCAGACTCATATCAGCCATGGAAATTGGAATTGTCAGTTTCGTATACGACTATGTGTCTACAGGAGAAGCTAAAACGACAGACAAATCACAATAAAAATAGCACCTTTTTGTGGCTCTTGGAAAAGTGGAAGAGACAATTTTTAATAGCTAGTCAATAATAATAGTAGAAATGATAAAATAAAAAATAAAAAAAATAAAAATAAAATAAAAATAAAAAAACCAAATCTCAGACGTTATCTATCTGAATTAGTATATTGAAATCATACAGATTTTACACACCCAATTGAATACTGAGTGTAAGAGACAATTTGACAAACAGTTCCTCTGCATAAGAGAAACAGTTTTCCACACACACACACACACACATATATATATATATATATATATATATATGTATTGGACAAATTGAAGGATTGAGGAGGTACCTGAAACACCGGCCAGCAAAAGGGAAAGGAAGGAGAGTTTCTCAAAGCACTGAAGCTTCTCTGAGTCTTGGGCAGACCTTCGGCGTGGATTTTAGAGAGTGGGGACTTCGAGAATCGTAAGTGTTCGGTACATGACAAGCTAGTAATAAAAATTCTGTATCAATCATCATTGACCCTTTAGTTTGAATAAATCCAAAAAGTACCCCTTATTTTTTGTTAAATCTCGTGTTTGCCCCTAGGTTCTTCAAAATTCAGGTCTCTCTTTTGTTTTTCATACAATCCAAAATCTTCTTTTTGGCATTCTTGGTTTAGTTTTCTTTTCTTTTCTTTATTTTTTTTTTAAATGGTCAAAGTACCTTTAGCACTCATACTGTCATACCCAATTCACATGTAATTTGTTGCCTGGTCATACCAGCTTCCAAATAGGTGCTCTAAATATCCCTCCGACGATGTTCTAACAAGTGTGGTTGTGGTAGTTATGATTGCAAATATAATCTAATAGCAAGTCCACACGTAACTCTTACCATGATGCGTTGAGATCGAGTCCTTCCATTCTTTTTAAAAGAAAGAAAAAGATGCACGTATTGAGAAACTAGGTCCAATGCAAGCAAACAACATTTTGGTAAATCAAAAGGAGTGTAATTTTTGAACAAAGAGGGTAAAAGCTTACTGAAACTTGAAACTAAAGGGGTCAAATGAATTTTGCCATACTGAATTTTCAATTTGCAAGCACCTCTTTAAAATAAATAAATAAATAATTATCACCATTAACATATATGATGAAACAACACCGACAGTGAGGAATAACAAATTCTTATTAAATTCTACAAATAACAACTTTCTGCAAGAATAAATATGCCAAAATTAACTTCTTTTTGTAAGATATTTATTTATATATTATAGTTCTAAAATAATTAACGGTTTGGTTACAAAACCACATGTGACAACATTTAATGCAATTGCGGAAATTTAGACCAAAGAAGGTTTATATGAAAATCTTCTTTCAGTATAGTAAAATCATTTTTAATATACCCAAAAATTTCCTAGCATAACCAATCAAACACCAATAATATTTTGTAGGGTAACATACAGACATCAAGCCGATCCTCCAAACGCAGGTGGGAAAACAAAAAGGCAAACAAAAAAATGCCTTAATGTTGAAAAAAAAAAAAAAAGAACGAAAAAAAAAAGGTAGAGACAAATAAGAAAACGAAAACTGTAAGAGGCCTCGTCACAAATACACAATGCCATGCTCTAATATTACCATTACAAACATTATAATACAACAACAAAAAACTGGCTAATTACATCAGTAATGGTGAGATCAATGGAGCTTCACTAGGTCCCCAATGGTGCTCTGTCGTCCGGCCCGGATAGCATGATCTATCATTTTACAAAAGTTGCTCTTTTAGTATTTATCAAGCAAAAACACGACCCGGGAAAAGAAAGTTCGAAAGTTTTAACATTTTCTAAAGCTGATGACACTGTAACAGTAGAACAATAAGAAAAAGAAAGTTTTAGGATGCGATGCACGTACATTACAATCAAAAGCAAACCTCCTTGCAAGCATGATAGCCGCATTTCGCTCACGCTCTGATTCAAATGCAAGCACGAAGGAAAGCCCTTTCTTTGCTTGCCAAAACAATGCCTGTGCAGCAGCATTCCCACCGCCTCGAACTCCACATAGCTAGAGAATATACAAAGTAGTCACCGATGGTTTAAAAATCGAAATGGAGCGTAAAAATTTAAAGCCGAACATAAAGAACAATGCAGAAACCCGTGCTTAGCACCATTTAATTCAAGAAGGTTTTCACGTTCTACGCTTATTGCTTGCACATGAATGCACAACAAATGCACAAGTGGATACATCTAAGATGTGTTTCGAGTAACAGGAAACGGCCAAAGAAGATTTTCACAGATCAAGGATGGGATAAGAAAATTCAGGTAATCACCTGCATTGAAGTGGAATAGTATTCTTTTGCTACCGTTGTCTTCGCCTTGCAAAGCTTTATCCTCATCTTCCCAATGTGAAATACATGAATAGATTCTGATTGTTGATTAACCCCATTCATCTGGGTAATTACGACCTGCAAAAGTAGCTAAAGTTAAGCACTACTGGTGTAATAATATTCCGTTCTATTGCTGCATTTGAACTAGAAATCAAACTGCGCTAAATGCAAATATTGACTAGAGACGTGTTCAGCACATATCCAAAAATGAAATGGAATACATAGTACCGCCAACAAAATTAAGTAAAATGTGCACACAAGGGGAAAAAAATGACATAAGTCTGAACTCTTTCAGGGATAAAGGTAGCAAATCTGACATCAATACCACAATAATCATATTTCATTACATACATTAAACTCAACGTCATGTTTCCGGACAAGTGCCTCCACATAGCTACCCAAACCAGCAGCTGCTCATCAAAATCAAATCAGTGCTTTTTCCCATGTTCCAACGTAACACACGCATAGTATGCATATATGTTCAAAACGTACTAAAGATTTTATAAATTCAAGCTTGAAGTGTAGAATGAAGATAAATATCTGACCAGGATCGATTGGACCGGCGGTGGTCAGTGACATTGTCTGGTCTTCTGCAACGATATCAACTTCCAAATATCGTCCAACATCAAAAGGCTCTGGGGCATAGACTAATTTTGTAGCTCCTGAGAGAGGAAAAGTTGATTGAGAGAAATTTACAATCACAAAAAGGACTTGGACTAATGCAAATGTTCTTTTTTCTCTGTCTTTTGTGTGTGTGTGTGTGGGATGAATCTCTAGTGTTCATTCCGTATGACAAGAACATAAACATAAACATATTTCCACAAACTAAATAGAGAAGTAGGTGGGTAATTCTAATTGAGCACTCTAGGTCTCAAAAAATAAACAATCAAGTATGTAATTAGGTCAAAACTTTATAACAGATGTCATACTCTAGCACGTGAGAACTAACAAACAAAATTGATATTGCACGCTAGTCTATCTAGGAAGACAGCAAAATAGCTAGTTAACTGCTTGATTTGTTAAACAATTGATAACGATTCGGAACTACACAGATCAAGTATAAGATCTACATTGTTCAACATTTTAAGAAAAATAAAACAAACTAAAATTTTCTATATTTTGTTGGAAAGGGGCTTGTGATTCCAATTTTCCATAACGTTCTTAAAACATCAGCTTCTGAAAAAGGAGACAAACATGACAAAATCTGCAGAATAAGTATCTGAAGACATAAATTACAAGCACATGTTTGCACGTGCATGCTATTACATTTACTGTTCAATCAACAAAGAACTCTTCCTTTTTTTTTTTTTCCCTTCCCCCCCCCGCTTCTCAGGTGTCAAGACAATTGATGACTGGAGGAAAACAGAATACCTGATATAAGCTCTTTTTTGCCACCTTCAGATGATACGCGATACCATTGTATTGAACATTCAGAAAGATCCGGAGCATTATCAGAGCAAGGTTGAATTTGCAAAAAAGAACCTAAAGCTTCAACCCCATCTAATTCAAATAATTGATTGTCCTTCATGCCTTTCTTTTTCATTGCCAGCTGAAAAGAGCATCAGGAAGGGATAAGACGAATATAGAGCAAAGTTTTCCATGAACCAGTGCATGGGGAAAGTAAATGGAAAAGTTCACCAACGGCACACATGTTAAGGAAAATTAAAGGAAGTACATCAAAAGAGCAAATGATAGCGACATCGAACCTAAAGACATCACATGTTTCAAGCACTATCATCATTAAAACCAAAACCAAGTTAATCTTACGAATTAATCACCGATATGTCCAAAGTATCTTGAGAACTCATCTAATCAATAATTAATAAAACTTGAGTGTTTGCTTGCAGCAAATAGGTAGCAGTAAAGAATAAGATAAGCAACTAAGAAATTTACACCATACAAACTTTTACACGACTGATATCTAACAACACAAATGTTTCTACAGGAGTTACATCTATATGTTCGACAAACAAATTCATGGAACTTCATCATAGATAAGTAATATCTCCCAAGGTATTAAAATTTTAGCATTTTTCACCATTCACCGTTCTCTAAGACATGAAAAATAACTGGCTCAACAGAAAACGTTTTGTGGGTCAACAATAAAGGCGACTGAATATTAGGTTATTTTTTGGTTATACCTTGGTCATTCCCCTAATGCCTATTCAATACAGTATACACCTAATCACTCTCCCATCGTATTTGGTGCCATCTTCACTCAAAATTTCAACCACTTGTGCTCATTTCCCCTTTACAGCTATCATTAATGCCCTTGCAGAAAAATTAGCATACCTCTTTCTGTAGGTGAAGATAGTGCATAGATTTCTCTGCAAGCTGTTTTCTCAATGCTTGAAGCTCATGCTCCATGTCCATGACCTGCAAATTTATGTTCATTTCATGAATTTACAAAAAATTCATCTTGTAAATTTATAACATAAACAGTCTAGATCTTTTGATCCTTGAAACGGAAATATTTTGAGATCTTTGATCCTTGAAAGGGAGTGTGAGTAGATGTTCCTAACACATGTCAGTGGGTGTGCAAATATTATTTATACTGTATTAGACCATTCAGTTGCCTGAATTTATGTAAGTCAGTCTAATAGAAAAATTAGAGATCGCAAAAATTAAAATATATCTATACATTACCATCTTAAAAATAATGCCATCAAATAGAATTTCAAGGCATTTACGTGATGATGAGTTAGTTTTGTGCTCGGTGTTATGCTCTGCTTTTGTTTTGTTTTGTTTTTTGTGTTGTTTTTTTTTTTTTTTCTCCTTTCTGTAATGAGGATACCTCATCCTCTGTTCTTGTAAATTCTTCTTTCTTGATCAACTTATCAATAAAAGAAAATTTTCCTCATTAAAAAAAAATGATGAAAAAATAATCAAGAGACGAACTGGTATAGACCTTGCTTGGCTGATGCAACATTTTAATTCGTCTAGCCTCTTGAACTTCCTTCATTAACTCCTCCATGTCCTTCAGTCCACACAAATATACTTATCAGAACACAAACTGAACGATATAAAGAGATATGTATAGACACCAGAAATGGTTAAAGCACCAGAAAATCTTAAAAATGAAGCAGCCCAAAAGAGAATATAGTTCGAATGCAACAATCTTATTTACACTGCTAAAAGATCTGTAGAGAAACCAATTACAGTTAAAGCACCAGAAAATCTTAAAAATGTAACATGTTGAAAGAGAATATAGTCTGAATGCAACAACCTATGCAAATAAACAAAATTGAGGGACGCCCGAAAAAAATATCCAAAGAAAACTAAAATAGATTCAACATACAAACCTGCTTCCCTGAAGCTCGAGACATTCGCTCTTGTTCCTGAAGGGCCTCTTCTACTCTCTGCACTGCTGCTCTAGCAGCTTCAATTTCTGCACGAGCAAAAGCTCTTTCCTCATCAACAAGTTTTCTAGCGTCTTCTGAAGCCTACAAATAAACAAGAAATACTCAGTTTTAGAAATACTCTAGGAAATAAGTAAAGAAGAGCTCCTATATACCAACCTCAGCACCCAAGAGGAAAGGAAAGAGAAGAAAGAAGAAAGAAAAAGACAATAATAGGCATTTTCAGTAAGCAATAATTAAATCCAGAAAATTTAAGCGCTATGAGAGTCTACATGATTGCCAAACTCTTACATTACAAGTTTTAATTCCAAACATCATCTTATAACCAAACAAGTAAACTAGGTTCATATAAGCAATGCTTCAATGACTTAGTAGTAAATCTATTTGACAGTTGACAGAGGATAATTACCATGAATATTCTATCATTAAACCATTTAATTTTCATCTTAGAAGATTTAAGAATTACAATAATTGGAATGTACAAGTTGTAACTATAATTTTTCCAGTCCATAACATGATAAAAAATAAAATTAAAAAAAACCTCAGCAGCGAAATTTTGTCAACAAACTCAGTTTACCTGCTTAAGAAAATTTGCTAGCTTCTTCACTTCTGACTTTTCTTGCATTAACTCTCCTTCTCTTTGAGTCAATTGAACTGCCAAGGCCTCGACCTAGAGATATTTCATTTAAATATGATAAAAGCAATGATAAACTACATAGAGGAAAAATTTAGAGAAGCAAAGCCCAACTTAGTCATTCTGGAGGAGAATATACATCAAATAATTGTAGGAGATGGTACTCAAGTTTCATGAATTTTTTTTTTTTTGTTTTGTTTTTTGTGTGTTCATTTCTTTTCAAACTATTGCAGGTCATTACTTCTTTTGGTTGTTTATCTCCTTAAGCGACTTATTGCAGTAAAGAATTTTAGAGATAACATATTTAAAAAGAGTCAAATGCTCCTTTGTTCAAAATACTTTCCTCGAGCTTTGAGCAACAAAAACTAACTCTTTACCGCTTAGTTTTGAAAAATATAAAAAAAATTTCTGAAAGAAAGAATCCAGTAAACGCAAACTAACCATTGCTATTGCTTCCTCTACATCATCCTTGTTTCTACCAGCCACACGTCCTCTCAAGGATTCCAATGCATCCCTAAGCTTCTTCAAAAGAACATGCTTTTCCAAAGAAGCTGCCTCTCTAAGTCTGGCCTGTACTTTACCAAAAATCAAAACAAACAAAACGGTTTAGACTTTCGTTCATATTATGCTGAACTCTGTAAGAACATTACAAGTTTACTTTTCTGTAGGGCACTTTACGAAAGAAGAAGAAACAGTTGCATGTTGTAAAGTGAAACTTTTTTGAGATATTTATATGGCCTATAACACATAAAGAAATCAACTTTTACACCTTAAAGAAAGCCATTGTTTCATAACTGAAAATATATATATATACATATTAAAATAAAAACACTATAAACTATTAGTCACCCTGTCCAACTTTGTTTTAAATCATTTATATCAATAGACATAACAGGAACATAGCTTTCCAACACCATTTCCCACGATAACCGCCGGCTTTTAAGCCTCCAGAAGATTGGGATGATGTACAAGCATACCAATTACTAAATGATACACTGTATTGCCAAATTATTATCTAGCCACAAATCAATATAGAACTGAGCACAAACAAAAAAATAAACAAAGTCATCGAACCTCTTCCGACAATTTAGCGGCGGCAGCCAAGCCCTTCTCAAATTTACTGGCGAGGTCGCGAACAGAGAGCCGATTCTGCTGCTCCAACAGTTGTGCAGTCTCGCGCGCAACAACCTCTTTCATTGATAGCACTCTGGGATCATCCTTACCCTCCACAATCTGATTGTTGGTTCCGAGTTTGTAATTCGGAAACCGACTAGAAGCAAATATTACATCAGCCGAAACCGCCGGAACGGCCTCTCTTTGCATCGTGTCACCAAAATCCCTACTCACCCTCGTCATTATCCCGAACAAGTTACCCTGTCAATCACCACAAATTAAGATTCAACCACACAAATTCTGCACACAAAAAAAAAAAATCGAGTTTATTGTTCAGAAAACCCTAGAGTTCATTATGATCGCTGTAACGTGTAAAAAGGTATAATTTCACTATTTAGCTTAGTACTACCAAAATCCAGCTCAATCAAAAGGAATTAAGAATAATCTAAATTTTCCCACAGTTTCCTCTAAGTTTTACCAGCAACCAATCAAACCCAATTCCATAACAAAAATTCCCAAATTAAGCTCAAAAAATCACAAAGCAGAACTCAAAGACAAGAAAATGAAGCTAAAACCAGCTCAACAATGACCACCACAACACACAAAGACCAGAAAAATGAGAAACCCAAAAACCCTAGCTCAGAAAATCTCCATTATTTTTGGCTCTCTTCCATAGTAGAAAACAAAAGTGAAAATGGAGATAAAAAGGGAGACTTGGACATACAGATCAAAAAATAAACAAAAAAGTAGTTGCCAAAATGGAGAATGAGCTTCGAGAGATTCTTGGATCAGATGCAGAACTATCCAATAATATTTGTTGCTTGTCCAAAAAATGGATCAAATTTGTTGTTGTTCTTATAATTATAGAGAGAGAAAGGAGTTTTTGTAGAGAGGGAGAGAGAATTGGGAAAAGATGGGGTTTTGGTACTGCTTTTTGAAAAGCAGATGGAAGAGAGAGAAGGAAAAGCCGCCCACTGTTGTTAGCTGTGGCTATTTTTTATTTTTTATTTTTTATTTTTATTTTACTTTTACAAGGGATATTTGAGTTATACCTTCAGTCTCAAAGTAATTTTTAATTTTTAATTTTATATATTACATTATCTCAAATTTTTAATTTATTATACAAACAGCCTTTATAATGATATGCTGTAAAAAAATTATACAAAAATTAAACACATTCAAATCATATAAACTTTAATTAAGACTAAAGTCATTATTATATAATTTTTAAAAAAAAAACTTTACTTCTAAAATCTCTACATGATGTCTTATGTATTTGATAAAATAAAATAAAAACAATTTATTTTATGATAAAAAACCGTATTATGTAAAATTAAAAAAATTAAAAATCAACACATGTGTTTGATATTTGAATTCATTATTATATTGTTAGTTTTTTATTTCTGAAAATAATAAAATTATAACATTTTAAAAAATCAATTAATTTCAATTTAAAATTTTCATTTAATTTTAAACACAACCTCCATCCTTATAATTTGAGGATTATTTTAATAAATAACCCATGATTTTTTTAAGTGAAAAATGGAATAAATAAATAAGTAAACCAACAAATTCAAGATCGTTTACCAAATGAAAAGGACCACAGAGGGGACGGTTGAGATTTGATGTTGAGGGCGGCTGGGGATGTCATGCTTATGCTTTAAACTTCAAACTCTTTTTTTGGCGGGTCCCACTTCGACCTTCCCTCTCTTTTTTTTTTAATTTTATTTTTCTGTTCTAATTTCGTATGAACTTCAAACTCTTTTTTTATTATTTTTATTTTTTAATACTTATTTTGATTCAATATATACAAGAAGAAACTCTTGCAACCATGATAAAGGCATGATTTGATTTTCAGGCATATAAAATCCGGCCGTCGTTTTTGTCTGTTGAACTTGTTTGACACCTTCAATGTTTGCTTTGTTAATTAATTGTAATAATCAAAAGAGTCGATTTATTGGACGGATTGAATTCCGATTTAAAAATCGTTTATTTTTTAATTTTGATAGGATTATGACTTGTTGTAAAAAAAACTTAATTTATTTATCAAATTTTAGTTGAGAAAATAAAGTTGAGGTAGAATTAATATTTAAATTTAGTAGATCCTTTATTAGTTGTGAAATGACAGTTGATTAACTGGATTTAATTAATAATTAATGGTGTAATTATTGTGGTTTCGTTTTTACTTTTTTTTTTTTTTTTTTTTTTTTGGATTAGGGGTGGTAGACTGTTAGAGACTCCACCGACCGTTAACCGAACTGAAAAGGACTAAGTAGGGCCTGAATATGACAGAATTGCCCCTTCATGTTAGTTGACTTTTATTTCCAATTAACCAATCACTTTCTTCTTTCTCGACTTAAAAATTAAGGACTTGTTTGGTGAATGAGTTGAGTTTGAGTTGAGTTGATGAATTTAAATTTAAATAGTAATTTTTATTAACTTTTTTAAAAAAGATAAAAAATTTCAGAAAAATACAAAAAAATATGATAAAAAAAATACAATTTAATTTAAAATGAAATTTTTACCAAACAAATCCTAAAATTATTAATTAATATTTAAAAAAACCTCATTCTAATTCCTTCCCGCTAGAAACACATCAAACATCATGCGTGATGTTTTTTGTTTTGTTTTGTTTTTTTATTTTATTTTTTGCTTTGAGAAGTGTGCATGCGTGATTAGTGTCACGATTAAATAAAAAGGCCAAAAATAAATTAACAAATAGACCAATAAATTTAGTTTGTTAATTAGAAAATGTTTAATTTCTCGAATATGTTGACTTTAATTATTTTAATCCTTGTTTGGTTCTCCGTTTTGAACTCGTTTTCTAAAAGAACAATTTGGTATTACATCTCATTTAAACTAAACTGTATTTTTTTATCATGATTTTTGTCTTTTCTGAAAAAAAATTTATTTTTTCTGAAAAAGTTTTTTGTCTTTTTTGAAAAGTCAACAAAAATTACTATTGAAACTTAAAAATCTTAAACTAAACTCATACACAAAAACCCCCTAAACTTTCTTTTAGTGTTTTTTCTCATAAACTAAGATTTTTTTAATTTAAAAATTGGGTTTAAAATGAAAATCCAAATGTGGTATTTGCACTTATCATTCTAACAAAAATCAACTTTTTAAAACATAATAAAAATATGTATTATCAATTAACAGCAAAGGATTTGAAATTATTTTGAAAAAGAGCCTACTGTCATGTTTCCGTCTTCTCTTCTCTTGATCTCTTTCCTATCTTTTTTAATAAACTTTATTATTTAATTCATAATTATTATTACATTTAAGAACAAATGTTTTACAAAAAAAAAAAAATTACTTTCTACGCATATTTTTTTAATATAAGAGTAATTGGCCCAAATAATCTCTGAACACTTTAAGATGTGACACTTTGATCCCTTATTTATTTATTTTTTTTTTTTTTGTCGTGGTAACCCTAAACTCTCTAAAAAGGTGATGATTGGTCCTTTTCGTCTAATTCCGTTAAATTTCTAAGGAATGAGTCATATGTAATATATGTGATCTAATTTGAGAGGATATTTCAGTAATTTAATAATAATTGCTATAAGAAATAAAAAAATCAGAAAAAAATAAAATTCGCTCTCTCTCTCTCTCTCTCTCTCTCTCTCTTCTCATTTCTCAAACTCAGATCGACGACATTGGCAGGGGTTGGGGGGGGGGGGGGGGGGGGGGAGGGGGGGGGTGGGGACGGCAATTGGTGATGGAGAAAAAGGGGTGTGAGTTCGATAGGGGGAGCCAACCCAAATCAAGCTTGGGTTTGAGTTTGGGTGAGGGAGGGGGGCGATACTGGGTTTGAGTTCGATGTTGGGGGGGGGGGGGCGCTGGCGGTGGCGTTGGGTTTAAGTTTGGTGGGGGAGGGCGGTGGCTGGGTTTGAGTTCGATGGGGGAGGAGGGGGCCTAGGTTTGAGTTCTCATCCAGATCTAGGTTTGTGGGGGGAGGGGAGGCAGGGGCCCGGCGATGGAGAAAACGATAGTGGTCTCTGGCATCCGACATCGGATTTGGGGGGCTCTAGAGTCAAATATTTTTTTTTTTTTGGGGAGGGGGGAGGGCGAGAGAGAAAGAGAGACGGTCTTTCGATCTCTGGCGTTGGATCTGAGGGCGGAGGGAGGGAGAGACGGCCGACGTTCAACATTGGCGTCGGACCTGTGAGAGAGGGGGGGGGGGGGGGGGAGGAGAGAGAGACAAGGGGAGGGGGGAACCTCTCTTTTTTTTTTTTTTTAATTCTTTTTAATTGATATGAATAAGGGTATTTTCCTTCGAAAAGCACAAAATGTGTTTCTTACGTAAATATTCCGTAAGTTTTTTAATGGAACCAAACGGAAATGACCAAATCGTTATATTTTTAAAGAGTTTAGGATTAACATTGCCAAAAAAAAAAAAAAAAAAGCACCAAAATGTCACCTCTTAAAGAATTTAAGGACCATTTAAGTCAACACTCTTAATACAATTTAAAACATATAGAATACTAAACCCTAATTAGTAATGATTGAAGAAAGAGTAAACTATGCCTCTTGATGAGAACGAAACTGTAACAAGTTTGATTTTTTTTTTTTTTTTATCACATTACCCTTTGCAGAATTTGGTATTTTTCTTGTTTATGTTTTGCCAAAAAAATTCTATTAATTTTATATCATATAAAAAAATTTAAAAAGAAAACTTTTTTTGGCTAAGAAATTGAATAAAAGATTACACGTAATACAAGTAACAAAGACTATTTTTTTTTAAAGAAAAATAAAACAAAAGCTTAACCATAATAAAAAAACAAAAAAAAAAAACATGATTTCATGAAAGGTAAACAAAACTATAATTCGATTAGTTGCACAAACAAAACTTCCATGTTTTCACTTTGCAATTCATTTACAAGTCACATGTCAATCTTTATAAATAAAAAATTATACGTTCATCAATGGAGAGTGATTTGTTATAATTTGTAAATCCAAAATGCAAATTATCAAAATTAAAAGTTTAAGTACAAATTGTAACTATATGATGTTCGGGGGTAACAATGTAATTTAGCCTAAAAAATTGGCAAAATCGTAGAAAGGAGAATACTATCAAGACGATGCATTGAAAAACCAAGAAGAGTTTCCTAAAATAATAATTTTTACGAACTGAAAGTTTGCAAAGTGTTCACATGAGAGGGGATTAAGCTAGCTGCCCATATATGACTAGAAGATGGACCTTTGAGTTTTGACGCCATCAATGTTGTTAGAGGCGGCCAAAGAGTTTTTGATGGAGGTCGATATTAAATTATGATAGATCATATTAGAGAATATGTTAGTCAAATTCAAAGTGGTACGTTTATTACATTTCTTGTAAAAGGAATAAGGAAGCCTACTTTTTAATTAATCTTGTAAGCACTTATTTGGCACACAGTTTTGAAATATAAAAATTCATTCTAAAATAAGAATATAAGATGAATGATGTTTGTAATAAAGAAAAAATAAATGTAGTAGGGATTCAAAAAGTACGAGAAAATGGATTTGGATATGAAATGACACACCAAACACACCATATGGACCGATGGCATGGCCAACTTTCTCTATTGCTTCGTAAGGTTTGATTTCCCATTGCAAATGAAATTACGATTTATCCTTGAAAAAATGAAATTAACATATTGAAAATTGTTTTTTAAAATTTTTATAATGAACAATATGTACAGTTATAGTTGTGCAGAAACACCATTAGATGTTTATTTCAACTATTTGAAAACATTTGCTCCACAAAACATAAGTTCCTATTTAGAGGAACCATCGGGATTGTAATATTTGAATATAAATATTTAAACAGAAACATTTAAATTGTTACATGAACTAACGTTTGAATGTTAACGTTTAAAACAATACATTTGAGTAGAAGCATTTGAATTTATGTTAAATGTCAAAATGGACATGCCAATGCTTTTATTTCAAATGTGAAAAATCCAAATACTTATTTGGATATTCCATTCAAATGGAAAAAGTCTAAATTGAAGTAAATGGTTACACAAAGAGACTAGTATATTGATATGAAATGAAACTAATTTATTTATTTATTTATTTTTTAACATTTCGAGTGGTGTTTAGTATTGTTTTTATTTGTTTGAAATGATGTTATCTTTGGCACAAAAATAAATGAAAATAAATTAAGAATGATGTTGGAATTATTTTTAAAAGTGTGTTTGGTTATAATTTTAGAGATATTGATTTGAATATGAAAAGGTGAATTGTGTTTAAATATGTTTTTAAAAACACGTGTTAAGTTATATTCATCAACAATGAAAACATAAATAAGAAGGAAAAAAAATGGCATTTAAATAGTGTCAGATGATCCACTTGATCATTTAAGAAGAAAAATAAAAAATGTTGCTCAAATTTGCTCAATTTGAATATATAATAACATTTGGGTTTTTTTTTTAAATAGTTTTTTTTGTCTCTTCTATTTAAGTTTCAAATTATCAAAATATTTTCGTTTCAAATCTAATTGAGATGATTCTTTTTCCTATCTATTTAGATTTAAAAGAGAAACAAAACCATATCCATATTTTCTATCAAAATTTTTCATAGACATTGAGATTTTTTGTAAGATTTATTAAAATTGTTTTCAATATTTATCAAAATACATATTCAAATATTCTATTAAAATATCATATTACAGACATCTAAATATCATTTTAAATATATTTATATTCAAATATTTATATTTCATTATTTTTCATTTAAAATGTTACCGTTGGCTTCTCCAAACGGACCTATGTTCGCAAAATACTTTTCACAACTTTGAACTAATTGGGAATGGATGCGATAAAGCTTTTTTGAGAAACACTATTAATAGTGTCTAATCTAAGAGTTAGAAATGATAGTATAATGAAATAGATGGTCATAAAATAAGGTATACCAGATCTTGCTATGCACTTGAGTACATACAAACATCCTATCCCTAAATTTTTACCCAAATTAAAAAAAAACTAAAAAATTGAATTTTTGGACTCCCTTCCACTTTGCCCCTCATCTCCATGGACCATGGGTATCGGCCACCGCCGTCTTCAGCTCCGGCGAACTCAGCAAAGGCGGCCACACCGCTGTCTTCGCTCGCGATCGTCGGTGTCTTTGTAAGGGGATGTGGAGCTACAACAAAGAAGAGAAAGAAAGAGAGGAGAAAGACATAGAGAGGAGATTTGGTAACGAAGCTCGCGAAGCTATGACGGAGAGAGAGAGAGAGATGCTGGAGTGGGTGGGTGGTCGTCGGTGAGTCGGTGATGGCCTGAGTTGCACTACGGCGTGCTTGGGTGGAAGGAGAGAGAGGGGGGTTGGGCTCGTGATCGTCGGCTTTAGGGGGGGACCATATATGGGTTGTTGGTGCGAGGGTGGGCACCTGATCTGGGTCGTCGGTGGGGGGGTGTTGTCGCTGATTGCCAACGGCGGCATGGGGGTGTCGGGGGGCTTCGTTGGATTAGGAGAGTATGGGGGTGTTTGGTGTGTAAGTTTGAGTTGAAATTGATAAGTTTAAATAGTAAATTTTGTTGACTTTTCAGAAAAGATAAAAAACTTTTTGAAAAAAAGACAAACTTTTGGGGAAAAAGACAAAAAAAAGTTTAAATAGGACCGGTTACCAAACAAGGCCTATTTTTTGATTTTTTGATATATTATTTTTAAAATTTTTAATCATAATATTAAATAAGATCATATATAAATAATATATATTATATCTCAACCATTTTTTTTTAATAATTATTATTAAAGCTATTCATTTTTCAAAACGACAAAAATCCAAATAAACGACAGAATCCATCGTTTATATTTTGACACCTGATCAAGCATTGGTCTGTAGCAGCAAACATTCCTTTGCCCTGTCGTTTGCCTGATTATCGCTGGTTCAAGCGATCAAACATCAATTGTATTTGCCCTTCTTTTGATAAACAATTTGGAAAAGTCGCTCTCTTTTTCTCCATTATATTGTAGCACCAAGTAGGTAATTGTTCAAAGTCCCTAAAAAGAACTCCTAACACCCAAATGGCATTTCCTTTTCTCTGAACTCGACCTATTGTTCGTCCGAGTTGGAAGAAAAGAGGTTTCAATTAGTTGGGTTTTTTTATTTTTTTTGGGCACTGTATAACGACAATGAACCACTTCCTGAGTCAACTTTAGTAATCTGGATTGTGGGGTTTGGGCGTTTAGTTAATATTTACTGGTGAAAATCTTTGTCGGACTGTAAACTGCGTTGTAGAGTAATTGCACACCAACTGTTTGATTGAAGGCCTCAAAGACTGACTCGGTAGTTTCTCTGTGTTGTGTTCCTTTTGGATACTCAATTTTAACTGGGTCATGTCGCTTTTACTTTGCCAATTACTGAATGATAACATGCTCACTTGATCACCATATGATGATTTTGAAATGCTTGAGTTCAGTGATTAGTATACGGAAAAGCGATTTTATCATGTTCAAGAATCCGTTTTTGCTCTGTATGTCGACCTTTTAGGCAGTCAAAATGCTGTTTCGATTTCATTACATTTCCTCTGGCTCCCCAGAAATTTGTTCCAGTCGATTGCTAAGAATGCAACTTTGTTTTTAATCTTTCATATAAAGTAACTGTTGATTGATATGTATTGATAATCTAACTGCTTCTTTCCTTTTTATTCAATGTAGGTACATCGCTTTCTGAATTATGCGTGAATAAACCCAAAAAAAAAAAAAAAAAAAAAAAACCAACTCAAACCAGCCCCTTTTGAATCTCTCTCTCTATGTTTCACCACCATGCTCGCCATAGACTCTTCCCACTCTCTTTACTCTCAATCAAACTCAAACTAATTCAATCCCAACTCCAAACCCGCATTCCAAACCTTTTGTTCTTTCACACGCTTGCTGTCTCAATCTCTCAGTCCCACTCTGACCTCCTCCCACTCTGCTCTGTCGTTCAGTCTCTTCGCCAAGCCAAGCAAGTCCATGCTTTAGCCCTTCTCAATGGCCTCCTTCCTCACAGCGTTTCCCTCTGTGCTTCGCTCATTCTCAGCTACGCCTCGTTCGGAGCTCCTTCAGCTTCTTGGCGTCTCTTCGAAGAGACCGTGGAGTATTGTCGCACTGCATTTTTGTGGAACACTCTCATTCGGGCTAATTCAGTTGCTGGGATTCATGATGGGCTTGGAATTTACAACCGGATGGTGCGTCTTGGTGTTGTTCGTGATGATCACACTCTCCCTTTCGTTCTTAAGGTTTGTTCCGATTTTTCAGAGTTTCGTAAGGGTATGGAGATTCATGGGTGTGTTTTCAAACTGGGTTTTGATTCAGATGTGTTTGTTGGAAATACTTTGTTGTCGTTTTATGGGAACTACGGGGACTTAGCGAGTGCAAGGAAGGTGTTCGACGAAATGCCTGAGAGAGATGTTGTGTCTTGGAATACGGCTATTGGGGTGTTTTCTGTTAATGGGTTTCATCTAGAGGCGCTTAGATGTTATAAAGAAATGACTTCGACTTTGTTAAAGCCTAATTCTGTGAGCGTTGTCTCTGTGTTGCCTGTTTGTGTTGACCTTGAAGATGAGCTGATGGCGTGGCAGATTCATTGCTATGTTGTGAAGGTTGGTTATGATCTTCATGTGACTATTGGCAATGCATTAGTAGATGTCTATGGGAAATGTGGTAATGTGTGGGCCTCAAAGCGGGTTTTTGATGAAATGACATGCAGGAATGAGGTCTCTTGGAATTCAGCCATTACCAGTCTTGCTTATATAGGGCGCAATACCAAGGCCTTGGATATATTTAGGTCAATGATTGATTCTGGGGTTAGTCCGAACTCTATCACCATTTCTAGCATGCTACCAGTTTTAGTTGAACTAGGATTTTTCGGAGTAGCCAAGGAAATCCATGGTTTCAGTGTAAGAATGAGCATGTGTTCTGATATTTTCGTTTCCAACTCATTAATTGATATGTATGCCAAATCAGGCTGTTCATCTTCGGCATCCAATGTGTTCAAAAATATGAGGGAAAAGAATATTGTTTCTTGGAATGCTATGGTAGCTAACTTTGCTCAAAACAGGCTTGAGTTGGCGGCGATAGAACTTATAAGACAAATGCATGATCATGGTGAGACTCCTAACTGTGTCACTTTCACAAACGTTCTTCCAGCTTGTTCACGGTTGGGTTTCCTTCGTCCTGGAAAAGAAATCCACACAAGGGCAATTCGCATGGGAGCCGCATTTGATTTGTTTGTCTCCAATGCACTCGCAGACATGTATGCGAAATGTGGCAGCCTTTCTGCTGCTCGAAATGTCTTTAATATCTCCCTCAGAGACGAAGTCTCTTATAACACACTAATTGTGGGTTATTCTCAAGCAACTGATTGCTCTGAATCTCTTAGGTTGTTTTCAGAAATGACGCTTGCCGGAATGGCGCACGATATTGTTTCCTTCGTGGGTGTGATATCAGCTTGTGCAAATCTAGGCGCAATCAAGCATGGCCAAGAAGTCCACGGATCTATAATAAGAAATTATTCCCACACTCATCTTTTTGTTGCAAACTCACTCTTGGACTTCTACACCAAATGCGGAAGAATTGATCTTGCTAGTAAGGTCTTTGAGCGGATTCCAAACAAGGATGTAACATCTTGGAACACCATGATTTTGGGATATGGAATGCTAGGGGAGCAAGACACTGCAATTCATCTTTTCGAAGCAATGAAAGAAGACAATGTAGAATATGATTCAGTATCATATATCGCAGTTTTGTCAGCCTGTAGCCATGGAGGGCTAGTTGAAAAGGGGAAGAAATACTTCAAGCAAATGCAGGGTCAAAACATTGATCCAACACAAACACATTACACGTGTATGGTAGATCTTCTCGGCCGATCTGGCCTCTTGGAAGAGGCAGCTGAGCTCATTAAAGGCCTGCCTCTGGTCCCAGATGCCAATGTGTGGGGTGCTTTGCTTGGGGCATGCAGAATCCACGGAAATGTGGAGCTTGGGACCTGGGCAGCTGAGAATCTTTTTAGGTTAAAGCCTCATCATTCAGGTTACTATATACTTCTTTCGAATATGTATGCGGAAGCTGGGAGGTGGAACGAGGCAAATGTGGTGAGGGAATTGATGAAGTCAAGGGGAGTGAAGAAGGGCCCTGGTTGTAGTTGGGTTCAGATTGGGAACCGGGTTCATGCTTTCGGCGTTGGAGAGAGAATAGAGGACTTAGATTTCGGTCTTTTGAATGCAGAATCCTTGTAGTTTTCAAGATGTAAGATCGAGTGCGGCTCAGAAGGTATAATACCAGTTTGAAATTTGAATCTGCTAAAGTTCTGATTTCCTTGGAATGGCATTAGGTAGAACAGGCAGAACAGTTTCATGTCCCATAAAACATATATATATACATTAATTTACAAAACATTGGAGCTTCACTGCATCTCATAAAAGATCTACTTCTCTGTAAATTCTGGTAAAGACTGCGCGAGAGAGAGTTTTGTTCATTCGATTTTTGTTCTCACACCGAAATCAAACATTTTTTGTACTCTGACAGACCATACAGTGCATAGTAGGAAGAAGGTAATACAACTTTTTTCTTAGATCTTTATGTCCAGTGAAGGCTGTATATGGAAGTTAATCATAGTCGTTCAATTCTCTGAACATCATGAGTTCATTGTCATTGTATCCTTTCATTGGCCATTTCTATTACCTCTGCAAATGATACCGTCGATCTCGTCTCTCCACCTAATTTTCTCTAAATATTGTTTATATTTAAGTGGGGACATATAACCATTTTTTTAAAAACTAAATAACATCAAAATATAAAAACTAAAGGGTATAATTTTAATTGGGGCTATGTGAGAATTTACAATTTTTAACGAGAGCAAAGCAGAAAAATCATAAAATGTTTTGATCAAATTAATTTTAATGGGGGTTACCTGACAATTTTTCGTTTTTAGTAGATAAGTATATAAATTGTAAAATTTCTGAGATAGAATTAAAATAAGATAAAATTTCAGTGAAGCCTACATTACCAAATCGTCCCAACGTAAATCCGCTGCTGCTGATACCTCTTCCTTCACTCAGTATGGCAAATCTGGATTAACTTCTAATAGATTCTCAAGAGAATAATTTGAAAATTAGTTACATCACAATTGCAAAACTTCACTACTGATTTATTACAATTGCTATTATTATTATTCCCTCTGCAAATATGCCCTTAAAAACGCAACCATAACGATACTCAGGAGTGAGGAAACGGCCTAGTAAAGATGTTACTTTTATTGTTGGCCCAAAATTGACCTTCTAACTTGGAACTGATCAAAGAATCAATGAAGAAAAGAAAAGAAAAGAGAAAAAACCCTTAAAAACTTATCACAAATCACATATCAATGCAACAAATCTATGGCCGACTTCGTGAAAATAAACAAAATCCGGGTCAAAATTATATGAACAGCACAAAGCAAGCTCGAGGATATGCCGCCCAGATATCCAGTTGCGTCACCAATGCTTGTTAAAGAGCAACAAGAACCAGTTAGCCACTTGATAAATTTTCTAGGTCCTTAGGACTCCCACCTTCAGAAAAGCTTTTGTTATATGGAATTAAACATGATGAATTTCTACTCCATTCCAATTCTGCAGGTTCGATTGCCGCAGCTTGGAGGCAATTTTAGCAGCCTTTTCCTCGACTGTTTGTTCCGGCAGCTTTTATAAACATAGCTTGTGGTTGTCTGATACGAGTGTTTCTTTCTGAAAGCTGCTGCTGTTGGGATGGTAAGCCTATCCTTGAGCATATAAGATATTTAATATCGCTTCATATACTCATTACCTGCGAGTTATAATGAAGATTTCACAGATAAGAACCTTTTTTAAGGAAAGACGGAAAAATATTATAGGAAAAACATTATTGCATGCAAGTAAGCTGCCTAGAAAAATAATAAATAAATTCACCCTCTTGGCTTAACATATTTGTAACTTTATGAAACAAGTAAATACAGAGAGACCTTAAGTAAATGCAGAAGAGCATACCAATCTGCAAACAAGTCTCTCTTCTAGAATCATCAAGGAAATGCACAGCGCGGAATGGGTGAACTAAAACAATATTCTTTCTTCTCCAAAAGCCTGATTCTTTAATTTGTCAGTACCATTAGTATTGCATTCTCTTATCGACATTCCTTTGTTTAAACTTTTCATGTTCTAGAGGCTATTTATACTTTGGACTCTGCACTGCAGTTACACAAAGGACCTGTGTCACATGAAAATAAAAAGGGAAACAGAATGAATTACAGTCCGATCGAATGACTCACATGTAAATTTGATGAGTCACAAAGGCATAAGAAAACATAATAATACTAGGATTCTCTACATACCAGTAATGTGACAACGTGGCTGTCGCAAAACAAAATCAACATCTACACCTTACGGGCAAGGGTCCTCTGCTTTGTTGCATGTTGTACTACTTTTTCCTCGACTGGAAGGCCCTTTCGTCGTCTTACGTTATCAATGAGCTTTCTTGCTGTATTATGGAGCACACTGGAACCATCACCGAACTCTTCAATTTCCTCTTCAGTTTTAGGTACAAAGAAAGGATCCTCGGGAAGAGCTTCCCAGTGGCTAAGCACAAGAAGAGCACTAGCAGCTCCAGAAGTCCACCTCCTAAGTTCATCTGCAAAACCAAAGCTTTCTGAAACAGGGACATATGCATGGACTGTAAACAACGGCGAGCCTTCCTGCATTTCTTCTTTCAGAACCCGTGCCCTCCTCCGTGCAAGTACAGCATACATGGGACCAAGATATTCAGTCGATGTGTTCAACTCACAGAAGTACATGGCTTCCACAAGCCGAGGTTTCTTTTGAAGCACAGCTGTCCTACAAGCCTCCTTGACTGCTGTCATCACCTGTCCAGTGAAGATACCATATTGTTCCGAGTGCTGGTGTGAGGTTTCAGATTCATCAGAATGTGCGGTCGATGGAGAAATGCATGCTTCAACATCAAATGCCAAGCCCCACATAGGTTCTTCACATAAGGGTCCGGCTGCGGTAGCTAGTTGAAATCCAGACACAACGCTGCCCTTGAGACGCTCTGCTTCAGAGTATAAGGCTTGAGTTACTTCTGAAGCTGGCTTATCTACTGTCTCACAGTGGCCGAAATCATCGGCAAATCCCAGTTTCTGAGATATGTGAGAAGTACCATGAATGAGAATAGAGTTGTCAGTACTCTTTCCTTCAGAGTCTGGAGTAAAGAGGATGTTAGGACCAATCTGCTGAGGTCCAAGTGACCAGATCCTATTTAGAAGCTTTAGCCATTTTCTTTTGCATTTTTCTGCTCGGTCCTTGTCATTTTCATTCCCAGATAACATATCACTATCCACAGCATCCACTATGCGTTTCCTTAGAGTTTCTACAGGATTCTCGTCCTCCGTAATGTTTGATATCTGTTTTTCCAAGCTTCCATTCGCATGTCCTACCTTATCTCTGATAATATCTCTAAGTAAATCAGAACTTTCATCAAGAACTTTAGTTAAAGAAGGTGGTAGCTTCATGACTCGTACCCGAACAATGCATCTTCCATTTGGCGTTGTCTTCTCAATATAATCTGAGCTCCCAGTTAGGGATTTTAGATTCTCAAGAGTATTAGATACCTCACCCTCGATGGTCTCTTTATAGGAGACGAGAGGAGATGAGACTACCAAGCTTACCCTAGCAAACCTCTCCTTCAAATCCTTTATACATCTCTCGAGATGGACTTCTCCTGCCGCAGCCAGAACATGTTCTCCCCTCGCAGAAACTGTGACCTCTACGAACGGATCTGCCCGATTCAGAAGCTTTAAACCTTTCATTAATGCAGCCATATCTGCTGGATCAGATGGTTCAATTGCAACTCTAAGAGTAGGAGCAACTTGAAATACCATACTTGAAAAGGGCCAACAATTCTTCGTAGAAGAAAGGGTTGCACTTTTCAGAATATGCTGGCCAAGGCCTTTGATAGCCACAATTTTCCCGGCATGTGCGGACGGGACACATTTTAAACCTTGGCCCATCATTAAATACAAAGATTGTAACTCAGCCTCCTGTACATGCTTCTGTATCGATTCCCCTTTTAAAGGATCGTATAGAGCTGAAAGAACGAATATTCTCTGTCCTGCTTTAAGAACCCCACTAAAGATCCTCGCAAAGGCAAGAAAGCACTCCCCAGATGCACCATCTTCGCCTTCATCAGCCAAATTGTCCAGGACTTCCCCATTGGAGCCCCTTTGAGGAAGCATTTTCACCGGCACAGCAAACATTTTAGACACAAATGCAACACAAGGAGCTTCAGGCCTCGAATCACAAGCTTCGACTGATTTTCTAACTAGCTCTGCCTGTGCAAGCACATTAGAATCAACCCCATTATCCAAAACCTCTCTTTTTGGGAGCAAGCGCGAAATACGAAACGCCTGCGCTGTAATTGGGTCGGGCATACACTTAATCACCATTGATAAGATTGCATTAGATAAAGGAAGCCAACGGCTCATTACTGCCTGAAGCACAACTTTAGGATCCTTGTTTTGAAGCTCACGTGGCGGTACAGACAGATTGAACGTCTTAATCACCTTCTCAAGCATCCCTTTATTCCCGTCAGGCTCCGACGCCTGGTAAACCAGCCAGAGCTGCTCAAGCACAAGCTGAACAAACATGGGCCGAGCTTTAATCCCTCCGCCGATCCCCTTCTTCCCGACAATCATCTTACTCTTGGCATTGTAGTACCAAGGACCCCACAAAGCCTTTTGCAACGCGGCCGCGCTGGCCCCAAGCTTAGAGGCGTAAAACTCGGCAAAATCATGAATACTAAAACCCCACCCGTCCAACGCACATGCGAACACCACATTCCCCTTCTGGGGCTGGAAAGTATCTTCCTCATCATCCTCCACAAACTCAACACCACCACTACTATCACCCGAATTTTCTGAAGCCGCCCGCACGGCGAGTATCGAATCGACT
This sequence comes from Ficus carica, assembly GCA_009761775.1. Taxonomy (NCBI): domain Eukaryota; kingdom Viridiplantae; phylum Streptophyta; class Magnoliopsida; order Rosales; family Moraceae; genus Ficus; species Ficus carica. Next base: position 4,273,403 of record CM019741.1, on the reverse strand, counting down.
TCGGACAAGTACTTTTCGGACTTAAACGCACTCATGATCCCATTAACCTCATGAACAATTCTCAACAATCTAGTGTAAGCTTCCATGGGGCTCAATTTAAGTTCGGTAATCAACCTATCAATCTTGTTGAGGACAAGGCAGGGGGTTACCTTCTCTATCCAGGACTGGCGGAGGACGGCGTGGGTCTGGATGTGGACGCCCTCGACGGCGTCGACGAGGAGGAGGGCGCCGTCGGAGAGGCGGGCGGCGGTGGAGACCTCGCTGCAGAAGTCCATGTGGCCGGGGGAGTCGATGAGGTTGACGGAGTGGTCGAGGAAGCGGAGGGAGATAGAGGAGCTCTTCATGGTTATGGCGCGGCGCTGCTCCTCGTCAAGGAAGTCCATGAAGCGGAGGCGGCCGGCGAGCTTCGGGTGGAGGACGCCGCCGCCGGCGGAGGCGATCAGGTGGTCGGCGAGGGTCGTCTTGCCGTGGTCCACGTGGGCCAAGATGCAGATGTTCCGGATTTTTTGCGCGTCGGAATCGCCCATTTTTATTTATTTTTAATCTGATTTTGATTTTTGATTGGCCGACAGGAAAATTTTTGTGGTTAGAATGCTGTTTGGCCGGAATTCCCGAGGTTGACGGCGAATTCTTTCTCTTTTCTTCTCCTAGTTCTTTTTCTTTCTTCTTCTTCTTCAGAAGAAGTCAGATTGTATTACAGGGAAAAATTAGGGTTTTTAGGTGGTTTATTGGGTTAATCAAAAGTGTAAAATTTATAAATAAAATATATTTTTCGAACTTGAGATATGGGAACTGGAATTTAATTTCCCCTAGACTATTGACCTGTTTATGAAAGTTTTTATTTTTGTTTTTAGTCCGAAAAGAAATAAAAACAAAAATCATGACTTTTACTTAAAATATTTGAATAAGAAATAAAAATATTTAAATAAAATTATAATATCTAACTTAAATTCTTACGTGAGTTTTAAAGTTTATTAAAAATAGTTTTTTTTTTCTTTCAGAAATTATAATTTTCTACTTTGAAATGAAACTTTTTTCATATTAAAAACTCTTCTAATATATCATCTAAATACTTTCAAATATTTAGACAAATAACTTTTAAGAAACTTTATCAAATATATATTTTGCTTACCACTATAATAATTTCTATTTTTTAAGGGAAAATTAAATTTAAAGAAATCGTACTTAATAGAATTTTTACCAAAAAATTAAAGTAAATAGTAAATCTACACGTTATTATTTATATTAAGTGAATTAGTCATTTATTTTTTATTATTATTTCAAATATTTTTTAAATCTGTTATTTTCTTTAATATTTATCTAAAAATATTATTGACTTCTTTCTCCCTTAAATTTAAGTACGTGGGAAAAATGCTTGACCAACACTAGTAAACCAGCAAAATAAACAAGTAAAATGGAGGTACAGGTGTTTTGGTATTGCAATAAATGCGTACTTTTGCTTTCAAAATAACATCAGTTTATAGATTACTAGATATGGCTACTGATAAAAGGACTGAAATCACTACCAACTTCAAATGAGATGATTTATTTCGTTTCTTAGAATTACGTGATACTAGTGTCATCTCTTTTTATTAAGATGAAATTAGTCCATAAAAGGCATTAGTCTGTGGCATCGCAAACTTAGGGATTGAGCAATAGCTAGGCCGTTATGAGGAGCCTCAGCTAGGGGCCTTAGCGAAGTAACCTTGGTGAGATGTCTCGGGTAGGCGCCTTGATGGCCTCTGGCGAGCTGCCTCAGCTAGGCACCTTGGTTGGTGAGGTCACCTCCGTGGGGATCCTCGGCTAGGCACCTTGGTGATGCCATCTTGGTGAGGCGCCTTGTCTTAATGATCACTGTGCAGGCATGCCATAATGGCGAGCTTGGACTCTTCTTCCTTGCGAACCACAAGCTCCGGCAAATGGGGCTAGTGCAGCCAAATTTTTTTTTTCCCTCTTGGGATCAGAATATCATCCGACAATAATAAACATTAAAATCACATTATTTCAGAATTTTTTTTTTTTTGGAAAATACTAATTCGTAATTGATTGGTTATTAAATAGTTTGATACAACCTATCCCTTGTTCTTATGTCAGATGACTAAATGTTAAAATGACTTGCTTAGTAAAGACTACTTACACAATTAGAATCAATTACAAGAATAAATGTAAAAAAGAAACTTGTTAATTGCAATTATTGACATGGACTTGCAACTCATACTTATCCATATCTATACTTGTATACTAGACTAAAAAAAGCAGAAAGTGTCATTCATCCATCCCTATAAAGGCGTCACATGACACTTCCAACGCTCACCAGGTGACCTCTTTTTTTTTTTTTTTTTTTTTTTTTTTTTTCCCTTTGCTTGTCTTTATTGTGACTGGTTTGAGTTGTGTCATGAATTCCCAAGTATTTTACCAACTTCCTTATAATATATATTTTTTAGTTGTGATCATGACATCACTAATTTCAAAAAGAGGATTATTTACCTGGTAGAAGACACCTTCGATTTTTGTAACGACTTAAAATTATTAGACAACAGGGGAATCTACATTTTATAGCATCGTTCTAGAATTTGAAAAAAAAAAAAAAACAAAGATTTTACCTGCAAAAATTTGATGGCAGGTGAATCAGACAACAATTGTACAGGGCAAAAAATTAAATTAAAAAGAAAAAGAAAAAAAATAGTGGTCACCTCCGGTAGATGCTACGACTGGTGACATACAACAGCCTTGCAAGAAAGGTCATCGTCTACCATCCAAACACCCAATTCTTCAAGCCGCTTCCTAAACAAATCTGGACCTATCTTCCTAGAACCGAAAACAATCTTTTTTCCAACCCCTAAAGATAATTGGCTTACATTTTCACTACTAGCAATATCAATGCCAAAGTTCGTCTCATCAACTCGTGTAATTGTTGTACCCTTTTTTTCTAATAAGTTGGCGACTACATGCACAAAACTCATACTCTCTTTTCGCTCAAGAAAGAGTTCACTGTAATTGCGACGTCCGAGATGAACTTATCAACCCAAATTTTGCGAGCAGAAGTTGAGCATCTAACGAAGAAAAGTTCTGAGCTCTTCCCTGCAAAGAAGTCAGAGGTGTGTTCAAACTCGAGACGAGGATAACCCTCGACGAGAAGTGTGTTTCCCTCCATCACCAAGGAACTGTACCCAAATTCTATGCACTTCTTAATCACATAGGCCTTGACTAAAATGGTGTTTATCAGTTCTACACGGGAATCTTGAATGTCTTTAATTTTGGGAGTAACTATACTCCGCAGAAAATGATCTCCAATAACCACGGGATGTCCCTTTCTCGCAAGTTCAAGCAGGAAATCCGACTCGGGGCCAATAAATATGTAGTTCCAAATATTTAGCTTCTCAAAGTTGCAGAGAAGGTTCCTTACAACCATGTCTGGTACCCCATATAGGCTCACGAGAATAACAGTCTCCTGTTTCTGCACTGAGCGAAGAACAGACCCAAGTTCATCAAACCTCCTAACAACCATTTCAGAAAGAACTTCCCTGAAACAGAAATCATACCACTTCAGGTTTCTCAATGGCTGCATCGCCAAAAGGTCAAAATCTAGAGAGTCTTCATCTAACAAAACGGAATCAGGCCCAGCAGTTTTCCCATAGTTAACACCGGCATCTCTGTGAGAGACACTTAACGCTCTCTCATGTAAAAAATTAGTGTAAAAATTATAATAGCCACGAGAATGAATGAATTTAATAAACCAAGGAGTCCATATCCTCTCTCCCATCTTTTTGTACCATCCTGTAGTTACCTGCATACGAATTCCATATTATAATCGTGAAATACTTAAGATAGAAAAGATCACCAAGAGAGGATAACCTCAAAAATTGATCATCAAACCAAGATAGATAAAAGATGACGTACCATGCCATCAAGAAATGGCTTTATACCCTTGGCCTTGTTGTTGTCATACCACAATCTAAACTCTTTCCACGGTTTCGGAAAGAGAAGCTGACCCCAAGTGCCTACCAACTGGTATAAGAAAAGCTGAGTTCCACTATCCAATTGTATTTTATTTCCATGTTTACCTATAACAAGAAAGTACAATAAATCTCATGAAATAAAATTTCGATGCCACGAATTAGCTCATGAAACATAAAAGTCATAACACAGATTAAAAAGGACAATAAACAAGGAGAACAACATATTTCCTTGTCCAACAATAGGCACGGTTCACTTATAAAAGTACAAAAAAAGCAAATCAACCAGGCACGAAACAGAACTCTGTCTCTCTTAACAATTTCAAAAGAGAGATAGGGAACAAATTGTTCAAACGCAAAAATCCGAAACCATTTAGTTTCAAAGGAAACATTTTTTGTAAGGAGCTCTATACCTGCAATCTAACTTTGAAAATTCAATTGAGTAAAACACAAACGTGAATGTTAATTAGTTTTAGACCAACTAGATTACGGCTTCCGACATTCTTATCGACTATATTTATTCCTTCTTTATCGTACAAGAAAACGAATCAGTTCACCTCAATGAACATAATTCAATTCCATTTTGAATCAAATCAATAAGAAACGTCAATTATATAAAAACAGACTCAGAGTTTCTATAATGAGCAAAAATCAGAGTCATAATTCTTCATAAACAAACTACCTATAATTTTCGTATCAGGAGAGCTCAAATTACGAGCTATATATCTACATCAATCATCACCTACCAGTTCCAAAATACTTCATTTGAAGAAAACTTTGAGATCCTTCACCTTTCGGTGAACATACAAATCCAGTATATCACATTCACACAAACATATATATATTATATATAAATTTCAACATCTCTGTATAAAAAGAAAAAGGAAGCCAAAGTACCTGGGACAAACCTTGGTCGCTGAAGCGAAGCTCCATAGATGTACGGACGAAAGTTCGCAGCATTGTAGTAATAATTGACAATTAAACTCCTGAGAAACTTGTAGTAAAGCGGCGAAACTTCCAAATCATCCTCGACGACGAAGGCGAACTCGTCGTCGGAGCTAGGCCACCAGGACTCCAGCCACTGCGCCTGCAATCCGGCATTCTGCGTCCGGTAATGCACGATCTTGTCGCCGAACTTCCAGGCGAATCCGTCGACGAAGTCCAGGATCCGCCGCGATTCGCCGAGGGCGTGATCCGCATGGGCGGAGCCGTTGAGGAGCGGAAAGTGGTCGATGTGGACGTGGAGATGGACGCGATCGGAGAGGTAGTCGGCGGCGGCGAGGGAGCGGAGGCAGCGGGCGAGGGAATCGAGGCGGTTGAAGGCGAGGACCTTGACGATGAAGGTGAAGTCGCGGCGGAGGGGGAAACTAGGGTTAGGGTTGGGGTTGGGGTTGGGGATGGAGGTGGGGAGGAAGAGATAGGTGGAGCGGTGGTGGGAGAAGAGGAAGAAGAGGGCGGCGATGGAGAGGAGGAGGAGGAGGGGGAAGAAATGGCGCTTGGGACCCGCCATTGTTGAACTGGAATTGAAGCTCTGAAGATAAAGAGGGCTTCCTGAGCTACTGAAACGACGACGTTAAGCTCTGCTGCCTGTTACTGCGATTGCTGCTGCTCAACATGTTTTCCCTCCCCACCCTTCACATTTGACGTATCACGTTGTCTACCCTTGTCAGTATCGGTTTAGACGGTAGATTACGGGGGTGTTTGGTGAATGAGTTTAGTTTAAGATTTTTAAGGGTTTGTTTGATGTGTAAGTTTGAGTTAAGATTTATAAGTTTAAATAGTAAATTTTGTTGACTTTTTAGAAAAGACAAAAAACTTTTGAGAAAAAGACAAAAACTTTTAGGGAAAAAGACAAAAAAAAGTTTGAACCAAACCCGTTACCAAACAGGCTTTAAGTTTCAATAGTAATTTTTCAGAAAAGCCAAAAAACTTTTTCAGAAAAATATAAAAACCATGATGAAAAAAGTACAATTTAATTTAAACAGGACTTGAAAACAAACAAGCCTTATATTTTAAAATCTGTTGGGAAGGAATTTTGAAGGTTAGAGTTTAATCGGTCTTGAAATTGTGTTTTTGGTAGAAAATTAAAACTTAATACGTGTTTAAAAAAATAGCAATATAAAATTTTGTTTAATTCATCTCAAAATTATATATATATATATATATATATATTTCAAAAAATCATCTCATTTTGATATGAAATAATAAAGTTATGGACTCTCAGGACCCATTTGGGAGATTATATTGACATCTGGTTTGGAATATTTATTTTGTCTTCTTTTTCAAATCAAAGTTACTTTTTACTATTTACATATTCAAATGTCTTTATTAAATTCAAATTATAAACGTCCATAATTTTATTATTTCAAGTTCAAATGAGATTATTTTTTTTTTTAAATCTTGTAGAATTTCAAGAGAAATGAAACAATATCCATATTGATATTTTTTCTGAACATATTTTCAGATTTTACATTTATTTACTCCAAACAGTTTTGTTCCCTCAAATGCACATTTTTAAAACTATAGCTTCGTTTGGTGTTACAGTTTGAGTTGAAATTTTTAAAATTGAGTTGATTGACTTTTTAAAAACTAGTTATAATTTTTATTGACTTTTCAGAAGAAAAAAAAAATCTGAGATGAAAAATTTGAGTTTAAGATGGTTTACCAAACGGAGGCTACATATGATTTTCAAACCTAAACACATCTTCAAACCTCCCCAAACGAGTCCTTAAAGTTTGAGTTTTTTGAAAGTGAGAAAGAGAGATTTGAAAAGGCGAATAATAGTAAAATTAGAAGAAATAGGAAAAAAAAAAATGATAAAGAGGTTTCCAAACCTCCCCGAAATAGGGGTTAATAGAACATTTAGAAGAATCACTTTGCAAATTAGAATGAAAAATTTTATGACCCGTATCAATCATGAATAGCATTTGAATTGAATGTTTATAATTAAACGTGACTTCAAATGAAATTTATGTTTAGATAATTTTTGTTAAATGTAACATTTGAAAAGTATAAATATAGAAAAATAAGTATAATACAGATTTTTAAAAATTAAAACTTCGGATTTAGATTTCAGTTAAATTAATGTAAAATGATAAAACATTTAAATATTTTTACTTCAGTGATGACCCATTCAAACGTCTATTGCAGGAGTACAATAATAGTCATTCCAACAGCTTATCTAAAGGAGTAATTAAGTGGTGATAATGTTTTCATTTGACCATTTAGCTCAACTCATCTAAATGAGTAATTAAGTGGTGACGATGTTTTCATTTGACCATTTAGCTCAAAATGAGGATTGAGACTTCTCAAATTTGAGTCATTTGAATATTTTTGCATAGTAAACATGAGAATGAATATATATATATATATATATATATTTTTCTATGTTCTATTTAAGCTCCAAACTACCATAGTTTTTTTGTTTCAATTCCGATTGAGACCAATTATTTTTTCTATGAGTATAGAACGAAAATATAAATAAAGCTCCATCCTTATATCTAGTCCAAATTTGTGATGGATATTGAGGTTGTGTAAGATTTGTTAGAACTAATTTCAATATCTATTCAGATATGTATTCAAAATGTTTTGTTTAAATGTTTCGATTAAGATTTGAACATCCAAACACCATTTTAAATGGTAATTCAAAATATTTTTGTTCCAATATTGTTTTTAAAATGTTACTATTTAAATGGTTCTAGCAAACGGAGCCTGAAGTTCTGCACTCAAATTGAATATAGGAATCCAAATGTATGTTTGAGATAAATGAATACAGTAAGAATTTCTAAAAAGTAAAAGGATAAATTTTATTTTTTCTCTCCTGAATTTTGATGGTCTCGTAACTTTATTATCTGAACTTTAAAAATTAGTATAAATGCTCCATGAATTATAATATATTATCATTTTTGCCCATACCGTCAGTTTAACAGATGTAATTGTTTACTTGACAACAATAAAATTATAATTTAATAAGGACAAACATTTTTTTCTGCCCTCTAAATTTTAATACTCTTATAATTGTCATATGAACTATGAAAGCTGGTACTCTTATAATTGTCATATGAACTATGAAAGCTGGTGCTTATGCCTCTCAAACTTTAAACTGTTAGCAAAAATTCCTCTCAATCTCTAAACCGTTAGCAAAATCACTTTTTTTTTTCTTCACATTTTGGTCATATATGACTTGGAAAAACTTTATTTTGCCACTAATTTGTATACATTTGAAACTTAACTCCCCAAACATTGAAAAACTAGTGCTTACACATCTCTAACTTTAAATTGTTAGCAAAAAATACTCATTTTCTGTCATATTTTGTCCACTTAAAATTAATGTGATACTAGTTTTAATAATAAAAAATATTAATTTCAACTAAAATTTTTGTTAATACAAAAACAACGTTAATAATCTATGAAAATTAAGTATAATATATTCAATATCAATACAATTTCATGCAAACACAGAGCAGTATACAAAATTACTAATACGTGTTATAATTGTTTTTTAATAAAGATGAAGTTCAACTACACAAAAGCACGACACAATAGAAAACAAAACAAGACCAAATTTAACTTTTTTTCTTTTGAAAAATTCAATTTTGTTAAACCAAAAAGTCTGAACAAAAAAAGACAGAAACTAAAACATCCAAACAAGCTAACAACACCGAAAAGGAAAAGACAGAAAATAAATAGAAAGTAAATATACTGACGCCTAAAAATGACTAATGCGTTCATAAAATTTGTTTTTCAAATTGAAGTCATTAAAAAAAAAAAAAAAAAAAACTAATATAATTGGATCCTTTAAATTTTGATTGATTTCTAAGGTTATTTTTGTAATTATAAAGATTTTTAATGTAAATGAACTTTTATTGTTTAATCTAATGTCACATCAATTTTAAGTCGATGAATATTATTATTTTTACTAACAGTTTAAAGATCGAGAGGAAATAAACAGAGCTTTGTCTCTCTTAAAGATTTCAAAAGAGAGATTTGGATAAGTAGTCCATTTTTATGAATTTTATAAGTTTTATTCGAAACAGTTTTCACTGGGAATTTAGCCTCTGTTTGACATGTTAATTGGAGTTAAAATTTTTAAGTTGGAGTTAGTTGACTTTTTAAAAACTAGTTATAAAATTTATTGACCATTCAGAAAAAAGATAAAAATTGAGATAAAAAAGTATAGTTTAGTTTGAGATGAACTCAAACGCCAAACGGAGCATTACTCTTTGCTTTCGATCAGTTTCCCGAACATCACCCACTGGTTGACTGGACATCACCAGAGAGCACACATAGTGCTATGTTTCAGCTCTATTTGATGTTCACTTGACCTCTTTTGGTTTGGATATAATGTATAGCCAACTAGGTGATACTACTAGCACAAAATAAAGACTTTTTCCTACACAATAAGCAATTAGAAATTCTCTTGAGATTTTATACTTTTAATATGTGATTATAAACGAATAGATTACCAATGCAAGTGGGCCTAAAATCCATAGAAGACGCCTTAAAAATTGTGAATTGATTTGAATGCTTTAATGCCATGGATGTAATACATTGTATTGTAACTATGAACACATGTTAACCATGACTTTAGTGAACCAAAGTTTATTATTTTGTTCACACTTGTAGTTATACCTTGATTATCACTATGTGGTTTAGAGATGTATAAATCTGGTTTGACTATGCCTTTTGCTACATGTGTATTGCATAATTTGTATATACACTTTGCCTTGGTTACGGTACTCTGAAAAGCTATTCCGATGAGCGACTCTCCATATGACGGCCCTTGAGTTATTTAGTTCTGGTTGTGGCATAAATGATAATAAATTTAAATGCTTTGTTTGACATTTAAGTTTAACTTCAACTAAATTGTACTTTTTCATTTCAGTTTTTATCTTTTTCTAAAAATTTAATAAAATTTATAACTCATTTTTTGAAAAGTCAACTCAGTCCAATTTCAAAATTTTATCTCCAACTGGTGAAGCGAACGTAAGCAAAGTTCCTGAACAAGATAAGCTTGGATGGTCAGGATTTTTTTTTATAAATTTTTTATTAATGTCATTTACATTTGTATTATTGGCCATGTTGGGCTAGTGTCCTAACCCAATCAGGCCTATCCCTTGGAGATGATGTGGGGGGTAGGAAGGCTCCGCGTGACTTGGGCCCATGGTGTCTTGTTAGACTTTTAGGCTTAGTTTGGTTGATGAGTTTAAATTCATCACCATTAATTTAATTTTTTTTTTCTTCAAAAGTTTTTTGTTTTTTCTGAAAAATTTAATAAAAATCACTATTTAAACTTACAAATCTTAACTCAAACTCATACACCAAACGGGCCCTTATTATTTCAAAGATCTTCAGAGTGATTCAATTTATTGTAGGAGAGCATCATGCTTGCCTCTTTCACGCTTTTGCATGCACTTTACGACATTGATCTATGCATATGCTTTACCAGTCATATATATATATATATATGTTTAGATAACATTGTTTTGTGGCTGTTTGTACACATTATATTACTGTATGCACTTCAACTATGCGTTGTTGATTTGTGAGTTTCTGTTCATATGATTCTATGGCGTCTTGACTAAGATTGTCCAAAGACGTTTGGACCACATTGGTACTTCCATTATTATTTTATGAGCTTAGTAACATCATCGATGCCCTAAATCACTTATTATTAATACATTAATGAAAATTTCTATAATTTACAATATATTTTATGGTTTTAAAAAAATATTCATTGGGCTAAATGATCTTAAAAATTTAGATACTTGTAGACTAATGGGCATTGTAAATCATCAACTGATCACTAAAGAAAACACATATCATGGAAAAATCATGGAATTGATAATTTAGTAACATCAAAGTCACATTGTTATATGAATTTCCAAAAAGAAATGTGCATGAACAAATTCTCTGTCACCCCACCGCTGTCACTCGCCGCCTACCCCACCGTCGTTGATGTGGCCCCCCTTCCAAGTTCCACGGTGTCGCAACTCACCCATTGTTGTACTGTTGCCTTCCCAGCATCACAAACTTTCCCCCTCTAAACCTAGTCGGCACCAACCCCTCCTTCCAGCCCCCAAACCCGCCCCCAGCCCCCTTGTCGAGCACAAATTTTTATTTGTATATAATAGAACAAATATTATACCAAAATCTCTCTAGTAATCAGTGATCGAAGTACGATGGACAGTGCCCCAAGTCCAGAGATCAGTACTGCCAGTGGTCACTGCTAAGAAAGAGAAAGAAGGGAAAAAGATGAGGTATTTTTGTCCATTCATGTTTTTTATGGCTTGTTTAATATTTGAGTTCAACTCTAATTAAATTGTATTTTTTGACTGGATTTTGTCTTTTTTTTTTTAACAGTCAATAAAAATTATAATTAGTTTTTAAAAAGTCATCTAACTCTAACTTAAAAATTTTAACTCTAACTAGATATCCAAACGGAAGCTAAATATTTTGACTAGGTTGACAAATTGTAAAAAGATGGCATAGATTTGGAACTTGAATTCTATGGTGGCTCAAATAGAAGAGGTGTCCAGGAGGTGGCTAACTTGTAAATCACTCATTTGTTTTGTTTTTGTTCAGACGGAAAGATGGAATTCGAGCCCAGCCTGAGCCCGAGCCTGACACAAGCACCCAAAAGTCGAACTAGTCGTCTGCTGGCCCTACTTACAAGTTACACCTCTATTCTCTTCTTCATTAGGCTGCTTTAAGAATTCTATGTCTTTATTTGACTCTCCAGTTTGGACTCAATAATACTATTTTAAAAAATTTTTTTTTTAAGTCAATAAAAAAATATAATTAATTTTTAAAAATTAATCAACTATAATTTAAAATTTCATTATTCATGCTCCTGATATATTAGATGCTATCACACATATAATCATACTTAATTCGATGGAATTGTTTGATTTTAAAAGGGATCTTCTATAATTTTGCACACAATGTGTTATTTCTTGATTTCGTCCTCATTAAAAACTTGATTATTTTTAAATTATAGTGGATAAAAATAATATGCATAAAGAGTCCTATTGAAAACAAAAAATATCGGTGCACCAAACGCACTCTATGTATCAGAATATTCTACCCAACACAACTTTTTTTTTTTTGGTTCAGTGTAACGAAAGAAAGCACAATATTATTTACTGACAACCTGCTATTCTTTTTTTCTTTTTCTTTGTCGTTCAAAAGTAAGTTTCTTTGACAAATTCAAGTGCTTTGATAACAAGGATTTTGTTGTGATACTAAATTCCAACTCTTTTTTTTCCTTCATCTTCTTTTTTTTGTTCTTTTGTTTTTGTTTTCCTTCTTTTTATTTAGTAGCATAAAGCTAGCTACTTTAAGAAATTTGACTTGTATGCAACCCACTTAAGGAGAAAATAACAGTGTCATAAGACATTAAGAATATTTCTGTACTATTAATTGTTTTAAGCTTCTTCTTCTTCTTCTTTTTTTTTTTTTTTTTTAATATTTTTTTAAGGATTTGTTATACACTATAGAATCATATTCTACCAACATAGCAAGGAGATGACAGACAAGTGATCATTACTAAATATATACTTGGATGACTTTTCTCTTTATTTTGTAGCGCATAGCCCCCCCTTTAATAATTCATTATCACCGACATGATTTTATTTTAGGCAATAATTGTTATTAGTCTATTTTCATAAATTACCTTTGAATAATTTCGCTTGTCTCACTTTGACCTTTTGACATTCACTTTTAGAGTTCTACCTTTTGACTCCTTTTATAAATTATTTGCTTTCAGTCAAAATTTAACGCAAAAATAGCACATGAGGATTTTAGGAAGGATAAAATGGTTAAAAAAAAAGTAGATATGAAAAAGAATCTAAAAATTATGAAAGATATAAATAAGATTTGGACATGATGGCTTTATGTTTTTCTTTTAAAACAAATATGTGCTTGTTTTATTCTTATTATTTTATCTTTCTTATATGTTCACATGTCATTTTCGTGCTAGATTTTATCTAAAAATAGATTATTTATTAGTAGAGAGATTAAAACTCTACATTTCAAAACATCAAGTAGTAACTAAACCTTCAAATTAAACTGAATATCGGAGATCAAAATAAGACAAGCAACTATCGCCAACGGACCATTTGATAATTAGTTTTCTCCTCTTCCCAAACTTCACACTCTATATTTGAAACTACAGCACTCTTGTTTTATTTTACTTTCTTAATCTGTTTTTTTTTTTTTTTGGATAAATCTTATTCTGTTTTTTGCAGTGTACTTAAAAGTAGGTTGCTTTAAGAAATCCATAATTGTTAGTCATGTACTCTACTCCACACCCCAATTCAGCCGGTTTCTTTTTCTTTTTTCTCCTTTCATTTTGCAGTGTAACAAAAGAAAAGAACAACTAATAACGATCATTATTTTCCTTTTCTTTTTCCTTTTTTCGTCGTTTTCTTTCTTTATTTTTTTGTCGTTTTGTTTTGCTTTGTTTTTTTATTTTTATTGGGTCGTTTAAAAGCAAGATACTAACTCCAACTTAAAAGCAAGTTGCTTTAAGGAATTTGATTTCAATGCAACCCACAGGAAGAATTAACAGTGTCTCCTTGTTTCATTTTTTTGATTATATGATCTGTTCTACTGTACACAGAGTTGTATTCTACCCAGAACTATTTTTTGCGGACACATACTTTTGGTTTATTTGTCAAATTTGGCTATATCTAGTGATCGAACTCATACATATCAATCATGTCCTATTTTTTTCACGTTAGCTTCTGTTGATAATTATCTAACCGTTAATCAAGTAATGAAAGAAGTCAATGTAGTCGCAAGATTTTTTAATACGGGTCAGATTAAGGAGGCAAAATGGGTATATATATATATATATATATATATACCTGTTAAATCGAGAAAATAATATAATTACAAACATCAAAATAATACAAAGCCATCTCCAAATAGGGCAAGAGATATTAAAGAGGTTCGAAATCCTAAAAACGTTAGGAAACTATGCACTTGTTTTGAAAGAATTAATGTAAATGACAGAAGTTTCAAAAGTCTTAATATAAATTGAAGGAACTCAATAATTTGCAAAGAGACATAATCATTTATTCTACAAAGAAAATACCTATAAATTTTATGTTTGAGAAGAAAATGGCTTTAAATTGTATAGACGACACTAGTTTTCGATTGGATTCGTTTACCTTCTCTGAAGGGCTGCTTTTTTATTTTATTTTATTTTTTATTTTTTAATCCTTTCCCCTTTTGTTTTGTTTGCCTTTGAGATTAGATCTGAATTGAGAATCAATATAATTGTACAACTGCTAAGAAAGAAATGGAAATTGTGGCTGCAGGTATGTTGGGGATAAATTGACGGATCTTGACAAAGTTTAACAAATAGAGCCTGAAAAGAAAACGCCATCTTACCAACTTAGTACTCATAGACGGAAGGTCTTAAATTGACAAAATCTAAATGTGTTTTCTCTTAATGGTCGCTTCTTTACTGTCTTTTTATTATTGTTTAGTTTAGTTTAGTTTAGTTTAGTTTAGTTTAGTTTAGTTTTTTTCTCTTCTTATTTTAGACTCATTAAGATCTCACTGGACCTCCCAAGTGCGGACGCAGATCTCTTCATGAGCGGATGAGATCTCACTGGACCTACGTGAGGCGGCAGATCTCCCCATGACCCTTAAGATCTCACCGGGGTTCGACGACAATGTTGGTTGGACAGGAGCAATTAATGGCGAGGAAGCGACCACTGTAGAATAGGAAGAAAGAGAGAAAGGGAGAGAATAAGTAAAATCCATAGAACATATGAAATTTAGAAAAACATAAAGGGATAAAAATGTCCACAAAAATACAGATTTGGCAAGAATTTTTGCCAGCTCAGCAAAAATCGACCCAATGATTGTCGTGGCATCACCTTGAATTTCAGTTCATTCCTGTTTTTTTTTTTTTTTTTTTTTTTTTTTTTTCAAGGTGATAGTTTGGCATCTGATCTGATGTTTCCTTTATAGAGTCCCTAACAACGATGCCAAAGTAGAGGAATGAAATTAATTTAGTATGCGTTTGGAACACATGTTTGAGATGAAATTTTTAGATTGAAATTAGTTAAATTTTCTAAAAATAGTTATAATTTTTATTGACTTTTAAAAAACGACAAAAATGAATCTAAAAACTTAGGTTCTGGATCTATCAACCAAACGGGTTCTTAATAATTATTTCACTTCCTCCTTTATCTCTCTCTCCCTCTGCTTTTCTTTTTTCTTTTTTCTTTTTTACTTTTTCTCTCATTCACTCACTTTTGCAGAGATAATTATTTCGTTTTAACCTTTTTTTTTTTTTTTTTAACATGCAGATTAATTGATCTCTCTTTTTACCAATCTCCCATAAATTATGTTTAATTAAGTTTCGAAAAACAATTAAATTGTCTTTCATAAAGAAAATTGTAACATAGAAGCTCTAAGCGCAAACAGTTATTTTTCCTTTATTTTTTTGTCTTTTAAAAAAAGTAAATAGCAAATTTTAAAATATTTAAAATAAATAGTATATTACATTTAATAGATAATTTATTTACGAAGTAGTTGTCTTTATAATTTTTTGAATGTATTTTAATGAGTTCAAATATTATAATGAGCTACTCTAAGGAGGCTATAATGAAGTCTTAAGTCCCCTCAAGCCCTAAGCCACTCTTTTGTTCGAGATACTGAAAAACCCCCAGCACCAAAGAGGATGTCGTTATTAATGGCTACCAATTCATTTATGTTTTAATTTTTAAGGATATATAAATGATATATTTTATTAAATCCCCTGAACTTTAAACACTATAACAATGTGCCTTCAAATTTTATTTTATTCATCCCTATCCTCTCAAACTAATTTGAAATTATTATAAGATTCCCGCTTCTATTAGTATTTTAAGCCCTTTTCATCCAAGGCTAGAGATGCTCTACGGGAGACAAATGTGCCTTCAATCTTGGACGGATTTAGAAGAGTATAGAGCCTAGAAGTGGACTATGAACTACGAATCAATATATCGTATAATTACTCAGAAAGAAATAGAAATTGTGGCTTTAGGTACTTGGGATAAATTGACAGATCTAGATATATATGTTGTGGAAAAAGTTTAACAATGAGTCTGAATAAAAAAAAAAAAAAAAAACAATTTAGGACTCATGGTGGAAAGGGTTTTAAATTGAGAAAATCTAATTAAGTTTCTCTTAGATTTTTTTTTTTTAACTCTTATTTATTATTGTTTAGTTTGTTTTTGGTTATTTTCCCCTCTTATTTTCAGACCTATTAAGATCTCACTCGACCTCCTACGTGCGACCAAAGATTTCTCACAAGTGGAGATCTCACTAGACCTCCTACGCATGGCCGTAGATCTCCCCACAACCAACTAAGACCTCACCAGGGTTCGATGATAGTGTGTTGGTTGGACAGGAGCAACGGCGAGGAAGAGAAAAAGTGAAATTCCTATCACATTGAAATTTAGAAAAATATGAAGGGGTAAAAATGTCCACAAAAATGCAAAATCTGCAAGAAGTTTTGCCACCTCGGAAAAAATCGATCCACTGATTTCATGGCATCCTGTGAAAATATGATGGTGCAGTTAAGTTTCCTACAAATTTTATTTTTGCTTTTTGAACTTTGGTGCTCTTGTAATTTTATTTCATGAACTTTGAAAACTGATAGAAATACTCTCTGAATTATGAAATTTTAATATATATGTTCCTTTCATCAGTTAAATTGATGGAATTGCTGACATGACAACAACTAAACCGTAATTTAATAAGATCAAACTTTATTTTTACACCCTGAACTTTAACACTCTTGTAACTTTGTCCCCCCCCCCCCCCCCCGAACTTTGAAAACTGGTGTTTCTACCACTCAAACTTTAAAATTTTAGCAAGAATACCCCTCAAACTTTAAACCATTGGCAAAAACATGACTTTTTTCATATTTTGGCCATATAAACATGGAAATACTTAATTTCTGTCCCTAAAATTTTAGTACATTTATAACTTTATCCTTGAACATTGAATATCCAGTGCTTATAAAGATTTTAATTTAAATTAACATTTTATTATACTAGTGCTACAACAGTCAAGTGAACGAAATATAAGTGATTTTGTTGAAATTTAAAGATTGAGAGGTATATAAGCACTAGTTTTTCAATGTTTGGAGGCAAAGTTACAAACAAGGGATATTTTTACTAAAGGTTTAAAGTTCAAGGGACACTCTTGCTAACTATTTAAAGTTTGTGGGGGTATAAATATCAGTTTCAAAGTTTGGGGGGGAGGGGGGGAGTTAAGAGTATTAAAATTCGGAGGGAAAAAATAAAGCTTTTCCTTATTAAATTACGCTTTCGTTCTTTTTATGTCAACAATTCCATCAATTTAACTTATGGTAGGAGCAAAGATGATAACATTTCATAATACAAGGAGCATCTATTTGTTTTCAAATTCAGAGAGCAAAGTTACAAGAGCACCAAAGTTCAAGGAGTAAAAATTAAATTTGTCCTTTTAGTTTCAAGCCCTTCCAAAATTTTAGTGTATTCTTTCCTTCAAGATGATTGTTTGGCATCTCTCATGTTTTGTTTTTGGAGTTCGTGACAAAACCACAAGTGTACTGTATCAAATTTTAATAGTAGAGTGGTGAATAAGAAAGTTGTCTTCATGGATTGCAATCGAATTCTCACCAAGTATTGTAATTAAAATAATCCTTACTTTATCTAGAAAATTTAATCACAAGAATAAAAGCAAAATATAAAACTAAAAGCAATATAACCAAGACAATTTGGAAAATAAATTTTAGAAGAAATCAATGTGAGAAAAGTCTAGAGGTTCGATTTCACTTGGTCGTCAACTATGTCTTTTGATGTCAATTTATTACTAATTAATTTTTCCTAATTTATACACAAAAGAATCCTAATTAATTCAACTCCCTCTCTTGAGTGCCCATTTAAAAATATCCCTAAAGTCTGATTTCGATATCCCTATAAAAATCAGGAATTAAGAATTCATTATGATTTATGTTCTTTCTAATTGACTTCAAAGGAACTGTAAGCCTCCCAAACTCTATTAAATCTTAAGTTGTATTATCCTTTAACAATATTTAAAATTCCCTCTCTTGAGTGCCAAATTTAAAATATAAAATCATCCAATTCATGGTCAATAAATTAGAAGCATTAAGAATGAGATAACACGAATAAATTGAATGAAAAATTAAATAAACTGAATGAAAAACCTCTTCAAATAAATTGACAATAAAAAACATAGTATTTAACATAGGCTGCATCTCTCTTCTAGATGAATAAAATTACATAATGAAATTTAGATAAACACAAATCATGTTCTTAAACATTAAGAGAAAAGAAAAAGAATTAGAAAGCGAAGTTGAATAAAGCTTCTCCATCTCCGGAATTTGTTGTCTTCTTATCCGTACTCGCAATTGTCTCTCTAAGATTGCTTCTCAAAACACCGTTGAAAATTGCTTTCTTCAGTCCTCAACATATCCTTTTATAGGCTTTGATAAAAAATGGGCAACTTGTAGTACAAAGGATTTTAAGGAATTGGAAACTGGCTGTCGGCGCTGCTCTCCCAGTGGTGTGGCGCCGAAAGATCTATATAGGACCACTTCACCAGGTAGTGCCCCCTCTAGTGCTGCGGCACTACCCCTCTAGCGCCGCGACACTATGAATTTTGCTCCGGGGCGCTGCAGCGATTCTTCACTAGCACTGCGGCGCTATGATTTTTTTGTTTTTGTACATGTTCACGTCCTGTAGCAGGGGCTGCGATGCTCACTGTTGCAGCGCTGCGGCGCTCACTGTGGCTCACCTATTCTTCTTAATTAATTTCCCCTTTACTCCATTTTTTTTCCAAGATTGCAATAATTATTTTCTACAAAAATAATAATACACAGAAAGCACACATAAAAATATCTAGAATTAACAAAATAATAAAGGCATTCAAGAACTCTGATTTTCTTTGTTCTTTTTTACTTTTTCTCTCATTCACTAACTTTTGCAGAGACAATTATTTCGTTTTATCTTTTTCTTTAACACGAGTATTAATTGATCTCTCTCTGTTTCTTTTTTCTTTAATCATTCTCCCATAATTTGTCTTTAACAAAGTTTCAAATAACAAATAAATTTTATTTAATAAAGAAAGTTGTAACATAGAAGCTCCAAGCAAATAGTTTCTTTTTTCTTTAACTTTTTGAAAAATCACAAATATAGGAACAAAATAATAATGTTCGCTGTGTATTTGTTATATATATATATATATATATATATATATATATAGGAAATATCTCAAATCTGATAGTCAGATAGGTCCGGTAATTATATCAGAATTTTGTAACTATTAGTTGATTAATATGGTACTATTAAAAACTATTAGTATAAAGGTTAAAAATTATTGAAAAATGTTATATTAAAATCAATTTCTTGTTATAATTGTGACAGAGATATGAGATTATATTATTTACATATATTAATTCTTTATCAATGAAGTTGTTTAAGTTAAAAGAAGTGTAAAACTTAAGAGATGGGCGTAATTACACACTCACACACACCATATATATATATATGTACAGTGTTGATCTAATTTCAGCATTATATATATTAGTCGAGTCCACCTGTAATTGTATAATCGGTCAGATCGATCTCTTTCTCTACTGACGTAGAGGACAATATCAGTGGTCAGACCAAATAACAGATATCAGTCAGCTGCAAACAAGATTATATTATACCGCGGTTAATTTCGCCCCGAGCAAATTAAGGTCTTCTGAGAAGGACAACGTCATGAAGAAGAAAATTTTAGGCAAGCCGGGTATATACGTTGAAGATTTTACCTCGATCTATAGCCTTGGAGAAAATATTGGTTATAACAGATATGTTTGCACAGAGAAGGCAACGGGGATAAAGTATTCATGCCTTCGTTTAGAAAAGAAGTATTTCGACGACGACGACGACGACGACGACAACGACGACGACGACGATGATGACGACGATGATGACGTTGATTCTGTTATAAGGGAGAGACTTAGGAGGAGCGTTGAGATAGGGGAGCACATGATGAAGAGCAAGAGGCAACAATATTATCCCAGCAACAACAATAACAGCAACATATTGGAATCCAAGGCTGCTTACGTGGACAACTATTATGTGTATCTCGTGATGGAGTTGCTCTCGGGGGATCGTCTTGACGAATGGATAAAGGCCAAAGAGAAAGAATTAGACGACGAAGAAGCGGCCTACCTATTTTGGCAGGTTAGTTTAGTTTGTGAATATTCTACTAAGAAAAATATTAACAAAACGACTCTAATATCAACTTTTGAGTATCAACTTATATGGTATATGAATTATCGTTTTTTTAATTAGTAAGTGTTTAAAACATTGTCACATTAACTAGTTATATCTACCAATAAAAATATAATATATGAGTTAGTTATCAAAAATTGAGATTAAAATCGGTGTCCCTATCATTACTCTTCTACTAATTAACGTTGTTACATATGCAGGAGAAAAAAAAATTCTATGATTTCGAGTAGTAAAACCATAATTAATTAATTAGACAACGTTATGATCTTAATTGTAATATTAAATTATTAATTGCATACGGATTTTTTTTTTGACAGGTTTTAAATGCGATTCATGCTTTTCATTCCATGGAAGTAATGCTTAGGACCTTGGATCTCAGCCATTTCTGGTTTCTGCCAGAGTACAAGGGAAAGCTTCATATTAAATATGAAATTGACTTGGACGCTATATTCATTAACGAAGGTAATAATTAGTTTCAGATTTTCAATGGAATTAACTAATTTTGCATTCCTAGATAGCTTCAAATTTCAAGGGGATCATGAGAACGCTTCTTTTTGCATCCCAAGTTATGATGACGTCATCACAACTTTCCTAGTCAAACCTAGGATTAATTAATATTCGACAAAACTGCATATTAGAGTAGAGGAAACTGTACTGTCTATTTCAAAAAAGAAATTCTGGGTAAATTTATTTATGATAAAAAAAAAGCATAAATAGCTACTGTATTTAGTTTTTTATTTTTAAGTTTGCTCATTTTATGATACAAATTTATGAAATCTCCCTATAGAAATGATGTTAATAAAGTACAATATTCATTGTATTTTTTGAGAAGATAAGAAAACAACCCATTAACGGGTCAATCTAAAAATACAAAATAATATATATATATTTATATATATACACAACATTAGTTTTAGATATTAACTAAAAAAAAAAAAAAAAAAAACTTAAGAAAAACACAAAAAAAAAAAAAAAAAAAAGGAAGATCGGGATGGGGAGAGGGGGTATGAAAATTAAATAAGAAATAATAGAACAAAAGAAGAGAAGGGAATACAAAGATATTTAATATGGTTGTGTTTAAGTCCAAAGACTAGAAACAAAGAAATTAATTCATTAATAACAAGCATTATAAATGAGACTTCGATATATATATATATATATATATATATAGATATATATAAATTAAGAAGTCTATCGAAATCCAAATCTAACTCTAACTAGTTTATTGAAATCTAAATCTAATTCTTACTTTACAGTTCAAATACATTCAAACTATAAAATAAATAACTAACTAGATAATTTCTAGAATAAATTTAAATCTTGCAACGAGCCACGCCTCTTTTTGGTATGATTGTGACGCCCCGACTTCCCAAGCCAGGTCGACACCATACATACTTGTTCTTTACTTGAAAATTTGAGATAAATTTTTTTTTTTAAAACATATACACATAAGTTATCTTATAAAGAAAAGCTTGTTATATAACGGACTATACTGATAGTAACTTTTTGTGTCTTTAAACTACTTACAAATAACAAAACATAATTTATTTTTGAAATATTAACATACTACTGAAAATCAAATGCGGAAAATTTATGCGTAGTGGTATCCCACACCGCCCTTCACCCGCCGCATCGTCCGCATAGCCCACCAATTAAATTGCAGGCTTCTTACCTACAGTATGAAATATAAAGGTGAGCTTTCGCCCAGCAAGTTCAAACATAATCTCACAAAACATTATAAGCATCTTGAGAACATGGCAAACAACACTAACTCATGCATGAACCATTTATGATTGATTGAATGTCTTATGTTTCATTATAGACTCAATCTTTATTATCTTGTCCTAACTGTGGGCCCATAGTGTTCGTACCAAAAGCGCGCAGCCTCCAGATAAAGCTAGGGTTTGCAAGGCCCTAACAGTTCTGGGAATTCTAACTGGACCCTTCACGATCACGAATTTTGATCACGGAAGGTAATACTAAACTGTAGCCTCCTTGATTAGGGGAGGTTGGTACGACACCTTACTTGATTATCTTACCATGTGATTTAACATTAGTGAACATATTTCATGATGTCACTATGTCATATCATACTCAACATTTGCCATAATATGGCCTTCTTGAAAACATGTCACTTCTGGAACCATGACATTTTTGAAAACATGGCATTTCTGAAACGATGACATTTTTGTAAACATGGCACTTTTGTAAACATAGCACTTTTGTAAACATAGCACTTTTATAAACATAGCACTTTTATAAACATAGCACTTTTGTAAACATAGCACTTTTATAAACATAGCACTTTTATAAACATAACACTTTGGTAAACATAGCACTTTTATAAACATAGCAAGTATACTTGAAAATAGTCTTTACTATTTTCATACTGTAGGTGAGGTTTGATACTTGCCTGATCTGCTAGATTCCGGGTTCTGATGTCTTAACTCGGATTGCAATTGCAGGTTCCTTCCTGCTATTAAAAGAACATAGGATAAGAATCCTATAAAAGTTGGTAACCTTTCCAACATTCTAGTTATATGTCCCCCCACACATGCCTTGGTATCCTATAGGATTACATTGGGTAACCCTTAATTAACTGTTGGGTTAAAGTCGATATCTGATCAACTAATGGTCAACCCTTGGTCAACTATGGTCAACCTTGGGCTTTGAGGCTAAGCCAGTAACTCGGGTATACCTCCCGGTTACCTTTCGTAAACTAGTCGCTTGCTATATTCTAACTTGAAAAATTAATTTCCCTTACTTGGAAAATTTAGGGAAATTAATCCCAAAACTTCATTTTTAACTTATAGAAATCCTTTACTTAAATCGTAAAAATTCAAACTCTTGGATTAATGTTTTATAAAATCATTTGAGGTTGAAAACTGCCCTTGGAACAGTTTTCCATAATCAAAACGATAGTTTGTAGTAGAAAAACAGTTTTCTAAAAACATTTATAAAACTAGGGGTGCAGGAATTTTCGGATTCCCTGCGCACCCTTCGAAAAACGATTCTAATTTAAAAATCGGTTCGTAATCTGAAAAAGTTTTCTTCATAAAAGTTGTAGCTCTCGAAAAATAATAAAACTTTCGTGTTTTGCAAAAATTCCAATTCGGCCTAGATTCGTCCCAGTTTTTGTTTGAAACTGGCTGACCCCGAAAAATTGAGTGAAAACTGGGTCTGGGAATCAGCCACGGGTTTTGGGGTAAACGGAGGCCATTGGAGCCTTATTTTGGGAAACGGCCCACGCTGTCCTCTAGGAAAAATCGTTCTGAACAACTTTTGTGTTTTAAGTTTTTCCAAATTCGGCCTCTAAAGGCCTCAAATTTCACTTTTCCCGAAACTGGTCAGGTTTACCCGAAAATGGCAGTTTTCGGTTTAGGGTTCGTTTTACGTCCTAGACGTGGAACCTAGCTCAACCAGCCACCGCGGGAGCTCTAATACACACATGCAGCGGTTTCTAATGTTCCAAACCATCATTCTTAAACTTAATTGGGGACATACAACTTATCGAACCCTAACATGCGATTCAACAAAATCAATCAAGCATAAGCATAAAACCATGCAAGCTCATAATTTAAACTCATAAATCAAACCACCCTTAATCTAAATCAAGCACAACCCTAAATCCAACTTAGGCAAAAACTTAAATCGAGCTTACGCTCTTACAAACCATTGGAAAATACATTTAAATCTCTCAATTGCAACTTAAATTGAGAAGTTTAAAGTCTAAAGAGATTACCTTGATTTGAATCAAGAGTTTTGGCTTGGCTTTTGGGATTTTTCTCCTTTCCCTTTGGCTGCTCCTAGAACCGGCCCTAATGGTCAAAATGGGTCCCAAAATTTTTTCAAAACTTTGTTGGTTTCTCACTAGAAATCCGACCACCCTACCCTCCGATTGCTCTCGGTTTTGCAAAATTTTCTTCCGTTCTTGCTCACACTTAGAAGTCCGGATTTTTGAGGGATAAAATGGCAAGAGTTTGGCTGTTTTTCAGAATTTTTTTGAAGCCAAAACCGCCCCCTATGGCAGCCTATTTATAGGTGGAATTTTGGGCTTTTTTTGCAAATATTTGATTCTCCTTTGCTCTTAAGTCCTTGGTGCAAAACTAATTGCACAAAAAATTGCACAAAAACCCTCCATGTGGCTGCCCATTAGAGGAGAACTTGGTGGCCAAGTTTTGAATTTTTCCTAAGCTTATCTTATCTTAATCATGATGTCATAATTAAGGATAAGGTGATGTCATTCACCTTAAGCCTTGTTTGGCTACTTCCTCCAACAAGAAATCCATTTTAAGCCAATACAGGTATTTCTAATACTGTGTTCACTCAAACACAGTATTTATTTAACTAAAATTTATTTGCTGAAAAGAAAACGGATAGTACAAAATTTTTCTTATTTTCCTGAGCCCTTTTTCGTCTCTAATTCCTACTCGGGTGCTTGATTTTTCTAAGGTGGTTTTTTTTTTTTTTAAAACTTAATCATGCTATCTCTATCATGAAGACGGTTTTTGCAATATTTTTCCATACTGCTTATCATAACACAGTACCGTCTTACTCTAGTCAACCTCTGACTATTCTGGTCAACTTTGACTTTTTGATCAAACTTTGACCAACATGAGTTTATGAAATTCCGTCATACCTTTTTCCAAAAAAAGGCCTGTTATGGAGTCTCATAATTAATTTACCGAGAACTCAACCTCATACTGATAAAATCATGAATCTTGTATTAATATTCATAATTTTCATAAAATTACACATAAACACATAATACGAGCTTTAGATTTCTTATATACAAGAAAATCATGAGTTCGTAAAAATTTTGAATATTACAATGATATTGTTCATTTTGGGTATCGTGTCCATACGGTTTTACTCTAGAGCTCACCCCATAAGACCTTATACCATTAGGAAGTGATCTCTACTTATGAACCATCACATATATCCATTCTCAAACGATGTATGACTGCATATCTTATCCTTTTCTTTCTAGGGACTAATGACTGTCATAATTACCTCTTCGGGCCGAAGGTCCTCATTGGCCATACTTCTAGTTGGGTATAGGCTCTGATATTATATGTAGTGACCCATACCTCACTTTGGTATGATATTGTTCGCTTTGGACCTCGTGCCCGCATGGTTTTACTCTTAGGCTAACCCCAAAAGACCTCATACCATTAGGAAGTGGTCTATTTATTACTTATGAAGTATTACATATATCTATTTCCAAATGATGTAGGACTGTACAACTTACCATTTTTCTTCTAGGGGTTAATGACTATCACAAATCTAATCTAGATAACTGCAAATGAATAAATAAATAAATAAATAAATAAAACTATTTAATTTCTCTTATATGTGTAATAACCCGAATTTTGATGACTCTAGATTTCCTTTGAATGAGGAAAACTTAAGTCTAGATCATGTTTGGAATAGAATATCGGTATAAGTTTGAGTTCTCGGTTAATTA
The DNA here is from genome assembly GCA_009761775.1 of Ficus carica. Lineage (NCBI taxonomy): Eukaryota > Viridiplantae > Streptophyta > Magnoliopsida > Rosales > Moraceae > Ficus > Ficus carica. The sequence continues at coordinate 4,247,685 of CM019741.1, read as the reverse complement.
GCTACGAGACTCAACGATGAATTACCTAGCCTAGTATAAGGCATTTTAAGGAAAATGGCGTGATGAAATTTCATGATTTCATGTTGATCAAAGTTTGACCAAGAAAGTCAAAGTTGACCAAAAAGTCAAAGGGTTGATCAAGAACAGTCAAAGGTATGACTGTACAGTAATAGGATAAGCAGTATGAGAAATATACTGCTAAAATTGTCTTTTTGGACAAAATAACAAGAATAAGCTATGAGACCACCCTAGAAAATTCAAGCACACTAAGTTGGATATCAAAGTCCTAATGACTTTCAGAAATAAGAAGAAAATTTTTACAGTCCATTTTTACGCAGATAAATTTTGGACTGCAGTCAAGTATAACAGTACTGAATTATACTGTGTATTAGTAAACACAATATTGGAAATATCTGTGTTAGCAAGAAAATAGACTGCATTTTAAGGAAAAAGCCAAACAAGGCCTTATGATGATGTCACCCTATTTTGGAATTATGACATCATTTTGGAGAAAGAAAAATGGTGAAAAGAAATAAAAATTTGTTGCCACCTTGCACAATGATGGCCGGCCATGTGGAGGACTAAAATGTAAAAATTTTGCCTTTTGGGGCAAAAGTGTAATTTTTTAGAAAATAGTGATGTAAGCAAGTGATGTCATCATGATGAGGTAAGCAAGGAAACTTGGCCTCCAAGGAGTGAACAAGGGCCGGCCACCTAGAGGGATCAATTTGCAAAGATTTTGTCTTTAGGGGCAAAAAATGCAATTTTTAAAAATATGATGATGTAAGCATGAGGTAAGCACATGATGTCATCAAGATGATGTCATCATGATGAGGTAAGCAAAACTTGGGCTCCAAGGCAGCCAATGGACAGCCAACACCTAGAGGGGTCAAAGTGCAAATATTTTTGCTTCAAGGACTAAAGTGCAATTTTAGGAAAATAATTAAATCCTAGTTTAGGGACTTTTTAGTAATTTTGAAAAGTTCAAAACCCCTATAAATAGCAGCAAAGGGGGCGGATTTTTGAGGGAGAAAAATAGCAAAATCTAGCCAAACTCTTGCAAAATCTTTCCTCACCCTTTTTTTTTTGACCAAAACCGAACCTAGGGGGGGGAGGAAAAAAAAATGGTGGCCGGATTTCTTGGGTGGCCAGATCTGGGGGTGATGGCCGGACCTTGAGAGGGCTCAATTTAATTGGCCAAATTTTTGGAACCCCAATTGGAGGGGAGGCCGGTTGTGGGGAGCCAAGAGGAAAGCTTGATCCAGGCTTGCAAACCTATGGAAAGGTTAAGGTAAAACCTCTAACCTCTAAGTTTTTCATTTAAGTTTAGACCAAGATATTTATGTGGTTGTTTTCTTGAGGAATGGCCGGTTGTGGTGGAGACCAAGGGGGAGGAGAAATTTTGGATCAAACCAACCAAATCCTTGAGTGGAATCAAGGTAATCATCCTAGACCCTAAACCTTTTTAATTTGAGCTTAAATTTGGGAAATTTAAGTGTATTTCCATGTTTGGGATGTAAGAGCATAAGCTCATTTTCTTATGCCATGCAATAAGTTTTGTGCTTGATTAGGGTGCTAAGGTCTCAATTATGATTATGGTGCATGATTTGATAAGTATGCTTGCATGATTATTAAGATTGCATGCATGCACATAAGGTGTTTGTCATATGTCCCTTGATGTTTAAATGATGTATGAATGTATGTTTTATGTTAGAAAGCGCTGCATGAATGATATTAGGCTCCCGCTGTGGGCGGTTGAGGTATTGTGTGCGTAATAGGACGTAAAACGAACTTAAAACCGAAAACTGCCAGTTTGGGTGCCAACTGGCCAGTTTCGGGAAAAGTGAAATTTGAGGCCTTTAGAGATCGAATTAGAGAAAACTTAAAACATAAAAGTTGTTCAGAAGGGTTTTTCCTAGGGGGCATCGCAAACAGTTTTTAAAAATGAGGCTCCAATGGCCTCCGTTTCTATAAATATCCGAGACTAGTCTGCCCAGACCTAGTTTACACGACCAGCCAGTTTCAAATGAAAACTGACAAAAATACAAGCAGAAATAGATTTTTTGTAAAACACGAAAGTTTTAGAATTTTTCGAGAGCTACAACTTTGGTGAAGACAAGTTTTTCAAATTCTGAGTGGATCTTTAAAACTGATACTAGTTTACAAAGGATGTGCAGGGAACCGAAATTTCCTGCACATGAATTCTTACAAACGTTTCCGAAAAACTGTATTTTGTTTAAAACCGCTATTTTTAATTATAAAAACTGTTCCAAAGGTGGTTTTAAACTTAAATGACTTTTATAAAGATCCATTTCAAAAAGATGAATTTTTACAAGAAGATTAAGGGAATTATGAAGCTAATTACATAAGATTTCCAAAAGTAAGAAAATAGAATTTTCTTAAGATAAAATTGTAAACAAGCCGATTACGGACAGTAACCAGGAATAATACCCGAGTTACTGGTCTTAGCCCAAAGCCCAAGGTTGACCATAGTTGACCAAGGGTTGACCACTAGTTGATCAAATATTGACTTTGGTTGACCCAACATTTAATTAAGTATAACCTTAAGATTTACCCACTATAACCCTAAGGATATCGAAAACCCATAATAAGGATAAGAGAAGGGAGTAATAGAAATAACCCAATAAATTATAAAACCCAAGGTTTTTAAGAAAACCTAGCGGTATGTCAAGGGCCTAACCCAAGAGGTTATCCAACGTAGCCTCTTAAGGAATAATCAAAGTTCGATTATTCTTAAACAGTAGGATGACTAATCGTGACCAAGTGAGATATCAGAAGGACATACAACTAAGATTTTGTAGGCATGTTGGTTAGGACACCAACATTCCACAACAAGGATTAGACTCTTATCTATATCCTTTATCAAGCAGGAGGAAACCTGCAGCTGTACCCGAAAGAGGAGCAGCATTACGTAGGACATAACTGGAGATAGCCTGTCGTTGTGCCTCACCTTGGAGTCGCACGAAATAGGACACAGCTAACCAAGTAAGTACAACTCCGCCTACAGCATAGGCCCTTTGTTGTTACTTGCCTAATGTGATGGTATGTGATGATATGTGATGCTATGCTATGGCTATGATGTGCTAAGTTATGTTATGACATGTTATGCCATGTTTTCAAAAAATGCCATGTTTTCAAAAATGTCATGGTTCCAGAAATGTCATGTTTTCAAGAAGGCCATGTTATGGTAAATGTTGATTATGTTATAATATTGTGGCATCATGAAGCATGTTCACTAATATTAAACCACCTGGTAAGAACAAGACAAGTAGGATGTTGTGTCGTGTCGACTTGCCACAAAGGCGGGTTTAAATGGTATGGTTCATGGTTTGAGTTGGATTGGATGGCTACCTAAACTACTCCATGTTAAACTTTGTGTTTTATGGTTTGAGTTAAAACGGACTGCCGCCTTCAACCATTCCTTGGCTATGTACCACGATACGAGCACACATGATAAGTAAAGGAATAGACCTAAATTAAATTATGAATTCATAAATGATTCATAAGAAATCATAATTGGTTCATGCATAATGATTTGTTTTGTGTCGCGGATGTAACAGTTGTACTTGCTGAGCGAAAGCTCACATCTTACGTCTATGCTGTAGGTAAGCAACCTGCCAGCAATCTCTGATGCAATACTGTGGAGGGCTGGTTCAGCGGGCTGTGAAATGTGGGATGGACACTGCCACGGCTTTTGAAGAAAAAAAAAATATACTCTATAAAATATGTTGTAATGAAAAAGGGTTTTCATAATTTCATGATATTTTAAGTATGAATGACAAAGTTTATGTATGTATGGCAAGCAAGTTGCCTCTTGTGGAACCAATCCACATTAGTTCGGGTTTGGTCTACAATTTGATTATGATGGCCTTCAAGGAAGGTTTGAAAGTTCGGTACTCGAGTAAGTACCTATCAGTAAGTATGAGTTTGAGGATGAAGTTCAAGTTGAAAGTTTTAAAATAAAGTTTAAAAGAAAAAGAAAAATTTTTCCCAAATTTTCCGCAAGTTTAAGTTAAGTATGTAAGTAAGGTGACGACCCGGCGTGGGAAGTCGGGGCGTGACAATATGCCCGTGCAAGAGTTCGGGGAGGGATTCCAGTCGTGAAGTACAATAGAAGGAACCTGCACGGATAAGTCTAAAAGATTTAAGAATTTTCCTTCTTTTGTTTTTTGTTTTTTGTTTTTTTGTTTCGTTTTTTTAATTTCCACAAAAATAAAGATAAAGGTATCTGACGAAACATCGTCGAAGATGTTGGGGTGCAAGGAAGGGACAACAATCGCTAGGGGATGGTGCATGAGTGCAGAAAATGGACGATAAGCGTCAAGGTCAGGGTGCAGGCTGGGTTGTAGAAAAGGAACAATAATAGTCAAGAGACGATGCAGTGAATGGATGGCAATCGTCGAGTTAGGGTGCAAGGTTGCAGAGAAGGGACGACAATCGTCAAGATATGGAGAAGGTGCACAGGCACAGAGAATGAATGATAGTCATCAGGTTAGGGCTTGAGGGCATAGGGAATCGACGACAATCGTTAGGAAAGGGCACAGGAGCACAAAAAAGGGATCGCAATTGTAAGAGAGGGAAAGGAAGCATGGGCGCATAGACAACAATCGTCAAGAGAAGCGGCACATGAGCATAGAGATGACAATCGTCAAGAGAGGCACAAAGGCACAAAGAATTGACGACAATCAGCAAGGAAAGGCGTAGGAGCGCAATGACGACAATTGTTAGGAGAGAGCACATGGACAACAATCATTAAAAGAGGGAGCAATGGCATAGGGACGATAATTGTCAAGAGATGGAAGGCACAAGAGTGTAGGGAGAATCAGAGACTCGTTTGAATATAATCGTATTGATATAGTATTAAAATTCAAAATAATATTTAATATGAATAATTATTTCATGATTCTCAAAAAAAAAAAAAAAAAAAAATGTCATGAAAAATTTAACCAGTAAATTAAGGAGAGAACCTTTTTTTTTTTTTGTTTTTTTTGTTTTTTGTTTTTTGTTTTTTTGTTTTTTGTTTTTTGTTTTTTGTTTTTGTGCAAAAAGGAAGATAGACTGCAAATCAAGGCAAGACAAACAGAAATACTGACTCGTACAACCTTAAACTACAAGAAAATCACGACCCCTGATAGCGAAACGATTCTACTTCTAAGTTTGAATATAAAAGGTTGAAAGGGAGTAAAAGTGTTCTAAGTTCCTAAACCTGACATCTAAATAGGTACACAAGAGATCGAGCACAAAAAAGTCTTTTTAACAAGACCTCTATAATTGATGGAAAAATCCAATTGACCGAAATAGAGAAACCTATAACTCCAAGGCCACCCCAAACATTACCAAGAAACAAATTTAACAAACTCATGAAAACACAACTTTACCTTATAAAATGAAACAAACACACTAAAAAACCGGGACAAATACCACCGTTATTACAAACCAAATCATAGTGAAAAACAAAAGAAAAAGCCCATACACCATTGTCCAAGCCTCCGGCGACGAGAGGATCGGCGATTGAGCCACTAGAAGACCAGCAAACTCTAAGAGGGTAACGCAGCAATGTTGAAGTGCCACCCAAATATAATTAAGTGCTTTTGCCTCACACGCCGTCTATTGGTTTCGAAAACCATAAAAGAGGAAATTTGCGGAAGCATCACAGACGATTGGATCGTGTACAACAAAATTTTCATAAAACTTTTGAATTCGGTCCAAAAATTGGTGCGCTTGGCCTTAGTTTAGAAGTGTTTTCTCTTTATAGCTCGCTGATAAAATTATCTACACCTACACGTGTGATTAGAGGACATTAAATAAATAAATAAAAAAAGTCGGTTTAAGTTATAGAAACAATAATATATTAAAATGTCATTTAAAGAAAAAGCCAGAAATAATATTAAGAATGTTTGTGAGATATAGAGTAAATTTCGTCATAATATATTTATATATTGATCCGCAAAATTACTTGTGACAGGAAATTTATACGATAGTTTGGTATCTGATACGTCGTACAAGTACAAAGCCCCTGAAATGAAAAACAACCGTTATGGCAAGGAGATTGATATATGGGCTGCTGGTGCTATTTTATACAGGCTTCTGACCCGCCGCAATCTAGAACGTGAGGCTACAGGTATATATTTAATCTTCTTTTTCTTTTTCTTTCTCTTTTTTTCTCTTCTCCGGTAAATTGATATCTAGGTTGAAAATTGTCTTGCTTAATTACTCTACCATTTATTTCCCCTCCTCTTTATCAAAACATACCTTATCAATCAAGGCTAATATTTAAAGAATAGAAGGGGGGGAAAAAATACACAACAACCTGAATGGTGGACGCAACAGTCAACTATAATAGAATTAGTTAAAAATGAAAACTTTATTAAATGGCAGGTTGGCGAGGGGTCAAACTAGAAAAAAAGTTAGAATATAGTAGAGCGTGCACCATGTTGTAATTGTAAGAATACAAAAATTTAATGTTTGTTCGTCTCATTCCATCAACTTATTTAGCTAATATATATATATATATATATATATGGGAAATATGTATTTCTTTGGATAATGCTATTGGTTATATATTATAATTGAATCCCAAACATAAACATTAATTGTGCAGATGATCAAAACGATCTTGATGATTGGATAAATAAAGAATTGTCTGGCAAATCAGACGCAGCAAAGGATCTTCTGAAGAAAATGTTGAAGTTAGATCCCAAACAAAGGATTGCAGCTGCCGAAGCCCTTGGTAAGTGTATATATTTCGTTGATTAAGAGTACGTAATATTTAAATTTTCTTATATAATGAGGATACAATTAAAATTATAATAGGATGAAACTCAAAATTCTAAATTTAAATCGTGGCACGTTCCCCAGTCATTATTGTGCGGCTCTGCTGCTGGCGGAGCAAGAAAATTGGTTTCACTGGGAGTGCTATAAAAAAAAAATTAGAGATAAATATTTCTAAAACAGTAATATAATTATGTATTTTAATTATTAAGTATGGGCACAATGAATTTTTTTAATATAAAATGGCCACATAATTAAATTCAATATAGATTATAGAAATAAAAATTATAATCTTAAAAATTGAATGCGGGTGTAGTTGTAATTTTTCTTATAAAACGAAGACACAACTGAAATTTTACAAAAATTATTGAGTAAAAAATCAATTTTTAATACCTAAAAAAAAAAAAAAACTGTTTTTAAATCATTTGCACGCGCCACTTTTTTTTTTTTTAATCAGTGGTATCTAACTTATGTTATGATAAATATGAACTCCATGTTTCGAAAAATTGAAATGTGGTTGAGTTTTTAAGGTCGTCGCTTTCATTAATAATTTATCTAATATTGTTAAATATTAAAATAGTCTTCTAATATTTTCATGTTAATAACGCTACAAAAACATCCTCCGTTATTGGAAAAATGAGTACAAAGTATTGTCATGATAAAACAAATGGATTCAAGATAGTATGACTCCTGACATTTCATTTGGGTGGTACTAGATTAACGTTTATTTATGTGTGTGTGTGTGTATAAAATTTAACGGCTTCTAAGTAGACCTTGTTATACATTTATATATATATATATATATGTATGTATGTATGTATGTATGTACGTTTATGTATATATGCACGCGCGGGTGGAACTTAATTCAATTTGAACTTGTTATTTCAATTCAGAACATCCGTGGCTAAAGTTTGTTAGTGAGACGGTGCCGGACTTCAAACAATTCGTGAAATTGAGGACGTTTTCTTTGACGTTTTCTTCTATGGTAGAGGTATAAATATATCAACTGCTATATACATGCATATGTTTAACAATATTTTAATTGTTTCTATAACTTAAAAACAATTGTTTATTTCTTAAAATAGTTGAGTTGTAATTAAAATTTTCAGCCGTTATAATCTAATGCATTTTAACTTAATGTTCTTAAATTGGAAGCAAAACCACTTATTTTATAGCACTACCAGTTAGAGAATATATATATATATATATATATATTCTTTTTTTGAAGTACCAGTTGGAATATATATGGTTGCGCTTGTCTAAATGTATTAACCTATGTATTTATTTACTTATTTTTTAAATGTTGCTACAATTTATGGTAACTAAAATTGAATTTATAAATAGGTGTTGGCAAAATCATTGCCAGAAAAAGAAAACCAGCGCTTAAAACAGCTGCTGAACAACATGGATACGTATGCAAGTACAATGACATTGGAAGAATTGAAACTTGGATTATCCCCACTATCTTCTACCCTTTCTGAATCACAGATGAAGGAGCTTAACGATGCTGTGAGTACTATATATATATATATATATATAACGCAAGCTACCTCACTCCATTTGCTTTGTTGTATAAAATTAATACTCTTTTTTTTTTTTTTTTCCATATTTTTTCTTCCTCTTCATCATATAGAATTAATCTGTTCACATTTGTAATTTTCTTGATGTCCTAAATGAGAATTATTTATTTTCTCTCTCTCTTGCCAGGTCGATTATTTTTTTACTTTTCCAGGTGTTACTAAAATCATGCATCGTCATCAACTTGAGCACGCAAATATTCACAAGGCTTTCCAATTCTTCGATATAGATGGTGACGGGTAATTTATTTCAAATATATATTTGAAAACTAGATCATAATCAATCAATATTATAATCCACTACTATTATTGATTGATCTTGATCATCTTGATTGAATACGTCACTACTTTATTTGTTTTATGTCATGTGCTAGGTTCATCACACGAGATGATTTAGGACAAGCTATGTCGCCGTATCGCATCGGCGGTGAAGCTGCTATAAATGAAATCATTGACGACGTAGATACTAACAAGGTAATCAACTTATTACCATATACCTTCTTTGAATCCTAAATCATCCCTTTTAATCTTTTTTTTTTTTTTTAATAAAGATTTCAGCAGTGTTTAGTCTTGTAATTATCCCATGATCAATTTATTACACTTAATGTGCTTGTTTCTACAAAATTTTGAAAGTTAATTATGCACACGCAATGGACATATGTTTGTCGAACAAATTTCATGAATCGATCATTAAGGTTGGTAAAAGCCGTCAAAAATACAAGGACGAATATTTCGAAACCAAAAATTAGGGATAATTGAGAACGCTAGTCACTCATGAACTAACAAAGGCAAAAACTCTTATTGTTTCTTGTGATGTTATATTATTCTTTTGACATGGCATTTTTCCTACAAGATTTGACGTACTAATTTTTTTTGGTTCCATTGTGCAGGACGGGAAGATCAACTACAGCGAGTTCGAAGCCATGATAAAGGAAGAAATGCATGAGTACAATGAGAAACAAAGAAAACTAAAGTTCTAGAAGATCGTTTTCGTGTGTGTGTGTGTATATATATATATATATATATTTCTAAGTTCCATGCAACCAAACTAATGCGTGTTGTTTATCCAAAATATATATAAACATACATACACATATATATATATATATATATGCGCGCTGTTTGAAAATTTCATATAGAAATTATGAAAGAAGTCTCAAAGGAAGCCGAACCATATTTACATAAATGCGACTTCAGTCATTGGAAATGTCAACTAAATGTTTGCATTTGTCTCCAACATCCCAAAGGTTATGCCTATTTATTATTATTATTATGTGGCGTTGATGTGGCCACCACATGCCTGTCACGTGACAAGCAGAGAAGGCATGACTAAAAGAGTCTTTGACTATTTTAAAGTGCAGCAGAGATATATCTATCTTTTGCATTCAGTTTATTAATATAACTAGTGTCCTATTTTCAGTCATTTTGTTCATTGAATAGGCCGTGCCAATATATAAATAATCTCGTTTGGTAACGCTAACTGGTGAAAAAATAAACTATTAATCTCATCTTACATGTACTTGTGAATACACAAATCCACTCGAGGATAAATGGGACCTACCATGTCCCCCGCGCGACAACTATTACGGGGTAGTACTTGGCTGCTAGGCATCATTACATTTACAGGGTAGGCCAGGCTGCCAGGCAGATCTGTAGGTCATGTTGATCTGCCTTCGCTGTAGCCGAGCAGGGAGATGTTCGTGGGACCTTTCCCTCAGAATCTAAGACCAACCGGTGAAGAGCATCCCTGATCTTCCTACCGGACCTCCGCTCTTCCCTGATACTAGTAAAGAGCACAAGGGTTTGCTATAACCAGCCTAGGGACCACCCAACTTGAAGGCTAACGGCCTGACATAAGGAATGCACAAATAGGACATGTGGCGTGCAACCGGTGTCCCCCGTAACAGTACCCCGCATTTCCCATAACAGTCCGAGACACTATTCACACTTGGAACACGTGGTGAGGACACAACTAATCTCCCATTTTTGGTTCAACCACTCCTTTGGGGCAACCTGACTCTACTGAGCAGGGTCTGAACTTGGTCCGCCCTGATAAGTACTCGATAAATACCAAGCTCATATAGCTTATCAGGTACATATATTCTTACCTACCAAATACTCTACCTCACTCTAAGCCTCTTAGTTCATTGTGCTAACTTAAACGTCGAAGTAACTTTGACAAACACCCCCACCGTGTCTTCTTTCTCTGAAACTCTTCTTTTCTTCCTTGTAGGCTTACTAGGCGGAGTACCAATCTAATCACCTTGCACAGCCGTTCGTGGTGTTTAGGTCGATTTTCAGCATCGACAACAACTAAAATTTTTGCATTTTAAATTTTACTCAAGTACGTCTAGCATTTTTAGAATTTTCCTATTAAATTAGGAAATTTTTTCTTTATTGTATTTTCTTTGAAAAATCACTTTTTTTCCCCCTCTAATATGTGTAAAGAATGATTCTTTATTTTCTTTTTCACAATAGACATGAAAAAAATCCCTAAACCGATCAGATATTTTAAAGTACTAAAACAACCCCAACTAGTCTATATTAATTATATTATAAATAGTAATTAGTGTTTTGCGTTGTTAGGCGAGTTTTACCGGTTAACATTAATAATTAGGATATGTTTTCGTACTAAATTCCAACTCTTTTTTTTTTCCCCTTCTTTTTACTTTGTAGCATAGAGCTAGTTATTTAAAAAATTTGACTTGTATTTAAGGAGGAAATAACAGTGCCACAAGACATTAGGAATATTTCTATTCTATTAATTGTTTAACTTTTTTTTTTTGTTTTTTTTTTTTGTTTTTGGGTAAGGATTTTTCATACACTATAGAATCATATTATCAAACACAGCAAGGTGATAATACACAAGTCGTGACTATATATATTTGGATGACTATTATCTTTATTTGTAGCGCAAAGCCCCCTTTTAATAATTAGTTATTACCTACATGATTTTGTTTTAGGCACTAATAATTATCTATTTTCACAAATTGCCTTTGAGGAATTTCGCTCATACTTTGACCCTTTGACATTCACTTATGTCTACCTCAAAAATTTTAATACATATACAATTTTGACTCCTTTTATAAATTAGAGTAATTGGTCTCAATGGTCCCTAAACTCTTTAAGAGGTCACACTTTGATCCCTGTTATTTTTTTTGGCCGTACCGACTCTAAACTTTCTAAAAAGGTGACGGTTTGGTCATTTCCGTTTGGTTCCATTAAAAAACTCACGGAATGGTCATGTGAGAAGTACGTTTTGTGCTTTTTGAAGGAAAATACCCCTAAAAAGATGAAAATACTCTTGTTTATATTAATTAAAAAAATTATAAAAAATTATATAAAAAAAAAGAACCTCTCTGTTTCGGTCTCTGTCTCCCTCTCTCTCTCTCCCACAGGTCTGACATCGGCCATCTGTCCCTCCCTCCCCCCCAAATCCAACGTCGAAGACCAAGAGACCATTTATCTCACTCTCAACCTTCCTTCCCCTCCCCTCCCCTCCCTCCCCCCCAAACAGATCCGACGCGGGACCCCCCTGCCTAGTTCAAACACCGGATGCCGGAGACTGCTCTCGTCTTTTTCGTTGCCGGGCCCCCGCCTTCGTCGACGATCGCAAAAGCCCCTCTTCCCCCCAACACAACCCAGATCCGACAGAGAACACAAACCCAAGCCCCCTCCTCCCCCACCAAACTCAAACCCAGCGCCGCCGCTGCCACCCCCCTCACCGAACTCAAACCCAGTGCCACCTCCCCTTCCTTACCCAAACTCAAACCCAGGCACGATATCAAACCCATCCAAGCCCCTGAATCAAAACATAGGGATTGTAAGAGAAATCAATTGAAATAAAAAATAAAAATAAAAATAAAAAAATAAGTCGATAGATCATACCCCTCTAACGCTGCCGTCGCTGAACTTATGCCCCCTTCTTCTCCGTCGCTAATTGCCCCCCCACCCCCACCGGTGTCGTCCATCTGAGTTTGAGAAAGAGACAGAGAGAGAGAGAATTTAAATTTTTTATGATTTTTCTTAAATTTTTTATAGCAGTTATAATTAAATTACTAAAATACCCTCTTAAATTAGATCACATGCAATGCATATGACTCATTCCGTTAGAAATTTAACAGAATTGGATGGAAATGACCCAATCGTCACCTTAGAGAATATAGGGTCAGCACGGCCACACAAAAAAAAGAGCAGGGACCAAAATGTCACATTTTAAAAAGTTTAAGACCATTTAGGCCCATTACTTTATACATTATTTGTTTTCAGTCAAAATTTAACAGGAGAAGATGGTTAAAAACTAAATAGATCTGAAAAAGAATCTAAAAATAATGAGAGATATAAATAAGATTTGGACATGATGGCAATTAGTTTTTGCCTTTAAATTAAAATTTGCTTGTTTTAATCTTCATGCTAGATTTTATCTGAAAAAAATATAATTTATTAATGGAGAGGTCAAAACTCTACATTTCAAAACATTGAGTAGTAACTAAACCTTTAAAACTAATATCGGTGATCAAAGTAAGACAAGCAAAAATATTACTGAGAGACCATTTGTCAATTAATTTTCTCGTATCTATGCATATGTATAAATTACATATTTTTATAATTAGGCTATCTATTCCGAAAAAAGAAAAAAGAAAAAAAATGACAAAAAAGAAAAAGAAAATAACCTTTGGAACTTACACCTCTACCCAAACTTACACTCTTTTAATATAGTTACTAGTTGTATGTGCATGCTTTACATGTGTGGATTTAGTTTGTTACATATATATGTATATTATTTTTTAAGTTTTTTTTTTAATTTAAAAAGAATGTAGATATATAATTTCTAAATAAAATGAGCAAATCAAAATTATTTTTCAAAAAGTTAAGAGTAAAGGATGATAAAAAAAAGGTAAAAAAATAAGAATAAAATAAGTAAAAACTTTTCAGCCCAAATATTAAATAATAGTAATAAAGAATAATTGCACTAAAGAGTTAAAAGTATCAACGATTTTATCTAAAAAAAGGAAAAAAATAAATAAAAAAAGGTCCACAAAAAGACAAAATAAGAAGACCAAAATTTTAAATGGTCAAAAATTTAAGCTTCATATAATGGTACTAGATAGATATAGATTCTGTTTTGCAGTGTACAAAAGTAGGTTGCTTTAAGAAATTCATCATTAGTAGTCACAAAAAGAAGAAAAGAACACTAATAACAACCATGCTTTTCTTTTTCTTTTTCTTTGCTTTTTTTATTTTTCGTTTTCTCTCCCTATCTCTCTCTCTTTTTTTTTTTTGTTGCGTTTTATTTTCTTTTTCTTTTGTCGTTTAAAAGCAAGACACTGAACTCCAACTTAACAGCAAGTTACTTTAAGGAATTTTGACTTCAATGCAACCCACAGGAAAAATAACGGTGTATCCTTTCATTTATTTGATTACGATCTGTTTAACTGTATAGAGTCGTGTTCTACCCCCCACTGTGACGCCCCGACTTCCCAAGTCAGGTCGACACCATACATACTTGTTCTTTACTTGAAAATTTGAGATAAATTTTTTTTTAAAAACATATACACATAAGTTATCTTATAAAGAAAAGCTTGTTATATAACGGACTATACTGATAGTAACTTTTTGTGTCTTTAAACTACTTACAAATAACAAAACATAATTTATTTTTGAAATATTAACATACTACTGAAAATCAAATGCGGAAAATTTATGCGTAGTTGTATCCCACACCGCCCTTCACCTGCCGCATCGTCCGCATAGCCCACCAATTAAATTGCAGGCTTCTTACCTACAGTATGAAATATAAAGGTGAGCTTTCGCCCAGCAAGTTCAAACATAATCTCACAAAACATTATAAGCATCTTGAGAACATGGCAAACAACACTAACTCATGCATGAACCATTTATGATTGATTGAATGTCTTATGTTTCATTATAGACTCAATCTTTATTATCTTGTCCTAACATGTGGGCCCATAGTGTTCGTACCAAAAGCGCGCAGCCTCCAGATAAAGCTAGGGTTTGCAAGGCCCTAACAGTTCTGGGAATTTTAACTTGACCCTTCACGATCACGAATTTCGATCACGGAAGGTAATTATCACCACTAAACTGTAGCCTCCTTGATTAGGGGAGGTTGGTACGACACCTTACTTGATTATCTTACCATGTGATTTAACATTAGTGAACATATTTCATGATGTCACTATGTCATATCATACTCAACATTTGTCATAATATGGCCTTCTTGAAAACATGTCACTTCTGGAACCATGGCATTTTTGAAAACATGGCATTTCTGAAACCATGACATTTTTGTAAACATGGCACTTTTGTAAACATAGCACTTTTGTGAACATAGCACTTTTTTAAACATAGCACTTTTGTAAACATAGCACTTTTATAAACATAGCACTTTTATAAACATAGCACTTTTATAAACATAGCACTTTGGTAAACATAGCACTTTATAGCCATAGCATAGCATCACACATCATGGCACAACATAGCAAGTATACTTGAAAATAGTCTTTACTATTTTCATACTGTAGGTGAGGTTTGATACTTGCCTGATTTGCTAGATTCCGGGTTCTGATGTCTTAACTCGGATTGCAATTGCAGGTTCCTTCCTGCTATTAAAAGAACATAGGATAAGAATCCTATAAAAGTTGGTAACCTTTCCAACATTCTAGTTATATGTCCCCCCACACATGCCTTGGTATCCTATAGGATTACATTGGGTAACCCTTAATTAACTGTTGGGTTAAAGTCGATATCTGATCAACTCATGGTCAATCCTTGGTCAACTATGGTCAACCTTGGGCTTTGAGGCTAAGCCCAGTAACTCGGGTATATCTCCCGGTTACCTTTCGTAAACTAGTC
The DNA here is from genome assembly GCA_009761775.1 of Ficus carica. Lineage (NCBI taxonomy): Eukaryota > Viridiplantae > Streptophyta > Magnoliopsida > Rosales > Moraceae > Ficus > Ficus carica. The sequence goes on along the minus strand of CM019741.1, from coordinate 4,232,443 downwards.
GCTTGCTATATTCTAACTTGAAAAATTAATTTCCCTTACTTGGAAAATTTAGGGAAATTAATCCAAAAACTTCATTTTTAACTTATAAAAATCCTTTACTTAAATCGTAAAAATTCCAACTCTTGGATTGATGTTTTATAAAATCATTTGAGGTTGAAAACTGCCCTTGGAACAGTTTTCCATAATCAAAACGATAGTTTGTAGTAGAAAAACAGTTTTCTAAAAACATTTATAAAACTGGGGGTGCAGGAATTTTCGGATTCCCTGCGCACCCTTCAAAAAACGATTCTAATTTAAAAATCGGTTCGTAATCTGAAAAAGTTTTCTTCATAAAAGTTGTAGCTCTCGAAAAATACTAAAACTTTCATGTTTTGCAAAAATTCCAATTCGGCCTATATTCGTCCCAGTTTTTGTTTGAAACTGGCTGACCCCGAAAAATTGAGTGAAAACTGGGTCTGGGAATCAGCCACGGGTTTTGGGGTAAACGGAGGCCATTGGAGCCTTAATTTGGGAAACGGTCCCACGTTGTCCTCTAGGAAAAATCGTTCCGAACAACTTTCGTGTTTTAAGTTTTTCCAAATTCGGCCTCTAAAGGCCTCAAATTTCACTTTTCCCGAAACTGGTCAGGTTTACCCGAAAATGGCAGTTTTCGGTTTAGGGTTCGTTTTACGTCCTAGACGTGGAACCTAGCTCAACCAGCCACCGCGGGAGCTCTAATACACACATGCAGCGGTTTTCTAATGTTCCAAACCATCATTCTTAAATTCAATTGGGGACATACAACTTATCGATACCCTAACATGCAATTTAACAAAATCAATCAAACATAAGCATACAACCATGCAAGCTCATAATTTAAACTCATAAATCAAACCACCCTTAATCTAAATCAAGCACAACCCTAAATCCAACTTAGGCAAAAACTTAAATCGAGCTTACGCTCTTACAAACCATTGGAAAATACATTTAAATCTCTCAATTGCAACTTAAATTGAGAAGTTTAAAGTCTAAAGAGATTACCTTGATTTGAATCAAGAGTTTTGGCTTGGCTTTTGGGATTTTTCTCCTTTCCCTTTGGCTGCTCCTAGAACCGGCCCTAATGGTCAAAATGGGTCCCAAAATTTTTTCAAAACTTTGTTGGTTTCTCACTAGAAATCCGACCACCCTACCCTCCGATTGCTCTCGGTTTTGCAGAATTTTCTTCCGTTCTTGCTCACACTTAGAAGTCCAGATTTTTGAGGGATAAAATGGCAAGAGTTTGGCTGTTTTTCAGAATTTTTTTGAAGCCAAAACCGCCCCCTATGGCAGCCTATTTATAGGTGGAATTTTGGGCTTTTTTGCAAATATTTGATTCTCCTTTGCTCTTAAGTCCTTGGTGCAAAACTAATTGCACAAAAAATTGCACAAAAACCCCCCATGTGGCCGCCCCCTAGAGGAGAACTTGGTGGCCAAGTCTTGACTTTCCTAGCTAATCTTATCTTATCTTAAGTTAATGATGTCATAAATTAGGGATAAGGTGATGTCATTCACCTTATGCCTTGTTTGGCTATTTCTTCCAACAAGAAATCCATTTTAAGCCAATACAGATATTTCTAATACTGTGTTCACTCAAACACAGTATTTATTTAACTAAAATTTATTTGCTGAAAAGAAAACGGATAGTACAAAATTTTTCTTATTTTCCTGAGCCCTTTTTCGTCTCTAATTCCTACTCGGGTGCTTGATTTTTCTAAGGTGGTTTGTAAAACCTAATCATGCTAACTCTATCATGAAGACGGTTTTTGCAATATTTTTCCATACTGCTTATCATAACACAGTACCGTCTTACTCTAGTCAACCTCTGACTATTCTGGTCAACTTTGACTTTTTGATCAAACTTTGACCAACATGAGTTTATGAAATTCCGTCATACCTTTTTCCATAAAAGGCCTGTTATGGAGTCTCATAATTAATTTACCGAGAACTCAACCTCATACTGATAAAATCATGAATCTTGTATTAATATTCATAATTTTCATAAAATTACACATAAACACATAATACGAGCTTTAGATTTCTTATATACAAGAAAATCATGAGTTCGTAAAAATTTTGGATATTACAATCTACCCTCCTTAAAGAATTTTCGTCCTCGAAAATCAGAACAATTCTGGGTAGCTTTTCTTCATATCTTCCTCGCGTTCCCATGTTGCCTCCTCAACCTCATGATTTCGCCATAGGACCTTAACTAAAGGTATAACCTTGTTCCTTAGCACCTTCTCTTCTCGTGCCAAGATTTGAACCGGCTTCTCTTCATATGTCATATCCTCGTGGACCTCAATTGGTTCGTGGTCCAATACATGGGATGGATCCGAAATGTACTTCTTTAACATCGACACATGAAATACGTTGTGTACATATGCTAATTCTGGAGGCAAAGCCAACTTATAGGCCACATTGCCGACTCTTTCCAGTATTTCGAATGGCCCTATGTATCTTGGACTTAATTTCCCCTTCTTTCCGAATCTCATAACTCCTTTGAATGGAGCAACTTTGAGAAAAACCAAGTCTCCTACTTGGAATTCTAGAGGTCTTCTGCGTTTGTCGGCGTAGCTCTTTTGTCGACTAAATGCAGTTTCCATCCGTCGGCGTATGAGTTTCACGGCCTCAGTGGTTTTCCGAATAAAATCCGTGGACACAAGTTCCTTCTCTCTTGTCTCATACCAGTGGACTGGAGATCTACATCTTCTCCCGTACAGGGCTTCATAAGGAGCCATTCCAATTGAAGCTTGAAAACTGTTGTTGTACGAGAACTCGATCAAAGGAAGCTTCTTATCCCAAGTCCCTTTGAAATCCATCACGCATGCTCGCAACATGTCTTCTAGGGTCTGAATGGTCCTCTCTGATTGTCCATCTGTTTGAGGGTGAAAAGCCGTACTAAAAGTGAGCTTTGTACCCATTGCTTGATGTACACTCTTCCAAAATTTAGAAGTGAATCGTCCATCACGATCCGAGATAATCGATTTCAGAATCCCGTGGTATCGAACGATCTGCGCAACGTATAATTCCGATAGCTGCTCTACTGAAAAGCTAAGCTTGATGGCAATAAAGTGTGCAGACTTCGTCAAATGATCAACAATCACCCAAACAGCGTCGTTGCCACTGGGAGTTCGGGGTAGACCAACTACAAAGTCCATGGTCACTTGGTCCCATTTCCATTCTGGAATGGAAATTTTCTGCAATTCTCCCCCTGGACGTTGATGTTCTGCCTTGACCCTTTGACATGTGAGGCATTTACTGACGAAAGTTGCAACATCATTCTTCATTTTAGGCCACCAAAAGCTTTCCTTCAAGTCTTGATACATCTTTGTGGCTCCAGGATGAACGGAATATGGGGTCTCATGAGCCTCCTTCATGATTTGCTTCTTCAATTCGTCCTCGTTAGGAATGTATAATCTATTTTTCTGATAGAGTATGCCCTCATCAGATATGTTGAAATCCGACTCCTTTCCTTCCAAGACCTCATTCTTTGTTCTGAGCAGCGAGGCATCTTCTTCTTGTCGCTCCTTCATGCCATCCAAAATGGTAGGTTGAAAGGTTAGGGCAGCTAAACTTTCCGTGATAAGCTCTATTCCAGCTTCCACTAGCTCCTTCTGAAGAGGTTCGATCAACGATTGTAGGGACATTAACGTGGAAGATGACTTCCGACTAAGGGCATCTGCTACTTTGTTAGCCTTCCCTGGATGGTAAGGGATGTCTATGTCATAATCCTTCACCAGTTCGAGCCATCTCCTTTGCCTCATGTTAAGCTCCTTTTGTGTGAAGATATACTTCAAACTCTGATGATCCGTGTAAACTTCACACTTGATACCATAAAGGTAGTGTCTCCAGATTTTGAGCGCAAATACTACCGCCGCAAGTTCCAAATCATGCGTCGGATAGTTCTTCTCATGATCCTTAAGCTGTCGTGAAGCATAAGCGATCACCTTCCCATTCTGCATGAGAACGGCTCCCAATCCTATCTTGGAAGCATCGCTGTATATTACGAAGTTTCCTTCCTCCACATTTGGAATTGTGAGGATCGGAGCGCGAGTCAGCCTATTTTTCAGCTCTTGGAAGTGCTCTTCACATTTTGCAGTCCATTCGTACTTCTTTCCTTTCCGTGTAAGTGCGGTGAGCGGTGCTGCAATCTTGGCAAATCCTTCAACAAAACGTCGGTTGTAGCCCGCCAGGCCGAGGAAACTACGTATTTCGGTGACGTTTTTCGGAGCTGGCCATTCACTTACTGCTTCAATCTTAGCCGGATCCACAGATATGCCGTCCTTAGAGACCACATGTCCTAAGAAATGGACCTTTTCCAGCCAGAATTCACACTTAGTGAATTTAGCGTAGAGCTGGTTTTGCTTCAAAATCTGCAGAGTGATCCTTAGGTGCTCCTCGTGCTCCCCCTTTGACCTAGAATAAATCAAGATATCATCTATAAAGACGATAACAAACTTATCCAAGTAATCTTTGAATACTCGATTCATCAGGTCCATAAAGGCTGCTGGAGCATTTGTCAATCCGAATGGCATAACGAGGAACTCGTAATGTCCATATCGCGTACGAAAAGCCGTCTTGGGGACATCTCCTTCCCTAATTCGGAGCTGATGATATCCGGATCGTAAGTCAATCTTCGAAAAAATTGAAGCTCCTCTCAGCTGATCAAACAAGTCGTCGATCCGAGGCAACGGATACTTGTTCTTGATGGTTATCTTGTTTAACTCCCGATAGTCAATGCACATCCTAAGAGTGCCATCTTTCTTTTTAACGAACAGAACTGGGGCTCCCCATGGCGAGTAGCTTTGACGAATGAATCCTCGATCCAGAAGCTCTTGTAACTGAATCTGCAGTTCTTTAAGTTCGGCAGGCGCCATCCTGTAAGGTGCCTTAGATACTGGTGCTGATCCAGGAAGTAATTCAATCTCAAAAGAGATCTCTCGTTCTGGTGGTAATCCTGGCAATTCTTCAGGAAAAACTTCTATAAACTCCTTGACTATCGGTACTTCTTCCGGTCTGCTCTCAGTCTCTTGCGTCTTATCCACTGCGTTGGCTAGAAATCCCATACATCCTTCTGACAACAATTTTCTAGCCTTTAGCGCCGAAATAAACATCTTCGGCTGTTTTGGAGTAGATCCTCTGAAAATAAACTCCTCGCCTCCCATTGGCTTGAACATGACAGTTCGTCGTGGACAGTCGATAACGGCGTTGTACTTCCCCAAGAAGTCCATACCTAAGATGACATCGTAGTCGTATAGGTCAATGATGATCAAGTTGACATACATTTCCCTACCACATATAATTATTGGAACGTGACGTATCCAATAATCAGACAACAAAATCTCCCCGGAGGGTAATGCAGTCCTAAATGTTCTTCCAATTCTATCACTAGCTCTACCTAGTTTCTTAGCGAACCTAGGTGATGTGAATGAATGCGTGGCTCCAGAATCAATTAACACGTAAGCATCTTGTTGGGCAAAAGGAAGCTGACCTGTCACCACGGTGGAAGGTCCAGCCTGAACATCCTCTTTTGTATAGGCGTAGATGCGTCCCTGAGGTTCCGGAGCTTCCAGCCTGCCCTGAGAGATTGCAGGTCCCTCGAGCTTCATCTGTGCAGCGTGAAGTTGAGATCCCTGTCCTCTCTGTTGGTTCTGCGGACTCTGAGAATTGAGATTGCAGCTTTTAGCATATTGGCCTTCCTTGCCACATAGAAAACAGCGACCATCTCCAGCACGGCACTCTCCCAGGTGTTTCTTCCCACATTTCTGGCAAGTGGGATAACTACTGCTATTAGGAGTATTCTTCTTCTGGGGAAAATTCTGTTGATTCCCCTGTCTTCCTGCATTCCACTTCCTTTTCTGCTGATTGCTGCCGTATTGCCTGTTGTTGTTTTGACCCGAAGGTCCTCCTTGACCTTTTTGTTGTGAGGTCTGGCCTTGCTTGACTTGGTTCTGTTTAAATTGGGCCCTTTCTTCCCTCTTCTCCTGGTAGAACTTAGCCCGTTGTTCTCTGTTCTGCCCTACCCAGTATTCAGCTCGAACTGCTCGGCTGACACAATCTGCAACGGTGGTGATAAGAACCTCGCCAATATGCTGACGAAACCCGTTATCAATAAAAAGACACCAAGATCGTTTCTACTTCAGATTCGGATGGAAATCACCGCGACCCGTTGCTTATATCGAAGCAAGAACCTTGGTATATCGAAGACGCCACAATCAAGGATGGAAGGCTTGACTGATAAGTCGGTTTTGAACTCCACAGAAGATTCCGATAAGTTCGAATAGTTCGTCAAAGAACCAAAGAAAGAATTCACCTCTCTAGAAAAATGATTATCATCCCTTCATTAACCTTAAAAATGCCTATTTATAGGCCACATTACAATCAGAAAATACCAAGAAAATTCGTCCAAAAAAATCAGAGGAAAATTGCCTAAAACTAGAAAAGGAAAGTTGACAAATTCAAATGTAGTAACTAACCCTAGTTCACCCTAAAATAAAAACCAACTAAAAAGGAATGTTTTAAAGGCTGATTATCAGCCAATTACATGCCCAAAACTTTAAGGGAAAGAGCAATAAAGTCATTTTTTGACAACTTGCACAAACAGATCAGCCACATGTGCCAACAATGGAAAAGTTTCCGAAAATTCGAAAATTCTTCATTAGCCTAGATCATGCCAAATTCGTGGACTCTTCTAGAATCTGGATCAAATTGATGCACCTTTGAGGTTGACGTGATCCTTGGTCAATGGGCTTGCACAAATTGACTTGATTCCAAATTTCATAAATCAGCCCATTTAATACTTTTTTGAATTTCTTAGCACGGGCTCTTGTAATTGGACCAACAGGAACTTGAATTGGGTTAGCCACCTTCCATGCATTTGAGCTCTCCATGTCTCCATCATTCCCCTCCTCTTGAAAAGGATTTGTCCTCAAATCATCTCCTGCATCAAAGGGACTTAAATCAGAAACATTGAAGGTAGCACTTACATTATACTCACCTGGCATATCCAATTTGTAAGCATTGTCATTGATTCTTTCAACGACTTGAAATGGACCATCTCCTCGTGGTAGCAACTTTGACTTCCTTTGTTCCGGAAAACGCTCATTTCTAAAGTGCAACCATACCCAATCTCCTGGTTCGAAAATTAGCTTGTGTCGCCCCTTATTGGCTTGCTTTGCATATTGTTCCGTTCTTCGCTCAATGTTGAGTCTTGCTTTCTCATGAATCTGCTTAACAAGATCAGCCTTCCTTTTGCCATCTAAATTAACACGCTCAGGAACAGGTAATGTGATAACCCGAATTTTTATGACTCTAGATTTCCTTTGAACAAGGAAAACCTAAGTCTAGATCGTGGTTGGAATGGAATAGCAGTATAAGTTTGAGTTCTCATTTAACTAGTAACGAGACTCAACGATGGATTACTTAGGCCAGTATAAGGCATTTTAAGGAAAATGACGTGTTGAAATTTTATGATTTCATGATGGTCAAAGTTTGACCAAGATAGTCAAAGTTGACCAAAAGTCAAGGTATGAGATCGCTCTAGAATAATCGTGAATAATATTTGGAGCAATGGGGATTTAGCAGTTTCAAGTTCTAAGAAGAAAAATCCATACACAGTCCAATTTTACGAAGATGAACTCCGGACTGCAATTTAGTGAAACAGTACTGTTTTAAGTGAAAAACAGTATTAGTATTGATTAAGTTAGTAGGGAAATGGACTGAAACCCTATATTTAAGGATTTTTGGGAATTTAGTGGACCATTAGGTATGGAATTGAAGCCAAGTGGCTCCACCAACACTGTCCACCTCACAGGGACTAAAGTGTAAATATTTTATCATTAAGGATTAAAGTGCAATTTTGTAATTTTTGAATTATGGAATTTATGGATATTCCTAACCAAGTTTCCAACTAGAGTTGAACTAAGCCAATGGTTGGTTACAAATTTAGTTAGCTTGGTCGCATTGGAACAAGCAATTAAGCTAGAGATAAGTTTGAGAAGATTTTTTTTTCTTTGCTTCCCACATGCTATGGTCGGTTTTTCATCCTTGGAAAACAAGGAAATGTGCTTAGGTAAGCATGCTTAGGCAAGCAAGGTGACACAAGCAAGGATAAGGTAATCAAACCAAGTAGCTTGGTGAGCAAGCCATTTTTGGCTCACACTCGTTGATTGGCCGTTAGTTAGAAGCTTGGTGAACAAGCAAAAATCTTGGTTCATGCACCTAGTAGGGCCAATTCTCCTTGGTGGCTTGGAGAGCAAGCTTAGTTACCTTTTAGCTACTTGGTGAGCAAGAAAAACCAAGATAGAGATAAGCTAGAAGGGATTCCATGCACCACATGTAACAAGGCTCCACTTGGCACCTCATGGCCGGTCCTTGAAGCCTTAAAGGGCAAGGGAATTTTTGGTGATGATGTCACCAAGGTGACATAAGCTAGGTGAAGCAAGCAATGGCTTGTTGAGCAAGCACTTGCATTCCAAGCCCTTCATGGCCGACCATACCAAGGGGGGGAGGACACCTCATCAAATCATCATTGGACTTTAGGGAAAGAAGTCTTCCCTTGTTCTCCAAGGGAATGGCTAGCCAATAAGGCCACACCACATCACCTAAGGGGGGGGGGCTTGTTGAGCAAGTAAACCCTTAGATGTAATTAGGAAAACTTTAGCTTTTCATTCTCCTTTTTCCTTCCACTAGAAGCCGAACTTCAAGGGAGAAGAAAGACCATGTGTTGGTCGGTTTTTCTTGAGCAAAAAGCTAGAGAAAAATTAGAAGGAAAAGCTAGAAAGAAAGGAAGAGAAAGGAAGGTGTGGTGGCCGAAAATCTTGAGAGAATTCCATAGAGGGGAAAACCGGATTTCTTGAGCAAGGAGTTAGAAGAAAAGTTTAGATCCAAAGTTAGATCTAATCTCAAGAAGTAAAGGTAATCCAATCCTCTTAAACCCCTCTAGTTCTTTAATTAAGTTTTGATTTAAATTTGTGTATTTTCATGTGGGAGAGGCCGAAAATTGGAACCCCAATTGGAGGGGAAATCCGGACTTGTTGGCAGCCAAAAAGGAAGGTATAAATCCTCTAACCCTAAGTGTTTTATTTAAATTTCATTTGGGAAATTTAAATGTATTTCAAGCTTGATTTGTATGAGCATAAGCTCATTTAATTTTCTGCCCTAATTAGGATTTTAGGGTTGTGTTTGATTGATGTATGGTGTTGCAAATCAAACGTTATGCAAACCCCGGTTTGGTGCAAGAACACCCAAGGGTTTTGCCTTGCATGAAGATGTTTAAATGATATATGACTGCATGTGTTACGTTAGAAGCACTGCAGGTCGTCGTAGGCTCACGGCCGAGGCCGTTCGAGGTAGTGTGCACGTAAAATTTACGTAAAACGAACTTAAAACCGAAAACTGCCATTTTCGGGTAAAACTGACCAGTTTCGGGAAAAGGGAAATTTGACGCCCTTAGGGGCCGAATTTGGAGAAACTTAAAACACGAAAGTTGTTCGGAACGATTTTTCCTAGGGGGATGCATGAACCGTTTTCAAAAATAAGGCCCCAATGGCCTCCATTTACCCCAAAACCCGTGGCTGATCCCCAGACCCAGTTTTCACTCAGTTTTTCGGGATCAGCCAGTTTCAACAAAAACTGGGACGAATCTAGGCTGAATTGGAATTTTTGTTAAACACGAAAGTTTTAGTATTTTTCGAGAGCTACAACTTTCGTGAAGAAAACTTTTTCAGATTACGAACCGATTTTTAAACTGGGGTCGCTTTTCGAAGGGTGCGCAGGGAATCCGAAAATTCCTGCACCACTAGCCTTTCCAATGTCTTTAGAAAACTATTTTTTTTACTACAAACTATTGTTTCGATTATGGAAAACTGTTCCAAGGGCAGTTTTCAACCTCAAATGATTTTATAAAAGCACTAATCCAAGAGTTTGGATTTTTACGATTTAAGTAAAGGATTTTTATGAAGTTTTGGGATTAATTTCCCTAAATTTTCCAAGTAAGGGAAAATGAATTTTTCAAGTTGGAGTATAGCAAGCGATTAGTTTACGAAAGGTAACCGGGAGTTATACCCGAGTTACTGGGTCAAGCCCAAAGCCCAAGGTTGACCCAACAACGGTTGACCATAGTTGACCGAAGTTGACCATTGTTGACCATAGTTGACTTTGGTTGACTAACAAGTGGATTTTAGTATAACCTTAAGGGTTAGTCAAGATAACCCTAAAGGACACCAAGATTAATAAACTGGGCTAAGGTATAGGGTTACTATTTGTAACCCAGTAAGACATCTAGTATCGGGGACATACAACTAGGATTATGTAGACATGTTGGTTAGATCCCCAACATTCCACAATACTAATTAGACCCTTACCTATGTCCTTCAACTAGCAGGAGGAAACCTGCAGCTGTACCCAGAGGAGGAGCAGCACTTCGTAGGACATAACGAGAGAGGTAAGTACAACTCCGCCTGCAGCATAGGCCCTTTGTTGTTACTTGCCTGATGTGATGTGCTGATATGTGATGCCATAATGTGTTATGCTATGCTATGGCTATGATGTGCTAAGTTATGTTATGACATGTTATGCCATGTTTACAAAAATGCCATGTTTTCAAGAAGGCCATGTTATGGCTAATGCTGATTATGTTATAATATTGTGACATCATGAAGCATGTTCACTAATGTTAAACCACTTGGTAAGAACAAGACAAGTAGGATGTTGTGTCGTGCCGACTTGCCACAAAGGCGGGTTTAAATGGTATGGTTCATGGTTTGAGTTGGATTGGAAGGCTACCTAAACTACTCCATGTTAAACTTTGTGTTTCATGGTTTAAGTTAAAACGGACTGCCGCCTCCAACCATTCCTTGGTTATGTACCACGGTACGAGCGCACATGATATGTAAAGGAATAGAACTAAATTAAGTTATAAATCCATAATTGATTCATAAGAGATTATAAATGGTTCATGCATAACGACATGTTTTGTGTCGCGGATGTAACAGTTGTACTTGCTGAGCGAAAGCTCACGTCTTACGTCTATGCTGTAGGTAAGCAACCTGCCAGCAAACTCTGATGCAATACTGTGGAGGGCTGGTTCTGCGGACTGTGAAATGTGGGATGGACACTGCCACGGCTTTTAAACAAAAAAAATATATATATATAGATATACTCTATAAAATATGTTGTAATGAAAAAGGGTTTTCATATTTTCATGACGTTTTAAGTATGGGTGACAAAGTTTATATAAGGCAAGCAAGTTGCCTCTTGTGGTACCAACCCACCTTAGTTCGGGTTCGGTCTACAACATGATTTAGATGGCCTTCAAGGAAGGTTTGAAAGTTCGGTACTCTAGGAAGTACCTACCAGTCAGTTGAAAGTTTTTTTTTTTTTTAAAAAAAAAGAAAATCTTTCCCAAATTTTCCGCAAGTTTAATTTAAGTATATAAGTAAGGTGACGACCCGGCCCACGTCTACGTAGTCGTTCCCCTACGTAGATGGTGTAAGTCGGGGCGTGACAGGTAATGGTGATAAGTCCAATGGAGACAATGGATTAAAACCATAAACAATCTCAAAAGGTGAATACATAGTAGCAGAATGGACAGAACGATTATATGCAAACTCAACATGCGGTAAACAGTCTTCCCATGTCTTAATGTTCTTACTAATGATCGCCCTTAACAAAGTTGACAAAGTCCTATTTACTACCTCAGTTTGACCATCAGTTTGTGGGTGACAAGTAGTAGAAAACAACAATTTTGTACCTAACTTACCCCACAAAGTCTTCCAAAAGTAGCTCAAAAACTTAGTATCTCTATCCGAAACAATTGTTCTAGGCATTCCATGTATCCTCACAATCTCCCGAAAGAACAAGTCAGCGACATGCGAAGCATCATCAGTTTTATGACAGGGAATAAAATGTGCCATCTTAGAAAATCGATCTACAACCACAAACACACTATCCTTCCCTCGTTTGGTCCTAGGTAAACCTAACACAAAGTCCATTGAAATATCAGTCCAAGGCTCACTAGGAATTGGTAAAGGTGTGTACAAACCATGGGGTTGTGCTCTCGATTTAGCTTGCTTACACGTGACACATCTACCACAAATCCTTGCAGCATCTCTTTTCATATGTGGCCAAAAGAAGTGTTCCTGCAAAACAGCTAAAGTTTTAGCAATCCCAAAATGCCCCATCAATCCACCACCATGGGATTCCCTCACTAATAGATCTCTCAAAGAACAATTAGGCACACAAAGCTTATTCTCACGAAACAAAAATCCATCATGCCTATAAAATTTTCCCACTGCGTTTTTCTCACAAGCTTGATATTCCTTACTAAAATCTTGGTCCAAAGTGTATAAATCCTTAATATGCTCAAAACCAAGTAGTTTAGCATCAAGAATAGAAAGTAATGCGTACCTGCGAGAAAGTGCATCCGCAACCACATTTTCCTTACCTTGCTTGTATCGAATGACGTAGGGAAATGTCTCGATGAATTCAACCCAGCGGGCATGCCTTTTGTTCAACTTTTGCTGCCCCTTCAAATGTTTCAATGACTCGTGATCAGTGTGAATCACGAATTCCTTGGGCCATAAGTAATGTTGCCAAGTCTTCAATGCTCGAACCAACGCGTACAACTCCTTGTCATAAGTTGGGTAATTTAGTGTTGCCCCACTCAATTTTTCGCTGAAATACGCGATTGGTCGTCCTCCTTGCATCAGCACGGCACCTATACCTACACCAGAAGCATCACATTCAATTTCAAATGTTTTAGAAAAATCTGGTAAAGCAAGTAAAGGAGCATGAGTAAGCTTATGCTTAATAAGCTGAAACGCCTTCTCTTGTTCTTCTCCCCACTTGAACCCAACGTTCTTTTTGATTACTTCTGTGAGCGGTGCAGCCAAAGTACTGAAATCCTTTACAAATCGCCGGTAAAAGCTGGCAAGTCCATGAAAACTCCTTACATCTCCAATGCTTGTGGGACTCGGCCACTCTTGGATTGCCCGAATCTTTTCCTCATCAACCTGTATACCTTGAGCACTAACAACAAAACCAAGAAACACAAGCTTTTCCGTGCAAAAGGCACACTTCTTAACATTAGCATACAACTTTTCCTTCCGTAAAACATCTAAAACAAGTTTCAAATGTTCAATATGATCATCCAAGTTGCTGCTATAGATCAGAATATCATCAAAATAAACTACAACAAACTTTCCGATAAAAGCTCGCAAAACATGGTTCATTAAACGCATAAATGTGCTAGGTGCATTGGTTAAACCAAAAGGCATTACCAACCACTCATACAAACCTTGTTTTGTTTTGAAAGCCGTCTTCCACTCATCTCCTTCTTTCATGCGAATTTGATGATATCCACTTTTCAGATCAATTTTAGAAAATACACAAGCACCATGCAATTCATCTAACATGTCATCAAGGCGAGGAATGGGATGTCGATACTTTACCGTGATGTTGTTGATGGCTCGACAATCAACGTGCATCCTCCAAGTCCCATCCTTCTTAGGCACAAGTAAAACTGGTACGGCGCACGGGCTCATGCTTTCTCTCACGTATCCCTTCTCCATTAACTCACTTACTTGTCGTTGGAGTTCCTTCGTCTCCTCGGGATTACTCCTATATGCTGGTCGGTTTGGAATGGCAACCCCGGGTACGAAGTCAATTTGATGCTCAATCTCGCGGATTGGAGGTAACCCTTGCGGTGTTTCCTCGGGAAAGACATCCTCATAATCCTGCAAAAGAGGAACAACAGAACTATGCAAGGGAGAATCAAAATCATTAGTGTTTAACAATGCCTCCTTGTACACGAGTAAAATCATTGGCTGATTAGAACACAAAGCTCTCTTCACATCACTCATTCTTGCATAGAAATTCGTTTTTCTCTCAATTTTTACCTCAGTGGCCGAATCTTCTTTTTTATTGACCCTCTCATTTTTCTCTCCTTTACTCTCCTTTTTCTCGGCCTCTCTATTTTTTTTCCCTCTCTGGCCGAACTCTCTCTCCGCACTCCAACACTCGGTGTTTTTATCCTCTTTCGCTTTCTTTTTCTCATTCTCTCCTTTTTGTTCACTCTCTTTTTGTAACCTCACTTGATCTTCGTGAACCTGTTTAGGTGTCATTGGTACAAGAGTGAACGTTCTTTGTTTGTGCACAACAGAATATTTATTGGTATAACCATCATGTTTGACTTGACGATCAAACTGCCACGGTCATCCTAATAACAAGTGCCCGGCTTGCATTGGAACTACATCGCACAAAACTTCGTCTTCATATCTACCAATGCGAAACGAAATTAGCGCTTGTTTGGTTACCTTTACCTCGCTACTATCATTTAACCACTGCAACTTGTATGGCCGAGGATGCTTGGTCGTTGGCAGCCCTAATTTATCAACCATAGTAGTGCTAGCAACATTCGTACAACTACCTCCATCAATTATCACACTACATACCTTATTCCGCACGTGGCACCTAGTGTGAAAAATGTTCTCACGTTGCTCTTCTTCGTCCTCTTTGGCTTGCAAACTAAGGGCTCGTCGAGTAACCAACAACTCACCTTGGGCAGCAAATTCTTCTTCATCCACGTCCTCCAAAGGTGGCATGGAGTCTTTGTCCGATTCGTCGTCCGTAACAACCTCTCCGTCGTCCCGTAACACCATCACCCTTTTGTTCGGACATTGACTTGAAATATGACCCCTACCTTGACACTTGAAACATTTAATATCACGGTTTTGAGAAGTGGACAAATCATTTTTACCTTGGTTTGGAGGGCTAATAGTTGCTGGTTTTGGCTCGAATTTGGGCCTCGCAATCGACTTCTCTTCTTTCTTCCCATAATTCGGCTTCCATGTAGAATGTCCCGAATTAATATTCGAACGTGAATTACACCTCCTCTTGAGCTGCCGTTCTACCGTGATAGCCATGTGCACCATGTCTTCTATCTCCAAGTAATGTTGCAATTCCACCCTATCTTGAATGTCCGCATTTAGCCCCTGCAAAAATCTCGCCATTGTTGCTTCTCGATCTTCTTCAACATTGGCTCGTATCATGGCTATTTCCATCTCTTGATAATACTCCTCCACGCTCCTATTTCCTTGCCTAAGTCCTTGCAACTTCTTGTACAATTCCCGGTAGTAATGGCTGGGCACAAAACGTTTTCTCATCACCGTTTTCATCTCCTCCCAAGTCTCAATCGGGTGCTCTCGGTTCCGTCGCCTATTCATCACCAACTGATCCCACCACACAATCGCATAATCCGAGAATTCAATGGCAGCAAGCTTAACCTTCTTTAATTCCGAATAATTATGGCAATCAAACACTAATTCCACCTTCTTTTCCCACTCTAAATAAACTTCGGGGTCGTTTTTCCCTTGAAATGACGGAATCTTCATCTTAATACCGCCGATGTTATTGTCTTCCCGGTTCCTAGCTTCTCTATTCCCATTTCCATGCCTAAACCTGCCCCTATTAATTGGTGGTTCCTCCAACACTTCCAACTCTTCATCCGAAATATCACGTCCACCCCTACGCCTGTTTTGCACGTTTAATGGCTGCCTATTACGTGTTCTAGCATCAACCTCATCTAATTTCTCCTGAATAGGCTCTAATGCACGTGTCAACAACCGCTCCATGTGCCCCATTAATGCTTGCAGTTGGAGATTTGGAACGTTTTGTTGTGGAAGGTCATCTTCAGCTTCGCTTTCTTGATTTGGATTCATTTTTTTTTTTTTAACCTGCAGAATGACGTTAGATAAAAAAGAAGAAGAAGACAAAAGAAGGACCTCACTTCTCTCCCTCACGTGTTTCGCTCAAATAATTGATCACTCTATTCACTCGTGTTTCACTTGATTTAATGGCTTTTACCCTCGAATGATCTCACCACTCTTGCCTTTTTCCACTCCTTTATTCTCTCTTTTGATTCTTTTGGAGCTACACAAACAACAATCAAAATCTGTCCACGCACAAATCAAACTAGCTGCTCTTTTTTTTTTTTTTGACAAATTCGACCAGACTAGTTAAAAAGAAAACTAGAACCAGAAATTTCTAATTAGAAACAAATTCAGAAACAAACAAAACTTTCTTTCTTTTTTTTTTTTTTTTTTTGACAAATTCGACCAGACTAGTTAAAAAGGAAACTAGAACCAGAAATTTCTAATCTAGAAACAAATTCAGAAACAAACAAAACTTTCTTTTTTTTTTTTTTTTTTTTTTGTCAAATTTCTTTCTGTTCTTTTCTTTTCTGCCTTTTTTTTTTTTTTTTGTTTGACGTTTTTTTTTTTTTTTTTTTTGAACAATCAGGAACTGAAATACACTAGAATACAGACAAAAAGAAAATTTAAAAGATACGCAAACCTGAGACTAGAAACTTGGCTCTGATACCAAATGATAAGAACCTCGCCAATATGCTGACGAAACCCGTTATCAATAAAAAGACACCAAGACCGTTTCTACTTCAGATTCGGATGGAAATCACCGCGACCCGTTGCTTATATCGAAGCAAGAACCTTGGTATATCGAAGACGCCACAATCAAGGATGGAAGGCTTGACTGATAATTCGGTTTTGAACTCCACAGAAGATTCCGATAAGTTCGAATAGTTCGTCAAAGAACCAAAGAAAGAATTCACCTCTCTAGAAAAATGATTATCATCCCTTCATTAACCTTAAAAATGCCTATTTATAGGCCACATTACAATCAGAAAATACCAAGAAAATTCGTCCAAAAAAATCAGAAGAAAATTGCCTAAAACTAGAAAAGGAAAGTTGACAAATTCAAATGTAGTAACTAACCCTAGTTCACCCTAAAATAAAAACCAACTAAAAAGGAATGTTTTAAAGGCTGATTATCAGCCAATTACATGCCCAAAACTTTAAGGGAAAGAGCAATAAAGTCATTTTTTGACAACTTGCACAAACAGATCAGCCACATGTGCCAACAATGGAAAAGTTTCCGAAAATTCGAAAATTCTTCATTAGCCTAGATCATGCCAAATTCGTGGACTCTTCTAGAATCTGGATCAAATTGATGCACCTTTGAGGTTGACGTGATCCTTGGTCAATGGGCTTGCACAAATTGACTTGATTCCAAATTTCATAAATCAGCCCATTTAATACTTTTTTGAATTTCTTAGCACGGGCTCTTGTAATTGGACCAACAGGAACTTGAATTGGGTCAGCCACCTTCCATGCATTTGAGCTCTCCATGTCTCCATCAGGTGGTTGGTGGATATTGTCCACTGTTGATCACCACTGCCAAATCTGCGCGGAACATCTTCGTCATCTTTCGCACTTTGTCCCTTTCGGAACTGAAGATGTGAGGACAGAGACGTGCTAGCTGCTCAAACTTTTGCACCGCCTCAGCTACCGACAGATTTCCCTGGCGAAAATTACTGAGTTCGTCCTGTTGAGCTTCCATAATCTTCAATGTTGAAGTATTTCTCTTTAAATTCGTCCACAAAGTCCTCCCAAGTCATTTGGGTAACATCCCACCGGATCTGGACTGTTTCCCACCAAAGGCGAGCATCTTTCTTCAGCACGAAGGATGCACAGAGGATCTTCTCTTGATCACTGAGCCTAAGGAAGTTCAGGATAACCTGGAGGTCAATCAACCAGTTGTCGGCGTCAATTGGGTTTGTAGACCCCTCGAATTCTGGTGCCTTCATGCGCCGAAAACTGTCATATAGTTCCTCCGGAGTGCGAACTCGGGGTGCTGGTGGAACAGCTACCGGTGCAACAGGTACTTCGGGAGCTATGGGGTTCTCTGGGATCACTGGGTCAACATCAGGAATTTCCGGTGCAGCAGGCCGATTCACAGGTGCTGGTGGTACCTCAACATCAGGAGGTCCCTGATTCCGCTGAGCCAACTGAGCTCTAAGCCCCCCTATCTCTTGCTGTTGGGCTAACATCATCTGTCTTAGTTCGTTCAGCTGGGCCGCAAGATCAACTTCTTGGATCGGTGCTCTTCTACGCTTAGGTGGCATGGCTCTATACGGAAATAAAAAATATACTTAGCTTCTTTTATTAATAAAATTAATAAAATCATTTCTTTTATATAGAACCATAATCTTCTTTCCATATAAAAGTATAATACGAACATATCTGAATTAATCACGATCTTGTTCATATCTCCTTCACATCAGGAGTACATAACTATAACTGTTGGAAAGATTATTTCCGTATGTCACCTAATTGCCATCACCAAGCTAAGGCACCACCCAACGTTATCCCCGTGTCCAACATTTTCCAGCATGATCGTTGAAGGAAGATACTTACTATACCCATAAGATCTTAACTAATTCTAATAGTAAGAAAACAACATAACTTACTTGGACCGTTGCGGAGCGATGTGAGGCGAAGTGAAGTAGGCTGGCAGGATACCGCTCTGATACCAAACTGTGACGCCCCGACTTCCCAAGCCAGGTCGACACCATACATACTTGTTCTTTACTTGAAAATTTGAGATAAATTTTTTTTTTTAAAACATATACACATAAGTTATCTTATAAAGAAAAGCTTGTTATATAACGGACTATACTGATAGTAACTTTTTGTGTCTTTAAACTACTTACAAATAACAAAACATAATTTATTTTTGAAATATTAACATACTACTGAAAATCAAATGCGGAAAATTTATGCGTAGTGGTATCCCACACCGCCCTTCACCCGCCGCATCGTCCGCATAGCCCACCAATTAAATTGCAGGCTTCTTACCTACAGTATGAAATATAAAGGTGAGCTTTCGCCCAGCAAGTTCAAACATAATCTCACAAAACATTATAAGCATCTTGAGAACATGGCAAACAACACTAACTCATGCATGAACCATTTATGATTGATTGAATGTCTTATGTTTCATTATAGACTCAATCTTTATTATCTTTTCCTAACATGTGGGCCCATAGTGTTCGTACCAAAAGCGCGCAGCCTCCAGATAAAGCTAGGGTTTGCAAGGCCCTAACAGTTCTGGGAATTTTAACTTGACCCTTCACGATCACGAATTTCGATCACGGAAGGTAATTATCACCACTAAACTGTAGCCTCCTTGATTAGGGGAGGTTGGTACGACACCTTACTTGATTATCTTACCATGTGATTTAACATTAGTGAACATATTTCATGATGTCACTATGTCATATCATACTCAACATTTGCCATAATATGGCCTTCTTGAAAACATGTCACTTCTGGAACCATGGCATTTTTGAAAACATGGCATTTCTGAAACCATGACATTTTTGTAAACATGGCACTTTTGTAAACATAGCACTTTTGTGAACATAGCACTTTTATAAACATAGCACTTTTGTAAACATAGCACTTTTATAAACATAGCACTTTTATAAACATAGCACTTTTATAAACATAGCACTTTTGTAAACATAGCACTTTTATAAACATAGCACTTTTATAAACATAGCACTTTTATAAACATAGCACATTGGTAAACATAGCACTTTATAGTCATAGCATAGCATCACACATCATGGCACAACATAGCAAGTATACTTGAAAATAGTCTTTACTATTTTCATACTGTAGGTGAGGTTTGATACTTGCCTGATTTGCTAGATTCCGGGTTCTGATGTCTTAACTCGGATTGCAATTGCAGGTTCCTTCCTGCTATTAAAAGAACATAGGATAAGAATCCTATAAAAGTTGGTAACCTTTCCAACATTCTAGTTATATGTCCCCCCACACATGCCTTGGTATCCTATAGGATTACATTGGGTAACCCTTAATTAACTGTTGGGTTAAAGTCGATATCTGATCAACTCATGGTCAACCCTTGGTCAACTATGGTCAACCTTGGGCTTTGAGGCTAAGCCCAGTAACTCGGGTATATCTCCCGGTTACCTTTCGTAAACTAGTCGCTTGCTATATTCTAACTTGAAAAATTAATTTCCCTTACTTGGAAAATTTAGGGAAATTAATCCAAAAACTTCATTTTTAACTTATAAAAATCCTTTACTTAAATCGTAAAAATTCCAACTCTTGGATTGATGTTTTATAAAATCATTTGAGGTTGAAAACTGCCCTTGGAACAGTTTTCCATAATCAAAACGATAGTTTGTAGTAGAAAAACAGTTTTCTAAAAACATTTATAAAACTGGGGGTGCAGGAATTTTCGGATTCCCAGCGCACCCTTCAAAAAACGATTCTAATTTAAAAATCGGTTCGTAATATGAAAAAGTGTTCTTCATAAAAGTTGTAGCTCTCGAAAAATACTAAAACTTTCATGTTTTGCAAAAATTCCAATTCGGCCTAGATTCGTCCCAGTTTTTGTTTGAAACTGGCTGACCCCGAAAAATTGAGTGAAAACTGGGTCTGGGAATCAGCCACGGGTTTTGGGGTAAACGGAGGCCATTGGAGCCTTATTTTGGGAAACGGTCCACGTTGTCCTCTAGGAAAAATCGTTCCGAACAACTTTCGTGTTTTAAGTTTTTCCAAATTCGGCCTCTAAAGGCCTCAAATTTCACTTTTCCCGAAACTGGTCAGGTTTACCCGAAAATGGCAGTTTTCGGTTTAGGGTTCGTTTTACGTCCTAGACGTGGAACCTAGCTCAACCAGCCACCGTGGGAGCTCTAATACACACATGCAGCGGTTTTCTAATGTTCTAAACCATCATTCTTAAATTCAATTGGGGACATACAACTTATCGATACCCTAACATGCAATTTAACAAATCAATCAAACATAAGCATACAACCATGCAAGCTCATAATTTAAACTCATAAATCAAACCACCCTTAATCTAAATCAAGCACAACCCTAAATCCAACTTAGGCAAAAACTTAAATCGAGCTTACGCTCTTACAAACCATTGGAAAATACATTTAAATCTCTCAATTGCAACTTAAATTGAGAAGTTTAAAGTCTAAAGAGATTACCTTGATTTGAATCAAGAGTTTTGGCTTGGCTTTTGGGATTTTTCTCCTTTCCCTTTGGCTGCTCCTAGAACCGGCCCTAATGGTCAAAATGGGTCCCAAAATTTTTTCAAAACTTTGTTGGTTTCTCACTAGAAATCCGACCACCCTACCCTCCGATTGCTCTCGGTTTTGCAAAATTTTCTTCCGTTCTTGCTCACACTTAGAAGTCCGGATTTTTGAGGGATAAAATGGCAAGAGTTTGGCTGTTTTTCAGAATTTTTTTGAAGCCAAAACCGCCCCCTATGGCAGCCTATTTATAGGTGGAATTTTGGGCTTTTTTGCAAATATTTGATTCTCCTTTGCTCTTAAGTCCTTGGTGCAAAACTAATTGCACAAAAAATTGCACAAAAACCCCCCATGTGGCCGCCCCCTAGAGGAGAACTTGGTGGCCAAGTCTTGACTTTCCTAGCTAATCTTATCTTATCTTAAGTTAATGATGTCATAAATTAGGGATAAGGTGATGTCATTCACCTTATGCCTTGTTTGGCTATTTCTTCCAACAAGAAATCCATTTTAAGCCAATACAGATATTTCTAATACTGTGTTCACTCAAACACAGTATTTATTTAACTAAAATTTATTTGCTGAAAAGAAAACGGATAGTACAAAATTTTTCTTCTTTTCCTGAGCCCTTTTTCGTCTCTAATTCCTACTCGGGTGCTTGATTTTTCTAAGGTGGTTTGTAAAACCTAATCATGCTATCTCTATCATGAAGACGGTTTTTGCAATATTTTTCCATACTGCTTATCATAACACAGTACCGTCTTACTCTAGTCAACCTCTGACTATTCTGGTCAACTTTGACTTTTTGATCAAACTTTGACCAACATGAGTTTATGAAATTCCGTCATACCTTTTTCCATAAAAGGCCTGTTATGGAGTCTCATAATTAATTTACCGAGAACTCAACCTCATACTGATAAAATCATGAATCTTGTATTAATATTCATAATTTTCATAAAATTACACATAAACACATAATACGAGCTTTAGATTTCTTATATACAAGAAAATCATGAGTTCGTAAAAATTTTGGATATTACACCCACAAGGCAAGGTTTTGATGTACGTGTCATGGAATATTTTTTGCGTACACATACTTTTGGTTTATTTGTCAAACTTGGCTATAGCTAGTGATCAATCTCATAATTATCTAACCGTTAATTAAGTAAATGGAAGAAGTCAATGCAATCACAAGACTTTTTTATACAGGTCAGATTAAGGAAGCAAAATTGACATTCATATACCTATCAAATCAGAAAACAATATAATAATAAGTATCAAAATAATACAAAACCATCTCCAAATAGGCAAGTGATATTGATAAGGTTCGGAATCCTAAGAACCTCAAGTAAGGAAATTATGCACTTGTTTTGAAAGAATTATTGGAGATTGTGGAGGTTTAAAAGGTCTTATGATAAATTGGAGGAACTCAATAGTTTGTGAAAAGACATAATCATTTAATTTACAAAGAAAAATGCCAACAAATTTTGTGTTTGAAAAGAAAATGGTTTTAAAATGTATAGACGACACTAGTTTTCGACTAGATTCGTCTACTTTCCTGAAGGATTTTTTTAATTTTTTTTAAAATCCTTTCACCTTTTGTTTTGTTTGCCATTGAGATTAGATCTGAATATTTATTTATTTTTTTCTTTTTGTTTCATACGTTTAAGTGGGGGATTTTAGTTTCTCCTCCCTATTTATTATATATATATATATATATATATATATGGGTCAATCTGCACAACATTAATCTGTTTACTACATTACGTCGTGCTTGTTAAGGCTATTCATATTGAGGAGTCGAGATTCATGGTGCTTTCTAAGAAAGGAAAACCTTATCGTATTGTCATACATATATGGTTAATTTCTTCCGAACCCATTGACCCAAGAGAAAGCACTGAAAGATTCTAAGATCTACATTTTCTTGTTTACTATAATTATATTAAATAGTTTTTGTTCCCATTTCGGTGGTCTCTCTTATATATCAAATAAACTTGAGGAACTAAAAATTATACTGTGATATAATAGAATATAAGAATGTTAAAGGACACAAAATAATAATAGAAAAAAACCAATACATTGATTCACGCAAACAATGACAGTATCCGGCATCAAATAACAAAAAACAATCATCGAGCTAGATTTCAAGATTCAAACACAAATTGGAAAATAAAAATATAGGAATATATATAAGGTAAGAACACAAGACCACTATATTTTGAATCGATCATCGCCTGCGATTTTCCACTCAAGAATTGAAGCCTCCTTCAAGCACTTGTTGGCGAAGTTTGATTTTGGTGAAGACTTGTATCTCTTCAACTCAGCTTCTTGCTCCGCAGTCTTCTCCTTTAGCTTTGAGATCTTTTCTTCGAGTTCTATAATCTCTTGCTTTCCGTTCTCAATCTCTCGAGTTAGTGTTGTTGGTGTTTCACTTGCAAACCTACTTACTTGTAGACCAAAGTAAGCAAGTGAGACTTGTCTTAGACGTTGAAACACGAAACTAATTCGAAACCCTAGACGTTTAAGAAACATCGCATGGCAATACCAATCTCTAAGAAGTTCTTCTCTAACGTCTCCAACCCTAATTTTGCTCATGCTATTTATGAGATGACACAGAAAGCTAAAGGAAAGGCTCTTCATTTCTGACGTCAAAATTTGGAAATTGCCAGGGCTAGGTCTAACTTGTTCTTCAAGACCACATTGAAAAAGCATTCCGAGGACCGGAACCAACGTCCATGGTACCATATAATCTGCAATTTTCACCATTTGCACATCTAAGTTCTTAGCATTTAATTGCAACCTCTTTTGTTTGAAAAACAATTTAATCCTTGTCGTGATCCTTCTAAAATCTCTACTATCAACATCTTCACTTTCCTCCTCTTCGCTATTATGGAACACATCGCTATAAAAGGAATCTTGAAGGTTTGGAGACATGGAACTACTTGTACCCTCATAATTGATACCCGCTTCGAAATGTTGTGCAAGTAATCTTTGCTCTTCTTCTTTCAAATTGCGTATCATTTCACTTAAGGTCGGTAAGGGTTCGTCAAATTTGTGTTCTTGCATGATCTCCAATGTGTCATTCTGGGATGTTGAAAGCGCTCGCTCGTTGATAATCCTGAGGTTTGCATCACCATAATCTGCTTTTAATACCCGTGAAACCTAATAATGCATGCGTGTGAGAGACACGAGATGAGTATATGAGCAAATGAGCAAGTATAGAAATACTACCCACTTAAACTCCATATACATAAGAAAAATATACAGCCCGTTTGATCTTTATAATTCAAAAATATTATTCAATTTCGTTATAGTAATCCACATCTGAATATAGCTTCAGTGGCATAATATGTTAAGCAGAATTTATGAAATTTCCAATTTAGATCATGTAAAAAAAAAAAAAAAAAAAAAAATTGTAGTGATGAAGGCGCTAAGAGTAAAAGTTGGAGTACTAGAACGCCAACAAATAATAACAATGCAAATTCTAAGAAATGGTACTACGTACTTCCAAATAAAATCAGATCATATGCATCAGAACCTGTAAACAATGAACAAAAACTAATGCATCAAAAAAACGTGTAAGAATAATACCTCCAGAATCATGCAATGTACGTGAGCAATATATCGGCATTCTGCACAAAAATAAACACAAAGTCGCGGATCCCTTCTTTCTTCACAAACGTCACAATAATAATCGCCTGAACTATCTTCCAAGAATGAATCGACAAGAGTAAGACGGTGTATGTGGAACTCATATTTAATGATAGGTGGCAACGGTCCGCAAAGTAGATGCATATTGAAATCACACTTCTCACAACGGAATATGGTGGATTTAGTTTCGCTAAGTTCATAAGAGACCACCAATTGTTTACAGTAGCTGTCGTATGCATTGCACTCGTCAAGCGGAGAAGAAGAGTTTTCAATGAAAAAGAGAGGATGATGATGACCTTCATACTCAATTATGGAGAGCAAACTCGGAATTTTGTTGGGGTCAATCGCTAGAGACACAGCTATTGTTCTAAAGCATTTTGATGGTGTGAGATCACTCATATTTATCATCTCATTCGATGGCTCCGGAACGAGTGCTCTCAAAACAAGGCGTACTTTGGACTGACCAACCATTTTGTGGACAATAATTTCCTATGAAATTTCTCTTACGACTAATGACTCAGATCAACAAGTAACTATAAATTCAAAGATCAAACTAGTTATCAAACAAACTTTCGGAGTAAAAGGTGGTCGAGGGTGACAGAGATAAGAGGATCGACATTCTCTTATTCTTCTAGTGGAAAAGAAACAAATAAAAAAAGAAAAGAAAACAACAATCTGAAAAAGAAGAATAAAAAAAAGAAAAGAAAGAAAGAAAAGAACAATTTGAAGGAGGAAAAAAAAAAAGAAGAAGAAACTTCTACAGAAGTTTTTATCAAGTTTAAGAACTGTATTTGCTGACACATGCATCCTAGAACTTCGTTTTCTTTTAAATTTGATTCGCACGGAAGAAGAGATAAAGCAAAACCTCACCAAT